>OX578152.1:10407500-11110000 GCA_951213105.1 Amaurobius ferox | reverse complement strand
GTAGTACTAAACTTAGTACTAAACGTAGTACTACATACACGTAGTACTAAACATCGGTAGTACTAAACGTACTGTTGGTATCCGGTTAGCGGAACACGCTCGTGACGTCAGAAAGGATTAATTTTCTACGGCTCTTGCCCAATGTGTTGTTAAAGATAACTTTCAGCCCGTCTTTGAAAAACTTTCTCTGTAATTCGTTGTAATTACCCACGTAATAGCCTTCTTTATGAATCCTTTTTTTATTAACACTTTACAACAAAGTTGAAAAGTGTTTATGACTTTGTTCATTCTGTCTGTCTGTCTGTCTGTCTGTCTGTCTGTCCGTTAGCGCGATAACTGCCGTAAAAATGACTTAATCAAAGTGAAATTTTAGTATGTTATTCAGATGGTCTGTAGGACCTATGGGAATATAAATGAATAATTAGTTTTGTTGAACCCGGGTTGAAAAAATGAAATACATTGAACCCTATGGGACCTAATTTCATAAATTTATTTGAAAAATGTTCAATATCTCGAGAAGATTCATGCTAGCGTTCTAAAATTTATGGCAATCGTTTTTTTAATGAAAAATTACATAAGAAATGATTATTTACGCAACTTTATTGAATGTTTTAATTTTTTTATGATTTCTTCAATATTTCATTTCAAAATTTAGGTGGTTTCTGAACATTAGAATGCGTGTTAAAACAATAGGCTTCCAGTGTTCACGAATTGTGAGTTTTGTACCAAATTTTGTTTGAATCGCTCAATTCGTTCGTTAGATACCGTCTCCACAGGCACACTGACACACACACACACACACACATACATCACCTCAAAAACATCTGATTCGTGTTCAGGGATGCTTGAAACGTGCTCTCCTGCCGAAAATTCGAATTTTTGACTCCGTCACAATACTTTCCTTATACATTATACTATGTATATAAGGAAAGTAAAAAGCCTTCCAATAATTTGCTGAATAGATAAAAGTAGAGAGAAGTGGCACTCGTTTCGATTTTATATTATATCCCCTCTTAATGCAAAGAATGGGGAAAATGATAATCTATTTTTCCATCCTCCATTTAGAAGCCCAAAAGGGTCCAAGTCGAAGGAATTTCGTCCCTGTCTACACTCTTGAGGAGAGCTAAACGAACCGCTTTAATTTCTTTTAAGTCTCCATTATTCAGAGCAGCTTACTAGCTTGAACTATATACAGTGCAGTGAGTAACTTCGATTAAACGAATTATTACATTTTGTAAATTATTCTAAAAAAATATTTATGGGAAATAAACATACCATTTTAAAAATTTATATGAAAATTCTGTGCGGAAGCGTAGTTCCAGTTATGTTCGCTAATTGTGTTAAATCTTTGTAACACGTAGTTTCAAAAGCATTCGTTAGATGGCAAATAAAGTAAGCTGATTGCCAAGATCGCAGACAGACATAACTGATTTAGGTTTATTCAAACAGCATTAAAACTACTGTTTCTTGTCAGGTTTCATATTATTAACCTTTTTATTTAATATTATTTGAAGAAATTTATAAAACCGGCTTGTTTATTTCATGGATGGTGTGTGTGTATGGAAGATGATCGTCCTATCAATTTTGGAATACTCAGTTTGATTGTGGGGAATCTGATTGCGTACATGTGTACATTTAAGTGCGTACGCTTGTGTGCATGTATGTTTGTGTATCTGTATGTGTGGTCCAGCGAGCCTCTAACTGACTTCAGTATGCCACTTGATTCATAGAAGGTTAAAGAACACTCATTTATTTGAATTTTACCTTTTACATATTAGATTTTGAATTTTAGAAAATTAAGTAAACATACTTGATTTTATAACCACATTTTGTGATCCTCTTCTGATATTTGAATTTGATTCCACTTTTTCAGTTCAGAGAACAAACAGCAGCTCGTAATTTTAATTTTTGGCACTAATCAAGTTCAGAGAAGATTCCTTAATTTTAGTGGAAATCCTTAGTGGAAATCCTTAGTGAAACCTCTAACCCTCTACGAAATTAGATGCTGATTCCAAATCAGTCTCCATATCGCTAGTTATTTCCATGCCTGAGAAATAAATAATTCAAAGAAATTTTTGAGCGGAAGGTAAAAATAAAAATTTTGAAAAAAGTCATTAAAAATTAATTATTTTGCAAAACTAATAAAAAAATCAGAACCTTCAATAATGTTACGTAATTAATCATGTCTCATGTAATATTTTCAGTAGAAAACGATTGACATAAATTTTAGAATGCTATCATGAATCGTTCTTGAGATATTGTATTTTTTAAATAAATTTATCAAGAAAATCACATGAAATAAAAAAAAGTATAAACTATTGTGAAATATGTTTACTTTTCATATGCAACACTATGCGTAATAAATTCGTTAAATTCATTTTCGTGGATTTAGTTTTTTTCATTCACGAGATAGGATACTTTGTGTAATAGTTCTGGACTTTGACACCTAACAATTCGCCGACAGTCATTTATATACAAGAAATGCTCTTTTCTCCGTTTGTGTTTAACGATTTTCTATCATTTAAGCGAACTTGGGCGACTCATTTATCGAAATATCGCAAACCTGGCGATATTTCGCTCCTGAATGAAGAAATTATCGTCAAATTTGCAAAAATGACGCTAAGTTAAAGAAAATGAAGCCAGGTTGATGAATTAATTATTAAAATATTTTAATATATGGACTCTAATTAAAGTTGCGCGAAATATAAGTTAATTGGGTTTTTCGATATGGTTTCACATGTTGTCATCCGAAAAAGCGCCAAATGTACTTGTATATTTATTTCAATGTTCAAAACATTGTGTTCAAACAGGTATACATCAAGTTTTCATTGTGATAAAGCAAATTCACTGAGCTATATAAGGAAAGTTATGTGCTGGCCGCTTTAGATTTTTTCTCTAAATATAGCATAAAAGTTTAAGTCATGTTTTTACTTTCCCTATAATATACGGTAATTGACTGATCTACGTTTCGGGAATTCTAAAACACAAATTCTCTATTTTTACTTTCCTTATATACATAATGTATAAGGAGAATATTGTGACGGGGTCGAAATTTCGAATTCGAGTTTTCGACGGGAGAGCACGTTTCAAGCAACCTTGATCACGAATCGAACATTTTTGAGGTGATGTCTGTACGTGTGTGTGTGAGTGAGTGTGTCAAGACGATATCTCACGAACGAATGGAGCGATTCGAATAAAATTTGGTACAAAAATCATAATCCATGAATACTGGAAGCCTATTGTTTTAAAGCACAATCGAATGTTCAGAACTCTCCTAAATTTTCGAGTGAAAGTTTGAAAAAATCATCAAAAAATCAAAATCTTTAATAAAGTTACAAAATAGACATTTCTTATGTAATGTTTCCTTAGAAAACGATTGACATAAACTTTAAAACGCTAGCATGAACCGTTGAGATATTACACATTTCTCAAATAAATTTATCAAAAAAATCCCATAAATTAAAAAAAAAATATCAACTGTTGAGAAACATGTTTACTTTTAGTATGTAATATCATGCGATAAATTTAGTGACATCATTCTCACGGATTTTACTCGTTCCATTCACGAGAAAAGATACCTTGAGTAATACTTTTGTATTTAAACGGCAATCTGCTATAAGAATAACTTATTTCTCCGTCCATAACGCTTGGCGAGATTTTGGCGACGAGTTTGGCGGAATACCGCAAACTTGGCGACTTTTTAAATGTTGCCAAATTGATTAAAAATGACTCTAAATCAATGAAAATTACGACTAATTGACGAAATGTCAATATCTTGGAAAGAATATAAGTATCCACTATAAGAATAACCTATTGTCTTTTACTGTAAAAGTAGTAAATTCATTGCATTATATAAGGAAAGTCATGTGCTGCCTACATCAGATTTTTTAGCATGGTGTGTGTGTGACGGTGTATGTGTCTGTGCAATGTATGTGTCGAGCCTAGTACAAAAATATTCAGCAAATTTTTACAAAATTTGGTATATATGCCACTTTTGGGTTACCGTGGTGCAATTTAGATTTTGGTACGATTTATAAAAAAATAATGTGCCTCTTTTGCAAAATGCCGCGCGAAATTGTTAAAATTAAAAATAAAACAAAATATGATTAAATGCTTGTTTATATGCAAGTTTTGACTGCAAAAAATAATAATACTAATCTCATTTGTGTAAGATGAACCGATTTCGAAATGCTTCAGTATGTTTAGCATTTTTGAAAATTTTAAAATGCTACATGTCATTAAATAAAATCGTAAATTTAATTTAAGCGTTAAATTCAAAAGAAAAAAATAACCGTTTAATTTTATGGAAAGAATCTCAGTTTAATGCATTATGAATGAAAGAAAAATTTAATGAATGAGAATCTTCGTCGTTGAGGAACGTCATATGCTACTTACATCATATTTTTATTTCAGTAATATACTTATTCCAAACCAACAGTATCAATATTTCTTGAAATGTCACAAATGTTTTATAACATTTGTACCCAACGTTTCTAAAATTCCATTTAACAAAAGCAATTTCACAAAGTGCTCATCTTGAGATTGCCCCTCCCCCCCCCCCCACCTTACGTCATAAATATAAATGTTTACGGAGCAGATTTGTGGGAAATAATTTCTATATGAAATAATTATATTAACAAAAGCAAGATCTATAAACTCGTTTACTAGCACTGTACTAAGATCCTATAATTTTTGTTTTTGATTTGCTGAGAATTAATATAATAAACGTATGAAGTAGCCAACATACGGTAGCATGTGGTGTGTACACTTGACTTGATTCTGAACGGAATATAACATACCAATATACAATAAGTCAGTATAAGAAAGCAAAAATAAATATTATTAATGTTCTGTTCTTTATATGTTTGAATTCCAATGTTGAGTTATTTACTAAAAATAATTCTAGGTAAAGTTATCATTTTCATCAATTTATAGTAAGTAACTCATTTTCTGTATGTCATCGATTTTTCTGTCATCGATGGATTTTCCAACTTTAGAAATTGGGAAGATTTAAACTGCCACTAAAAGATGTAATTTTCTGTTGTGGTAATTATCATTCTTCAAATATCATACAGGGAATATTGCTTATTATCTGATATATTATTATTGTATTATTATTATGTTATTATTATATTCTTCTTCTTATTATATTATTACTAGTTACTTTGAACATTTCGAAATAAGTTTTCTGAAACAGCCGATGGCAACATATAGGAATTTAGGATATTACAACTTTATATCATGTTTAAGCATTGCGCTAACAGCGAACATTTTTACTTTCCCTACATAGTATAATGCACATTGAAAATCTTCTGACGGGGTCGAACATTTGAATTCGATGTTTTGGACGGAGATCATCCCCGAACTCGAATCAAACGTTTTTAAGGTGATGCTCGTGTTTGTATGTTATTGTGTGCATCCCTGAGCCTGTAGACACGATATCTCACGAATGAATGGAGCGTTTCGAATATAATTTTGTATGACTGTTATAATCAGGAACATTATTAATTTTAAGCTTAATCGTATGAGTTATTCCAACTCAATCTCGAGAAATTCCATTTTTCCATTTCTTCCTCATGTTATGTGATATGTTCTGAAATAATTAACCTACTTTACCGACGTAGTTGTCACATTCATGTAGTACCACAAAATACAATTTCATGACCTAAAGCGTATCTCTTCAACAAGTTAATTCTACTGAATCTGATAAACAGAATCAACGTAGCTTTAAATGTACTATTGTTTTTCTTTAAACTGTAAAGTAAAATGGTTGCTGTTTATTTTATTAAAAAAATAAAATGAAAACAAGTCTGTGCAGTCAATTGCTTTATTGAGGCCTTAATAATAGAAAAAAGTAATTAATTGATAGTTCAAAAATTAAAAACTGATTACATCTTTGTTTAGACAAAATAATTACAGGTGGTAAAAAGTTTGCCATATTATTGTTTTTGCGAAAACATTTTCCTTGAAATAATTATTTCTCAGGATCTGCTGCAGATAAAACTCTGATGATGATTGATTTGAATTCAGCAGCAAATTCCGGCGGAATGTCAGGGGTTCACTAGGGATTTAAATTCCCGGTTAATTTTCCATTTTTGGTTGAAATTTTTGCATTGTACTTAAAACATATCCTTATCAAGATTGGCAGGAAATTGAGCTTAGGTGATAATTGATATGGATGTAGCATCAAATTCTACAGGAGATAGGGTGGTTCACTTATGGGCTTTTTCTTACTTCGGGTTCAGAAATTTACCTTAAAATATATATTTCTCAATCATGCTATAAATAGATTTTAGATAATTACTAATATGGATTCAGCCACAAATTCTGAAAAGTGTTATGAGACTCATTATAGATTTCTTTTCTGGTTCTGGTGGGGGGAGAGTTGCTTCCGATTCAACCATTTAAATTTTCTTAGAAACATACAGTTCCCTGGATCTTCTATAGATATAGCTTAGCTTAGGTAATGACCAATATGGATTTAGCGTCAAATTCCGAAGGAGAAAGGTGGTTCTCTACGGATTTAAATTTCAGAGCCTGTATCTTCTGGTTTTTCCGAAAATTCGTATGGCTGTACAAAATAAATGTGCAAAAGACAATAAAAATGCTTAATACTTTCTTTCTAAAGCGTACACACAATATGCAACCATATGAAGGATTCTTTATAAATTTCGTGTTTAAATGTAACAGTGACAAAATGTATCTATCTATTACTATGTATACTAAATGCCAAGTGTCCATCCGTCTGTGTGTCTGTCTCACGCACTTTCCGTATAAATAGACTTGCAATTCGGGACACAGACCAATTGGCCGATGAAACCCAGTAGAAAAAAATCAAATTTTTAGGCAATTTCCTTATAGATAGAAACTTGCAATTTGGCACACCTATCAATCGTTTGATCGAATTGTCTGGAAAATTCGAATTCGAATTTTTATTTAAAATGCTCAATAGAGTGGGTGCTTCACACCAAAATGTTCTAAAGGTATAATGATAGAAAAGCATGCTTTATGGTAAGATAGAGACTTCAAATTTGGTATATCGTAGTTAGATTGAAAGGAAGAAAGCAAATAATTTCAGTTTTCCAATATTTGCTACTTTAGGAGTGCCGCAAACTGAAATGTTCGATTTTCCAAATCAATGAACGCATCGTTTGAAATGTGATAGAGGCTTAAAATTAATCATATGAGTCAATAATATGACAAGAAACCCAAGAAGAATAAAGTTTTCCAAAAGTGTTCATTTGTCAACTAGCTCCACACCAAAACGTTCGAATTGTGATGTGATAGAAAATCATACTTGACGATGAGATAGAAACCTTAATTTTTGAGTCTGGTTTGATAAAAAGAAAGTGTATATTTTCATTGTTCCCATATTTACTACTTTCAGCATGGCGTACACCAAAATGTTCGGATTAAGGGAGAAATGCTTTCGTTTAAGTGAAATAGAGTTTTGCAATTTGGTATATTTGTCAATCGTTCAACAAACCGCCGAGAAAACTCAAATGTTTCATAAATATTTTTAGAGTGGGGAGGATGCTCCACAAGAAAACGTTCGAACTGCGAAATTGTAGAAACACATGCTTATCTATGAGATAAAGATTTTGATTTGGTGTAAAGGTAGATATATCGTATGAAAGAAAATATGTCATGCAGTTTTCCAGTATTTGCTAATTTTGAGATACGCTAACACCAAAATGTTCAATTTTTCGACCACGAGAGAACTTTCTTTTAAGTGAGATACAAACTTGCAAACTGGTATGGAAGTAAACTGTTCAATAACACCCCTCCCCCCGAGAAAAATCGAAATTTTCAGAAATGTTCATAAAAAGGGGAGTGGAGAGGTGCTCCATACCTAAATGTTCGGAATGCGAAATAAAAGAAAAACCAGCATATCAATGAGATAGAGACTTTAAATTTGGTGTAAAGACAAATATATCGAAAGGGGGGGGGGGAAATGCTCAATTTCAGCTTTTAATATTTGCGAATTTAAAAATGCGCCAACATTAAAAGGTTCGATTTTCTGAATACGTGCGAAATGCCTTTTTTAAGTGAGATAGATACTTACAATTCAGTATACGGGTCAATTGTTCGATAAAACCCCGTTAAAAATCGAATTTTTCAAAAATGTTCCTTAAAAGTGGTGTTCCACCCCAGAACGTTTGAATTGCGAAATGATAGAAAAACATACTTAACAACGATATAGAAACCTTAAGTTTGGTGTAAGGGTTAAGACGAAGAAAGTGTACATTTTCAGTTTTCCAATATTTGAAACTTTAGGGTTGGCGCACACCGAAATGTTCAAATTTCCTAATAAGGGAGAAACGCCTTCGTTTAAGTAAGATGGAAATTCGCAATTTGGTATACGGGTCAATCGCTTGATAAAAATGCCGAGAAAATTCGAATGATTCACATATGTTCTTAGAGGGGAAGGATCCTCCACAACAAAATGTTTGAAATGCGAAATGATAGAAATACATGCTTATCTATGAGATAAAGTTTTTTAATTTGGTGTGAAGGTAAATATATCGCAAAGAAGGAAATGTGGAATTCAGTTTTCCAGTAGTTGAATATTTAGAGATACGCCAACACCAAAACTTTTAATTTTCCGAACACGACAAAAATACCTTCTTTCACAGTCTTTCAATCTGGTATGGAGGTCAACTCATTAATCCCCCCACCCCTCGACAAAAATCGAACCTTTTAAGAATGTTCATAGGGATGCTACACCAAAACGTTTGAATTGCGTACTGATAGAAGAAAACATATTTAACGATGAGAAAGATACCTTAAGTTTGTAGTTAGGGTTGAAAAGAGAAAGTTTACAATTTCAACTTTCCCAGATTTGCAGCTTTAGCCGTGGCTCACACAAAATGTTTGAATTTCCTAAGAAGGAGGAAACGCCATTGTTTAAGTGAGACAGCGGCGTGCAATTTTCTATATGGGGTCAATCGTTCGATAAAACCCACAATGAAACTCAAATGTGTCACATATGTTCTCAGAGGGAGGGGATTCACACCAAAACGTTCGAAATGCCAAATGATAGAAAAACATGCTTAGCTACAAGATTGGCTTTGTTTGGTGTGAAGGTCAATACATCGAAAGAAAGAAGGCGTGCAATTTTAGTTTTCCCATAATTGTTAATGTAGGAGTATGCCGGTATTAAAATGTTCGATTTCCTGAATGCGTCGGAGACGCTTTCTTATATGTGAGATAGAGACTTGCTATTCGATATACTTTTTGATAAAACTACCGACAAAATTCGACTTATTCACAAATGTTCATTACAAAGGGTGCTCTGCACTAAAACGTTCGAACTGTAAAATGATACAAAAATATACTTGAAAATGATATAGAGACCTTACGTTTGATGTAAGAGTAGATAGTTTGAGAGGAAATACAGAATTTCAGTCTCCCTACATTTGTTACTTTAGAGGTGCCGCATTCCAAAATGTTCGAATTTTCGAATACGAGAGAAATTTCTTCGTTTCAGTTCGATAAAGACTAGGCGTATCAGTCAATAGTTCGTTAAAACTGCTGAGAAAAATTACATGTGCCAAAAATGTTCTTTGGGGGAGGGGGAGATGCTTTACACCAAAATGTTCGAAAGGTAAAATGGCAGAAAAAAAACTTCGTAGTAAGATATATTCGTGTAATGGGAGGAAGATGGACAGTTTCAGCTGTCCAATACTTGTTACTTCAGGGATTACACTAAAAACTTCGACTTTCAGAATAAATAAGAAAAACTTTCTTTCAAGGACGATAGAAATTTAAAATATGATTTACGGATTATTCATTCCATGAAACCTTCGGGAAAAATTGAAATTTTCAAAAATATTCAGTGAAAGTGTGCTCCATTTCAAATCATTCGAAAGGTGAAACGATAGGAAAATATATTTCTTGACGGAATAGGAATTTTAATATTGATGTAATCGCAGATTGTTCGAAAACAATAAAATATACAACTTTAGCTTTCCATTATTTACTACCTCAGTCGTGCCTCACACCAAAACGTTCGATTTGCGGTATAAATGAGAAACGTCTCTTCTTCTAAATGAAATAGATATTTGAAATTTGGTACACGAGTTAATCGTGCGACTAAAACACGATGAAAAATCATTTTTTCAATAATGTAAAGTAAGTAGAAAGGTGCTGTCAGCTAAGTAGAACGGTGCTGTCAGCTAAGTAGAACGGTGCTGTCAGTCAAGTAGAAGGGTGCTAGTCAAGTAGAAAGGTGCTGTCAGTCAAGTAGAAGGGTGATAGTCAAGTAGAAAGGTGCTGTCAGTCAAGTAGAAGGGTGATAGTCAAGCAGAAAGGTGCTGTCAGTCAAGTAGAAGGGTGCTAGTCAAGTAGAAAGGTGCTGTCAGTCAAGTAGAAGGGTGCTAGTCAAGTAGAAAGGTGCTGTCAGTCAAGTAGAAGGGTGATAGTCAAGTAGAAAGGTGCTGTCAGTCAAGTAGAAGGGTGATAGTCAAGTAGAAAGGTGCTGTCAGTCAAGTAGAAGGGTGCTAGTCAAGTAGAAAGGTGCTGTCAGTCAAGTAGAAGGATGATAGTCAAGTAGAAAGGTGCTGTCAGTCAAGTAGAAGGGTGCTAGTCAAGTAGAAAGGTGCTGTCAGTCAAGTAGAAGGGTGCTAGTCAAGTAGAAAGGTGCTGTCAGTCAAGTAGAAGGGTGATAGTCAAGTAGAAAGGTGCTGTCAGTCAAGTAGAAGGGTGATAGTCAAGTAGAAAGGTGCTGTCAGTCAAGTAGAAGGGTGCTAGTCAAGTAGAAAGGTGCTGTCAGTCAAGTAGAAGGGTGATAGTCAAGTAGAAAGGTGCTGTCAGTCAAGTAGAAGGGTGATAGTCAAGTAGAAAGGTGCTGTCAGTCAAGTAGAAGGGTGCTAGTCAAGTAGAAAGGTGCTGTCAGTCAAGTAGAAGGGTGATAGTCAAGTTGAAGGGTGATAGTCAAGTAGAAGGGTGCTGTACACAAAACCGTTCATTAGGATAAATTATATAAAACATATATCGCAATGATATAGATTCTTTACATTAAATGTAATGGTAGATTGTTCGAAAGAAATATTGTATACGACTGCCGTTTTCTAACGAGTGCTTCTTTAGAGGTGTCGCACACTAAAATGTTAGAATTGTAGAATAAATGAGAAACACCTTCTTTTTAGTGAGATATAGTCATAAAATTTGGCGCATGGATTAACGATTTAATACGACACACTGGGAATTTTTTTTTTCTAAAATGTAAATTTTAAGAGGAGAGGATCCACCAAAAGGTTCAAAATATAGATTCTGTGCAAAATGCACTTACATTTGAGACAGAAACTTGAATTTTAGTAACAGCATCAATCGTACGAAGAAAAATATTGAGTCTTAATATTTCGCATTTTAGGAGATGCTTACTTTGAAATGTTAGATTGGCCGAATTAATGAGAAATACTCTGTCTTAAGTGGGAAGGAGATTGGAAATTGGGTCATGGGAGAACAGTTTAAAAAGCCCTACTTTGAAAATCAAATTATTTAAAAATTCACAATCTTCGGGGTGTGCTTATTGCGAGGCTGTTGCTTTTCAGCGAACATTCGGCTAGTATATACTAATTCACAAATGTCCATTCTGTCTGTTACGTTTATAGGCATTTCCCGTGTAGGTAGAGATTTACAATTTGGTACATAGATTAATCGTTTGATAAAGTGCCGTATAAAATTCTAAAATTTCAAAAAGATTCAGTAGAGGAGGGGGGGGGGGGAGATTCACACAAAACGTTCGAAATGCAAAATGATTAAAAAACGTACTTTGAGATGAGATAGACACTTTAAACTTGGCGTAAGTAATAGATAGCTCGAAAGAGGAAATTGTACAAATGCAGTTTTCCATTATATGCTACTTTGGGAACTAACAAGACGTTCTTCTAAATGCAGAATTATGGTCAAACATACTGATCGAGAGACTAAAAATATGGTGTAAATGTGGATTGTTCGTTTAAAAGAAGGCGTACAATTTCAATTTTCCACTATTTGTTAAATTAGGGGTGGACACACCAATGTCTTCTATTTGCTGAATAAATGAGAAACGAACGCCCTCTTTTAAGTGTAATAAAATGATAGTTTTGTTAACAGGTGAACAATTTCATTAAAAAAAGTTAGTCTAAAATTTTATGAAATGGGGTGACGTTACATTCGATCGCTAGGGAAGGAATTTGTATAAAAATCTCTCAAAATCGCGCTTCAACATTAAATAGTTTAAAAAACGAATTAAAATTAAAAAAAATATTTCGAGACATTTTTTCCTAGGTCCCAAGGCAGCCCTGAACCAAATTTCACAGTTGACTCTTAGATTTTCAGCTACAGACGACACACACAGACAAACATACATCATCCTTTTTTATTATAAATAGATATCTATCTATTGATAGATATCTATCTATAGATGCAATGCTGTGCTTTGATTGAATGGAAAACGAACATTACTAATAACCATTAGACGAATTAACTTAAATTCCATCCTAGTATTTTAAAAGCAATTAATTAGGACGAACATCGTGCAATAGTTCTGTTTTCTTTCACATACCTAAAGTGTTTGTACAAGCAAGATAATGCAACAATTGCAGAGCGAAGGAAACATTCTTTGATGTTCTATAGATGAGATATTAATTCTTGGAAACTGTCGGAGTAACAAAAGGAGCACAATTTAGGCTGAGAGATTATGGGAAATTAATGGATGGACTCATTTGTTATTTGGCCTCGTTCGAAAATTTGAAGTTTAGATTAATCAGTTATGTTTACAAAGACAGCGTGTCAGTTGAAGTTAACAGTTTATACTTATGATATTGTAGTCCAGTTTTTGAAAAATAATGCTGTCTTGGGATGGACAGTTTTTGATTTCAATGCCATCTGTGGATGGGGTTTCTATAGTGGAAAAAAGGAAACGTTAAGAAAAATTTAAAACAATCTAGATGAATATACTCCCGAACCTAATAGATAAACATGTTAATATTTTTTCTTATTTTGTCGAAAATAGGGTCCAGATTATGAATATATAACAATAATTTCAATATTTTAATAGTTTAATATTTTGAACTTTTTTTTTCGATAAACTTGAAAAAAGTAGCTCTGCGAACAAGTAATTTTTTCATTTTTTAAACTGTCATTCGAAATATATTGTAACCAATGAAAGTTAGATATAAATAGTAGTCGACAGAAATATGAGATAGAAAATTTAGTATTAAAATCTGTATATACAGGGTGGCCATAATTAAAGTAGAGGTATTTAGAGCCCGATAGTGAAAAAACTGTTGAACCAAACTTAACCAAATTTGCAGTAAATACTGCTTAGATCATGGGATTTTGATTTAAGAGAAATAGTCCGAATTTTTGTCACCGCGGGCCAAAGTGACGCTGTAAGGTCCAATTTTGGAGTAAAATAGGCATAGGAAGTACAGAAAGTTAACATTTTACATGCATTTTGAAAAAGACATCACATTTACGTTTTATACGTATTTAGTACAATTTATATTTTCATTTGCATCTTACATTTATATACGTATGACATTAATTTTTATATTGGCATCATTTACATGTGTGATTCAATATGTTTTCCTTGCATATGTTCCAAAAAGTGCATTCTCTCAACAGCATTCTTTACTGCAGAATGCAGCAGACATGAACAGTGGATATGGCTCTCGCTGTAATAATTATTCGCTGACTCTCTTTTAATTTAGAAACGTCAAATTTTGAGACAAATCTTTAGCTGTATGAATGGTATATGAATGGTATGTGTCGTATTAGAACAAATAGGTGCTATTTAAAGGGCTTAACATTATAACTGTGATGAAAACTATGGATATTGGATGCCTGGGGCATGTTAAGAAAATTGATGACAGTAGGTGTGTAAATAAACTAGATAATGGTATGCTTGTAAGTAAGGGACTGGAAGACCACGATAAAAGTAGCTGGATGATGTGGAAGAAAATCTAAAGGGAATTGGAGTAAGTAGTTCGAGAAGAAAATCTGGGCGAGATTGGAATGGAGCTCTTGAATGAATTGGAATGAATAGCTCTTGTACGGGAGGCCAGAGCCCTTCAAGGGCGGTAGATCCACTGTAATGTTGTTGTCTTATAAGGATGATGATCATCATCTTTATAAAGAATGAAACAAACACTTTTGCAATAGTTTAAAATGTTTTGTAGAAATCATTAAGAAATTATTTTTAGAAGTTGGCATCAGATCAATCTCGCCGATGAATAGAACGCATTTAATTGATCTGTTCTGTTATTTTAATGACCTTTTCATCAACAGAATATTCAAACCATGAAGTTAGAAAGAAGGAGATTAAACTCCTATGGATGACACGCTTGAAAATGCCACAATGCTTTGAGAATTATATCTAGGTGTCGCTAGCGGTAGTAAAGTAGTCGTTATTCTTAGTTGAAACAACAGAAATCCGAAGTACTTAGTAAATGTATTTTTGATTTTTCTAAATGAAGGGTTCCCTAATTATGAGTATAAGTAATCAGTATTTTTTCATAGTTGTAGGATAGAGTACAGAATGTATGGGGAAAAAAGAAATTGAAATATAAAATAATTTTGAATACGTAGGAATATTCTTTATGGATTCAGTTCTAATTTCCATTGCGCGAATAATTTAATTTTTTAAATTGACAGTTTAAATAAATATTTTTGGCATTTTGCCATAGAAATACATAAGATGCAGGCAATTTATCCTGCTCAAGCTCCACATAAATGATTGTCTCAAACTGTTTTGTCGTTTTCTTAATAAAGTTTTAACTTCTTACTTTTACCTCAATGATTCAAACTATCATTTTCCAGCATTGACTATGCAACCACCATTCTTCCATTCGTCTGTTTCTTCATGGGAAGAAATTCTTAAATTATTAATAATTAAGTGCAAATCATATCAACTAAGTTCTAGAAATTCCTATATTATTAATGGTATTAGCTCTATTCATGTGGCCTTCTAAAATATCTGGTTCTGATTTTTTCACTTCAAGAATCTACGTATAAAATATCATGACGATACGTGAATTCGTTCTTGAGCTATCGTTTCTACGTCGCACACAGTCACTTATAGCCTCACACACTCACTTATAAACACACGCACAGACGGAGATATTTCCAAAAGTGCTAGAAATGGATACAGGGGGTCCTAAAAGTACTTGTGCGTCAAATTATCGATTTTTAAAAACTTCGGCAAAACAACACTTTTGTCATGCAATAGTAATGAGAAAGTACAAGTAATTAAATCAACTTACTTTAACTGGCAAAAAACCCATGTCCTAACCAGGATTCGAAATCTATATGTCTTCCTTCCTATACAAATATTTATCCATAATGCACGATCGACAGGGCATCAAATCGAAATCCAAGTGAAAATCCAGGTGTGGGGGGTATTGAAATCGGCCCACCAACTTGATCTCCTCCTCTACCGTTAAATTTGTGTATCATTTGTGGTGATTCTAAACACTTTTAAAGTTAAATACAATAAAATAATATCCAATTATAATATCTTTTAGATAATATCTAGCTTATCGCAGGAAGTTTGTATTTTATAATGAAACAATAATTTCCGTTAAGTTACGATAACTGTCTGCTGAATATAATGAGCAAATGAAGTTTGTGAAAGTAAATAGTCCCTCCCCATAATTATTTCGTCTTAGTCTGCCCTTGTCGGAATCTATTTGAACAAAGAATGACAAATATTTTGAACAAAGAATGACAAAGAATGACTAATATTTTGAACAAAGAATGACAAATATTTTGGTGTTAGATTTTATTTATTTATTAATTTGCATTTATTTGTATTTATGTGATACACCCTGTGTTTACTCTTAGCAACAAAAAAAAACTAAAATAATGGTATAGAAAGTAACTTTATCTTGTAGATATTTTTTTAAATATTTGTATTTGAACTTATTATAGACAGGAAAACTAAAACTCTTAAAAAATTTAAGCTCGGGCATTTTTATTTTGTTTAGTAATGTTTGGCACTTCGTGTCGCCAACAGTTCTTTTAATAAAAAATTGCCCCTATCAGATTTTGTCCTATAGTTGATACTATAAGTGTATAAAGTTTCAATTATCTCTCACTAGAGGGCTTTGAAGGATTTGGAAACAGTTTTTGATCGCCTCCATTGTGTTCGTCCTAGGCGAATAAATCGAAAACTGTATTAAGTTCTATACTATTGTAAAAGAGTGGAATACCCAGTCTTCTAAGATACCGTCTAAGTCTTTTGAGAGTCTGGATAGATTTTTCGATAAAACATGCGGTTCGATTAGGTTCTGTCCCGAAGTCCATACTATAAGTGTGCAAAGATTAAGTCTTCTAAGTCACCCTCACACGCATCTTACGCACGAGGAGGAAATAAAAATCTCTGTCTCCATCATCTTCTGTTCCGTAGTTAATATTGTAAGTATTATGTAAATATTCAGCCTTTTAAGTCACCTTCTACGTTTCTGAAGAGTTTGGAAAGACAATTTGATAAAATCTCATTTCCTCCGTCTCCAGAATAGATATATAGAATCTCGCGTCGTTTGATTATATCCTGTGGTCGCATACTATGAGTAGTACTCAAATATTTTCTCTTTTAAGTCACCAGGGAGCTCTGGAGGGTCTTTAATGTCTTTTCGAAAATTTCGACTTACTCCCCGCACTCCTTTTGAAGTGAAAATCAAAAATCCGTCTTTTTTAGGTTCTGTTCCGGAGCCGATACAATATGAGCACAGATTCAGCCATCTAAGTCACCCATAGACATTGGAAAACACGAGGAAAAGTCTTATTACTAGTATGCAAGCATGGATTGTTAGTAATGGTGAACATTTTAAATTTTGTGTATAATAACGTCAATTTTATTCTGCTGCATTTCTAAATGTTCAATTTTGGGGGGAGGGAGTTAGATTATATATATTTCTTCTAGAGGTTTTTTTTCATTTCCCATTATTATCAAAATATGTTGGCTCCAGAGCATTTTTAGATTGCAGAGTTTCAATCCCGCGAAGTGGGCGTGGGCGCAAAACGGGAAAAAATACAAGCGGATTATCGAAGAACGCTGTTTTTAACGAGCTTTCAAAGGAATCTTTAAACACGTTTTCCGATTTTTTCCCGAATTTATAAAAGCTTGAAAAAAAAATGCATGCTGAAAATGCATTTGATTTCAAAATTCTGGCACAGAAAAATTGACAGTTCGATCTTCATAATTTAACAAGAGTAATATTGATTATTGCATTCTCTTTCAAATTAAAATTGTGTTTATGGTGTCATACGTTGTTGAAGACCCAAGCCGTCCGACTCATCCTTGGACTTGAGCAACCATTTGGACGGCCGGGAAAGGGTGTCATACGTTGTATAATTACGATATTTATAAGATATCCAGATATTGCAAAGATATTAAGTTCTGGATTAAATCACGACAAGAGGAAATCATTGCTGCTCTGCGCATGTGTGGAAGCGAAACTTGGTTTGTATGGTAATCTCCAACTAGTAAAAGGAATTTATATCAGTATTTTCCAGAATTATAATCGTGTGTTCGCAAGGGCTTTAGCTATTCGAGCGCATTACTCGAACTCTATTGTATTTAATTAATATTCATTTTACCAAATGAAATCTTTAAATATGAAGTAATGAAAAACCATTTATTTTATAAAGCAGCTACGAAGATTGCATGCTACCACGTAACGGGCGCATCGTTATTGCATAGAGTAGAGTATGGAGTTAGAGAAAATGGGATAAAACTTCTATAAAACACTTAAAAGTGCCATTAAGCTTTGAGAATTATATCTAGGTGTCGCTAGTGTTGGTAAGGCGCCCTTTGTTTCTAGACATAATATACAGGCATATTACTGAGTATATGTATTTTTGATTATTCTTAAATTAATATTCCTTAATTATTAATGTAATTAATCAGTATTTTTTCACAATTGTACGAAAAAGTTCAGAATATAGGAAAATAGAAATAAATTGAAAGGTAAAAAATTTTTGAATACGATGGAATGTTCCTTATTATTTCAGTTATAATTTGCATTGCGTTACTAATGTATTTCTACAAAATTGACAGTTTAAAAATACTTTAAGCCTTTCACTGTGGAAATACATACAATGATGGCGTACTTATCTTCTGGCAGCGCCACCCGAATTATTGTCTTAAATGATATTGGCATTTTCTTAATATGGAGTTTCTTACCTTCACCTCTATGGAGTGGAGTTATCGACATTGCATTTATCGTACAGGGATTGCATGTGCCCGAGTAGCTGAATAAAGGTTTAACCGCTGATAGAAGACGATTTATATTGTAAATCCAATGCGCGGATTGCATGCTCCCGCTCACCGTATCCTTATTGCATGGAGTGGGGTATTTGTTACTTATCTAATTCAAGTGTACAGAACAGGTTGCAATGAATCTAAATATATTGACACCAAGAACGTTAAATATGTATTGTATATGTATTACAAGTGCACGCACAGTTTGCGTTAAATTTTCTCTTGTAGCAGCCGACTACGTTGTCAACAGCTACTGCAAAAAAAGCATTTTTAATTTAGACATCATTTTCAAATGGCTATTTATAAATTAACATTTTAATATTAGTTATAATTAACACTTTCCAACAGAGTTGAAAAGTTCCGACATAGTTGAAAAATGTTAATTATAACTAATCGTTCATTCCGTTTGTTTGTCTCTCTGTCCGTTCGAACGATAACTGCCGTAAAAATGACTTTATCAGAATGAAATTTTAGTATGTTGTTCAGACGGTCCGTGGGACACATGGGAATGTAAATGAATAATATCACCCAATTTGTTTTGAATTGAACCCGGGTTGAAAAGTGAAATACATTCAACCCTATAGGACCTAATGTTTCAAACATTTTTTAAACAAAGCTAAAATACACAAATTGCATTGAAAATTTTAGGAAATATTCAAATTATCATAAAATATGTAAAAAATGTTTAAGCAAAATAGGTAGTTTAAGTAGTTTTTTAAATAAAATAATAAGTAGTTAATAAGAAGTTTTAATAAGTAGTTTTTAAATAAAAATTAAAATAATAATTACACCCATATTATATGTGGCGCGGTAGCCCATTGGTTAGCGCGCTGGAGTTGCACTCGGTAGGCCCGGGTTCGATTCCAGCCACTGCCAAAACTGCCGCCGTGTTCATGCGGAGTACGATCACGTTAAACATGTGGGTCCGAAAGTCCTTCCGAGAGGTTGTTGGTAGGGGAAGGAGGGTACGGTCCCTGTGGATGCCTCCCCCACTGGGTTCCGGTCTGAATTGGGTGGCACTTCCCGACCGTCCAAACAGTTACCTTACACCTTTCTGGTAGGTCGGACGGTCTGGGTTTCAACAACAACAACAACAACAACAACCCATATTATATGTGATACACCCATATTATCTGTGGATGCCTCCCCCATATTATAATTACACCCATATTATCTGTGGATGCCTCCCCCACTGGGTTCCGGTCCAAATTGGGTGGCAATTCCCGGCCGTCCAAACTGTTACCTTACACCTTTCTGGTAGGTCGGACGGTCTGGGTCTCAACAACAGCAACCCATATTATATGCCGGACACTCAAATTACTGCTCGTGCCCTAGGGCGAGTCGTGTGGTCTGGGTTTTCGACCCATATTATATGAAGAGATTCCGTGACCCACTTCAAAATAAAATATGGCATCTAATTTTTATTCGCAATATAAAAATCCTGATTTTAAAAGTTCTTTTAAATTTATATTTAGTGTTGCCTCCGTCTAAAACCGCTTTAATTTTGTGTATTTTCTGTGCATCTATATTGTGCGCCAACGCAATTACAATACATTTGAGTTTAAATGATCATCAAACTTTGATTAGTTTTACAACGAAACTTAATTTTAACGTATGCAGAATGTAAACATATCAAACTGTAAGATGAGTTGTATAAGAATTGATGAATATTTAAATGCAAAATTATTTAGCTCTGAAGTCTGGAATATAGGTGATATGAATGAATTATTCATTGATTTTACATAGAGAAGCAGCCGATTTTATAGCATTGCATTTTACGATGGTTGTGAGCATGGGGTTAGAAAATAATGTTACCATCATGGTTTTAAGTTTCCAAGTAAAATAAATTCTTGTAGTACTGTGATAATTTAAAAATAAATGTACTATGATAATTTCATTTTTTTATTGCATTTTAGAGATGTTTAAATGAAATTGCATAGCAGTTGGGAAATGTTTCATAATCAATGCTTTATGCATGATTGATTTTTTTTTTTTTGTTTTTATTTGCCGGCTTATTTTTCTAACTTATTTTCGCGCTTAATGTCGCAAAGTGCTTTCGTAGCATCTACCGTGTTTAAATGCTAACTCCAATTATTTTTAATTATCTGCTTCTATGCCAGAAGCATATTTTTTTTAAATCGGGAAGCTGTAACAGCTGGATCGCAAATACAACGGTGTAAATATTATTGTATATTTTTTTACCTATACATTTGTGGTAGTTAAATACTATTTTGCAATTAAACACTCAAATTAGTGTTCAAAAATCTTAAAAGTGGGCAACACATGACTTTCCTTATATAATGCAATGAATTTACTACTTTTACAATAAAAAAATAGGTTTTACTTATAGTAGCTATTTATATTTTTTCCAAGATATTGAATTTTCGTCAATCAGTCGTCCTTTTCATCGATTTAGTGTCATTTTTATCCATTTGGCGAGATTTTCGTCAATTTGGCAGCATTTAAAAAAGTTGGCGACATTCCGCCAAATTCGGTGCCCACGTCTCGCCAAGCGTTATCGACAGAAAAATAAGTTATTCTTATGGCAAATAAATTATTGGCGTTCAAATACAAGGTATTACTCAAAGTATATTTTCTCATGAATGGAAGGAGCTAGATCCACGAGAATAATGCAGACAAATTTATCGCATGATATGAAAAGTGAACATATTTCTCAACAGTTAATATATGTTTTTTTTTTAATTTATGGGATTTTTGGATAAATTTATTTTTAAAATGTGTAATATCTCGAGAACGGGTCATGCTAGCGTTCTAAAGTTTATGTCAATCATTTTCTAAGGAAAAATTACATAAGGAATTCCTTTTTGCGTAACTTAGTTAAAGGTTTTGATTTTCTGATGATTTTTTCAATATTTCACTCGAAAATTTAAAGGGTTCTGAACATTGGATTACGTTTAAAAACAATAGGCTTCCAGTATTCATGGATTGTGATTTTTGTACCAAATTTCATTCGAATAGCTCTATTTGTTCGTGAGGTATCGTCTCCACAGACTCACTGACACACACACACACACACACAAACACACACACACACACACACACACACAAACACACACACACACACACACATACTTTCACACACACACACACACACACTTTCACACACACATACTTTCACACACACACACACACAGACATCACCTCAAAAATGCTTAATTCGTGATCAGTGATGCTTGAAACGTGCTCTCCCATCGAAAACTCGAATTCGAATTTTTGACCCCGTCACAATACTTTCCTTATACATTATGTATGTAAGGAAAGTAAAAATACTTATGGATAAAAATATAACATCAATATGGATAAACATAGTAAAACTTCAGAAAAGAAAAATATGGTTATCAACCAGTTTCAGAGAGTTTCTTAGATATTCTGAGCTGGCATGCTACAAATAAAACAATCGTCTTTCAAAACTCATCGGAATTAACGAAACAGCAAGTAGATCCCATAAATTTAATAAGCAGTGGATTAAAGAAATTTATTAAACAGTAATAAGGATTCAATGAGATTAGTCCGCGTAAATTTCACTTACATTTTAAAGCAAATGTTTTAATCAGTTATATATTAAATTTCTAAAATTGATTGTCGTGCCTTTAGGACGAATGTATGTTTGTGATTTCGGATACAGTGGTTAAACTGGAAAAATTCCTCAATTTTTGTGTAATACCGTAAACAAGCCAATACTTTTACTTTAAAAATCAGTTAAAAGTGTGTTATCTCAGTTTACAATTGTATTAACCCAAAAGAAGTAAAAGAAATAAATGTATTTTTAAAGATTTTTTTTCGAAAGCTCGTTTCCTATTATCAAATTAAGTTAAGAAATTGGTTCTTGAATACATGTTTTTTTTCTCTGTCAATGTTTTCCGTAAACAAAACATTCACAGCCCTGTTATTGGGCGGAAGTCGCTGCTCGATATTCCTCTGCATTTAGAACTATTTTAAGGATGGGGGAGGCTAAAACTGCTTCAAATTTTTAAAATGTATTTGAAGCTACACTGTATCTACCAGAAAAAATCTGAAATAAATGCTTTAAAATATTTTGTTATCGTGTATTGTTTCAAACTTGCGCTCCTAATAATCATCCCACAAGTGAAATCCGTAGGTGGCGATGAATGATTAATTGAACACTTTCTTGCATGTATAATGCTTATTGTACCAAACATGTCCTACTTTTATTTTCCTCTGAACACATATTATACAATAGTGATTACATCGTAACTGTGTCAAAAATTTCTCTTAAAAAGTTCATAAAATATGTTATGTGGATATGCACGTTCTGAAAAACTTTTAGCTTGCAATGAACGTTTTCGTCGAAAATCGAATGTGTCAGGGTGATTTTCACAGAATTACATATGTGACCTATCATGAAGAATCAACTTCGCTTTCAATAGACAAAAATTCGACAAAATTGCTGCGAAAGATAACCTAAAATTAAAAACACCATGTTAATAACAGCAGAAACAGTTATTATAAATATCACCTGATTAAAAAAATATTCTTCTGAGTCAGGATAAATAGGAAAAGAAGCCACTACGGCAATGGTAGGAGCATTTTCTTACCTTTGATGGAATAACTTATGTTTTAAAGCATAGGTAAAAACATTTGCTGTATTGGCTTTTGTTCACTAGTGGCGGTGCGTGCATAAGCACTGCGGCACTGCGGGAGCGACAGGGCTCGCTCTCCTCCACAGCCTCGCGTGCAGCTTTCTATGTGCGCATGTGCACAACAGTCAAACACCACGCTTCACAGTTCCAGAGGCGTAGTGTTTGACTGTTGTGCGCATGCGCAAGTAGGAAGCTGCGCGTCAGGCTGCAAGGAAGAGAGAGCACTGTCGCTCCCGCAGTGCCGCAGTGCCTATGCACACACCGCCACTGCGCACGGCCACAGTATATGGATAACCGCTACAATATGAACCACTGCACGCACCGCCACAATATATGGATAATCCATATATTATCACACCAACCTAAAAAACAATAGTATGTAGCTCTTGACCTGCTTGTGAGGAAAAATAATCCCATGACGTATTTTCAAAATGATCAACTGCATTTTAAATTTAATTTGAGCAATTATTTACATTCTGTTATATGTATTTATTGCTTGTGATATTCAATATTTATTTATTGTTATTTATTTATTTATTATTTGTACGTCATATTCTGTATTTTACTAAGTTTAGTAGCAACACTTTCAACAGCAAATAGGTTTGAACAAATGAATTCACGGCGAATCCCAGAAAGTCCTTGTCTTTGAAAATGTGTAGATATTTTTACTCATAATATCCAAATAATCGTGTTATATCCTACCAACGGAACTAGATCAGGCATCAATATAATTTTAGAACGTTATACCATTAACTGGTCGATGTACCATTGCATAACATTAAACCATTGAATAACATATTGACTATATGGGCGTTTGTTCAAGCTCCATAGAACCGATCTGAAATGGGTCAATTTACTACTATTGATCTCTTATCATCCATTAACATGGGTTGACCATTTTACATATTTTTAATAGGATACGGAGTACAGCATATTCTCCCCTTATTGAAATATTTTTATGTTTACTTAATTCAAAGTTTTAGACATTTTATGCATTTCGTATGGGATGTTTCTTTTAACAAAGCAATTACAAACACCATCAGAATCTAACACATTTTCCACTTCAGTCAGTATTAAAAACAGAGGAACATTCTTCACTATATTCACTATACAAAGTGTGAACTTCAAAAATTTGTAACCTCAGCATCTCTATTGCATACTGCTTGTGATTTCAATCTAAATTCGCAATTTAGTTGCGTGACTATGAAAGTTTATAATTTTTTTTAATATGAACTGAAGTCAAATCAAAAATTTGTTTACCTCCATATGTATTTACGCCCCCCCCCCTATCGTAATGTGGTTAGTTCACCTTTCTTCACGGTAAAAAACATAAAAACACTTGTTATACAAGTGTTTGACCGAAATATATTTAATCTGTTTAATTTTAAGTGACACAATGGCTTGCCATATTTTTAGCTCTTAAACAGCTTCCATAAAACGACAACCTTTAGGCTATTATGTAATACTAAAAATATAATTTAGCTCTAAAACAAAAAATATCGTAATTTTTAATAAATATTTGATTTTGAATTGCACAATTTTTCTTACAAATGGAAAAAATGTATTAATATTTCAAGATTTTATTTCTAATGATTTAGCACTTTTTATCCAATCGGATAATCCAAAATATGATTTTGAATCTTCGATTACGTATTGGTTCATTGGTTTACTGAAGAATTCTCGTTTCGTGGTACCAACTGTCTAACAACTTTTTTGAATTCGGTTGAAAGTCTACTTCTGAGAAGATTCTATTTTACGCGCTTCTTAATTTTTAAAGCTGTTGCATTTAACAAAACTGTTTTTGTAACATGTGGATCTTAGATCTGTATAAAAGTGTGGTGCGGAAAAAAATAATACTATTACCAAGTTTAATAAATAACTTTATATTTTCATTGTGACCAACTGTACAGTCCCTATTGCCTTCATAATATGTATACATTTTCCTCACTGAAGGAGACATTATGGTAAGTACACTTGTCACGTATATAGCAAATCTTAAAATTTCTCTACTGAACCTCCAGGCATTGTTCATATACGTAATACTATGAGATTCCAAGTCAATCAGAAGCCATAACACGTCTGTGGATGGTTCTGGATATCGCTACAGATGTTGTGTGATATAATTGCAACTCATAATCTTACGAATTACGTACGTTTCAATCCCTCATGTTCTGGATGACATATTGCTGGAAAGAATAATAAAAATCTGATGTGGGCAACACGTGACTTTCCTTATATAATGCAATGAATTTACTACTTTTACAGTAAAAAAATGGGTTTTTCTTATAGTAGATAATTATATTCTTTCCACGATATTGAATTTTCGACAATTAGTCGTCATTTTCATTGATTTAGCGTCATTTTTATCTATTTGACGCGATTTTCGTTAATTTGGCAACATTTGAAAAAGTCGCCAAGTTGGCAACATTCCGCCAAATTTGTCGCCAAAATATTGCAAAGCGTTATGGACGGAGAAATAAGTTATTCTTATAGAAGATAAATGACTATTGGAGTTCAAATACAAAAGTATTACTCAAAGTTTCTTTTCTCATGAATGAAACGAGCTATATTCACGAGATGATGTTACTCAATTTATCGCATGATATTACATATGAAAAGTGAACATGTTTCTTAACAGTTAATATTTTTTTTTCATTTATGGGATTTTTTGATAAATTTATTTGAAAAATAGGCAATATCTCGAGAACGGTTCATGCTAGCGTTAAGGAAAAATTACATGAAGAATGTCTATTTGTGTAACTTTATTATCGGTTTTGATTTTTTGATGACTTTTTCAAAATTTCACTCGAAAATTTAAGGGGGGTTCTGAACATTCGATTACGCTTAAAAACAATAGGCTTCCAGTATTCACGGATTGTGATTTTTGTCCCAAATTTCATTCAAATCGCTCCATTCGTTTGTGCGATATCGTATCCACAGACTCACTGACACACACAAACACACACACACATACTTTCACACACACACACACACCACCTCAAAAATATTTGATTCGTGATCAGGGATGCTTGAAACGTGATCTCCCGTCGAAAACTCGAATTCGAATTTTCGACCCCGTCACAATACTTTCTTTATAGATTATGTATATAAGGGAAGTAAATAATATCCTCTGAACATCCTAATGGCAACGTCTGATTGAAGGGCCACAACAACCTCCTCACAAGTCGTTCGTTCATCAAGCATGTTCTAAAATTACCCAAAGCAATTGATTCTTTTTTTGATGGTTCTGCGGCAAGCTTGCAAAATTGAAACAGACAACAAGTTTTATGACTTCCATTGAAGTTAAACGCATAAAATGCGCTAAACGTGAATAGAGATGCAATGAAAACGTGATCCTATCTTTTGGATCGCACATTTTTAAATGATGTATGTGTATATGAACTCGATCAGTACAACTTGAGCTCAAGCTTTGTGAAATTTATCGACTGTGTAGTAGGACTCAATTTAGCTGTCTCAAAAGAGGTCACCAAAAATATGGCACATTGCTAGTTTTCTTGTTGCTATTGTCGGTATCGGCAATTACATGCTGTGAAGAGATTATAAAAAACAGAAACTGGTGCATGGAAGCTGTTATTTGGATTGGGAACATGATGAAAGATGTAGAAATGATAAGTTCGGACGATTCCTGTAATATTAACTTGACCATAGAGCATGGTCACTTGATGTCACACGGAGAATTTCTCTTTTACGATTTCAAAACAAAAAAAATCTGATGTGGGCAACACATGACTTTCCTTATATAATGCAATGAATTTACTACTTTTACAGTAAAAAAATAGGTTTTTCTTATAGTAGATACTTATATTATTTCCAAGATATTGAATTTTCGACAATTAGTCGTCATTTTCATTGATTCAGTGTCATTTTTATCCATTTGGCAAGATTTTCGTTAATTTGGCAACATTTCAAAAAATCGCCAAGTTGGCGACATTCCGACAAAATCGCCAAAATCTCGCCAAGCATTATGGACGGAGAAATAATTTATTCTTATAGCAGATAAATGACTATTGGCGTTCAAGTACAAAAGTATTACGCAAAGTATCTTTTCTCATGAATGGAAGGAACTAGATCCACGAGAATAATGTCACCAAATGTATCGCATGATATTACATATGAAAAGTGAACATGTTTCTCAACAGTTAATATTTTTTTTAATTTATGGGATTTTTTGATAAATTTATTTGAAAAATGTCCAATATCTCGAGAACGGTTCATGCTAGCGTTCTAAAGTGTATGTCAATCGTTTTCTAAGGGAAAATTACATAAGAAATGTCTATTTGCTTAACTTTATTGAAGGTTTTGATTTGTTGATGATTTTTTCAAAATTTCACTCGAAAATTTAGGGGTGTTCTGAACATTCGATTTCGTTTAAAAACAATAGACTTTCAGTATTTACAGATTGTAATTTTTGTACCAAATTTCATTCGAATCGCTCCATTCGTTCGTGAGATGTCGTCTCCACAGACTCACTGACACACACACACATACTTTCACACACACACACACACAGACATCACCTCAAAAATGTTTGATTCGTGATTTGATTTGATGCTTGAAACGTGTTCTCCCGTCGAAACTCAAATTCGAATTTTCGACCCCGTCACAATACTTTCCTTATACATTATGTATATAAGGAAAGTAATACTAGCATGCTTAGTAGTATGGAAATTATCATCATTTCTGCATTAAAAACGGCTACTTTGGAAATTTACAATCGTTTAACCTTCAATTTTAATAAGATATATATCTGAATTTTTCTTCTTTGATGGATATTTATATTTACCAAAAGATAAAATATTCACTTTTAATAAAATATATACACGAGTTTTTAAAAGAAAATTTGTTATGTATCTTTCCCTTCTCACTCGAATATACACTGCAGAATTGTCGAGTAAATGTATAATCTTCAGAACGCTAGCTAGTGACTACACTAAAAATGAGTAGTATAGTGTATATTCGCTTAAAGTGCACTTTTCCGAATGAAATCTTAAACATATATAGTTACTCAAGTATTCTAAATAACTAATTTTCTGTACGATAGTGAATTTCGAAGTTTAATGGGTTTAGTTTCAATTTTTCATTACCATCATCATCAGTTTATTATTATCCGCTATGGTAAAAATAATTCCCTTTTTCCTTTACGTTGCTGCGCATTCTACTGCGCAGGATGTTTATTTACGCTTGTGCCCATGCTCTATTGCAACTAGTGCTCAATATATATGACACATCACACAAGATGCGAAGTATGATTGAATTTATTGATCTAAGTAAAATTGTAGTTAATAATGCATTTATTGCCTTGATTCCGTTGCAGATATTGGCTAATTCATGACAATGAGAGCACAAAAAGTATTAAATCGATCAATCAATGAGTTCATTTCCAAAGAGAGAGCGGCTGGAGCTATAAGAACGTCCCCTTCAAGCTCTTTGTGATAATGAATTTGGTCAACAACATGAGCTAAATCTTTATCATTTTGATGTCGACTTCTTAATAGTAGTATTTGTCGATCTCCATAGTGTTTTGAAAAATTATGACATGTGGTAAGTTTACTTGCCATTGCAAATATCAACAACCCCATGCATTGCGAAAACAACGCAAAAATAGTCTGCGACTGTCGTTATCTACAATGAAAGCACGATCTTAGTTTTCAAAACTATTTTACGAACATCTTGTAAGTATAGAAATTTGGCTATCGTAACCTCCTGCAATCTGAGCTTTATCGTAATAACGATGTTGCTGGCTTTAAGTTAGGAAATAATTTGTCTGTCAATACATTTAGGTTCGTAAAATTGGGCAGATAATAACTTTTATTGCTGACAATGCAGATATTGGATATTCCATGATTATCGGTACATAGAAAACGCGAAGAAAACGCGTGGATGATGAGTTTTTTCGAATTCTTCGAGACATCCTATAATGCTCTGTGACTACATACAAGGTTCCTACAAAAGTCCTTAAGGACCTCAATAACTTTGTAAAGAGATATACTACATGAGTGTATACATAAGGTCTATCTGTAGTAAAGTGTCCATGTCTAATTGACTAAAATGAATTCAGCGCCTTGAAAATTGAATATTTAAAAAGTTAGGGTACGAGTTCGGCAACAAAGCGTGATAGAAAAAATGTATCAATTAAAAAGTTGCACACGATTATATAATTAATAGGAATTGACATCAGGATCGCATACAACGTATATGTGGAAGGCAATTCATACTTGTCAAAAGTTGTGTCACCAGATATTGTGGCATGGTGATATCAGCAATGTACGCGGTGATATTCACTCTCGAATTGAAATGTGCATTGTTGCTGACAGAGACCATTTTGAACAGGCTGTATAGCTGCGGGAAAAAAAAGTCCACCTCTTGTTATTTGAATACCGTTAATCATAGAGCAAATTTAGAGTTATCATTCGACTAAAAATAACGTCCTCTCTACAAATTTGTAAAAGAGGACGTCTTCATATTAAAACGCACACAAACTTTAAATTTTTCCAATGGAAACCACAATGGAAGTAAAATTCAACCTCCGAAACCAAAATTCAAGTTATTTGAATGAATCGTTTTCGAGTTATGTGTAGGTAAAGCATTTTAAATAGGCTGTAGTATAGCTGCGGAATAAAAAAATGCCCCACCTCTTGTTAATCAAGTAACATTCATCGTAAAACAAATTTTGACATACTGTTCGATTAGGAATAACATCTTCTACAAATTCTTGTATATGAAATTTGTATAAAGGGCCGTTATTATATTAAAACGCACACAGAGTTTGAAATTTCAAATGACATACAACCAAGTTTGACAACATGTTTCGAATCTAGAGCAAAATTCAACATAGGATACCAAATTTTGAGTTATTTGGATGAAGAATTTTCGAGTTATGAGTATGCAAAGTTTTAAGCTCCTAATGTTAATTTAGCCTCGCACACTTTTATTCATATCATCTGTAATAATTATCGACTCACACTGATTGTTTTGTATTATGTTACTATAAATAACCCAAACACAATCATATAATTTTTATCTTTTTAAAATAATATTTTGTATGAACTATGAATTATGAAATTAATATCTGTAAAAATTCTTATGCAAATTGATATTCACGTGAATCTATAAAGGACGTTATTCCTAATCGAATGGCATTTTTGATGTTGCTCTACGGTGAACGATGCTCGAATAACAAGGGATAGAGCTTTTTCCCGCACCTGTCTATACGATTCTTGTGACTGTAAGTGTTGCTTACATAAGCATTCCTGAATGTGGCAGCTATCCGCCAATAGCCATATTGTGTCGGATAAATACCTTCTTTAAATTGTTTGTATGCCATGCCTATTCAATAGACCAGTGGTCTTCAACCCTATTTAAACAGACCACATTTCAGTCAGTTAAGCCCAGTGGGCCACACATGCAGAAACGCATATCTTCGCAAACAAGAGAAATCGATTTAACGCATCATACAAACAGCTGTATTTGCTGTTTATCTATTGTTTGTCTGTTGTTTATCTATTTTCTCTCTCTGCGTTGTTTAAGTAGTGATGAGATTAGTTCGAATGAATTTATCGGATGAATTTATCTCTATAGTTTCAAATCATTCAATTGTCTCTTCTCGATGTAGCAAAAACTATTCAAATACTTTTCGGACAAAAGCAACGATGAGTTCGATAGTCGATAGTACTACTAATATAGTTACTACTAATAAATAGTAACACAGCTGAATGAATTGATATGAAGTAATAGCAGTCAAACACGGCAGTTTTAATACTATTCGAATGATTTTAGGCGATTTTAGTAATGCCATAGGCCACGGCGACGTTATTCATTCGGATTAGGCGGTAATTGCTAATTTCCATTCAAATGACAGTTTGGATTCGGTTGACGATGCGATTGTGTTATTTGCACACTTTTGAAAGATTAGATACACACTCTTTTCCAAAAAAAACGAAGCACCATGAAGAAAGTGACTGTTTTTATTGAAATTAAAAATGCGTCCAGAACATACACAGTTAATGAAATGATTACAAAATCAAGGCCGCAGGACTCATCAATGGTTAGCAATTGCACATTGAATTTTCAAATCAGTAACTGGTGAAACCGCCAATTGCGGCAATGCATGTTTGTATACATCTATGTAAGGAGTTAGAAAGTTTCCTGATGTCATCCTGCGATACATTCTGCCAGGTATTCTTCACTTGTTGCTCCATATCTGCTACATTTCGGTATGCCCGAATCTGGCGGCCTAGCATGTCCCATACATGTTCGATTGGCCTAAGGTCTGGTGACCTTGCTGGTCAAGGAATAGTATTAACAGCCCGGAAGCAGTCCACAGATATGCGAGCCGTATGTGCCGTGGCATTATCTTGTTGGAAAATGGCCCCAAAATAATGTGCCATAAAGAGTAGCAAACACGGTCGCAGGATTTCATCAACATATGTTAAAGAGCTGTTAAAGTTGTATGCAGGATGACTCTTGGTGACCTGTTGTCGTAAAAGATTGCACCCCTCACCATCACACCAGGGGTAATGGCTGTGCACCTGTGTAAAGTAACGGCTGATTGGGACCGCTAGCCCTGGCGCCTCCACACACGTACCCGATGGTCATCTGCTGAAAGACTGAAGCGTGATTCATCGCTGAACACTATGTGATGCCAGTCTGCTGGCATCCATGATGTTCGGCTACGACACCACTCCAAACGACTATGTCGATGTTGTGGGGTTATGGGTCGACGTGGTCTTAAACCCACCTATGGTCTTAAAGGCCGCTGTGAGCGTAACCCCACCTCATACAAGCGTCGTGAAATAGTGGAAGGTACCACTGGTGGTATGGAAGAGGCTGCAGCACGTTGGATAGCCGACACTGATGCCGTTGGGCTAGTTCGAGCCTGTCGCACAATCATCCTATCTTGCCTCGCATTAGTGCACCTTGGCCTTCCATAACGTTCATTCTGCCGAGTTCCTTGCAGCAACCATTGCTGCCAGCACTTTTTCAGAGCAGTGTCCGTTCGGTGCAGGTGACAGTCTATTGCTCAGTATGACCAGCCATCTTCAAGCATCCCGATTATACGACCACGTTCGAACTCGACTAATTCCTTATAAGGTCTTCGGAAACGGCGTAACGACATTATTGGTTGTGTCTCCACGGAACTGCAGCGACAATAACAAAATAAACCGTCCACATTTTTAACCTGTTTTATAGGATGCTAGTTTCACAGTAGAAAGGCGCGCTATGACCGAAGTTAACACTCATTTACCATGCAAATTTAATAATTTGCATAATTGGTATAAAGGAATTTGCATACGAAATTTCGAGATGATTGGTTTATTTTTTAGAGGTGCTTCATTTTTTTCTGCAAAAGTGTGTACAGGCGTTTCTTTGGTTTTTAGAATCATATTTGGTAAAATATAGTCACTGAAATAGTTTTGTTATTGCGAATACTTTTTTTTCAAAAAAGTGAAAAAATTCTTTTAGGAAAAAATAGCGTATGATATTTAAAACTGACAACTAAATTGATTTAAAGCAAATATATTGATTTTAATTACTTTAAAAATAATAGCGTTTCTGTTAAACATCTATATATACTAATTGCCAAGTGTCCGTCTGTCTATCTGTCTGTCTGCTCGTCTGTCACGCTTTTTTAGGCACTTCCCGAATAGATTGAGACTTGCAATTTGGTACACGGCTCTGTCGTTCGATAAAATTCCCTGGAAAAATCGAATTTTTCGAAAACGTTCTCTAAAGGGGGTGCTCCACACCAAAACGTTCGAAAAGTGAAATGACAGGAAAACATAATTTGCCATAAGATAGAGATTTCAAATTTGTTATATGGGTAAATCGTTCGAAAGGAAAAAGTGTGCAATTTCATATTTCCAATATTTTCAACTTAAGAGGGTACCGCACACCAAAATGTTCGATTAACCGAATAAATGAGAAACAACTCTTTTAAAATTTCATAGAGGCTTGAAATTAGGTATATGGACTAATCATTTGATGAAAACACCCAAGACGAATATAGTTTTTCAAAAACGTTCGTTGAAGGGGGTGCTCTAGAGGAAAATGTTCGAAGGTGAATTGATAAGAAAACATACTTAGGGATGAGATAGAGATTTGAAATTTGGTGTACAGATAGATAGTTTGGAAGGAAGAGAGTGTGCAATTTCAGTTTTCCAATATTTTTTTCTACTTTAGGGGGTATCGCACACAAAAATGTTCGATTTTTGGAATGAAGTAGAAATACCCCTTTTAGAACGTGATAGAGGCTTGATATTTAGTATATGGGTGAATCATTTAATAGAAAACCCAAGAAGAATGGAATTTTTCAAAAATGTATATTTACGGGGGGTGGGTACTCCACAGAAAAACATTCAAAGGGTGAAATGATAGAAGAAGCATGCTTCGCAATGAGTTAAACACTTCAAATTTGGTATACGGGTAGATAGTTAGAAAGGAAGAAAGTGTGCAATTTCAGTTTTCAAACATTTGCTATTGTAGAGGGGTGTCACACACTAAAATGTTCGATTTCACGAACAGCTGAAAAACGCCCCCTTTAGAGTGTGATAGAAGCTTGAAATTTAGTATATGGGCTAATCATTTGATAAAAAAAAACCTAAGATTATTACGGTTTTTCAAAAATGGTCATTTAAGCGGGTGCAACACAGAAAAATGTTCGAAATATGAAGTGATAGAAAAACATGCTCCACAATAGGATAGAGATATCAAATTTAGTGTACTGGTAGATAGTTTGAAAGGAAGAAAGTGTATAAATTTCAGATTTCCAATATTTGCTACTTTAGGGGGTCAAAAACCCAGACCGTCCGGCTCATCTTTAGACATAGAGCAGCAAAGTGGGCGGTCGGGCTACTTTAGAGGGTGCCGAACGCCAATATGTTCGATTTTCGGAATAAATGAGACACGCTTCCTTTTAAATATAATAGAGGCTTGATATTTGGTATTTGGGCCAATCATCTAATAAGAAAACCAAGGCGAACAGAGTTTTTCAAAAATGTTCATTTATGCGTGTGCTCCACAGAAAAACATTCTAAAGGGGAGATGATAAAATAGTATGCTTCGGACGAGATAGAGACTTTAATTTGGTGTACTGGTACGAACGAAAGGACTTTGAACAAAAGGAATACTTTGGACGAATACTTTGAACGAAAGGAAGAGTACGAAAGGAAGACGTGCGCAATTTAAAATTTCCAATATTTTCTTCTTTAGTGGATTCCGCACACTGAAATATTCGATTTGCCGAATAAATGTGAAAATATTAAAAAAATGTGAAATTATTAAAAAAAAATGGCAATATTCAGGGATGGCTTATTTCGAGACCGTTGATTTTCAACGGGTATTTGGCTAGTAAATTATTTAATTTTAATACATAGTATATTTATTAATGTTTACATTTTGTTTGAAGTAGTAGATATTTATGTAGAGAAATCGAATGAGCAAATAAATGGATAAGGGCAACTCAAATGTTTTACTCACATATACATATATTTCTCTCTCTCACAATTTATATATATATATATATATATATACCAAAAGGCCATAAAAAACGAGATGTTCAGAGCGCTCTAGCTTGTAATGTATTTTTTTAAACGTTTAGTGAACGTAACCATTGTACTAAACGAACAGTATTCGGTGGGCGTACATAATGAAACAACATGCAGTTTTGATTTCGTAAAAAAAATTGTTCCAAAAGTCGCCTCTAGGGGAAATTTTGGCGCTGCAAAAGTGTAGTAGTGTAAATAATGAATGAATAAATGCCAAATGAGACAGTACACATCAATTTTGTTAACAATGCATGACAGCGTTTATTGTTAATTACAAATGAGGTTCAATATGACCACCATTGTGATGTTCCAAGAACTGCATGCGTTGCACAACATTTTCCACGGCGACTCTCAACATATCAGAAGTGATTTGTTATACGTGCAACGTTATTTGATCTTTCAGCGTTGCGATATCGGGGACATTTCCTTGATACACAAAGCTTTTAAGAAATCCCTGAGTCGAAATTCCCAAGGAATGAGATCGGGCGACCTCGGTGGCCATGTCGTGGGAAATGCACGACAAATGATTCTGATGTCAGAGAAATGTTCCCGCAACAAACGCTGTAACTTAAGTCTGATGTGGAGTGGTGCATATAATCTTGCATGAAAGTAGTCGAATCAAGACATCCTCGTGGATGCAGTTGTGGAATCACGAGCATATCGGCATACCTGTCAGCACTGACGGAACAGATCAATAGTTCACTTTGCCGACTTTCCTAGTAAAAGTAAGGACCGATGATAAAAGATGCCGTAAAGCTGCATCACACTGTGACTTTTGGCGAATGGAGAGGTTTCTGCAGATACGCTTGCGGATTAATCGCAACCCAAATGCGACAGTTGTGTGTGTTTTAATACCACAGTTCAAATGAAAATAGGCTTCGTCACTCCATAAAATGTGCCACGCCCATGCTTCAACCATTTCCATACGTGCTAAGAATCTCAAAGAAAACTCAATTCGGGTGGCCCCATTGCCATGGAGCAATTTTTGAATAGGACAGGTATTATAGGGGTAAAATTTCAATATCTGATGCATGATTTTCCGCACCGTTGAGCATGGAATGTTTGCCCGGATATTTCCCGTGCACTGCTGGTACCCTGCACATTCGTCATCTCCTGTTACACAATAGCAGTTGCAAATTCTGAATGACTGACCACTTTGAGTCGCCGGTTGCAGTGCTTTTTGAGTCCCTCGTTGCCGTGCTAGAAGTCAGGTAGTTTCAAATCGTTGAACCATGTTTCGTAAGTTTGCTAAGCTCATCGGTCCTCGTCGTAACTTCTTCAATCGTTGAAATTCACAAAGAGCAGCATTAGCATTCTCGTTCCGCTGATAATACAGCTTGACTAACAAAGCGCGGTCACGTAAGGTAAGAGCCATCGAAAGGCACTAGGTAGTTCGCTTCCGAATGATGAGAATTCTCCTAGCCTTTCATTTTATCCACGCGATTATGCAAATTATTGCATTTTACTAGGTAAACAGCTCAAAAATTTCCCTTGGAGGCGACTTTTGGAACATCATTTTTCTAGAAATCGAAACCGTATATTCCACTGTCGAAAACCCAGTCCACTCGACTGATTCTAAGATTTACAGAAGCAGTTTGAGTGGCTGGACATGTTCCATTGTGTACGCCCACCGAATTTTTGTTACGTTTCGTCTAATGCATTACTCGCTAGAGGACTCTGAACACCTCACTCACGTTATTTTATGGCCACCCGGTATATATGTGTGTGTGTGTGTGTGCACAATACATTTATTCTAACTACTTTTTACCTAGTATTCACTTAATTATTTTGATGTAAAGTAATATTTTTAAGAAATAACAAACATGTCGAATTGTTGGTGGTTGTAGCTCAGCACTATAATGTTCGTCTAACATGCATTGTTACCGGGTGCAATTCCCTCCGTGATCAGATCATTTTCTTTTAATTGACGATTTTATTGCGACTCTCGTATAATATATTAAATTTATTCAAGTGACTTGAGTTCCAAAAAAATAAAAAAAATATGTGGTTCTTTTTTTTTATCTGGAGTAACAGCTTCATAGATTTTCAATTTTGAAAGTTCTAAAAGTGAGGTTTCTGTCATGGGACATATGTATTATCAGGGCCGCCCATAGGGAGACGAGCACCAATCGAGTGGGTAGGCGGACTTTTGCAAGCCCATCCACCAATTTTATTTTTGAAGGATGAGAAGATATGAAACATTCATAAAACGGGAGACATCAAATATGGAGGAGGGCAGTAATAAATGTTTACAGGGGGCCACAATTTGTATGGACGGCTCTGTTACTATACATGTTAATTAAGGCGGATGAGGTGTGATCGAGGTCAAAAAGCATTTAAATCGTAATTTTTCTTAATTTTACGTATAATATAAGAAAGTACTGAGAGTGACTAAGAATAAATAATTAAAATTTGCCGTTTGGAAGATTTCATCATCAGTCGTTAGCTCCACCCACTAAAACTACGTTACAGAAATCTATCGATAATCTCGACAGTGTCTGAACTACTATTACTACTTATTACAAAATAATAATAAATATATAAAAATTTATAATAACAAAATAATAAGTAAAAAAATACGTAATACTAATTACCATAAGACGTAGATTACCAAAAGATTATATTTGCGATTTAGTATGGTAATTATTACAACAATCTAAGAACCGTTAGACATCGTTAAAATATCTATTCAATAAACTAATCTCACGAATTTGACAATTCGGTTGTTATTGCAATGCGTTGATTCCATCGTTCACGTGATTCGTCCATTAATTCGACCGTTATGGGATTTTAATCCCATAAGATGATTATTGAAGAGGGTTTTATGTTCTCAAATACAAAATGAGATATCAGAATAAACCAGTAACATTTTTTAGTATAATAGCATATGGCCCACTTTATTAAAACAAAGTGTGGTTAATCAATGACATTTCACCCTCCAAACTGCAGTTTCCAACATGGAGCTGACCCCTGAAAATTGCACATTTCGGAATATTGATTATATCCTGATATAAAGATTGGAACTGAGTGAAAATTCATATTTGAACTAATTTGTGGATTTAAATTTTGTTTATGATGTCAAAATACTGTGTTGCTATTGGAAATTTCAAAGTTTGTGCGCATTTAGGTAAAAACAGTCCCTTATGCAAATTAACATGAATTTACAAAGGACGTTATTTCTAATCGAAAGGTATTTTTAAATTTTCTCTACCTTGAACGGGACTCGATTAACAATGGATGGAACTTTTCCGCAGCTGCATAGAAGATTCGTGTGCCTGTCGTTGTTTACATAAGCATGATGATGTTGTTTACATAAGCATTCCTAAATATGGTAACCATTCGCCAATAACCATATTGTGTGGAATAAATGTATTTTCCAAGTACTTTTCATGTCATGCCTAGTCTTTCTACCAGTGGTCTGCAACCTCATTTGAACATACGGCACTTCAGTCAGTTATAGGTTCGCTGGCCACACATATTAAATCGGATATCCTCGCAAACAAAGAAACTGGATACAATGGCCATAAGTTGCATTGCATATCTATTTGGAAGTTTATCCTGATACGAGTACGAGCTTTCTGCTTATAATTCAATTAGCTGCATCTTGCATTGGGTGCAGCATTCTTGAGACGAAGAGGAGTTTGAGCTGTTCAATATTGATTAAACAAAAACATTTTACATATAGTGTATATTATGAAAATATTATCGAAAGATATTAAAAATCTGCACAAACATTTCATTTTATATTTTAAACAATCTCTTAACTACGTGGGGTGATAAAATAACGTTGTTTATTTAAGGTTTAACAAATGGATTGCCTAAATGACCGTTAAAAATTGACCTATGAATTTTAAGTGCCAAAAATAAAATAAATTAAAACGAAAAATTAAACTTAATGTGGTAGAATTAGCACCAATACAAAAGAAAGCCACACCAAAAAGTTATTTCAATTTTGAACTTTTTCCTCTACAATTTTTTTCTTGTTGAAATAGTGATTTGGAATGAAATCATCAGATTAAAATTTCACTCACTCCTCTCTTTCATTTTAATTGAAAAAACATTGTTTCAATACCCCAAGAGAGCTCCAAATGAACAATTGGGCGTGGCCAAAGAACTATTGATAATTGTTTTCCCGGCTTTTTACAATTAAATATTATTGATATTTTTTAAATAATGTGTTATTTCTTATAATTGAACTTAATTATCAGAATACTGTATTTGTTTAATTTCTAATAGGACTGTATGGTCCCCAACATGTTCAAAATAATTGAAGTTTCTATATGCTTTTCTGCTCAGACGAATATTTTCTAAGGTGCAATAAAAGCTGTTTCATAAAATTATACACAAAATGTTGATGAAGTAAATAAAGGAAATGGATCCCTGAATAAGTACGATTCAAAGCATTTGTTTGCTTTATGTATGGTGAAAAACGGCCCTGACTATATTAAGCCCGTCAAATGACAAGGGAAAATAAAAAATTATGATCGGAAAAGAAACATAGTAGTCAAAATTGGAATTTCACACCCCAATTTCATAATTTGAAACAAATTATTATGATCACTACTAAACTTAAAATGAGTGTTATTGCGTGAAAAATTTTAAGCCTTATTTTGAGACTAATTTATCGCTTTTCCGAATGAGATTATGAAAACCTACTTGAAGAGTAAAATTACTTTAAAAATACAAATATTTAGCAGTTCAAGTAAAGATTTAAGGATCTACCTTGATCCACGGTAGAAAAATATGTTCAAAATATTTCTTAATAATTTGTGTCATCTGATAAGCATCTTAAATTTTACGCCTCACATCAAAAACAAAATGATATGTCAACGAGATTATGTAACAAAAATATAGCTGGTGCTTTATCACACAGCACAATTTATTTGTGTTATTTCAATTTCTGAAATGTCAAAACAAATTTATATTTCAGTTTTATCTCATCAGAACACACAAAACGAGCCATCATCCATTAAGATAGATTCAGTAGTTACGATTGTCTGTAAGTCAAAACTGAAGAATAAAAGACCAGAACGATAATCGTAAACAGAATAATTTGAAAGTACATTTTTCTCGGGTGAAACCATACTAACTGTATTTTTTTTTTCTTTTTTTTTCTTTTCAGATTTTAGACTAAAAAAAAGAATCAAGTATTTATCTTTCTTGGATGCTGAGTCCATGTAAATCAGGGTTTGTCAAGTATAATATACAGTTATCAGCTACGGATAATATACATCAGCTACGGTTATCAGCTACGGATAATATACAGTTATCAGCTACGGATTTGGACATGACGACTTGACGGAGCGGTGACGCTACCACACTACTAAAAAAATCTGATGAGGGAAACACATGACTTTCCTTATATAATGAATGAATTTACTACTTTTACAGTTAAAAAAAATGTTATTCTTATAGTAGATAATTACATTCTTTCCAAGATATCGAATTTTCTTCAATTAGTCGTCATTTTCATTAATTTAGCGTCATATTTATCCTTTTGGCGAGATTTTAGTTAATTTGGCAACATTTAAAAATGTCGCCGAGTTGGCGACATTCCACGAAATTCGTCGCCAAAATCTCCCCAAGCTTATGGATGGAGAAATAAGTTGTTCTTACAGCAGATAAATGACTAATGGCGGTCAAATAAAAAGTATTACTCAAAGTATCTTTTTTCATGAATGGAACGAGCTAGATCCACGAGATTGATGCCACCAAATTTATCGCATGATATTACATATGAAAAGTGGACATGTTTCTCAATGGGTAATACTTTTTTTTTATTTTACGTGATTTTTTGATAATTTTTTTTAAAAATGTGCAATATCTCGAGAAAGGTTCATGCTAGCTTTCTAAAATTTGTGTCAATAGTTTTCTAATGAAAAATTACATAAGAAATGTCTATTTGCGTAACTTTATTTAAGGTTTTGATTTTTTAATGTTTTTTTCAAAATTTCACTCGAAAATTTAGGGGGGGGGGAGTTCTGAACATGCGATTGCGCATAAAAACAATAGGCTTCCAGTATTCACGGATTGTGAATTTTGTACCAAATTTCGTTCGAATCGGTCCATTCGTTCGTCAGTTATCGTCTCCAAAGACTCACTGACACATACACACACTCACATACTTTCACACACACACACACATACACACACAGACATCATCTCAAAAATGTTCGATTCGTGATCAGGGATGCTTGAAACGTACTCTCTCGTCGAAAATTTGAAATCGAGTTTTCGACCCCGTCATAATACTTTCCTTATACATTATTGCATATAAGGAAAGTAATAGCATTTCAAGTGAGAAATATAATAAATCTGTAATCTTCTTTAAAAATGAATGTTGCAAAAGATAGAGAATGTCAAGCATTAGAAATCTTATCTCCACATATCTCAATTATTATTCCTAATCCCGAAAGAGTAGGGATTGGTTAAAAGAAGAACACAAACTTAGTATAGTCAGAAAATCTTTAATTTTACGAGTTTTTTGAACCAGCAGTGTTGCGAACATGGCAATTTCGGCTGAGGAGACTGAGCGATTTACATTTTAAATTAGAAAAAACTTTGCTATTACAAGTGAAATTTGTATTGAACTTCACTCTTTCAATAGGTTTTATTTCCTTGGTGAGTAAAATAAAATAATTTAACATAAAAATGCAGAGTACATGAAATTGAAGAAATTTTAGAATATGTCACTTGCATAAGATGAATACATGCAGATATATCGTTTAGAGCAAAATTGATCTTATTTCTAAGTAAAATGAACCTTTACAACCAATATATTAAATAGGAAGTAGAAATATACTAAAATAATATTTATAAGTGACAGAAAAAATCGGGGTTGTAAATATAAACGGATAACAAAATTAAACAATCAAATGTGTGCAGTGAAAATTGGTGAGAAATAAATCTTGAACATAACAAACTTAAGGGAAAAGTGAGCAACTTACAAATAACATAGTAATGCAGCGCTGCATTATTGTGTTATTAGTGCCTATATACTTTGCTGAAGTTCCTTCGCACAAAGTGTATTTTACTTATTGATCAGCAAACTTAGTTGATAATCTCTTCACTTAACAATGTACTTAAACAAATTTATATATTAATTATTTACAAATACTTAGAGAATTTAAAAAATATATTTTAATTGCAATATGCTAAAAATCCGATAGAAAAAAATATCAATTGCTTTTGTCTGATATTCTCAAGTAGCATGTTTCATTTACGAAATTAGATTTATTCTTTCTAAAATTCCCAAATCCGCAAGCGGATGCTCGCCATATTGATGCTCGAATAAGAGGTCTACATCGCAAATTACTTAAATTTAACAGTAGTCATTAGTGCATTACTGAACATCGCGGCTAAAAACTTACCCCTAAACATAATATTCTTTATTTCCCACTTAATAAACAAGATACTAAAATTAAATTATCCCAAAGAATGGAAGGACGCTATAATCATACAGATCCGCAAAGTAGGAATGGGCGCTACTATCCCAGCCAACCACAGACCAATTAGTCTACTACAAACACTCAGTAAAATAACTGAGAAAATCATATTTAAGACACTAAACACCCACCTAACCAAGAATGGCATTATCATTCCGGAACACTTCGAATTTCGGCCAAAACACTCCGCCACCCATCAGTTGCTGAGAGTGGTCGAGTACTTCTGGACTCCATAACAAAACACCCACAGCTGCCATTTTTCTGGACATCCGAAAAGAATTCGATAAAGTGTGGCACTGAGGTCTAGCGTACAAATTGATCACCCAAAAAGTCCCTGACGCACTAATTAAACTTTTAATATCATACTTAAAAAACAGACACTTTCAAGTCAGAGTAAAAGACAATTTATCTACACCCAATCTCATAAAAATCTATGTACCACAAGGATCCATCCTTGGCCCGACACTTTTCAGTATATACCTGAACGACATCCCCAGGTTTGAACACATTGAGCTGGCACTCTATGCAGACAACAGTGCCATACTTGCAAAAAATACTTATTTCTCAGTAATGCACAGACAGCTACAACAACACCTAGACATACTCCATACATGATTGGAAAAATGTCGAATAAAATTAGAGCCCAATAAATGTCATTGGTTATACTTTTCCTGGCAAAGACAAAACTTCGCAGCCTCTATATATAAATAATCAAGCACTCTACTCGGAAAAATCGACCAAATACCTATGTGTAACGTTAGATTCCCACCTAACTTGGAAATTGCAAGTAACGAATATAATCAAAAAGCCCATATGGCCACAGGAGCCTTATACCCACTCATAAAAAATGGAAATCTCAGCTACTAAAACAAACTTCTAATATATAAATCGGTCATCCACCCCCGAATGCAGTATGCAGCCCCGGTATAAGGATATGCCTGTAAATCTACCATAAACTGCTCAGAAAGAAGATAAAACAAAACCCTAAGGAGTATTAGGAATGCCCCTAGATATCTAAGGAACACGGAAATAAGGAAAGATTTTAAAATCAAAACCGTGAGAGCAGAAATTATAAAGCAGGCGCTAAACTTTTGCAACAATTTGACATCCGCCCCGAACGAATTATTATTCAACCTACATGGCTATCGTCGAAAGGCCAAATCTCGTAAGAGACACCGAGCAGTTTTAAACTTAGAGTAACCGAAAATTAGATATACCCCTTTTCTAACAACCCAAACTAAACAAAACCCGCAAACCAGGATAATTTAAACTTAAAATGTCTGAACCATCTCCCTAAATTGCCAAAAAGCAAAGTAATACCCAGATCTGTACCAGCTCCCCTCCCCAAACTAAATAAACTGAATTGTGCAACAAACTGCCACATTAAGAGCCAAGTCAAAATAAAAGCTAGTCAATAAAAACAATGAGTTTCCATATAATAGATCAATGAAATAATGACACAGTAGGGAGATAAATACCAAAAGCTGAGATTAAACACGCTTCGCGTCTGCTGCTCTTTCCTTAACGACAAATCCAAGTAGTGCATTACTTCGTCCTGATCCTGTTCAAAGCTAGGTAATTGCCAAATTATTCGTGGAAAATGCCTTTATACTCTTTAGAATTACTGAATGCTATTATTTTTTTTTCAAAGAATAATTAATAGAACCTCGTTTGATCCAAAATGCCGGCTCCATTAGCCTTTTACGTGAAATTTGCTGTGCATTTGGGAAACGTCACATTCAACATCCAATCACTGTTTTAAGGTCAATAGTCACACCATTTTAAAGTTAGCCCCCAGCGTTCCGCGATTGCGAAGGAGGGACTTACGAGATGGGTGCTTTTAATACCATGATATTAGTAATACAGCAAAAAAGTAAACGCAATTAGCTTCCTGTTGTAGGTTTAATTGGAAAGATACGTTTTAACAGGAAAATACTTCGAAACGTGTCACTTTAATCATGTAAAATATAGCAAATTTACATACGTATTCGAAATATTATTTAAAATAAACATGTGATTAAATATTTCTTTAAACTAGATTTTTAGCGGGGGAGGTTTAGCGTTTTAATCTCTGTGGACGTTACATCATTGCTTTGAACATTCTTCGGCTCTAGCAGATTTTAAAAACAAATATTTTTTAAATATGAGAAGAAAGGAATACATACGTATTCAAAAAATTATTTAAAATAAACATGTGATTAAATATTTCTTTAAACTAGAGTTTTAACAGGGGAGGCTTAACTTTTTAATCTCTGTGGACTTTACATCACTGCTTTGAACATTCTTCGGTCTAGCAGATTTTAAAAACACGCATTTTTTAAATATAAGATAGTAAAGGAACTATATTATTTTGCTTAAAAATGGACGTTTACATATACGATGATCTGAAACAACAGCCGGTAAGTCACACCTTTCAACAGTATTTGTGATTACTAATATTTATCAAAAATGATAGAGCTGGAAATTTTTCTGTAAAACATTTTAGACACTCTATGTAAATTAGCACGTATTTTTTCACGCCTTTTTCTTCGAAACCAAACCTGATATGTTAAAGTGGGCTAAAGACTAACTGTACCTTAAAATGTACATTATGAAGCAAAAGTAACCATGAATTTAGTATGTAGAAGAAATTAAAAAAAATTCTCAGCTAGAGACTCTATAATCACCTTTATTCGATCGGGCATAGCCACTTTACTATATATAGACGTTAAGTGTACACACTTACACCCTACAAAGTTTAGGCAGTGCTTAATGGCCTTCCAAGGAATCATGTATAAATAAATGCACTCTATTGGAAAAAAAACATATGCAACCAAAAATATTTGAGCTATTGCTGTGAAACTCATAATGCAAATGTCGTTTCAAGAGTTATGGAAATGATCAAACTGTCAGCGCTAATGATGCTATGGATCTCATGAAAAGCTCAGGAAAGCAACGCGACGTGCCAGCATTTGTTCTCTCTGACGGACAGTTGGAAACGGATTTTTCGGATTGATAGTGCAAGTAGTGTACAGAGATACCTCTTACACATACTTGACGGTCCCTGTGGATGCCTCCCCCACTGGGTTCCGGTCTAAATTGGGTGGCATTTCCCGGCCGTCCAAACGGTTACTTTACACCTTTCTGGTAGGTCGGACGGTCTGGGTCTCAACAACAAGAACATACTTGACGGTGCTATGAACGATTGTCGGATTTCGAGAGCGGTTGCATCATAAGCGTAAGATAAGCTGGTAGATCCAACAGACGTATCAGCTGCCATGTTGGTCGGAGCGGTATGATAGTTGTTCGGTAGTCGGAACAGCGGATCAGAGAAGGCACATTTAACCGTCGCATAGGCTCAGTACGCCCCAGACAAACAACTACTCAAAAGGATCCTGCAGTCAAAAGAAGAGTCACGTACACACCATTGGCGTCGTTATCAGCCCTTCGGATGCATTCCCATCCTCCATGGATTCTCTATCAAAGGTTACTATTCGGAAACGACAAGAAGGTGGGATTAGGTGTCGATGACCATTAAGGCATCTACCACTGACCCCTCATCATAGGTAGAGATATCTGTATTGATGCTGAGCTAAGTCAGCCTGGACAGTTTCCGATTGGAGGCGATGTATCCTGCTTCTCCCTCAGTTCTGATGACCACCGCATACTTGTGTGGCTGAGAACTGGTCAGCGTTTCGATATTGCATTTGTTGTCGAGCGGAACATGACCATCACTAGCAGTGTGACAGCCTGGTTGGGGTACATCTCCTGGAACAGCTGATCTCCTCTAGTTGTGTTGAAAGCCAATTTGTCTTCTAGCTTGTACGTCGACAATATTTTCCAGTGTATTGTCGTGCCCAGTGGTTGGAAAAACTAGTTACTTTCCTTATATACATAATGTATAAGGAAAGTATTGTGACGGGGTCGAAAATTCGAATTCGAGTTTTCGACGGGAGAGCACGTTTCAAGCATCCCTGATCACGAATCAAACATTTTTGAAGTGATGTCTGTGTGTGTGTGTGTGTGTGTGTGTGTGAAAGTATGTGTGTGTGTGTGTGTGCGTGTGTGTGTGTGTGTGTGTGTGTGTGTGTGTCAGTGGGTCTGTGGAGACGATAACTGACGAACGAATGGACCGATTCGAACCAAATTTGGTACAAAAATCACAATCCGTAAACACTGGAAGCCTATTGTTTTTATACGTAATCGAATGTTCAGAACCCCCCTAAATTTTCGAATGAAATTTTGAAAAAATCAAAACCGCTAATAAAGTTACGCAAATAGACATTTCTTATGTAATTTTTCATTAGAAAACGATTGGCATAAATTTTAGAACGCTAACATGAACCGTTCTCGAGATATTGTACATTTTTCAAAAAAATTATGAAAAAGTAACATAAAAAAAATTCCTATTGATAAACATGTTCACTTTTCATATGTAATACCATGCGATAAATTGAGTGATATCATTCTCGTGGATCTGGCTCGTTCCATTCATGAAAAAATATACTTTAAATAATACTTTTGTATTTGAACGCCAATAGTCATTTATCAGCTGTAAGAATAACTTTTTTCTTAGTGCATAACGCTTGGCGAGATTTTGGCGACGAATTTGGGCGGAATGTCGCCAACTTGGCGACTTTTTTGAAATGTTGCCAAATTAATGAAAATCTCGCCAAATGGATAAAAATGATGCTAAATCAATGAAAATGACGACTAATTGTCGAAAATTCAATATCTTGGAAAGAATATTAGTATCTACTATAAGAAAAACCTAATTTTTTACTGTAAAAGTAGTAAATTCATTACATTATATAAGGAAAGTCATGTGTTGCCCACATCAGATTTTTTATTATTGTAGTGGTCTACAACTACAATTACATCATGCCAAATGTTGTTAACTACAGCTACAACTACTCTTTTTAAAAAGTAGTGACAACAAACTTGTTTATAAATGTTGTCACTACATAATTACTTTTATAAGATGAATTTTGCCACAGCTTCAATTTTCACAAAAACTTGAGGATATGGGTATACTGTAGTATATTAACATACTTATTCTGAATAATTAAAAGTTGCTGATCAACATACCAATCTTTACGCTTCTACCCACTTCTGAAAACAGTAAAATAAAATAAAAGTATAAACTTTAAAATCATAGACAGCCAAAAATAGATTTAAAAGTCCTTTAATAAAATATCTTTTCCTCGACGATGCCCTTCATCAGTGCCCTTCATCATCGATGCCCGAAAGCGCTTTGGCCGTGTAATTTTTGTACATCGAGGAAAGGAGATTTTATTAAAGGACTTGTAAACCTATTTTTGGATGTCTTTGATTTTAACGTTTAATTAAAGTTGACGTGTATCCATTTTATTTATTAAAAGTATAAAATAAAATAAAAGTAAAAAGTATTTATTTAAAAACATGTTTGTTCATTTTTAGTAGAATTTGCATCTCAATCAGAATTTGCATTGCAATCAGATAAGCAGGATCTTTTGGGAAATAACACATCTGAATATATCCATCTAAAAATCAATTTCACGAGGCAATGGTCTTCCTAACCCTGCAGCATCCCTGCAGCCATTTATCATACATCGTTGCGCAGAACACTAAATTTCATACAAACGTAGAAAGGGTGACAACGTGATATGTAGAATGGCACCTTGCTCGTTCACTGAAGTAACGTTAAAAGTAGCGTCCAAACTCGATACAAACTAGTGATTTATTGTATTGTGCTACTCGCTAAACTACTTATTTTTAAAAGTAGCGCGTTACACTACAAACTACGAGAAAAAGTACTGACTACTGCAGTTTCGCTACTTCCGATCACTGGTCGTGCCTATGATTTCAAGTCGCCTAGTTTTCACTTACAAACAAGTCAATGCTCGACCACATACTGCAAAACTATCCCAACAATGTCTTCAAGGATTTAATGCCCTTTCATGTCCCATGTCCCCAGACTTAATCACCTATAGTAAAGGTCCAGGACATGTTAGGAAGACAATTGCAGCCTCTTCAGAGTTCCGTAAAATTAGCTGACCAGTTGAGACATTGGTGTCAAAATCTTCCACAGAAGGACATAAGCAACTTGATTACTTTTATGAAGAACCTATTACCGGCTTAAATACCTGCTAGAGCAGGACGTAGCACTTACTAAAATATCATCTTCTTGTTGCCACCCTTTTATGAAGAATCTTTTATTTTTGCTTCCAAATTCTAATAATTTGTATATCTTCTCAAACGATACTTACAAGACGAATCTCGCGGCTCTAGATCAATATGATGAAGGTGCATATATTATTTTGCAACAGAATGCACTTCGTAACGCAAAATGTTGTGCAGAATGTAAGGATAAGATGAATGCACTGTGGGACAAACTTTAAAATCTTGGTAGACAAATATTGATAAACTCAGTACGAAAGTCCAGTCTCAGATTTGGAAATGTTTCCTCTAAATTGTTTCTCTAAGAATAAAAAAAGTAAATTCGAACATGATTTACATGAAAATTTGTTTATGATTTTAAGATTTTTTATTTCTTTAACAAATCTATTCTATTCGCTTAATTAAGCTTTGTGAGCTAAAATAAAGATGAACTTCAAAAATCTTTCACCTAATTTTCTATTCAATACTTATAAAATTATTCATCATGTAAATGTACAGACGAAAAACTGCATGCAAACTGAATCATTAGCTACTAATTAAATATTTAGTAATTACAATGGCTTAAATACGTTTTTATTTTCATATTCAAGATTTTATTTTTTACATTTAAATATATTCATTACCGGTTATAAAGTTAAAATATCATATAGTGCTAATTGAAGGGGAGAAAATATTATTTTCAAAGACTCATATTTTTGCAATTTCTTCTTTGCAGAAGTAATTATGATGCTTTATAATTAAATTTTTTCATGTTGCGTTTATTGTTTCAGAGGTCAAAAGCATAATTAAAGACACATTTTATTCTTTTTTTTTGTTCTATATTTACAAAATGTTCTATATTTACAATTACCTTACACATTTAATTAGATTTTATGTTCTTTATTTGATGTTAGTCTGGAACGTATTCTGGATATGAAGTTATATTCATTAGAGGAGCACATGACTACATAACTAAAAGTCTAATGTTGGCAACATTTGACTTTCCCTACGTAATGCAATGATTTTAATTCTTGCTCAGCAAAATAATGATGTACAAGATCCATGACACAATGTTTTTATTACTATCCTTACACACATAGTATAATATATAGGACAATATTGTTATGGGCTTGAAAATACAAATTTGAGTTTTCGATGGAAGAGCACGTTTCAAGCATCTCTGAACTCGAACCGATCTTTTTTGAGGTGATGTGTGTGTGTATATATGTGTGTGTGTGTGTGAAGGTGTGCATGTTTGTGCGTGTATGTGCGTGTGTGTGCGTGCGTGCGTGCGCATGTGTCAGTGCTGTATTACCTAATAGGCACATTAAGCACCAGTAGCTTAGTGTGATAATTTTGACTGGGTAGGCTAAGCGATTTGCGTTTAAACTGGGAAAAGTTTTTGTATTATAAGTTAAATTTATATTGGAATTTACACTTTGAATACGTTTTATTTCCTCGGTGAGTAAAATAAAACAATTTAACATACAAATGCTAAGAGTGAATGAAATGCACGATATTTTATAATATATTACCTATGTAAGATAAATCGTACGAAATAAAACATTTTAAATGTTTCCTTAATTCTAAAATATGTGAACTTTTACAACCAATTTATTAAATATAAAAGTCAAGGTCGCCCCCCCCCCCGGAAAACTTTCTACAGGCGTCCATGTATGAAAGAGTGCACTGAAAGTTGGCCAGAAATCTGGAAGATGAGATTAGTTGAAAATCTGTGTAGTTAACAATGTCCAACAATATTGTATATATTAGTTATTTACAAGCACTGTACTTTGGAAACTTTAAAATATATTATAATTACAATATGCTAAGAATTCGTCAGAAAATTATCAACCACTTTTTGTTTATCTAACTGAGATTCTCCTGTAACATGGAATTTTTAAAGACAAATCAGATTTATTCTTTCTAAAACTCCCAAATACGCAAACGGATGCTTCGCCATATTGATGCCGATGTAAAGAGCTAAATCTACTTTGCAAACTACTCAAGTTTAATGGAAGTCATTCTTAGATTTTTCTATATTCTGATATTCTTTAAAGTTAGGTAAACGCTAGGTTATTCCTGAAAAATGACTCAAATTCTTTAGTATTACAAATAATGAATATTTTCTGTGAATATTAATTAATAGAATCACGTTTGACCCGAAATGGACGAACCATTAGCCTTGCATTACCCATCCTTACCTACCCATCATTAATGAACCGTCACGTATCATATCCAATCATTGATTGTTAATAAAGGATTGAAAATGGGGAAGCCACGCCTGAATGGAGCCACGCCTTTCTATAAGCTATCTTCCCATGTTAGTTAATCAGCTATGGAGGAGTTTAACAAATGGGTGGTCTTAATGCCATACTTCTCCTTATAGATCACGAAAGCTGGATGATTTCAGCTTCTAAAACATTAAAATATGCGTTCTAATGGGAAAAATGCTTTGAAAAGGTGTCACTTTAAGCAAATAAAAGACAACATTTTTTACATAATACATATATATTCGCAAAGTTTAAAAATTATAATAAATAAAAGTATGTTTAAATAATTCTTTAAATTAGATTTTAAACAAGGGAGGCTCAGCGTTTTAGCCTCAATGGGCGCTACGCCACTGATAAGCACGTGCTTAGGACACCAGCAAATTAGGGGGGCACCAATAAAAATCCAAAATGTGTTAATTTGTATATTTTTGCTTAAAGCTTATCTAATAATAGAGGACAGTGAATTTCCTACAGTCTCGTAAACTTTTGGGGCCCGAGCGACCTTTAAAAATTTTCTGTCTTCCAGGATTACATAGTGGTTGCCTCCTTCAATGCTGACTTTATTACACCTCATCAGTATTAATATAATCAATTGGCCAGTAATATAGGTACAAACATTATCCGCATAAAAATGTTTGTAGGGAGGAGGAAGCTCTGCGCGAAATTTCGGAAGCCCGTTTAGCGTCAGGGTGTCTTTTTCAATTACAATTTCATAATAGTTGTTTAAAAATTAAAATACAGTTAATTATACTGCACTTGCAGCCCAAACCACAGCAGCCCAAATCACAGCAGCCCGTAGATAATACGAATGTGTTAGGGTCATTATCCATTGGGCGTATGTGATCCTTCGCCTGGAGGCCTCTAAATGACGGAAATCCCCAAGAAATGTAACTGAAAGATCTCGGTTTCAAGAGGTGAAATGATATTACCAAAACTCAAATGAATAAAAGGATTGAGCTAAAAACGCGTGCATTACAAAACCGCTTAAATCTCTGATGTCCACTGAAAGTGAACTACTGAAAATTATTTTGATCAGATAGTAGAATTTTATTATGGAGAGATCTTTAAATTATAGGCTCTTTAAATTTAATTATGTTATTATTATGAATTTTCTTTTTGCAATTATGTTACTTTCCGAGAAACGGCAGGAAATGCATTAAAAATAATGAGTGTTATTTATCTATTTATTAAATTTTTGTTTATAATATCATTCATCTTTAGAATTTTTTTGGTGGCCTGTGAATCTGTTAATTTAAATTGTTGAAATATACCTTTATCTCTCTATATATAAAAAAAAAGAACTAGATGCAACCGCTGACCAAATCCGCTTAAAATAGAGATATTTTCAAAGCTGTCAAGGCTAGAAAAGGACCTATGACCGAAGCGTCATTGGTTATAATTTTAGCACTAATCATCTGGACAGTAATTTGTTAAGCCTTAAATAGATAACAGTTATTATCCCATAGATTATGATTTTGCTAAAAGTATTAAATGACATATTTATGCAGGCCGTTAATATCTATCGATAATATTTTATAAATATATGCTATATAAGATTTTTTTCGTTTGATCGATAGTTACGTCTTAACTCAATAGCTTCAAGAACGCTGTAACAAGCAAAGAGTACAGTTGGTTAAAATAAGCAGAAATATCATACTCGGTATCCTCAAAGCAGTATTTCAGTTGCTAACGCAGCGCGCTCCATCTTCGACCAAATTCAACTCAAATATCAATAAGTTGGCACTACAGTGCTCAGAAGAGATAATGTGCCGACCGAGGAGAAAAACGGGTTCCCTAAAAACCGCCACCGCCAGATAGCGCACATCTCGAATAAGAGATCAAAAGCCAAGGCACTAACATTGAAACTAATGGAAATTTAATGCAAATGAAATGACCGATATCTTTGGAATTAATTGAAGAATTTGTGTGACATTTGGTGTGATTATTGCAAGTGGTATACATAAAAAGTCATTTGATTTTCAGTGAGATTGAGCTAGGGATAAATTCGTATATTTAAAATTTTATTTTACTAGATCTGGTGTTTGTTCAAACATTTAAGGTCCAAAATAATCGAGTTCATTCATCACAGTAACGTGAAATTCGGTATGACGCTTTCTCTTGTGGTACATTTCAGTTCTTCCGATTTTGAAGATTAACGGGCTAGTCCGTCCTGGGCGCACCATAGGACTGTACCCGTTTTTACAGAATAACTTGAAAATCAGAGAAAGTAGAAAATTTGAATTTAATATATCCTTTTCTTTTGGGGTATATTTTAATTCTTTCGATTTTGGACGGTATCGTACCGACAAAATAAAAAAATATATATATATATACCCTAAAAGACGATGATATACTAAATTTAGACATTCTAGCTGCTACAGTTTTAGGGTTATTCTTGAAAAACGAGTATATTCTTTTTGTTGGGCCCAGGACGGGCTAGCCCGATAAAGTTTAAAAGCAATGAGTTAAGATATACCGCAAATGAGAACGACATTCTAAACTTGGAACTTTTAGATACTCCGTTTCTAGAGTTATTCCTCACAAAAAGTGAGTTTCTTAGGCGGGCCCAAAACGGGTTCGTCCAATACGGTTCAAAATCGAATGAATTAAAATGTTCCCCAAAAGATAAGGGTGTACTAAATTTATATTTTCTAGATGCTCCGATTTTTCAGTTATTCTAAAAAAACGGGTCCATTCCTATGTCGGGTCCAGGACGGGCTAGCCCGATGAAGTTCAAATCCAAAGAAACTTGAATATGCCACAAAAGCCCAGCGACATGTTAAACTTGGAATTTTCAGCTACTTCGATTCTCGAGTTATTCTTCAAAAACGAATGCACTCTTAAGCGGACGGGCTAGCCCGATGAGGTTCAAAATCTAAATTAAAATCTATCCAAAAGGAAATGATATATTAAATTTAAATTCTTTAGCTACTCCGATTTTCGAGTTATTCTAGAAAAGCGATTAAATTTCTATGGCGGCCTAAGACGAGCTAACCCGATAAGGTTCGAAATACGGTGACATGTTATATAACCCAGAGGACAATGATATATTAAATTTAGACATTCAAGATGCTTAGAATTTTGAGTTACTCTCAAAAACGAGTATATTCCTTTTGTTGGGCCCAGGACGGGCTAGCCCGATAAGGTTTTAAATCTAAAGAGTTAAAATGTACCACAAATGGCAAGGATATATAAAACTTCGAATTTTTAGATACAGCTGTTCTCTAATTATTCCGCAGAAACGGGTGAATTTCTAAGGCGAATCCATGACGGGCTAACTTGATAGGTTCAAAATTGAAATAATTAAAATATACCCCAAAATAAAACGATATATTAAATTTATATTTCCTATTTTCTTTGATTTTCGAGTTGTTCTCTACAAACGGGTAAAGTGTTATAGCTGGCCCATTACGGGCTAGCCCGATAAGCTTCAAAATCGAAAGAACTGAAATGTACCACAACTGAAAACGTCATACCGAATTTCACGTTACTTTAATAAATGAACCTGATTATTTTGGACCTCAAAGGTTTGAAGGAACTCCAGATCAAGTTAAATAAAATTTAAAAAATACAAATATATCCTTAGCTCAATATCCCTGAAAATCAAATGACTTTTTGTGTATACCACTTGCAATAAGCACACCAAATTTCACACAAATTTGTCAGTTATTTCCAAAGATATCGGACATTTCATTTTCATTAAATTCCCATTAGTTTCAATGTTAACTCCTCAACTTTTGATCTCTTATTCGAGATCAGAGCCGTCTGACGGAGACGGCTTTTTGAGAACAGCTCCCAGCATTGGTAGGTTTGGCGGTCGGCCGATGGGCACATTATTATTTCTAGGCACTGTAGTTGGTACACTTGGCGATGATCAGTGACGGTTTTGCCAAAACATTCTGTTAATATTATTCTATTTGACCCTGAATGAGACACTTTCTTGTGGCGTAGAAACGTGAAATTCAAGAAATGGATTACCAAAAGAAAAGGGATTAAGTTTACCAGGTATGCAATTTATTTTTATTTTTTATCCTATGCAGGTGTTCATCATAAATATACATGTGTTCATCTTAATCAATGCTGTATTATCACTGCCAACATGATTTTATTCTAAGAAGCAGTGGTATTATTAGTTAAAAAATCTTTTTCGCATTTTTATAAAATGTGTAAAAATTGATATTTAGATAGCTTTTTCTAGAGTTAGTTAAGTTGAATGTGATATTGTATGTGTATATCTTTTGTATACTATTTACTAACTGATGTAATGTGAAAATATTTCCCCCCTCCCTTTGTAATTAACGATTGAGTTCCACACCTTTGATAGTGCATTTATGCAAATTTGTAATTTATTATAAGAATATTAGTGCATTTAAAAAAAGTATGGTATCAGTTTCCCAGAATAAATTAAGAACTAAGCAATTTAACAATCAACACACTAGTATACTTATAAGACTGAAAATATTATATAATATTTCAGTTTTTTGAGTATGTTAGTTTGTAATTATTGGTGCATAACAATTTACAGTGATGCAATACGTCAATTTTTTATGTAATTTATGTTTACGTGAATTAAATATATATCTATGTTTATTTATTTAAATTTACTTAAACTAATAAATGTATTACAGATAAAAGTATTTTTAAATGCTGATCATATTTATATTACTGGTCGGTGTACTTTGTCGAGGAAGAACGTGTTCGCACAGAGCTCCTCACCACGTGTGTTCTTTCCCTCGTGCTTTTCAGTGTGTCAGCTTTCACGTGGACTGAAGCTCCACGAGTTCAAGAAGTTATTTGGTTATGACAAAACTGTCTCGGACTGCAATCGTTATAAAGAGAAATTATTTTCACCTGTTACTCCTGCTCCTGTTATTCGTGAAAATTAATCCAGCTATTCGAAATACAATTGGATACTTGATCTTCCTTAGGAAGAACTCTGGCAGCTATGCAGAAAACATCAGACGACTTTAGCCCAGAGGACAGGAACAAGATGTGTGCCAGACTGGTACAATTGGAACTTGGACAGAAGAATGGTAAGGATACTACTACTGCTGATGATGGTGAGCCCGCGTGAGTTCTTCTCACGGGAGTATTCCTTTTCCTGCGCTTCCGAATCCCAAACTTGTCACCATGCTCGATTCAACTAAATTGTCCGCCCCAGTGGTGCCATTTACATGTTTACCTAACAATTTAAATCTTAATTTTGTTCCTTTCACCTTCTCGGTAAATTGAATTCAAACTTAAATTCTAAAAAAAACCCCTTAATAGACAAAGACGGATTCCAGACCGTGCAAAAAAGGCACGCTGTTCAAAATAACCCTGTTGTTCCCCCTCCCCCCATTAGCACGGCACGGTCAAGCAAGTGCTTGCACCTGAAAAACCTGCACCAGATGCCCAGAACGCAGACTCTGCCTCTAAAAAAGAAACACCGCCACCACCCATCTTTATTGTCCCCGCAGCTAATTGGCATAATTACTTAACAGAACTGAAAAATATTGCCCCCTCCCTCCAGGGTAACCTCAGAGGGTACCTAGTAAAACTCCAAATTCAGACCACAGATGAATACATTGATGTTCAACGTAAATTAACTGAGGATAAGATCCAATATCGGATGTTCCTTCTAAATGAAGAGAGACCCTTGAAAGCTGTCATCCGAGACCTGTCCGTACCGATGGATATCGAATTAATCAAAAATGAACTTCAAAACCATAACATTAAAACCATTAGCATTACTCAACTGTGTAAAGATCCCAGAAATTGCAAAAATTTAATGCCCCTATTTTATATACAGTGTTCCAAAAACCCCGATAATTTAGCCATCTATCAGATCAAATCTATGTTAGGATTAGAAGTTAAAACTGATAGATACTGTTGAAGGGCCCTGGCGAGTCAATGTTTTTCGTAACCAGTCCTTCCACCACTTGGCCCGATCCTGTTATCTCTTCCCTAAATGCGTAAAATGCGTAGGCCCCCATAAAACTATTGAGAAATTAAATCTACCCCTGTACTTGTTCTAACTGCGGTGGCACGCATCCGGCCACCGCAGCAATATTTTATGCAAACCTTTTTAAAAATAACCTTGAAGATTTTTCAGAGCTCGCTTAAAAGACCCCTAAACCCAAAGATAGAAAATATACCGAGTTCAATAGAGAATTCTTAGCTATACTACCAGTCTTCGAAGAGAAATCCCAGGATAGTGTCTGTAACTGTTTCAGTAGCGTACTAGATGAAATCAAAGCAGCCCCCACCGACATTGACAAAATTCACATTCTGTACAAAAGTCTTAGTGGCCTCTCTGTGCAGAATTGAATTCTTGTCACCTAATTGGCCTACCAAGTTGAACCAATCCCCGCGTTTTTCAAAAACGCAGCCTTCATCGATTCAAGGCCAGTGTTCCACGGAGCTTAGATCCCTCCCACCCTCACCTTTATTTCTCGAGGAACTTTTCCTCTTATTCCGAATTTTGCGACTCGACAGATCTCGATTGTGATTCGTCACAATCGGGATCGAAGAGCATCAACCGTTTTTTGGAATTTCGCTGCTGTAATTTATCTTTTATCATTATTTCCCAGCCGACTCTTAGATTTGAGTTTAAAGGCAGCCTTCGGCTGCCTGGGCACTCCGTAATTAGATAGTCCTTGAATCCCTGAATCCTTGAAAAGTACAGTTCCGTAATTTTTGTTTGGCCGCATTAACATAAAATCGCCAAGCGAGCGATAATCGCCAAATCTAGCAGCCGAGTTTTGTTTACATCATTGCTCCGACGGTTGGCTCCCCGAACGCTTTAGTGTCTATGCGAAATCCCATGTTAAAGATGTTGCCATGGGTTCATATGGAAGTGAGTCTTCTGAATATAGTATTTTGTGTCGGTATCAATGAGTAAAAACTTAAACAACTTTATTCAACGTAAATAAATAAACAAACTGTTTTGAAGATGTATTTGTCATACTGAGTTTATAATTGAAACTCGACGCAATACTCTTTTGCTTTTTGCTAATTTGTACCTAAATCATATTTTTCGCTATATGAAGAACTTCCTCAATTTGCAGCTGGTCTTTTGGATAAGATGTTTCACACACTTGGATGCCCGGACGACCATCTTGCTGCTCACGTCCTCGGACGAGTCGGTCGTTCTGGGCTTTCGACACACTTGGATGCGCGGCCGTCCAAATAGTTGCTCTTAGTCCTCTGGACGAGTCGGACGGTCTGGGTCTTCAACACACTTGGATGCTAAGTCTACGGACGAGTCAGGTGGTCTGGGCTTTCGACACACTTGGATGCTGGTCTGGATTTCAACAACAACATACTTGGATGCAGGGCGCGGTAGCCCATTGGTTAGCGCGCTGGAGTTGCACTCGGTAGGCCCGGGTTCGATTCCAGCCACTGCCAAAAACTGCCGCCGTGTTCACGCGGAGTACGATCACGTTAAACATGTGGGTCCGTAAGTCCTTCCGAGAGGTTGGTGGTAGGGGAAGGAGGGTACGGTCCCTGTGGATGCCTCCCCCACTGGGTTCCGGTCCAAATTGGGTGGCACTTCCCGGCCGTCCAAACAGTTACCTTACACCTTTCTGATAAATTCACTATCTTTAAGCCACCAATACGTAAGCAAGCACTGATCCTGTTCAATATTCCAGAAACTCTCCGGGAACAGGATATAAAAGACCTTCTGACTAAAAACCTTCAATCCGAACCTCAGGAGTTCAAAATCATCAAAAACTTCAGAAATAGAGCGGGATCAATCAACTGGGTTATACTTGTGGACATCTCTTCTGCTAAAATCCTCATCAACACCAAAAAACTATATCATCATTTCCAGTACTATTTCATTAAAAAATACATCTCAATCCAAATATGCTACAAATGCCAAGGTTTTGGTCACTCGGCTGCAGCCTGTCACTGGGTTACTGGTAACTGTTCGCAATGTGGCGATGATGATCATACCTTTAAGACTTGTAAGGTAAAACTCCATCATGCATTAACTGCTCAACGGCAAACGTCAAGAACGCTAATCTAAACTGGAAAACTAATCGCAATGCCAGAGACCGGGCTAATTGCCCTTCGATGCAAAGAGAACTAAATAGAATAAGGGAACTTCAAAAATCAATCTGAACTCACCATTATGGTAAATATTGTAAATATTGTAAATATTAAGTTGTTATTGTATATTATATATCTGTTTATTTTTATCCTTGCTTTTCCCACTTCTGCTCCCGGGCATTGATCCTCCCGCGATGGTTCTGAAAATTCTACAAACAAATACTAATGATTCGCTTTCTGCACACAATAATCTTCTTCAGTTTGCAGTTGAGAAATCCTTGGACATTATAAGCTTACAAGAACCTTTCCTTTCCGAGGGGTCGGTACTTCGTCCTCCTCTCGGAATTAAACAATTTAATTCATTGTCCAATAAAGCTTCCCTTTTAATCCTGAACTCGTCTTTTCCCGTCTCCCTTAAATTTCAATCCAACTCATTTGTGGTTGTTGTTGTTGTTGTTGTTGTTGTTGAAACCCAGACCGTCCGACCTACCAGAAAGGTGTAAGGTAACTATTTGAACGGTCGGGCATTTGTGGTGGTTGAAATTTTTCTTCCAAATAATAAATCCCTTAACTTGATTTTTATTTACTGTCCCCCCCATGATCCTATCGTAGATATTTCAAACGAACTCTCAAATCTGAATTTTTTTGCATCAGAATCATTGATACTTGGAGATTTCAATGCCAGGGCCCTGATGTGGGGCTACTCCTTCATAGATCACCGGGGATACAGTGTGATTGACTTCTGTATGAATAATAACTTAATTGTGGTAAATGATCCTTCACTTGGTCCAACATTCGTCTCCCACTCAGGTAAAGGATTCCCCGACTTAACTCTTGTCTCTTTTGGACTTTATGATCTTATTCAAAAATGGGAGATTCTCTCCTGTGATACATTCAGTGACCACAAATACATAAAATTAACCCTTGGACTTGATCCTCCTTCAGACAACTCCTTTTTCTTTAAAACGAACTACAGTTTAGGTAAATTTCTATTTAATTTCAGATCTCATATTCCTTCCCTTTCCCGCTCCCTTGATCAAATTTCTGATTCCACCTCCCTTAACAACTTCGTAAAATCCTTCATTGATACCACCCAATCATGTGCTTTCAAATTTATCAGGAAAAAGAAAACTTCTACTCGCTCTGGCTTTAAATGGTGGAATCCTAATTTAGCAAAATTCCGAAACTTGCGTAACAGCCCTCGGCAAACGAATAAAATCACTCGAGAGAAACTCCGCCTCTTCAGAAACTATTACAGAGGCAAAGATTAAATATAAATTAAATCGTGCCAAATACAAAAAATTAATTAATAAATCTAAAACGGAATCCTGGCGTAAATTTTGTACTAACTGTTCTTCTAAATTCGGCACACTATTCAAATTTGCTTTTCAGAAACAAAACAAATTTAATCATATTAATTTGCAATTCTCTGATGATATTAACTTATCACTATAAAACGAAATATTATGACTATAAAACGAAAATTCAACGTCTTTTGGACCACTGTTTCAAAGATGATCCCACATTTACCAGCTTTCCTTGTTTTTCACCTCCTTCTGATGGGTTGGGCTCGGTCTCTGATGAAGAGCTTTCATTGGTTATTAACAATCTCCCAAACGGTAAAGCCCCTGGTCTCCACTCTATTGATTTTAAAATCTGGAAATCACTTTTTACTTCATTCCCCTTCATCTTTTCAAAAATTGCTAACCTATGTTTTAAATATTGCTACTTCCCCGCTTGTCTTCGAAACGCTAAAATTCTATTTCTTAATAAACCTGGTAAAGATCCTGCCCTTTGCTCCTCCTACCGTCCCATTTGTCTTTTACCTACTTTCGGAAAAATACACGAAAAATTATTTGCTAATAAACTTAATTTTTGGATTAAAACCAATGACGCCCTTCATCAGCTCCAATTCGGTTTTCGGGAAATGGTCAGTTGCGAAGATGCTACTCACAAACTTGTCTCCTCTATTAGAGACTTTAGACCAGGTCATTTTGTTTCACTCACCACTGTGGACATCTGTGGAGCCTTCGACTCCCTTAATTGGCATATCCTTCCTTCATCACTGGAAAGCATTCATCTTCCCATCGAATTTCAAGTTTTTATATTTTCTTACCTCAGTTCACGGTCAATTACCTTTTCAAACGATATCCATTCCACCTCTAAAATCATTTCCTTCGGTGCTCCACAGGGATCGGTCTTGTCACCAATCCTGTGGAACATTTACTTCAACCGAGTTCTCCTCCTTAATAATGACCTTTTCTATCTTCAGGCCTTTGCAGATGATCTTGCAGTGGTGACATTTGGTGATTCCCTCTCACAACTTACACTCCGAACCAATTCCCTCCTGGACTCCCTTCAATCCTCCTTGTCCTCCCTTCAACTTTCTCCTTCACCTGAAAAATCACAATGTATTATCTTCAATAAAACTCGTTCCAAGAGAAAACAAAACCCAAGATTTAAAATGTTAAACAAACCCCTTAAAATTACCCGCCATCTTAAATATCTCGGAATTATAATAGATGACAACTTAACCTGGAGTCCTCATGTATTTTATCTTAAAGAGAAATGGTTCAAGCTCTCTTCTACTTTCGGGAAAATCGCGGGTAAAAATTGGGGGGTTAACAGGTCTTTCCTTAAAATCTGGTACCTTACAGTTATAGAAAAAATTATCACTTTCAGCTCAGGAATATGGGGTAAATGTCTTACGGGGGATCAAACATCACGTCTCATTTCTCTCCAAAGGATTTTCCTTTCGAAGATTTCTTCCGGGTTTAGAACAACTTCGAGCATTTCTCTATACTCAATTACTGGTATCCCCCCTGTTCAATTTGTTATACAGACCCTTTATAAAAAATTTCATTTCTGGCGCCTTAAAACTGACCTTTTTTCATCCCCGTCCCTTCCTGACCCTTCCAGCTTTGATACAAACGTTCCCTTTTCCAGTCTCCCTCCCTCGCATCGTATTGTTAATCTTCCCTCCTTTGACCCTGCTTCATTCTCCCCTTTTAATATCTACACAGATGGCTCTAAAACTGACGAAAATATTGGATTTGCAGTTTGCATTTTTAAAAAAGATGACCTGGTCGAATCGTTCTCTTTTAAGCTCTCTCATGGAAACACGGTCTTTCAAGCGGAAATCTCTGCCATTAAAGTCGCTATTCAATGGGCGTTGGACAGCAATACAAAGGTCAATATTTTTTCGGACAGTTTGTCCTCCATTCTGGCTCTAAAATCTGTTAAAAATAGATCCAAATACTAATGTGATATTAAACTCTTGGCCCTTTCGGCATCTAAATTAATTAACATTCAATGGGTTAAAGTCCATGCTGGAATACTGGGAAACGAAGTTGCTGACTCTCATGCCAAAGCTGCCTCCCTTTCTGGTTCCCCTTTTACGGTCCCTTTCCCTTATTCTCTTCTCACTCGTCAATGTAAAATATTCCTAAATAATCTGTGGCAAACTTACTTAAACGACTATATCTCTCCCCGTAATCACGACCCGGCCCGTATTCTTTCTTTCCTCCCTTTGGTTGACCCTTCTCTTCTTATTTGTAACAGATTTCTTGTTTATTTTATTACCGGAAACGGCCCGTTCCCTGATTACCTCAAATTCTTTAAGCACAAAACCTCTTCTAACTGTCCCTGTAATGCTTTTGGTGACGCTGATCACTATGTTTTTTCCTGTCCCTTTTCTAAAAAATTCCACCTCGTCAAACCTTCCCCTGCTCACTCTGCAGCTTGGTTTTCCGGTGTCCGCAGAAATAAAGTATTAATAAACAAACTGAAGGACTGTATTCAAACTGCGAGAGAGATTTCAAATTCTGTTAAGTGACACTTCTGTGAGTATTCTCTGCTCTTAATTTTTGGTGATCTATGAATTTCTTAATCCTGTTTTTGCTCCTGGGTTCTCCCCCTTTGGTGTAAGACTCCTTGAATTTCTTGTGCATTACTTGATTTTAAGTATGTCAGTCTGTCGGATGTTAGCTGTGTGTGATGACCAATGTATTGTGTAAGGATTGTTTGTTGTGTAAAGTTTTACACACAGATTAATACGCTTCCCGACCGTCCAAACAGTTAGCTTACACCTTTATGGTAGGTCGGACGGTCTGGGTTTCAACAACAACACCTTTCTGATAGGTCGGACGATCTGGGTCTCAACAACAACACACTTCAGTCACGGCCGTCCACATGGCTACTCTATACCTTCGATGAGTCGGACGGTCTGGGTCTTCAACACACTTCAGTCAGAGGTATAAACAAACACACCGGATCCTTTTTAAGGTCCTTTCCTTAAAATTACTCCCTCCGAAAATTTAAATGAACAATTTTGGAGCTCGTCGCATAGAAGCATATTTATAAAGATATATAAGGGCATAAGCATTGCCCGTTGTAGTAAACGAAATGCCCCGTTGCCCTTACGTTTCTGCGCATTCTACTACGCAGGCTGTTTATTTACGCTCTCATCCATGCTCTATTGCAACCAGAGCTCACTGTCACTATTTATGATACATAACACCAGATGCGTTGTACGACTGAATTTATTGATCTACGTGAAATTGTAGTTAATAATGCATTGTCTTGATTCCGTTGCAGAAATTGGCTAATTCATGACAATGAGAACACAAAAAGCGTTAAATCGATCAATCACTACGTTTACTTCCAATGAGAGAGCGACTGGAGCTTCCAGATCGCCCCTTTAAGTCTCTTTGTGATAATGAATTTGATCATTACAACATGGGCTAAATCCTTATGAATTTGATGCCGACTTCTTAATAGCATTTATCGATCTACATGGTGGTTTGTAAAATTGTGACATATGGTAAGTTTACTTTCCATTACAAATATCAAGTATTCCATGCGTTGCGAAAACAGCTCAAATTTAGTCTGTGGCTGCTGTTATCTGCAATGGAAGCACGATCCTAGTTCTCAAAATTATTTTAACGAACATCTTGTAAGTAGAAATTTGGCTATCACAACCTCCTGCAATCTGAACTTCATATTTATGAATGTGGTTGCTGTGGTTGCTGTGTGTGTTGCTAAGTTAGGAAATAATTTGTCTGTCTATACATTGAGGTTGGTAAAATTGGGGCAAATAAAAACCTTTATTGCTGACAATGCAGGTATTGGCTATTCCATGATAAACGGTATATAGAAAAAGCAAAGCAAGACGTTATAAACAATGAAAGTTTCTTCCGAATTCTTAGGTTCCTAGAAAAGTCCTTAACACTAGAAAGACGAAAGCTAGACATCAAAATGACCGCTTCGGGCATTCTAGTGTTAAGCACTTCAATAACTTTGTAAAGAAATTTACTACATGAGTGTATACGTAAGGTCTGTCTGTAGTAAAATGACCATGTCTGATTGATTAGAATGATTTCAGCTCCTCTAATGGTAAAAGATAGAATATTTAAAAGGTTAGGGTACGAGTTCTGCAACAAAGCGAGATACAAGAAACATATCAATTAAAAAGTTGTACAATATTACATAATTAATAGGAATTGACGTCAGGATCGCATTCAATGTGTATGTGAAAGGCAATAAATACTTGTCAAAAGTTGTATCGCGAAAGATTGTGACACGGTGACACCTGCAAAGTATGAGGGGATATTAATTTTCGAATTAAAATGTGCATTGCTCCTGACGGAGGACCATTTTGAATAAGCTGTACAGCTGCTGAAAAAAATCCCCACCTCTTGTTATTCGAATACGTTCATCGTAGAGCAAATTTAGAGATACCATTCGATTAGGAATAATGTCCTCTCTACAAATTTGTATAAAGGGCCGTCTTCATATTAAAACGCACACAAACTTTAAAATTTCCAATGGCAACACCCAAGTTTGACAACATATTTTGAATCTAGATCAAAATTCAACCATCGATACCAAATTTCTAGTTATTTGGATGAAGTGTTTTTGAGTTATGTGTAGGTAAAGTTTTGAGATTCTGTTAAATTAGCTTCGCGAACTTTTATTCATATCTTCTGTAATAATTATCGACAGATCGACTGATTCTTTTGTATTATGTTACTGCTAAATCAACCAAACATCATCATCTGATTTTTATCTTTTTAAAATGATTTTTGTATGAAATATGAATTATGGCATTAATATTTGAAAAAATTCTTATGCAAATTAATATTTACGCGAATCTATAAAGGACGTTATTCCTAATCGAATATTATTTCTAAAGTAGCTCTACCATGAACGATGCTCGAATAACTAGGGATGGGGCTTTTTTCCGGCAACTGTCCATAAGATTCTTGTGACGGTAAGTGTTGCTTACATAAGTATTCCTGAATGGGGCAGCTATCCGTCAATAACCATATTGTGTCGGATAAATGTATTTTTTAAATAGTTTGTATGCCATGCCTATTCATTAGACTAGTGGTCTTCAACCTTATTCGAATAGACCACATTTCAGTCAGTTATAGCCTTGCGGGCCATACATGCAGAAACGCATTTCCTAGCAAACAAGAAAATTCCATTCAACGCTTCATACAAAAAGCTGTATTTGTTGTTTATCTATGATTTATCTGTTGTTTATTGCAATGTTTTCTATTTGTACTCTAATTGCTCAGATTAAGTAGTGATAGGATTAATTCGAATGAATTTAACGGATGACTCGAATAAATTCAAGACCCCCCCATAGGGAGTTGACTAGGCAGGTTCTAGAGACCCCACCCCCTCCCTCCCCAATTTCATATTTGAAGTAGGAGAAAACATAAAAAATTCATAAAAAGAGAGAAATCAAATATGGAGGGGGGCAGTAAGAAATGTTTGCCTGGGACCCCATTTTGTATGGACTGGCCTGGTACAGTATAGGGAAAATGAGGCAGATGGGGTGCGGTCGTAAATGTTCTTAATTTTACGAATAATACGAGAAAATACTGAGAATGAGATAATAAATAATTAAAATTTGCCATTTGGAAGATTTTATCATCAGCCGGTAGCTCTTCCCATTAAAACTACGTCACAGAAAACTATCGATAGTTTCAACAGTGTCTAAACTACTATTGCTATTTATTCGGCAGTAAAAATTATGTAATACTGCCTACCACTATGTATAGGTTTTCACACATACAGGTCTGGGTAAGTGCTTTCTGCTTATGGTTCAATTAGCTGCGCCCTTTCGAGTCTAGAAAAACAGATTCCTTCGACTGATAAAATATATTTTTTTATTTAAAATATTTCATGAAAATATTATCGGAACATATTAAAGGTCCGCATAAACATTTTATTCTTTATCTTTAGCTATCTTTTAGCTCTATGGAACGATAGAAAAATATTATTTATTTAGGACTTAAATAATTGCCTAAATGACTGTCGTCAAATAAATTGGCCTATGACCCTTATAAGCTATAAATAAAATAAAATAGAATGAAAAATTGAACTTGATATGGTAGAATTAGGTTCAATCTGAAACCCACACCGAAAAGTTTCAATTCAATTTATCCCATAAAATATACAAAAAAAAAAAAATCAGCAAAATATGTTTGGTAGTTGTTTTAAATAAAAATTAAAATTAAAATTACACCCCCATATTATATGAAGAGATTACGTGACCCTGTTTAAAATAAAACATGGTATTCATCTTTTTTTCTCAGTGTAAAAATCGTGATTTTTAAAGTTCTTTTAAATTGATATTTAGTGTTGCATCCGTCCTAAACCCGCTTTACTTTTGTGTATTTTCTGTGCATCTATATTCTGTGTCAACGTAATTATAATATTTTTGAGTTTAAATAATCATCAAACTTTGATTATTTCTACTACGAAGCGTAATTTTAATGGATACAGAATGCAAACAAGTCATTGTAAGATGAGTTGTATAAGAATTGGTGAATTTTTTTTCAAGTAAAATTATTTAACTCTGGAGTCTGAAATAAAAGTGTATGAATGAAATATTTGCTGCTTCTACACAAAGAACCAGACGATTTATAATCAGAGGACGTCATTTGGATAAAGTTCTGTGGTGATAAGAAATCACAGGATGTAATTAAAATTAAGTTTAAAGATTAACTTTTCAATATATATATATAAAGAACATACACAAAATAAAACTTCTCGATTAAATTTAACATATATTTTATTCAGTCATAATTATGAACTGAAGTACACAGAATAACAATAATGAGGTTCATGATTTATGAACTAAACGCAATATGAATATTTATGAACAAAATTAGAACTAGCTTATTGCTGCGAAAATCTATGAATAAGAAATTTCCTTCGAAATAAAGCTGCTCAAAATATTGAATTAAAAATGATGCAAATCACAATAAAAAAAATCACATTTCTGTAGCTAAAATGAATATTAACCACTATTGCAAATAAAAAAATAGCAAACATTTCATAAATTTTATACCTACTTTTAAGTTATTTTTAATTAATAGTTAATATTTCTAAATTTTCTATTGTTGCAAAAACAATTTTTTTTAGCAATTTAATGATTTAAGTCCATTATGCTCAAAATATTCATAAAATAGACCAAAATGTGGAGTGCATACTTCTCCACAAAAAAAGAGAAAGCAAAGAGAACAATTTTTTTCTATTTTGAGCACATTAAATAAAAAAAAACAAATGAAGACCAGCTTCAACAGATAATTGCATACTGTTTCATTCGGATACCCCGGAGGTATTCTATAAAAAAAAATGTCAATTATTAAATCCTAAATTTCCAAGTCAAAACAGTTTAATTTTATCTTTAAAATTAGTCACTGATCACATTAAAAATCTTCGAATTGTTAAGGTATAAAAATATTATTAATTCAAAACATATATAAAATATACAATTTATTCAATGCGCACATCACTTAAAATAAAACTATTCTGCACCATTAAATATTTTTTTGTCAATTTATCATACAAAGTCGTTATAATCTAATGAAAATTGATTTTTTGACATAAGATTAAATAAAAAATCATTACACCATTTAAAATTTACTGGTACTTAAAAAACCATAAAACAAAAGTCACTGCACCATTTAATAAAATTTATCATACAGTAGTCAGGAAAATTGAATTCCAGATTCAACTGGTCACGCGCCATTAAAAAGTTACAACATGTTGTGATAAGAGATCACAGGAAAGGAAAATTAAATTATTAAATCAATCATCAAGAACTTCTGCAATCTCTTATTACAAGCAACTAGTTAGGGATCGGACAGCCTCATGTAATCTTTAGGACAATTAACTTTAAATTATATTGTTACACTCAATGTAAGGGTGTCGTATAATAGGGAAAAGAAATTAAAAAAAAAATCAATGCGTTGTGTTTAATTAAAATAGGATAATTATAGATAGACCACAAGAGGGACCTGGGAACACATAAATATAAAATATTGCTTTAAATATTCATGTTGTTATGACAGTTCATGAATTTTATGATTATTTACCGTTATCTTTTCACAATACAATCCTATTCTTAATATGCACTTAAATGCATAAAAATACGCCAAAAAACTTAAAATAAGTTTGTTGAAAAGACCTAATTACTTGCTAATTATTTTCCTTTTTTTCAACATCTTTCATTGAAGGCGTGCATATTGAAGTCCTTTCAGATTCTCACTTAACAGTTTATACATTTTACAATATAAAATGTTGTCTAAATTATTTTTAAAAAGGAAAGTTTTGTAAAATAAAAAAATAACTCTCTTAGAAATTAAGAAATGCCAGCTGAATAAACAAAATCTTCTTCATTTGGAATTCACAAAAAAAAATGTTCATTGTACACTCTTTTTCATTAATTAATATATTTGTGGATGAAGAATTGTCATGAATCTATCACTCATGATTAATCTCGATTATGCAACCCAAAATTTCTTTCACAAATGTATTATCCCCTGAGAATTATAAATCACAATTAATTAAGAAAACAATTCACAGAAATAATCATGCTTAGCTTCTTTGATCTAGCAATATACAAAAATAACATTCCTTTATCTGAATGATTATTTATAAAAAATACATCGCTTCATTTTTTTTAAATGCCACGAACAATGGTGGTTTGTCCATATTCATAATTAAAATCATTCAAATTACCTGACTTCTTATTCACCTCAATCTTAGTCAAAAGGTTTGTTGAGCCAGTCATAGCTTCATACTGAATCAATTTTATCACAGTGATCATTGATTTTTCTATTAAGAAAATGATAAAATGGCCAATTATAAAGATAAGAGAACGGGTAATTTATATTATTGGAGTGTTTTAATGAATAATTTAGAATGAGATAGTTATTAATAATATAATTTGGAAAAGAATAATTTAGAATAATTAAATATAAAAATTTAAATAATTAAAATTGAAAGTAAAAAGATATTTAATGATTTCTAAAAAGTATTAAATTTTGAATAAGGAATAAAAGTGTTGTTATTTGTCACAACAAGTTTATTTTTAGTTTTCAAGTAAAATAAATTATTGTAGTTTTTTGATAATTAAAAAAATATCACCTCTGGATGTATTGAATTTTGTATTTCAGTTGGAAAGTGTTTCATAATCAATGATTTATGCATGATTGATCTTTATTGTTTATAATTGAACTTGATTATCAGTAATTTATATTTGTTTAATTTCTAAAAGATTGTATGATCCCCAAGATATTCCAAACTTATTTAGGTTAGTACATGCTTCTTTACTCAGACGAATATACGCTAAGGAGTAATAAAAGCTATGTCAAATATTTATACATGAAATGTTGATGAGGTAAAGGAAATTGGCCACTGAATAAATGCTACTCCCAGCATTTGTTTGCTTTACATATAGTTAAAAACGGCCCTGGCTATATTAAGTCGGCCAATTGACAAGGGAAAATAAGAAAATCTGATGTGGGCAGCACATGATTTTCCTTATATAACGCAATGAATTTACTACTTTTACAGTAAAAAAAAGGGTTATTATTATAGTAGATACATTCTTTCCAAGATACTGAATTTTCGTCAATGAGTCGTCATTTTCATTGATTTAGCGTCATTTTTATCCATTTGGCGAGATGTTCGTTAATTTGATAACATTTTAAAAAGTCGTCAAGTTGTCGACATTCCGCCAAATTCGTCGCCAAAATCTCTCCAAGCGTTATGGACGGAGAAATAAGTTATTCTTATAACAGATAAATGACTATTAGCGTTCAAATACAAATGTATTACTCAAAGTATACTTTCTCATGAATGGAACGCGCTAGATCCACGAGAATGATGTCATCAAATTTATCGCATGATATTACATATGAAAAGTGAACCAGTTTTTCAACGGTTAATATATTTTTTCTATTAATGGGATTTTTTTGATAAATTTATTTGAAAAATGTGCAATATCTCGAGAACGCTTCATGCTAGCGTTCTAAAGTTTATGTCAATCGTTTTCTAAGGTAAAATTACATAAGAAATGTCTTTTTTCGTAACTTTATTAAAGGTTTTGATTTTTTGATGATTTTTTAAATATTTCACTCAAAAATTTAGGGGGGGGGGTTCTGAACATTCGATTACGTTTAAAAACAATAGGCTTCCAGTATTCACGAATTGTGATTTTTGTACCAAATTTCTTTCGAATCTATTTGTTCGTGAGATATCGTCTCCGCAGACTTACTGACACACACACACACATATACATCACGTAAAGAATGTTGATTCGCGATCAGGGATGCTTGAAACGTGCTCCCCCATCGAAAACTCGATTTCGAATTTTCAACCCCGTTACAATACTTTCCTTATACATTATGTATATAAGGAAATTAAAATACTTATGGATAAAAATATCAAGTCAATATGGATAAACCTAGTAAAACTTCAGAAAAGAAAAATATGGTTATCAACTAGTTTCAGAGAGTTTTCTAGATATTTTGAGCTGGCATTCTACAAATAAAACAATCGTCTTTCAAAACTCATCGGAATTAACGAAGCAGCAGATCCCATAAATTTAATAAGCAGTGGATTAAAGAAATTTATTAAACAGTAATAAGGATTCAATGAGATTTGTTCTCGTAAATTCCACTTACATTTTAAAGCAAATGTTTTAATCTATTATACATTAAATTTCTAAAATTGATTGTCGTGCCTTTAGGACGAATGTATATTAGTGATTTAGAATACAGTTGTGAAACTGAAAAAAATAAACTCTTTAATTCCTCAATTTTTGTGTGATTCCGCAAACAAGCCAATACTATTACTTTGAATATCATTTCCAGAGGCTTGCTGACACACACACACATCACCTCAAAAATGTTTAATTCGTGATCAGGGATGTTTGTAACGTGCTCTCCCGTCGAAAATTTGAATTCGAATTTTCGACCCTGTCACAATACTTTCCTTATACATTATGTATATAAGAAAAGTAATAATGTGTAAGATCCACGGCGCTGTGTTTTTATCGTTGAATTGTACATTGAGTGATTTTCAGGATGACAACATGTAAAACTATTTCAAAGAACTCAATTAACTTATACAACTCTAAACAATCATCAATATTATTAGCATCCTCAATAAGCGATATAGTCCTTGTATTAAAATACTTTAATAATTACTTCATCATCTAGTAGACATTTGCATTGATTTAGCGTCATTTTTATCAATTTAGCAACATTTTCATTAATTTGACAACATTGAAAAAAGTCGCCAAGCTGGCGACATTCCGCCAAAATCTCGCCAGGCGTTATGGACCGAGAAATAAATTATTCTGGTAGCAGATAAGTGACTATTGGCATCCAAATACAAAAGTATTACCTAAAGTATCTTTTCTCATGAATTGAACTAGCTAGATCCACGAGAATGATGTCACCCAATTTATCGCATGATATTACTTATGAAAAGTGAACATATTTCACAATAGGTAATTTTATTTTAATTTTATATGATTTTTTGACAATTTTTTTAGAAAAACGCACAATATCTCGAGAACGGTTCATGCTAGCGTTCTAAAATTTATTTTAATCGTTTGCTACTGAAAAATTACATAAGATATAACTATCTGCGTAACTTTATTAAGGTTTTAAATTTTTGATGATTTTTTCAAAATTTCATTCCAAAATATAGGGGGGTTCAGAACATTCGATTGCGTATAAAAACAATACGCTTCCAATATTCATAGATTGTAATTTTTGTACCAAATTTCGTTCGAATTGGTTCACTCGTTCGTCAGTTATCGTCTACATACACACACACACACACACACATACACACAGACATCATCTCAAAAACGTCTGATTCGTGTTCAGATATGCTTGTAACGTGCTCACCCGTCGAAAACTCGAATTCGAATTTTCAACCCCGTCCCAATACTTTCCTTATACATTATATATATATAAGGAATGTAATATATCCGGCATTGTGAATTGTACTGTACTGACCAGCACCATTTATTTGTGTTATTTCAATTTTTAAAATCCTAAATCAAATATCTATTTTAGTTTTACCCCAGCAGAACATACAAGATGTCCCATCATTCATTAAAATTGCTCCAGTAGATAAGATTGCAAAGGTATGTTAATACAGAAAAATAAATGACCAGAATGACAATTGTAAAAAATGGTATTCTAAAGTTTGTTGTTCTCGTGTGTCAATTGTAGTTTTTTTTCTTGGTTTTCTTAAATTTGAGAAGGGTTATTTAAAAAAAAAATTAAGTATTTACCTTTTTTTAGGTTGAGCTACAAATTGATTCATTAGATATATTATCACCACACTTCTCAATTATTATTATAAATCTTGAACTATCAGAGATTGCTCAAATGGAGAGAAAACTCAGTATAGTTAGAAAATTTTATGGGTAGTTTATGGATTCTTTGAAACTTCTTCGGCCCTAGCTGATTTAAAAACACATATTTTTCTAATACAAGGTAATAAAAGAACATTTTTGCCTCATGTGGGCATTTGCATGTACGATGAATTGAAACCACAGACTGAACGTCAACACTTCTCCACTGTCTTTGTGATTACTGATATTTATCAGAAATTATATCGCAGAAAATTTTTCTGTAAGACATTTTAGAGACGCTATGTAAATTAGCACATATTTTATCACGTTTTTTCTTCGAAACCAAACCTGATATGTTAAAGTAGATGAAAGATTAATATTGTTCCTCAAAGTACGCATTATAAAATGTAAAGTACATCACAAAATTGCCTTCTACAGTTTTAAAAATTATTTCAAGTCAAATGTCTGGGGTGCAGTGCCGGATTAACCATAAAGCAAAGACAGCAGTCGCTTTAGGGCCCCGAAGCTTTCACGGCCCCGCCAGGTGCCTGTGAGAGCTATTTTGGACAGAAAAAAATCCAAAAGTTTAATATAATAAACGATTGATATCGATAACAGCTTCTTCTTTGGACGTTTGCTTATTAAATGTTGCCCTTAATATAAAATCGTTATTTTCGTTAGTCAAGATTAGAACTTGCTGCGTAAGACGAAGTTTGATTGTAAGAGGGCGAGGTCAGGTCGAATTGACAGCTCTTTGGGAGTTCAGTTCAATAAAGAACGGGAGTACGGAATGCAAGTTCTACGACGAGTAGTATCAGTGGTTAAGTTTCTCTCATTACGTGGATTAGCATTCCGAGGTGATACAGAATTCCTCGGTTTACAAAATAATGGCAACTACTTGGGGATTTTGGAGTTAATTGCGGAGTATGATCCTTTTTCGAGCTCTCATCTAGCTAGATATGGTAATCAGGACGGAGAAAAACCTTCTTATTTATCTTCTACAATTTGTGAAGGAGTAATAGAAGTAATGGGGGAAAAGGTTTTGAATGCTATTGTAGAAGAAATTAAAGAAGCCAAGTATTACTCTTTAAGCGTCGATTCAACACCAGACGTTTCTCATATTGATCAGTTGACTATAGTGATAAGATATGCTAGGTCCTCTGATGGTAAAGTGAAAGAACGTTTTCTCACGTTTATACCCATAAGCAGTCACACTGGAGAAGATCTTGCTACAACTGTTTTGACTTTCCTTAATGGGCTTGGCATCGATGTTGAAAACATGAGAGGACAATCCTACGACAATGCAGCTAACATGTCAGGTTGTTATAATGGCCTTCAGGCACATATATCTAATATTAACAAATCTGCCATTTATATTCCGTGTGCTTAATTTGGTTGGAGTGAGTGCTGTTGAAAGTTGCGTTGGAGCGATATCTTTCTTTGGGTTTGTTCAGACATTATAAAACTTTGTGTCAGCCCCTACCCACCATTGAGAAGTTATGATCAAATGCCTAAATGAAGATGTAGTTCAACATAGTGATCCCGAACGACCCAAACACCAAAATCTAGTTCTTAAAAGAGTAACCCGCACTAGATGGAGTGCAAAAGCTGATGCTACGAGAGCTTTGTCTAAAGGTTACAACTGCTTCAAAATCGCTCTTCAGACCCTTGCTGATGACACTAATCAGAAACCTGTGGCAGTCCATGAGGCAAGGTGATTATTGAAACAAGTGTCAAAAAAAGATATCTTCATCATCGCTGAGTTTGGGGCAACTATTTTGGAGAGAATCAATGCAGTCAGCAAGTCCATACAAAGTGAAACGGTTGAATTTCAAACTGCTGTTCGTCTTCTAAATTCATCGGTAGAGTTCTTAAAATCACAAAGAGACCAACCAGTTTGATTACTATGAACAGAAAGCCAGCGAGCTGCAATACTCTGATGAGGGAAAACGAAAGCGAGCGAGAAAATGGCATTTTGACGATGGTGAAGCCGAGAATGGGGTTCTGCAACTGCAAGTCGGAGAAAGATTTAAGCTTGAAACTTATTTACCAATTTTGGATAAGCTAAGTGCTGAGCTGCGTCACCGTCTGAAAGAATATGAAACAGTGAACTCAGTGTTTGGTGTTTTGTGCGTCTTTCCAGAACTTACTGACGTTTGAATAATAGAGGGTGCTTCAAAAAAACTTCTTCAAAACTATACAAAAGATGTTGAAGCTAAATTTGGGAACGAAAGGGTTCATTTCAAATACTTCATATGCTAGCTTGAAGATTTCAATGGAAAGCAAGTTATTTTAGCGTTACAGTCATACAATGTTATTTTTGAAAACAAACTACAATCTACTTTTCCCAATGTAACAACAGCATTGAAGATATATTTATCACTGATGATCACCAATGCTACCAAGACCATTCTCAAAATCATCACCAAGACCATTCTCAAAAATGAAGATTATTAAAAAGTTCCATAGGTCTACAATGGTGTAAAACAGACTTGCATCACTCTCTATTATGGCCAGTGAAAATGACGTTCTGCAAAAGTTAGAGTTTAAAGACGTTTTAAGTAGTTTTGTGTCAAAGAAACTCAGGAAGGTAAATTTGTAAGTAATACTCTACCACATTTCTGTACTTGTCAAATTTGACGACTCTCATTTTAACAAGTGGACTGAACTGATTGAACGACTGAATTTTGTTGTAAATATATATTTTGTTTTCTCCTCAATATTTTAAGTATTATATTACTATTACCACTTGTGGGATTTGTAGTTTTTAAGGTTTACGTTGATGAGTAAGCAAGAAAAGTTTTAGGTCATATTTTTTTCATCTTCTTATAGAAAGTAGTAAGCAAAGTACAGTTTTTTTTTTATAAAATCTTTCTTCAGGCAAATATCATAATCTACTTTGATATGCAGGCCCAATGTAATTTTTGCATGTATATACTTTTATTTTATTTTCCGGTTTGTTTATTTCAGATAATTCAATATTAATTATGATATGGCTTTGGTTTTTTATGTTCACTAACGACTTTGTAAATAGGCTATAGACTACATAAATAAAATACATTAATTTTCTATGAACGTGTTTAATCAATGAGTTGTCTGAGTGTTTTTCCCTTCAAACATATTTGCTATAAGAATCCTAATTTAGTACAAAATTAGTTGTAATAAGTGTTTAAACTCTACCTTCAGGCAGGCGCACAAATATAAATATATCACACATACACATTTTTGGTCGCTTGCGTGCACGCACATCAATATAAGATTAGAAGTGGGAAGGCCTACTAGAGGGTGAGAGGGGCCGGAAGGGGGCCCCGTTGCTTATCTTGCTTCAGGGCCCCAAAGGTTGTTAATCCGGCACTGCTGGGATGGGACACCCCAGTGGTAAGCGCGCGGGAATTGCACTCATTCGGCACGAGTTCGCTTCCCGACACAGCCAAAACTGTCGCCGAGTTCACGCGTTTCCGATCACGTTAAACATATGGGTACGTAAGTCCTTCCGAGAGGTTTGTGATATGGGAAGGAGGGTACTGTCCCTGTGGATGCCTCCCCCACTGGGTTCCGGTTTAAATTGGGTGGCACTTCCCGGCCGTCTAAACAGGTACCTTATACCTTTCTAGTAGGTCGGACGATCTGGGTCGAAGAAGAAGAAATCAAATGTCTGGGGTGGGACAGCCCAGTGGTTTGTGAACGGGGTTTGCACTGACTGGACAACCCGAGTTCGATTTCCGCCTCTGCCCAGTGTTCACGCGGAGAATGGGATTATTAAATATGAGGGTCGGCATGTCCTTTCGAGAGGTTAGTAGTAAAGGAAGGAGGATACTGTTCCTGTGGATGTCGCCCCGCACGATGTTCCGGTCTAAATTGGGTTGCACTTCCCGGCCGTCCAAACAGATACATTACACCTTCGGATAGTTCAGAAGGTCTGGGTCGGATAGGAAGTAGTGAAATGCTTGAAATCCAGGTAAATTCCAGAATTATTTATTCCTTTCTGTAAAAGGCAATTATCGTGTTTGTGAAGGCGATGACGTTAAGAAATTACGCTATAGCTGCGAAACTCAGGCATGCACATGTCTTTTTAAGAGTTATGCATATGTCGTTTTAAGTAAATGAGCAATGATGAGGGATGTCAGTGATTAAGTGAATGATAAGCAAATGATCAAAATGTCAGGAACAATGATGTTATAGGGCTTATGTAACGTGCGGGAGAACAACGCGTCATGCAGTATTTAAAACGGCCCGTGTTCTCTCTCACGGATAATTGGAATTGGATTTTTTTATTTGATACTGAAAGTTGAGCACAAAGATGCCTCATGCGCATACTTGACGGCGCTTTGAACGATTGTTGGATTTAGAAGCGGTTGCAGCATAGGCGTAAGATAAGTTGGTTGGTCCAACAGACGCATCAATCGCCATGTCGGTCGGAGCGATATGGTAGTTGCTTTGTATTAGGAACAGCGGATCAGAGAAGGCACATTTAACCGCCGCAGAAGCTCAGGCTGCACCAAACAAAAGATCGAAAAGATCCTGCAGTTTGAAGAGGAGCCACGTCCATACCAATGGCGTCTCTATCAACCATTTAACGGCATTCGCCATCCTGCATGCATCCTGTATGAAAGGTTAGTGTTCACAGACGACTGGCAGAAGGTGAGATTAGGTGTCGATGACCATTAAGCAGTCTACCAGTGAACCCCAACATTGGCAGAGTATTGATGTTGAGCATCAATTTTGATCAATATCGAGTTCAGCATCTAAATAGAATATAAAGTTGTAAAGATGAAATGAAAATAGAATATAAAGCTAAAATGAATTAGCCGACCAGTTGAGACATTTGTGGTTGAATCTTCCGCAAAGGGACATAAACAACTTAATTACCTTTCTGAAGAACTGAATATTGGCTTGTATACCTGCTAGGGAAGGACTTAACACTTACTAAAATATGATCTTCTTGTTGTCACCATTTCTTAATAAAACTTTTCTTTTACTCCCAAATTCTAATCATTTGCATATCTCCTCAAACGATACTTACATGCCCAGTTTCGCGGCTGCAACTCAATATGTTATGGGTGCATACATTATTTTGCAACAGATTGTACTTCATAACGCAAAATGATGCTAAATGGACTGCAAAGATAAAATGAATTAGCTGACCAGTTGAGCCATTTGTGGTAGAATTTTCAGTAGAGGAACATAAGCAACTTAATTACCTTCATGAAAAACCGAATACCGGCTTGAATACCTGCTAGGGGGGCGGAACTTGGCACTTTGCTCACTGTGTGACAAATTTTAAAATCTTGGAAAATGATGATAAACTCAGTAGACATATCTTAGGTTTGTAAATGTTCCCATTAGCTAGTTTCTCTGATGTGAGAATAAAAACAGTAAATTTAAATATGAGTTACATGAAAAGTTGCTTATGAATTTAGGGCTTTTTACTGCTTTAACAAATATATTCTATTCGCTTAATTACGATTTTGCGAACGAAAATAATCATTAATTTCATAAATCGTCCACCCAATTTTTTATTCTATTCTTAAAAAATTATTCATTAAGTAAATGTACAAACGAGAAACTACATGCAAACTGAATCATTAGTTACTAATTAAATATTTAGTAATTATAATGGCCTAAATACGTTGAAGATATTTTTTATGGATTCAAGCAAATCCATTATTGGTTATAAAATTAAAATATCATATAGCGCTAATTGAAGAGGAGGAAATTTAATTTTCAAAGACAAATATTTTTGCCATTTTTTCCTTGAATTAGGAATTATGATGCTTTATAATTAACTTTTATGCTTGCGTTTATTATTTCAGAGGTCAAAAGCAAAATTAAAGACACATTTTAATCTTCTATTTTTCTGTTCTTTATTTTAAAAAATTAAATCCTACTCATTTAATTAGATTTTATGTCCTTTATTTGATCTAGAATGTATTTTAGGTTTGAAATTAGATTCCCGAGTAGAGCACGTGACTACATAAATAAAACTCTAATGTTGGCAGCACTTGACTTTCCCTACGTAATGCAATGATTTTAATTCTTGCACAGTGAAATAATGATATATAAGATCCATGTCACAATTTCTTTATTACTTTCCTTATACGCATATTATAATGTATAGGGACAATATTGTGAAGGGGTCAAAATTTAAATTCAAGTTTTCAACGGATGAGCATGTTTCAAGCATCATTAATCTCAAATCGATCGTTTTTGAGGTGATGTATGTGTGTGTGTGTGTGTTTGTGTGTGCTCACGCGTGTATGCGTGCGTGCATGTGTGTGTGTGTGTGTGTGTGTGTGTGTGTGTGTGTGTATCTGCGCATGAGTTTGTGGATGAGATTTCTCACGAATGAAAGGAGCACTTTGAGCGAAATTTGGTACAGATATTACAATCGGGGAATACTGGAAGCTTTTCGTTCTTAAACGCAGTCAAATGTTTAGAAATACCTCAAATTTTCGAATGGCATTTTGAAAAAAATCACCAAGGAGTTAGAACTTTTAAAAATGTTACGTAAGTTGTCATTTCACTTGTAATTTATCATTAAAAAAAGAATGACACATACTTTCGAAGGCTAGAATGAACCGTTCTCCAAATGTTGCCCGTTTTTTTAATAAATTTATCAAAAATATATATAAAAATAAAAATGTATTAACTATTGTGGAATGCACTTTTTATATAAAATATCATGCAATGAATTTGTTAACATCCTTCTCGTGGATTTAATTCGTTCCACGATTAAGATATTTGTGTAACAGTTTTGTATTTTTACAGTCAACAAGTCACCAATAGTTATTTATATATAGGAAAAGTTTAATTCTTTGTCTATATGTAACGCTTGTATATATACGTATGCTTTGTCCATATGTAACGCTGTCTATATGTAGCGCTATATGTAACGACTATTTTAGCGACTTTAGTGACATGCTAATCCAAATTGACAAGGAAAAATCGTAAAAATTGCAACATTGATGCTTAATTAACGGAAATATTATCAAATTGATTTTATTAGTTAATATTATATATTAATGTATTTCACATGTCCACAACGACATAGCCGGACCGTTATCGGTATCAAAGGGATTTCGATATCTACTCACTTGTGTTAACCGAATTACGCTTGACCAGAAGTCATTTCATTAGAGGATCAAACTACAGTCACGGTATCAGAAGCACTTTATTATGGTTGGATTTCTCGATTTGGCGTGAAGTCATAAGTACTGACCAGGGGCGACCATTCGAAAGTGATTTATTTCATCCCTTAATGAAATTTCTAGGAAGCCAAAAATCCTGAACGATAGCATATCACCCTGCCTGCAATTCCATGATGGAATGCTTTTACCGCCAATTGAAATCGGCAATACGCTGTAAAGACACAGAGCGCTGGCTAGATGCACTACCAAGCGTACTTTTAGGAATTTGAGCCTCAATCAAAGAAGACCTAAAAGTTTCCAGTGCAGAATTAACCTACGGCACATCCTTATGATTACCATGTGAACTCCTACGTGACACACCACTAAAGGACATCCCAAAATATGCACAAGAATTCGATTTACAATTTAGACGACAAATTCAACGACTAAGACCAGTTCCAGCTTCACGTCAGTCAAAAAATGTTTTTATCCACAAGGAACTTTTCAAGTCAATTCATATTTTTGTACGAAACGACGTCGTACGTCTACCGTTGCAGACCCCATACGATGGACCTTTCCCAGTGTCTGCACGCACAGACGAATTTTACACAGTGGACATCCGCCGTCAAAATGGTTTCCTTACACCTTTCTGGTAGGTCGGACGGTCTGGATCTCAAACAAACAGTAGACATACGCGAACGAAAACGCAACATCTGCATTGATCGTTTAAAACCCGCATTTCTATCAAAACCCTTAGAGGACGAAAAAGGAACATCTACACCGGTTTCTGGTCAATCGACTTTTCCCACTTCTACCTCTACAGTAACCAGGTATGGGAGACATGTTCGTTTCAGATTCCCAGTTCTTTTATTTTGAGGGGGTGAACTATGGCGACACTCCTCCAGAGATTTGCATAAAGCCTACAGATCAAGTGATTAGCATAAAACTCTCCACAGCTTCTTGATCTCCAGAGACTATTTGCTTGCTTTGCATGTGACGCATGCGCAACGCCTCTGCACTGGTTCATAAAAGCCAGAGTCAGAACATTCTCATCAGCGATACGTACATTCACATTCCGATGACTGCTTTTACGCGCGTTATAATGTAGCTCCATGCTATGCATATTATTGTAAATATCTTACCTCATATTTCGATAAATAAACTACTTTTTTTATGATCGCCTCTGTAATGATTAAGATACGACATCGCACCTTCGCCATAGACTCTATTGATTATTGCGGAAGATATCGATATTGATAATTATAAATATAAATTTGAGTGAAATATAAATTAATCGGGTAGCCGGATATAGTTTTAGCGGAAGATTGCCACCAATGGACCACATAGTATTTTTTAAGTTTCTCCGATTGTAGGTTCTGCTTAAATATCTTAAATATAACATCGTATATGAAAATATTTTGCATACTATTTTCTAAAAAGCCATGTAACATTTACAAGGTTAATGCTTTTTGATATTGTTCTATTAAAAATCATAATTATAAAAAATAATTTGATTGATAAAACCATTGATGGCAACATGTTTCCATGAATCAACCAAGAAGTTTGCTTTAGACCTTTTGTCAAAAGAAAAAACACTGTATTAGTTTTTATTAAGTGTCTAAGATACATAATATAAATTATTAGGTAAAACAAAACATACGAAACCTTATCTGAAAAATGTCAAATCATCATTCGTAACTTGAACAGCTTTCATATTTCTTTTGGACTTATTGTAATTAAGGAATCGTTTACATGTTTTATATAATTAACTGTTCAAATAAGTAGAATTAATTAACGTTTGTGTAAGTAAACTAAAAAAAGGGAACAAAAAGAATATATTGAAAAAATATCCCAAAAGGATGTTTGTATCAAATTATGATTTTTTTTAACTTAATGAGTAATAATTCAATGTATGTATTTTTTTTTAGTGTTTGCATCCTCTATAGAAGTATTGTTGTTGTTGAGACCCAGACCGTCCGACCTACCAGAAAGGTGTAAGGTAACCGTTTGGACGGCCGGGAAGTCTATAGAAGTATTGTGTCAATGGTCACCTCATCAGCACAAATGCCAACGTATCGTTGTTTAGACGCAGTTTTGACTTCGTTGCCTCCATCGTTTGAGACTGATAATGAGAATGTGCGGATTCGCCTTGATGCCGGCGCTGTCCTTTTCGCTGATTGCTACGCCGGCCGTTCTCACGTCGTTTCGCTTAAACTGCGTTACCCATATGAATCCAACAACGAAGACTCTGTCGAGGTCTCTGAGCACTGTTTTGTTGAACCCTAAAAGATCGACGGAATGTACAATCACATAGGACTCAAAGTCTGCGGCGTAAGCTCTGCACCAAGGTTTTTTAATATAAGGTTGGACACTTAATTCAGCAACCAATGAAAAAGTTGTCAGCTTGACGTAATGGGAATTAAGTTTCTGTATTCTTGATGTCATGGGTCCGTGTAAACTTTGAGAGGAGTTGCGAAACCACAAAAAGATTTTACATTTTTACAGATAAAAACTGTTTGTTAATTTAGAAGTGGCAATAATCAGGCATAAACAATTTGCGCAAAGATTTAAGTTGTGCTCTGCACACAGGATCCAGTGATGGCCAAGAAAACTCAATAACGTCGTTGGAGTAAGATGACAGTCGCAGTTAACAAGTTCGGTCCCTCTTGAGAGTCCAATAAAAAATGCGCGCCTTCTTAATTCGTATGTTGTCACATGCGCAGAACAAAGTAAAAATAATGAAGTCAGTCATGCCCCGGGACAAACACCCTCCTGCTCTGCACGTTAAAGGAAAGTAGGGGCGTTGATTGTTTGCCTGGCGCGACTGTGACAAACCTCTTGGTGTGCGCATGGTTATGTCTTCTGCTTTACTCAATTACGATCGCTCTGAATATGTCCCCTCGCAATTTGTGGATGGCGAATGCACAAGCTAGCGGAAACTGCACTCGTTTGTATTTGATGGTTGACGTGTGAGAAAAATCCACTTTAAATTCAGGGACTCTGTTAGTTCGGTTGGGGTTCCATGATACCTCATTAAAAAGAAAATCATCCTTACGAACCGAGAAAATATTATAATAATAAATTGAGCTGGAAACATTGTTTCCTAAGGTAGTCCAAGAGAATACATAGTATGTACATGATCACGATTGTGCCGATATCTAGTGAATGGGATTAGACATAAGTATATTTGGGTTTTGAAAAATCCCGTGGCACTAATACAGAGCTAAATGTCGAAATTATTTACAATAATTTAAACACTAATAATGGAGCATTAATTCATGGAAATTTATCTTGTGTTCACACATATTAGAAGCTATAAAGGGCTAGAGAGGGCACGGCAATCCCAATGAAAAGGACTTTCCGAATTTTCTCCCGTATTTTTAAACTCAGAACTATATATTTCGACATTTTTGGTGAATAGAAAACTAAAATTTTTTCTACATAACCAATTTGCACTGTGTGTATATATAATGTGTACAGTATAACATTAAATTTATGAAAAAGTTTTCATATGGTGGTTAGTGGTGTATTCATTTCATTTTTACTGGAACAGTTACGCATTTTTATACACTTTTGCACAATTATTTCGTAAAGTCATACGAATTTTTGGAGAAACCGGAAGCGACATCTCTAAAATAGGGAGTGAAAATCCTTTGTAAAGCTCCCTATACCCTTCTAAATTTGCTGCTGAATCCATATCAATCATCTTTCAAGCTGTATCTATTGCCAATCCTGAGAAAGAGATGCTTCATGGAATATTTTGGTACAAAAAGTGGAAAGAACTACAAGCGAAAACTGTTTGTCCATATCAGTCATCATCTGTTGTTATTGCTTAGACCCTTGCCCTAGCAAAGGTAGGTAAAGTCCAAAAGACCACGCACGCCACAAATAAAACAATGAGGCTACTCTCTCCTAGCCCTCTACTAGACGACGACATCATCTAAGCTCTACAATAACCAATCCTTAGAAGTAGATGTCTTAAGAAAAAAATGTCACCTCTTCATTGGAAATCCTTAGTGAAACATTCAACCTCCTTTGTAATTTAATACTGAATCCATATCAGTTACCATCTAAACTCTACCTATAGCACATTCTGAGAAGTCGTTGCTGCAAAAACGGCTTTAGTAAACACAATATTAAGGCAAAATGCTTGCAACAAATAATAAGAATATAATAAGAAAACTAAACCAGTATAGCTGCAAATATAACTTTAATACGCTCCCTAATAGCAATGTCTAGCATAGCCTATGGGTGTACGTTAATTCTGATCACTATTGTTTAACTTTTTTCTGCAATCACAGCGTAAATGGATTTTATTTCCGTCATTTTCATTTTTGATGCTCCAATTATAGAACTAAATCAATAATCTTTTGTTTGTTGACTGACAATTACTATTTAATTTAACTTAGCCATAAGAACTCAAATGTTACGAATTTTGAAATGCATAAATTTTGATGTGGGGGTGCAGACGCTGGGGATATTGAATGTTTATAATCTGAAATTGAATAATCGTAACAGAATAATACATTGTAACTAAAAATTGATTGGCAAGTCAAGCACATCAAATTATAAAATCATGTAATATACCTAGAAATTGAACCTTTCGAATGTTTTTCTGTTGAGTACACACACCCTTAAATATATATTTTTGAAAAACTCCATTCTTCTTGGGTTTTCTATAAAATGATTCGCCCATAGACCAAATATCAAGCCTCTATCACGTTCTAAAAGGGATATTTCTACTTCATTCCGAAAATCGAACATTTTTGTGTACAACACCCCCTAAAGTATAAAATATTGGAAAACTGAAATTGTACACTTTCTTCTTTCCAAATTATTTACCCGTACACTAAATTTCAAATCTCTATCTCATCCGGCAGTAAGTTTTCTTATCAATTCACCTTTCGAACGTTTTCGTCTAGAGCACCCCCTTAAACGAACGTTTTTGAAAAACTATATTCGTCTTGGGTGTTTTCATCAAATGATTAGTCCATATACCTAATTTCAAGCCTCTATCAAATTTTAAATGAGCCGTTTCTCATTTATTCGGTACATCGAACGTTTTGGTGTGCGGCACCCCCTTAAGTATAGAAAATATTGGTAATCTGAAATTGCACAGTTTCTTCCTTTCGAACGATTTACCTATACACCAAATTTGAAGTCTCTATCTTATCGCAAAGCATGCTTTCCTATCCTTTCACTTTTCGAACGTTTTGGTGTGGGGCACCCCCTCTATAGAACGTTTTCGAAAAATTCGATTTTTCCAGGGGTTTGATCGAACGACCGAGCCGTGTACCTAATTGCAAGTCTCTATCTTTTCGAGAAGTGCCTGAAAACAGCGTAACAGACAGACGGACACTTGGCAATTAGTATATACTACCCGAATACCCGTTGAAAATCAACTGTCTCGCAAAAAGCAAACTCTGAATAATGTAAATTTTTGAATAATTCGTGTTTCATATTTATTCGGCAAATCAAATATTTTAGTGTGCAGAACCCCCTAAAGAAGAATATATTGGAAAATTTAAATTGCGCACGTCGTCCTTTCGAATTATCTACCAGTACATCAAATTAAAGTCCCTATCTCATCCCGAAACATACTATTTTATAATCTCCCCTTTCGAACGTTTTTCTTTGGAGCACCCCCATAAATGAACATGTTTGAAAAACTCTGTTCGTGTTGTATTTTTTATCAGATGATTGGCCCATATACCAAATATCAAGTTTCTATCACATTTAAAAGCAAGAGTGTCTCAATTATTCCGAAAATCGAACATATTGGCGCTCGACACACCCTAAAGTAGCAAATACTGGAAATCTGAAATTTTCACACTTTCGTCCTTCCAAACAATCTACCAGTACACCAAATTTGATATCTCTATCCTATTGTGAAGCATTTTTTCTATCACTTCATATTTCGAATGTGTTTACGTTTTTCTGTGTTGCACCCCCTTAAATGATCATTTTTGAAAAGTTTTTCTTTATCAAATGATTAGCCCCTATACCAAATTTCATGCTTCTATCACACTCTGAAGGAGGCGTTTTTCAGTTGTTCGTGAAATCGAACATTTTAGTGTGCGGCACTCCCTAAAATAGCAAATGTATGAGAACTGAAATTGCACACTTTGTTCCTTTCAAACTATCTACCCGTATACCAAATTTGAAGTCTTTAACACATCACGGAGTATACTTTTTCTATCATTTCACCATTCGAATATTTTTCTGTGGCGTAACCAACCCCCTTAAATATATATTTTTGAAAAACTCCATTCTTCTTGGGTTTTCTATCAAATGATTCGCCCATATACCAAATATCAAGCCTCTATCACGTTGTAAGAGGGATATTTCTACTTCATTCCGAAAATCGAACATTTTTGTGTGCAACACCGCCTAAAGTATAAAATATTGGAAAACTGAAATTGTACACTTTCTTCCTTCCAAACTATCTAACCGTATGCCAAATTTCAAATCTCTATCTCATCCCGCAGTATGTTTTCTTATCAATTCAACTTTCGAACGTTTTCCTATAAATCACCCTCTTAAACGAACGTTTTTGAAAAACTATATTCGTCTTGGGTGTTTTCATCAAATGAATACTCCATATATCTATTGCACACTTCTTCCTTTCGGACGATTTACCCATACACCAAATTTGAAGTCTCTATCTCATCGCAAAGCATATTTCCTAACATTTCACTTTTCGAACGTTTTGGTGTGCGGCACCACCATAAGTAGAAAATATTTGAAATCTGAATTTGCACAATTTCTTCCTATCAAACGATTTACCCATACACCAAATTTGAAGTCCCTATTTCATCGCAAAGCATGCTTTTCTATCATTTCACTTTTGGAACGCTTTGGTGTGGGGCACCCCCTCTATAGAACGTTTTCGAAAAATTCGATTTTCCCAGGAGGTTTCATCGAACGACCGAGCCGTGTACCAAATTGCAAGTCTCTATTTCTTCGGGAAGTGCCTGAAAAAAGCGTAACAGACAGACGGACACTTGGCAATTAGTATACACTAGCCGAATACCCGTTGAAGATCAACGGTCTCGCCATAAGCAACACTTGAATAATGTAAATTTTTTAATAATCCGCGTTTCACATTTATTCGACAAATCGTATATTTTGGTATGCAAAACCCCCTAAAAACAGAAAATATTGTGAAATTTAATTTGCGCATTGCTTCCTTTCGAATGATCTACCCGTACACCACATTAAAGTCTATCTCACCCCGAGGCACCCCTATTTTATTATTTCTCCTTTGGAACTAAAGTAATAAAATCCCCTTAAAGTAATAAATATTGGAAATCTGAAATTGCACACTTTCTTCTTTTCAAACTATTTACCCGTACACCAAATTTGAATCTTTATCCAATCGTGAAGCATGTTTTTTCTATCACTTCACTTTTCGAACGTTTTTCTGTGCAGCACCCTGTTAATGAACTTTTGTGTCAAACTTTATTCATCTTTGGTTTTTTTGTCAAATGGTTAGCCCACATACTAAATTTCAAGTCTCTATCGCTTTGTAAAGGATACGTTTTTCATTTGTTCGGGAAATCGAACATTTTAGTGAGCGGCACACCCTACAATAGCAAATGTTGGAAAACTAAAATTGCACACTTTCTTCCTTTGAAACTTTTTACCCGTACACCAAATTTGAAGTCTCTATCTCATAGCGAAGCATGCTTTACTAGCATTTCATCTTTCGAATGCTTTTGTGTGGAGTTCCCATCCTCTTAACTATACATTTTTGAAAAACTCTATTCTTTTTGTGATTTCTGTCAGATTATTTTCCCATATATCAAATATCAAGCTTCTATCACGTTTTAAAAGGGGCGTTTCTCCTTTATTCCGAAAATCGAACATTTTGGTGTGCGGCACCCCCTAAAGTAGAAAATATTGGGAAACTGAAATTTTACACTTTCTTCCTTTCAATCTATCTACCCTTATACCAAATTTGATATCTCTATCTCAATCCGAAGCATGGTTTTTTATCAATTCACTTTTCGAACGTTTTACTCTGGAGCATCCCCTTAAGCGAACATTTTTGAAAAACTATATTTATCTTGGGTGTTTCCATCAAATGATTAGCCCATATACCGAATTTCAAGCCTCTATCAAATTTTAAAGGAGCGTTTTCTCATTTATTCTGCAAATCGAATATTTTGGTGTGCGGCACCCCCTAAAGTAGAAAAATTGGAAAATTGAAATTGTACACTTTCTTCCTTCCAAACTATCTACCCATACACCAAATTTGAAATCTGTATCTCATCCGTATTTCAGTGTTTTTTTTAACAATTCATCTTTCGAACGTTTTTCTCTGTTGCACCCTCTAAAGGAACATTTTAGAAAACTATATTCGTGTTGGGTGTTTTTTTTTCAAATGATTAGCCCATATACCAAATTTCAAGCCTCTATTAAATTTTAAAGGAGCGTTTTCTCATTTCTTTTGGAAATCGAACATTTTGGTGTGCGGCACCCCCTTAAGTAGAAAATATTGGAAATCTGAAATTGCACGTTTTCTTCCTTTCGAACGATTTACCCATACACCAAATTTGAAGTCTCTATCTCATCGCAAAGCATGCTTTCCTATCATTTCACTTTTCGAACGTTTTAGTGTGCTGCACCCCCTTAAGTAGAAAATATTGGAAATCTGAAATTGCACACTTTCTTCCTTTCGAACGATTTACCCATACACCAAATTTGAAGTCTCTAGCTCATCGCAAAGCATTCTTTACTGTCATTTCACTTTTCGAACGTTTTAGTGTGCGGCACCCCCTTAAGTAGAAAATATTGGAAATCTGAAATTCCACACTTTCTTTGTTTCAAACGATTTACCCATACACCAAACTTGAAGTCTCTATCCCATCGCAAAGCATGCTGTCCTATCATTTCACTTTTCGAACATTTTGGTGTGCTGCACCCCCCCTTAAGTAGAAAATATTGGAAATCTGAAATTGCACATTTTCTTCTTTTCGAGTGATTTACCCATATACCAAATTTGAAGTCTCTATCTCATCGCAAAGCATGCTTTCCCGTCTTTTCACTTTTCGAACGTTTTGGTGTGGGGCACCCCCTCTATAGAACGTTTTCGAAACATTCGATTTTTCCAGGGGGTTTTATCGAACGACCGAGCCGTGTACCAAATTGCAAGTCTCTATCTATTCGGGAAGTGCCTAAAAAAGCGTGACAGACAGACAGACAGACGGACAGACAGACAGACGGACACTTGGCAATTAGTATATATAGATAGATAGATAGATATAGATATAGATAGATAGATTTTGACTGGGCTAAAGGTGTTTCGCAAGTAAACGAAGCAAAAGCAGAATTTTGAAAGGACTAGCGTTGGTTAGAATCATTAGCTTGATTCTTACCAATGGTTGTCTATTCGAAACTCAGTCTTAGTTTCGTTCGCCTACGAATCACCTTGTGCCAATCGGGACCCCTGTAAATAAATGATAATTTCATATCGTTTATTTCTCCGGAGTCGTTTTTGAGAACTGCGGTCGTTTTGAGGATGTCGAATCTCTCGAAAATCTCTTTTACCAACGATAATGAAAGGCTCAACGATAGCTTCAAAATCAGGGTGCTAGTTTCTTACTTCGCGGATGCACACTACCAGTTTTCGTAGTTACTTTCTAAATAATGGCATTACCTGAATTTTGCATCGCAAACTCAAATAAGGCACCTCATGCTGTATTCTGGAATTCAAAATATCTTTATATATATCTTAATAGAGGAAAAGGACTAGTATATATAGTAAAGCTCTTAAGATGGCCTTGAGCTTCGGATATCAAGTAATCCTTGCTCCAATTAACATAATGTGGAACAGTATCAGCTACTTGAGAAGAGATGTTCAAGTACAAATGCTTAATGGACCTGCAGCTGCTATCATTCAAAAGGTAAAATATGATCACTGTTTTCATATAGCATCATTTATTTTAAAATTTTAGATTTATACTGCTATTTAATAACTAGTGTTTAAGCCTGTAAAAAAATGGAGAAGCTAACACTTTAATTCAGATGCATCGTTTAATAATAAGTTTTTAATTGTCTAACAACAATGCACGACACTTAGTGTCGAAAATCTTAATCGAAAATCAGTGTCAGTTAGGTTTTATACCATGATCGACACTATAAGTGTGCAAAGGTCTTAACCTTCTAGGTTATTGTGTGGATTTTCATCAAGACGTTTTTAAGATAAGAGTATATATTTAATATTCTTCACTTTAAATCCGCTATAATCCAGGCTATAATCAGGGAGGTAAAAATAAGGAGGTAAAACTTCATATAAAGAAAACGCCAATATCGTTTGAGACAATAATTCAGGTGGCACTGGGATAAGTAGCTCTGTAATGTTAACATTTCTATAGCGATAAGCCTAAAATACTTATTTAAACTGTTCATTTTATAAAAATAGATTATTAGTCCATTTTGTAAAAATTATTATATTAATTAATAAATTATATTATATTCTAATAGCGTAATGCAAAGTAGAACTGAAACAGTACAGAATATCCCTACGTATTCAAAATGATTTTATATTTCAATTTATTTCCTTCGCTATATATTCTGTTCTCTATCCTACAACTATGAAAAAATACTGGTTAATTATACTCATAATTAGGGAACTCTTAATTTAAAAGTTATCAAAAATACAAATACTAAATACTACGCCTTTCCGTTGTGTCAACAAAAAAATAGTAGCTTCTTTAATAACATTAGCGACACCTAAATATTCTTCCCCCCTTCTCCGGTTCCGGACATAATCCCGACAGCCGAAATCCCGACAAGCCAGAATCCCGACAGCCGAAATCCCGACATGCCAAAATCTCGACAAGGTCGAAATTCCGACAAGGTCGAATTCCCGACAAGCCAAACTCCCGACAAGGTCGAAATCCCGACAAGCCAAAATCCCGACAGGGTCGAAACCCCACTCTTGCACAGACTAATACAACACTAAGGCCGTCATCGCAGTGACGTCACTAGGGTTAGAATTTACTAATCAGCAACCCCCCCCCCCATATTGGGCAGAGATAACGGATTAACAGAATCCCAGGTGCAATGCACTAGCAAGGGCTCACTTGTCGATTTATATTTGCTCGCTAAAAAGGAGACTGAAAACAAGGAGAGGGTTAACCCCCTCTCCTTGTTTGCAGCAGACGGAAGGTGTTTTTTTTAGATCGATAATTTTGATCAAGCTATACATATAGGCGTAGACAGCCATGTGCGTGTGCCTAGCGTGAGTCCAGCGCATGTGCGTGTGTGTGTGTGTGGGGGGGTGCTGATTAGTAAATTCTAACCCCAATGACGTCACTGCGATGACTGCCTTAGTGTTGTATTAGTCTGTGCAAGAGTGGGTTTTCGACCCTGTCGGGATTTTGGCTTATCGGGATTTCGACCTTGTCGGGATTTTGGCTTGTCGGGATTTCGACCTTGTTGGGATTTTAACTTGTCGGGATTTCGACCCTGTCGGGATTTTGGCATGTCCAGATTTCGGCTGTCGGGATTCTGGCTTCTCGGGATTTCGACCCAGATCCATAATTCTCAAAACATCCTGGCATTTTCAAACGTTTCATCCATAGGAGTTTTATCTCCTTATTTCTAACTGCGCAGCTATAACATTAAGGTATTTCGCGACGTACAAGAAGTCGATACCACAACCAGTCGAATTGAGTACTTGATTAGCGCCACTTATCGGTAAATGTCGGAAATAGAGCTGTATATTGTATGGAATGACGATCATCAATGTAAAAACATGCTAGAATTTACTTGGTATAACAGATTTGATTGTGGTTAATTTTAAATAGCATTGCGCATTTTTAAAAAAAATTAAGTGTATTACTGTAACTTGCATATTTGCGAAGGCGCTAAAGATATTTCTGATTTTAAAACAAAACAAATCAAATGATTCATTAAAATGTATTTCATTTTAATCTCAAAGGTACTTGTGCTCTAATATGAAAAAACACAATTTCGGTAACATTATTTAACAGCATTATAGGATAAGTAACTTAAATGTCATAAACATTGAATGAACTCCTTAATTGATACAAATGAACATACATAGTCTTTTATTTTAGAATACATAATATATTTTGACCATTCTTTGCGGTCTATTTTTTATATTATTATATCTAATTTTTTTTTCCAAATCGTACCAAAATCTAGTCAAATCAATTTTAAAATCTAATCCGCAGCAGCGCAACCTACAAGTGACTTATCTACCAAATAATTTTTTTATGAAATTTTAATCGACTAGTTTTTAGGTAGAGTGTATACATGCACTGCACAGACAGATGCACAAACACGCAAACAGACTTCACGTTAAAATTGATATTTTCAGGTTTCTACAGTGCTCAAAACCTATAGGATCCGTGTAAATCTCTATTTGCGGTATTCAAAACAATTCCAATAGTTTACCTCTAATTGCTTTCAATACCTATTGCTCCAATTCATATTACTTCCAATACAAATGCATTATTATGTATTGTACGGAAAGTAATAAAGCGATAAAATTCACCCACTTTTATTATCTACAAAAAACAAATGTGGCCCTTTTTCCTTGCAAACCATCCAGCGTAATTCTCTGCGATCATCAAAATTCGCTGCGACACGTGACCGAAACGCTGCTAACCGTTATACTATTCAAAGGTTTGGTCGAGTTTTCAGGTTATAAACCTGACCTTACAGATAAAGCTAAATCTTTCATCATAAGTTCAATAGACAATTCTGACTATCAGCTGATATATCGGGCTGATACTGCTGCACACCAGTTTTGTAAAGGGGTATGCAAAATTGCAGGTCATAGCAGGCTTTGTTCTGACAGTGCATTTAAAGACCATTGAGTGTTGATGAATTTTAAAAGACGACCGTGATTTACTCATACTAGTTTCCCCACCGAAACATGATTTTAATTTATAAATATTTCATACAAGCGAATAAATTAAAATATTTCTTTTTCAGCCCCGAAGACGACGGAGGGGGAAAAACCGCACAGAGAGTGCCAGGAGGAGGCGTAAAGAACGCAGAAAAGCAAAACTAACAAATGCTGTTGTCCCGGAGAGTGAAAAAGAGACCGACAAATCAGAGGAGTTGGCCGAAGACCCTCCGGAACCGTCCATCCAAGTGCAAAGGCCAAGCCGTGAATAAGGAGGCAGAGTCATCTTTGCAAATAACTGAAGTAACATTGAAGTTAACAATATATTGACAATTAAATTTCAGTCCGTTTAAATTAAAATTACATTAATTTAATTTCTGTCCGTGACGAATATCCTTGAAATAACTATAGCTAAGATTCACAATATGCTTCAACTTCTCCAAAAAAAGCAAATCTGTTTTTAAAAATTCAAATAAAACAGCATGTAATACAATAAAAGTGTCAGCCGCCTTCGAAGAAGGAAAACAAAGCCTCTCCATTTTTCAACCGATTTACTCTAGTGCGCTACTTGCTGTAGTACCTTTTTGTCCTGAAGTACAAGGGTATTTGTCTTTAAAATCAGTTGGCGACTTTTTACACTTTTATTTAGATTGTTTTCTATATAGGTTTGGGTTAAGTCTTGATATCAATTTTTGACCCACTTAATCTAGTCGATTTTCTTGAAATGTTACACACATAGGTATTTGTGATGACAATACAACATGTCATTAAATTTGAGTTGATCTCTCCCCCCCCCTCCCACCATCCAGAAAAAAATTCTTGCCCAGAATATCCCGTATAAATCCCATTGTTGTAAGATAGTTTAAAAGAAAAGTATGTTTTACATACACTAGTGAGACCCGTGAACAGTCTGCCCTATAAAAAATAAACGAAAAACATGCAAGAAAATTTCATTCTTTTCTTGGAAGAAGCTTGAAATATTTCGAATATTAAACATGCTAACGAAATGAACGTGACACTCCAACTTGCGTGGTATCTCAAATGAAAATTGTTTTAATGGTAATAAAATAACATCATGGTCTCACTTTCACTACCTGATGTCCTACGCCCCGTAAAATTCTATGGTTACATACATCATAATTACGCTGAGAAAGAAGTATAGTCATGGCATTATGTAGTGAACGGGCTGCTCATATTATGGTCTCGCTTTCGATATCTGATCAATAGCCACGTAAAGCTTCAGAGATTTGCTCTTTATATATAAAGATAGAAGTGAAGCCGCAAATTTGACTATTGCATTATATATTTTTTCATATGTTCTTTATACACACACACACATATATATATATATATATATATATATATATATATATAATGTTGAATAATAATGTAATATATATATATATATAATGTTAAAAAATGCCAATAGGGTTATAAAAGGCTTAATGTTTACTTTCCTTATATACATAATGTAAAGTATTGTGACGGGGTCGAAAATTCGAATTCGAGTTTTCGACGGGAGTCACGTTCAAGCATCCCTGATCACGAATCGAACATTTTTTAGTGATGTCTGTGTGTGTGCGTGTGTATGAGTGTGAAAGCATGTGTGTGTGTGTGTGAAAGTATGTGTATGTGTGTGTGTGTGCGTGTGTGTGTGAAAGTATGCGTGTGTGTGTGTGCGTGTGTGTGTCAGTAAGTCTGCGGAGACGATATCTCATGAACGAATAGACAGATTTGAAAGAAATTTGGTACAAACATCACAACCCGTGAATACTGGAAGCCTATTGCTTTAAAACATAATCGAATGTTCAGAACCCCTCAAAATTTTCGAGTGAAATTTTGAAAAAATCATCAAAAAATCAAAACCTTTAAAATAGTTACGTAAACATACATTTCTTATGTAATTTTTCCTTAGAAAATAATTGACATAAACTTTAGAACGCTAGCATGAACCGTTCTCGAGATATTGCACATTTTTCAAATAAATGTATCCAAAAATGCCATAAATTAAAAAAATATTAACTCTTGAAAAACATGCTCACTTTTCATATGATACGATAAATTTGGTGACATCATTGTCGTGGATCTAGCTCGTTCCATTCATAAGAAAATATACTTTGAGTAATACTTTTATATTTGTACTCCAATAATCATTTATCTGCTATAAGAATAACTTATTTCTCCGTCCAAAACGCTTGGCGAGATTTGGGCGACTTATTTGGTGGAATGTCGCCAACTTGGCGACTTTTTGAATGTTGCCAAATTAACTAAAATCTCGCCAAATGGATAAAAATGACGCTAAATGAATGAAAATGACGACTAATTGTCGAAAATTCAATATCTTGGAAAGAATATAAGTATCTACTGTAAGAAAAACTTATTTTTTTATACTGTAAAAGTATTAAATTCATTGCATTATACAAGAAAAGTCATGCGTTGACCACATCAGATTTTTTAGTAATTATTTTTGTGAAAGAAAACTGTTTTTCAGAAGCAAGATGATGAACTGTTGGGAAATAATTTTCATTCAACTAACTTTAACTTAATCTTAAGTTGAAGCTTTAACTGTGGACCGTAACGGGGGAAAGTGTGAGTATAAAATGAGAGTGAAGTTCCCCTTGGGACAGAAGGCGGAGTGCCAAGTCCCAGCCTCTACACTCTAGGAGAGTGTGTTAGTTAGTTAGTTAATGAGAGTGAAATGGATGGTTACGGCAGGCTGAGACACAGACTGAGACGGGAAAAGGAGGAAAGCATTATGGTAGTGAATATATGCTATGTATTGTCGCAGGATGTGAATTCTAATTTATTATGTAACCTAAGATAGGTACTTAAGTTTATTAATAAATATTTATGTTATCAAAGATGGCTCTGCATATCACTCAAGAAATGCTACAAACCGCTGGTACCATGCTACAATGCTATGGTACCAGTCTCTACACTAAATCAAAAGTGCGTAGTAAGCGCTACTGTGCAAATATGGCGGAGCAAGCAATTCCTAGATTTGATGGAAAAAACTTCAATAGTTGGAAGTACTGTATTAAAAGTATACTTGAGGGAAAAGTATTAGGCTTGTATCTAACTGATAATTCGCCAGAAAAGGAAGCAGAAATAACTAAGTGGAAGAAATATGATTCTCAAGCAAGAGGAATTATTACATGCGCGTTAAGTCATATGCAAGTTTGGTTGATTCTTACTTGTAATACTGTCAAGGAAATTTGGACTTCCCTAAGCAACAGGTATGAAGGTTATCTGAAAAGAAGAAGAATAGAAGCGAGAACCAATGTGTCACGATTACAGATGGAAAGGAACGAAAACTGGAACGACTATCTCTTGAGAGCCGAGAAATTTCTGGAAAATGCACGTAAACTGGGTGCAAATATAGATGATGAAGAATTTATAAGCACTTTGATTAAGGGACTCCCGCAAAAGTATAATCTAATCGCACTGCAGTTTGACAACTTTCAGGAAGTTACCATTTCTGATGTTCGTCGAATTTTCAAGTTGCACAAGGAAAGATCTAACGAAGCTGAAAAAGCAAGTTCGTCTGTTTTTAAAGTACAGAATATCAGAAGATGTAGAAGTCCGAAATCATACGAAGAACCAAAGCGATTTGTACAAATTTATAGCAGAAAAATTTTATGCTATATTTGTAATAAAACAGGCCATAAAGCCGTGAATTGTTGGTATAATCCAGCCAATCAACGAAAATGAAGTTTCCTGAAGGATAGTTTTAAACAAGCAAACCGGCGAGGATTTTCGGAATCAAAAAATTATGTACGACAGATATAGATCAAAAAGATCTTTAAAAGCTACAGAAGGTGTATTACAAGCCAGATGGATCTTAGACAGTGGAGTGACTAGTCATATGACTGAAAATCTTGACTGCATAAATGAAGTACAGAAAGATAAAAGAAATATTTTGTTATCTGACGATAGCAGGATATATTCTCAAGCAAAAGAATCCGTGACATTACGAGAAGTAAGTGGAAAATTTAATTTAGATATAGTGCTAAAGGATGTACTTTATGTACCTAAACTAAAAGGCAATCTGATATCTGTTCGAAAATTGACAGATGATAATACGAATATTTTATTTGATGAATCTGGAGGGCATATTTTAGATAGGAAAGGCAATACAATATTGAGTACAAAACGATCGAAATTTTACGTTGCTGTCGAAAGCGATCAAGGATAAGGATTTTATTTACAAAGCGGGTAAAAGCACTTCTTGGGAAATGCGGCATAAAAGATTAGACCATATTAATGACAGATATATGAAACTTATGTTAAAAAATTCAATGGTATATAACTTTGAGTGTAAGACTCAAAATCCAGTGATTGTATTACTTGCATTCAAGCGAAATACGATAGAAAACCATTTAAGGAAGTAATCGGTGAGCAATCAAAAATGCCGTCGGAGTTTCTTCATATGGACTTAATCGGTCCAATATAAGAATCTTCTTTAGGAGGAGCTAAATATGTTTTAAAACAGTAGTGGATGATTTTCAAGGAAAGTATTTGCAAAATTTATAAATTCAAAAGCGGATGTTTTCGAAACATTCAGGTATTTGATACTTAAACTTGAAAATAGTACTAGAAAAAATGTTTAGAAGATTAAAAGTGATAATGGAACAGAATTTTTAAATGCAGAAATGGAATATTTTTGTAAAAGTAAAGGTATTGATCATCAAAAAACAACATACTTCTCATCAAGCTAAAATGGTCGAAGTGAAAGAGCAAACAGAACTTTAGTTGAAGGTACTCGAGCCGTATTAATAGAAGCTAATTTACCTATTAAATTTTGGGCAGAGGCCATGAGTAAATTTACTTACATAAAAAACAGAACGTCTTCAAAATCACGGAATAAGTGCACACCAGAGAAACTTTTTACTGGAAGGAAACCAAGTGTTTCATACTTTCGAGTATTTGGATGTCAGGATCATTATAGGAAACCAAAGCACAAAAGCAGAAAGTTTGATCAAATTACAGATGTTGGAATATTAGTGGGATATTCTGAATCAAGAAAAGCATATAGAATCTGGAATCCTAAAAATCAAGACGTAGTGGAATCTCGAGATATTAGATTCCCTGAAGAAACTAAGGGAAATGAACTGTTGGAGCGAAATCGTGTATATTCAGATTCCCCAGCAAAAATCTTAGATTTTGGTAAAAATCTGTTTGAAGAAGACAATTTTGATGCAGATGAAGAAGAATCGACTAGCGTTGAAACCGATCAACCGGGAAATAATCAAGATCCTGATGATGGTTATACAACTTGCAGTTTAAGACCTCGCACTAAAATTATAAATTACAACGAATCATTTGAAAGTGATGATGAAGCTGTAGATCCAGATTATTATCCAGATCAAACCATACTAAAGACGAGAGATTGACGAAATATACCGCCAAGTTATGAAGAAGCTGCATGTTCTGATCAAAAGGAAAACTGGATAGAAGCAATGGATAAAGAAATGGAATCGCTAAAATTTCATAATATTTGGACCTATGAAAAGATTCAAGAAGGAATCAAACCAATAAACTGTAAATGGGTATACAGCATTAAAAACACCCCAGAAGCATCTAACATGATATACAAAGCGCAATTAGTAGCAATCGGTTGTTCTCAGAGGTTTGGAGTAGATTATACTGAAACTTTTTCACCAGTTATTAAAACTGATAGCTTAAGAACACTTTTGGCATTTGCATTTAAGAAGAATTATAAAATTAATTTTTATAATGTTGAAACTGCTTATTTGTATGGGAAGTTATCTGAGACTATTTACATGGAAGAACCCAAAGAATATGAACGTAGAAAGAATAAAAATATGGCGTGTAAATTAAACCAAGCTATTTACGGGTTAAAACAGTCTGGTAAAGTGTGGTATGAAACTTTTTCTGATTACTTACTAAAGCGTGGATTCAAAGTATTTAAATCTGACAAGTGTGTTTTCAACTACAAGAAGGGGAATTCTCGATTAATCATTGGAATTTACGTAGATAATCTGATAATTATAAATTCTGATGGTGAAATTTTAGATTATGTAATTAGAAAATTGAAAGAAAATTTTAACTAAAGGAAAACATTAATATGAAAATTTTCCTAGGATTAGAAATTTCAGTAGAAGAAAATCAAATGATCATCAAACAAGAAGCTTATATAGATGAAATATTAAAGAGATTTAAAATGCAAGATTGTAACAGCATTGCAACACCAATGGACATAAATGTGGACTTTTACAATTACGAAACTTCAGAAAAATGTGATCCACACAAATATCAGGAAATTATTGGTTCATTATTATGCCTCGGAATGAAATCGATGCTCGACATTGCGTATGCTTTAGCAACCTTGTTAGTGTACAATAAGAATCCAAGAGTTATACACATGCCTGCTGTTAAAAGAATTCTTAGATATATAAAAGGAACTAAAACCAAAGGTTGGTTATACGTTAAAGGGGATATTACTCTTTCAGGATATGTAGACACTAATTGGAGATGTAAGAAATCAAATCAGAAGTCAATAACAGGTTTTGTTTATAAAATTGGCCCAAATCTAATTAATTGGACTTCTAAATCGCAGGACACTGTATCCCTATCTACTTGTGATGCCGAAGTATCTGCATTGGTAAGCTGTATGAAAAAAGAGCTTTCTTTTCAATTATTTTTTGACGAACTTTTACTTAAGACTCAAGTGAATGTAAAACTTTATTGTGATAACAAATAATCGATTTTCATTTGTGAAAGCGGAGTAACTTCAAGCAGATCAGACCACATTATTCGTAAAGTAAGTTTTGTAAATGAGAACATAAAATCTCAAAATTTTGAACTTATTTATGTATTGAGTAATGACAATCTAGCAGATACTATATTAACTAAAGCTGTAAGTAAAGATAAACTGTTAAGATTTAAACAAACATTGAATGTTATGTAATGTAATGGTTCTACTTGTATATCTATGTTTGTAAAGTTGTTAACAGAAATAAAATTACGGGGGGCCTTGTTAGGAAATAATTTTAATTCAACTAACTGTGACTTAACCTTAAGGTGAAGTTGTAACTGTGGACCGTAACTGGAGAAAGTGTGAGTATAAATGAGTGTGAAATGGATGGTTACGGGGGATTGATTGAGACACAGACAGAGAAGGAGAGTAAAGCATTGTGGTATTGGATATATGCTATGTATTGCCGCAGGATGTGAATTCTAATTTATTATGTAATCTAAGATAGGTATTTAAGCTTGTTAATAAATCGCTATGTTAACGACGATGTCTCATCATATCACTCAAGAAGCGCTACATATACTAACTAATATTCATTAAGTATTATTTTATGTAATCCTGTCATATATATTTTACTTCATGCTTATTTTTATTAATGTGCTTCTTTCATATTATTTACGAATAGTTGGCGCAGTTGAACCACTCGAACTTGAGTTTCGTTTAAGGAATATGGTAAGTGTAGCACTATGAGCCATGTGTTAAAAACAAGAGTCAAGTCCATCTGCGAACCGCTGCTGGCGGTTAATCATTCCTTTGTTAACAAAATCTCAATTCTTATCCATGATGTGTAATAAATTCTTTTGAAGTTGAAGGAGGTGTCCTGCATTCTCGTTGAAGGATATTTACATCAAAGGTGAGTGCTACTCACTTAATCCTTTTGAATCTTGAGCTTTACATTCAAATCTGTATATGATTGTAGAACCGCAATTTTTAAATGCAAAAACAGTCTATTCTATACAGTCCACTGATCTCTAACGAAAAAAATCTGATGTGGGCAACACATGACTTTCCTTATATAATGTAATGAATTTACTACTTTTACAGTAAAAAAAAATGGGTTTTTCTTATAGTAGATACTAATATTCTTTCCAAGATAATGAATTTTCGACAATTGGTCGTCATTTTCATTGATTTAGCGTCATTTTTATCCGTTTGGCGAGATTTTCGTTAATTTGGCAACATTTCAAAAAGTTGCCAACTTGGCGACATTCCGCCAAATTCGTCGACAAAATCTCGCCAAGCGTTATGGACGAAGAAATAAGTTATTCTTACAGCAGATAAATGACTATTGGCGTTCAAATACAAAAGTAATACTCAAAGTATCTTTTTTCATGAATGGAACGAGCTAGCACGAGAATGATGTCACCCAATTTATCGCATGGTATTGCATATGAAAAGTGAACATGTTTCTCAATAGGAAATAATTTTTTTTATTTTATATAACTTTTTGATAATGTTTTTGAAAAATGTGTAATATCTCAAGAACGGTTCATGTTAGCGTTCTAAAATTTATGTCAATCGTTTTATAATGAAAAATTACATAAGAAATCTCTATTTGCGTAACTTTATTAGTGGTTTTGATTTTTAAACGATTTTTCAAAATTTCATTTGAAAATTCAGGGGGATTCTGAACATTCGATTGCGTATAAAAACAATAGGCTTCCAGTGTTTACAGATTGTGATTTTTGTACCAAATTTGGTTCGAATCGGACCATTCGTTCGTCAGTTATCGTCTCCACAGACTCAATGACACACACACACACACACATACTTTCACACAGACATCAATTCAAAAATGTTTGATTCGTGATCAGGGATGCTTGAAACGTGCTCTCCCGTCGAAAACTCGAATTCGAATTTTCGACCCCGTCATAATACTTTCCTTATACATTATGTATATAAGGAGAGTAATAATTCTACATGTCTCGACACCTGGTATTATGAATGTATATAGAATTGTGGTAATAATTAATGGTATTTCCGTCATCGTACCTGGTTAGGAAGGAGGAGGATTGGGAATTATTTATTGATTTTTTTATTTTATAAGTTTTATGTTATTGTAGGAATTGTTAATTGATGCTTTAATCATTGAATTTAATTGTAAGCGTACATTTATAAATAAGTTTATGAATTGTGAATTAACTGTTTTTGAGGAATAGGGTACATTTTGGGTTTTAGGGGACTTTAGATATAAGTATAGATTTAAGAATTTAGGGTTATTTTGTTAGTAAAAGGTTTTTAATTCTGCATGATTTTATTAAGGGTAATTAGGGTGAATATTAATTTTGATTGAGCATGGATTAAATTTTTGGTCAAGTGGGGGATTTACTAGGTTTGTGTGTTATTGAGATATGTTAATGGAAGGTCCACGATAGGTTTAATTAAGTTAATTTGTTTGGAATTCGTTAGCCATTTTGTTAGGTTAAATTATTCGATTAATAAATTGAAGATTTGAATGGCTAAAACATTATTTATTAATCTGTTTTGATTGGGAGTTTCCGTGGTTGGTATAACAGATTTTATATTGGCTTGTGCTTTATATTAGCTTGTTCATATTCGACCTTTATATTTAATTTCATAGATTTAATATTGGCAGCTCTGTTTCGAGTTATTGAGTAATTGTGATTTAATATTAGATCAGTTTTGTTTAAGGTATGTAGTTAGATGCTATCTATGGTTTAGGTAATTCATTGATTTATAGAGGTATTTAGTAGTGTTTTTGTTAACTTTTACTTACGACGCTCTTATATTATATTTTTATTGCTTTTAGTTGGGATTGATAGCGCCAAATCTTGCTTGTTATGGTTTGATCGATAATTAAATGTTGTTTGGATAATATATTTATTTAAGGATAGGATTGTTTGTGCCAATTCTTAGCTGTTTTGGTTTGGGGATCAACCGGTTATTGTTTAAGTTCTTATTGGTTGATTTTGTGACAGGCGGGGGCTGTGTGTTGTTCAAACTTATTACTGGATGTAAGGGTCTAATATATATAATTTTATGTATATGGTGATTTTGGAGGCTTGAAAGGGTACCTCCTTTTTGAACCTTAAAGGGTGTTTTTTTTGTTATAGTGGTGATTGATTTATTGGATATTTATTTGTCCTTTAATTGTAATTCCTAAATATGTGAGTTTGACCGTTGTGTTCATTTTTGATTTGAATACATAGATTCATTGTTATTATTTGTAAGGATTTTTAAGGTATTTATTTTTAAGGAAGGATATGGGTGCCCTTTTTGGTTGGGTCTCAGGATGGAATTTTGACTGGTTTTTATTTGTTATAAAAATATTATTATATTTTTGGCCTACATTTCTGTTGTTACATATTTTATAATGTTCAGATGTTATTATTTTATTATATTGTATTTAATTGTTTTTAATGTTTAGATGTTACTACTATATTATAGAGTTGATCTGTTGTCCACTGGATGTCCTAGGCGGTGTGCGCGCTGTGTGATGTTGTCGGCGTTTCTCTCCCTCCGGTGAGTTTTGTTGGCCCGTCGGTCCGCTTTCGTGCTGGGGTCAATTCTTTTCCCTGCCGGGGAAATAGCTGCTACAAACCTTTATAGGCAAGCCCCCGGCTTGGGTAGATCAGACACAGGCGCTCGTAGTGAAGGTGTTGCCAGTTTCCGGATGCTATTAGTCAGCCTTCTAAGCTATTGGTCTGCCTTCTAAGCTATTGGTCTGCTGAGGGCGTCCTGAGCATGGCCGCCGTGTGTGCGACCTCTCTCTCTCTCGTCCACTGGTACCAACACCTCACAGTAAAGCCAGAATGGCCTAGATGGCGATGGCGGGTTACTGGTCAAGCTGACCACCCGACTTCCATCATCCCGATGATTCTTCCCCCCTCGAACTCTGACAACTGATCATATTGTTTTCGATGGCGGCGTATCGGCATCCCTAATGAAAAAGCGTACCTCTGCAACAGATTAGGTACAAGCAAAACGCCTTTTCGTACCTTTTTTCTGCGCCAGGGAGAATGAAGTTAAATGCCCTCAGGTGGCATTACGCAATGCGCAATAACACTGTATTTCTAATCATTTGCATATCTGCCTGACATATACTTTCATGCCAAATTTCGTTTCGATACCACAATTACTTCTTAGTGCGCAAATTTTTATGGCAATGAGTGTATTACTGCGTGGCATCCCTAAAATGTCAGATAGTTGACAACTGGATTTTTTCTAACAATGTTTACAAAAGATCTTCCTTTATATCTAATTTTAGGTCAGTGTCCAATTAGAAAGTACGCTTTGAAATTATTTATATCACATTTCGAACATTTTGTATGCTACTCCTTAGTGTGCAGTTATTTTTTTTTATTTATATTAAGTGGGTACAACAGATATAATCCAATTACAGTAACCACAAAACATAAAAGAATAGAACATAAAACACCTTACTAAACAGTAAACATACGTTTTTAAAACTGTCAATATAATAGAAACATCCATATCAGCGTAATAAGTATTAAATAAAAGAACAAATTTAAGAACAAGAAAACTTTTAGCACAGCTGTGTTTAACAGTAGAATTGTGAGATTTTTTTGCCTAGTATTGGCAACAAGCATGGAACTTCCAATAAGAAGTAAAATAGGATATTCTACAGTATCGTTTAATAATTTATAGTAGAACAAGAGGCAAACTCATTTTCTTCTTTATTAAGAGACAGTGAATTAAATTTTTATCAAACAGTAGACATTTTATATGCATAATAACCTGAAATTTTGTAATTAAGAAAGGTAAACATTTAACGGATTTCATTATATGAAAACTGTTATTGAATTTTTAAATTTTCGTGAATGATCTACCGATTCACAAATTTCAAATCGGTACTTCGCTACACGCAATTGCTTGATTTCATTTCGGGTGCGGTAGCCCGGTGGTTTGCGCGCTGGATTTGCACGCTGCCACAACTACCGCCGTGTTCATGCGGAGTACGATCACGTTAAACATGTGGGTCCGTAAGTCCTTCCGAGAGGTTGGTGGTAAGGGGAAGGAGGTACGGTCCCTGTGGATGCCTCCCCCACTGGGTTCCGGTTTAAATTGGGTGGCACTTCCCGGCCGTCCAAACGGTTACCTTACACCTTTCTGGTAGGTTAAACGGTCTGGGTCTCAACAACAACACGCTATTTGCTTTGTTTTCATTTGAAAAAGCGAACTTTTTAGTATGTTGCATCTCTGTAAAACAGCAAATACGGAAAAATTGCAATATTTGTGGTAATATTTACAAACGATCTTTCTTTATATATATAATTTATAGTATATGTCTGATTAGAAAGCGCATTCTGTGATTATAACATTTTTTGAACATGTGTGATATGCCACAACATGTCTTATGTTATTCTTACACTCTTATTGTATTTCTTAAAATTCACAAAAGTTCGTTCCGTTTACCAAATCCTCGCCCATCTCTAAAGGGTATTTATTTTGTATTCATTGAAAAATTCGACCCGTTTACTAAATCCTCGCCCATCACTAAAGGGTATTTATTTTGCATTCATTGAAAAATTCGAACATTTAAGATGCATTAAATAGCAAATATTGGAAAACTACAATATTTTCTAAAATGTTTAAGAACGGTCTACCTTTTTTTGCATATTTTGAACATTTTATTGTGTAGCACCCCTGCTAAATAAAATTTCGAAATACTGTATACATTTTCTTAAATAATTGACATAAGTAACAATTTACAAATCTACCCAATCAGTAAGTTGTTGAGACCCAGACAGTCCGACCTACCACAAAAATGTAAAGTAACTGTTTGGACGGCCAGATACAATCAGTAAGTGCCAAACCCTATCCAATCAGTAAGCCTCAATCCCTATCCAATCAGATTAGTTATTCATAACCTTGACGAATTTTCTGTAATGTATTCGTAACAATATGGTGTCACTTTCTTCATATCCATTCCATTTCCAGTCATATTTCTTTTAAGATTTATTCCGTATATCCCTACTCTAAGATGATTCACATAAACAAAATATTTCAAAAAGTTTCAAAATATTCCCTCCCCCCCCTCCCTCCCCCCTCAAAAAAAAAGAAGCACCAAAAGCAGGGAAACTCATCGACCGCTATCTAGCATGATTATAAGTGTCAATAGCATATATTATTTAGGTCACATTTATATTGTTTTATTAATTTCAGACCTTGGCTAAGCAAGAGACCAGCACTACCATTTGTCCAAGTATGCAGACTTAAACAATATCAATAATTAAATCAATCCCCTTTTTGCGTGAGAGGTAAGAGTTAGTACTATAATTTTAAAATAATAGTACCTTTTTACATTTATTGCGATTTTAAAATTATCTTTGGCTACACACGCTTCATCTCAGAACATAAAAGTTTAAAGTGTATCGAGGTGAACAGTGAAGCAGAATTTTCTTATTAGAAAGCAAGTGTAATATTAGATACATTATAATTTCCTAATTTTCTTCAAAAAATTTTATTCTGACAAATTTAAAAAATACTGTGTAAATATGAAAAAAAAAATACACATTTTGTGTAATTTCATTATGAAGAATTCTTTGCTTAATGTTTACCAACTCTAGTATATCAAATAAATATAAAAACACTCACGACTCAGGCAATTTTCACAGGATTTAAGTATAGTTTAGATTTAATTCAGTCAGATTATCTGGCACAAAAAGGCGTCTAAAATGTTAAAATTAATCAAATTATAGTTAAGTATAGAAAACTATTTTTTTTCTCTAGATAAATCTCAATTATTTTTATAAAAGTAATGAATAAAATGTAAAATTTATTTTATAGGTATTTTTATCAAAGTTAAGTATGTCAAAAAATTCTATTTACATCATTTGTGAGTTAAAATCTTGTATTTAGAATACCAAAAACAATCTGAGGGATAACTTTCTATATGCACTTTTTAAACAGAGAATGGATAATAAAAAAATTGAAGAATTACTAACAAAATTTATGCATATATATGCGTACATTTTCTCCACTAGATGCGCACAAAAGTATTAAGGGTTCAAAGAAAAAACAACATAATTATTAAGGGTTCAAAAAGTGTCTTGAACCCTAGTTATTCGGGCTTCACTGTTAATAAATAATAAGAAATATATCATTAGACTCGGAATAAAATTATCTAAATATAAACGTTAATCTAATTTGCATTAACTATGGGCTTTTTAATACATTTTACGGCTTCACTGGTAATAAGTAATACGAAATGTATCATTAGACTCGAAATAAAGTTATCTATAAACAAGAAAGATCAATCATGTATAAAGCATTGATTATAAAACACTTTCCAACTGAAATGCAATTTTATTTAAGCATCCCTAAAATGCGATACATTCCTGGGTAATATTTTTTAAATTATCACAATACTACATTAATTTATCTTATTTGAACACTTAAAAACTTCATCGAAAAAAATGAACTTCATTCAAATGACTGCATTGAAGTATAAATTGCCTGGTTTAAACATCTCTAAAATGCGATACATTCCTCAGTAATATTTATAAAATTATCATAATACTACAATAATTTATTATATTTGAAAACTTCTTCGAAAAATTCGTGTATTCAAATCTCATTGAAATATAAATCATCTAGCTTTCTATGAAAAATCAGTAAATATTTATTTCATTCACTTTTTCCATTCCTTTCATTTATCGCAATACTACAATAACTTATTTTACTTAAAAATTTAAAACCATGGAGGTAAAATTAATTTAACTCTATGCTTATAATTTCATCGCAAAATTCTGCTATAAAATCGTGAAAAATCAATGAATGTTTCATTCATATCAGCTATATTGCAGACTACAGAGCTAAATAATTCTGCATTAAAAAAATTCAGCAATTCTCATACAACTCACCTTATAGCATGATGCGTTATTATGCCCTATAATATGCGCATGATATTCTCCATAAGTGAAAATTAAGCTTCGTTGTAGAAATAATCAAAGTTTGTTGATCATTTAAACTCAAATATATTCTAATTGCGTTGTTTTAGTATATAGATGCACAGAAATTAATAAAAATAAAGCGGTTTTAGGACGGATAAAACACTAAATATAATTTAAAAAGAACTTTAAAAATCACTATTTTAGCTCAAGATGGATGGCATTGATCTGTTTAAACTCAAATATATTGTAATTGCGCTATTTCAGAATATAGATGTACAGAAATTAAGTAAAAATAAAGGGTTTTAGGACTGATGCAACTCTAAATATAAATGAAAAAGAACTGTAAAAATCACGATTTTGACACAAGATGGATGCCATATTTAATTTTGAAGTGGGTCACGAGACCTCTTCCAATTATATGGGTGAAATTATTATTTAAAAACTACCAAATATAATTTGCTGAAAGTTTTTTTATATTCTTCATGGGATAATTTGAATATTTTCTAAAACGTTCGAAGCAATTTGTGAATTTTAAATGCGCTTAAAAAATGATTGATAAATTAGGTCCCATAGGGTTCAATGTATTTCATTTTTCCAATCCGTCATAAACACTTTTCAACTATGTTGTAAAGTGTTAATAAATGTGCATCCAATTTGCATAAGCTGTCGGCTTTGTAATACATTTTGCACAATTTCGATTTATTCAAATGTCAATACCCAATTATGATATTAAATTCTGGTTCTCCACGTCAAAGCATTCCGAATTCATATAAAAGTTTATTTATTTTACTGAAGCTGTTGTGGAGTCATGACGGCTTGAAATTATGAGCTCCTAATGTTAAATGGGTGCTGCAGATTCTCTTTTATATTTTACAAAAGAAAAAGTCTATCAAATTAATTACGATTTCATATTGTAATACTAAATAAATAAACCAAACAAAATTGACCAAATTTCATCTTTATGCACAATTTTAATATTAATTATAAATTAGTAAATTCATATTTGAAAAATATATGCAGGTAAACTTTGATGAAAATTCAGCACTGGCTGAAACATTGGTGGAAAATATTTTAATTTATTCATTTAATGCGTACTTATTGACAGACCTATATTCAAAACTGTTATATTTAAAAATATATTTTGTGACAATCCATCAATCGCCAGTGGAAAAAGTTGGATAGGACAATTTCAAAATTGCAGGGCAATGCAAAATCTGAACTCTTTGCATTTGTACGTCGAGTTATCAGATACTGTTATTACATTTGACATTGTTGATCAGGCATTGTTATTACGTCAGACACTGTTATTACATTGTTATGACAAATTTGAAAATCGATTCAGCTTAGATCCATGCTTGTGATGTCGGTGTCTCGTATATAACTTTGAATTGATTATTTTACAAGTTTTTTATATAAAATAATTTTAATTCGTAATAAATTAAATGGGTTTGAGCCTCTCTGCATTATTATACGCAATTATTTTTGAATTTTGCTTTTAAGTTGAAACAGATTATGTGCCAAGCACTAAAAAAAAGTTACAAAATTGTGTTGAGTGTGGAATAGCCTAGTAGCGAAGCTATCATGATTCCTCTTCTTTTCTTCCTTGGGCCTGGCCCTAGATAATGGTTGTCCTCTTTGATGTCATGCTAAACGTTGGTATTTTGAATCCTCTCAGTTCCCCTCTCGTCTTTGTGTGGGAGTTTGAATACGGCATAGTGACACTGACCGTTGTTTACATTTTGCAATGTGCGGATATTTAAGAGTTTTACTATGTTAGGAGTAGATTAAGATTATAAATCAGATATTTATTAAATACTAGGTTTTATATGGCAATGAAGTTTTAAAACGATTATGAAGGCCAAGGTTTTAAATATATCTAATTGATATTCAACATAGTGCTAACTTGGATATAATAGAAAACTGAATGCTGGAGAAGGGTAAGCTAATTAAAGAATTTTCTTCTTTATCGTAGTTTTTACGAATTATATTAATGAGTATTAGGCTGAACTGGTTATTGCTAAGATATATTAATGGATATATTATATGCTATTACACATTAATGTTCATATTTATATTGAGATTGTCGATTAAATACTGTAAAATTTGCCGTAGATTTAATGTTTTTTTAAATTTATATATATAAATACTTATTCTTAAATAAGGAAGTGACATTTATATCACTATTGTCAGTTAAATATTGTAAAATCTGCAGTAGATTTAATGTTTTTGTAAATTTATATCTATAAATATCTATTCTTATATGAGAAAAACAAGCGAAGGAGTCAATTCATTAAAATTAGTTTCTTGATATAGATAAAAACGATGAACGTTATCTACTTATTATTCATAGTTCTAATATAAATTACTGTACTTGAATATAAAAAATTAGGTATCATACATTTAAATTTTTTTTTTCTGATTTATAACATTCTATTTTGTTTCGTTTATTCTTCAAATAAATATTGCAAAATTTGTCGTAGATTTAATGTTTTGCAAATTTATATCTATAAATTCTTATTCTTAAATAAAAAAAGTAAAGAAGTCAATATGCTTACATTAAAATTAGTTTCTTTATACAGATATAAACGAAGAAAATTATATACTTATTGTTCATAGTTCTAATGTGAATAACTGTATTTAAATGCATAAAATCAGGAATCGTACATTTATACATTTGTTTTTATTTTCTGATTTATGACATTTTATTTTTTTTATTAATTCTTAAGTTTTATACTAATTATTTTATATATATATATATATCTAATGTTTTGCATAATGAAATATAGTTGCAAAAGTTGTACAGAGCAGTTTTACTGATATACAAACTGCTACATGTTTTAATTGCTATGAGTGACATTTAATTTACTTTCATTTCATATATTCAAATAAAGTTTTAGGTGTTTATAACCGAATTTAGAGCGCTTTTATTTTAAACTAGCCGCCTTTGGCGACCAGCCTGTTCGCTACCCTCGAAAATTCTGACCGTGGCAAATTTCGACCGTGGCAAACTCATTGGCGCGACCTACCAGAAAGGTGTAAGGTAACTGTTTGGACGGCCAGGAAGTGCCACCCAATTTAGACTGGAACCCAGTGGGGGAGGCATCCACAGGGACCGTACCTTTCTTCCCCAACCACAAGCCTCTCGGAAGGACTTATGGTCCCACATGTTTAACGTGATCGTACTCCGCGTGAACACGGCTGCAGTTTTGGCAATGGCGGAAATTGAAAATAAGGGCCTACCGAGTGAAATTCCCGCGCGCTAACCACTGGGCTACCGCGCCCTCCGCGACAATCTCCATAACTTTCTTTTTATTCGGCCAATTCAGACTGGAACCCAGTGGGGGAGGCATCCACAGGGACCGTACTCTCCTTCCTCTACCACCAACCTCTCGGAAGGACTTACGGACCCATATGTTTAACGTGATCGTACTCCGCGTGAACACGGCAGCAGTTTTGGCAGTGGCGGGAATCGAACCCAGGCCTACCAAATGCAATTATCTGGAGCTAACTGCCCGCGCGCTAATTTAAATTTTATAATGACCATATGCTAGGCTCTTAATTCCACAATCCTCGTTCCATCATTTAAAATATCCATTTAAAATATCTATAAATTAAAATATCCATTTAAAATATTCATAAATTAAAATATCTATTTAAAATAAAAAAAATCATCCATATCGTTCCACCAATCCATAAATATAATAATTTCAAATACACCACCACAATTCAAACCACCATAATTCAATCATTTAAATTATTTAAAATATCCATTTAAAATATCATATAAATATAATTATTTCGGCCGATGTATACAACACTTATGCTAGGCTCTTAATTCATTTAAAACCGAAAGCGCGGTCTCCATGGAGACGGGGAAGAAATAACGGCGAATGGGGGAGAAATGCCATTGAAGAACTGAGCGGATCGCCGAGAAATTTAAAATCATGACGTATTTAAAATTGCGATCCTGGGGGCGATTTTCATTATTTCTGGACCAGATTGGACTTGTAAGAATGCCAGATATTTCAGCTTTCTGAAAATGTAAATTATTAGTCGAAATTATGAGTACTTTTCACTATGCGAGAATTTAAAAACCAAAAATCGGTTTTTATAGTCAAAAGTGACTTTTGTTTTAAAATCTTTAAAAAATATTAGAAATCAAAATTGAGAGTTGAAATTGATATATTTTTACTTGCAATTGTCTGCTCTTTCCGTTGGTGTGATTTGTTTTTTTCTACGATGTCCGGATCGTGGAGAAAAAAGGGCAAAAAACGGTCGAAATCGCATAAAACATTAAATAGCAAAAAAAAAAAAAATTAACATTTTAAAAATTGGTTTTCACGTATCCCCTTTCCATCCCCCCGGGTCTCCGATTGCCAAATTTCGTAGCTCTCCGACTCGCGGTCGCTGAACTTATAGTGTATAAGACAGACAGACATTGCCTTTTATTATTTGAGATACTCTGCGGGGTGATGGAATAATGTTATCTATCCATCTACATGCTGATTAAATGGCTACCGTCGATAAAAAATGTATGATCTAATAACCTATATTTAAAATAAAATTAATATTTAGATTTCGTATGAGTACATTTACGAAAATGCACGCTGAAAAGTTATTTCAATTTTCGTATTTATCCTTGGCCACTTTATCACTTTCTGAAACAGTGATTTGAAATACAATTATGTGCTTAAAAATTTACCAGGGATTAATTGAATTCATTCACACAATTTTTTGAAAGGCGTAGTCAGGAATATACGCGCAGAAATACGTGGCTATGTTACTCCAGCTTAGAGAACTCGTAATGTGCTCTGGGCCGACGGCAACCCCTTGATATACAAATGAAGATACATTAAGTGTATGTTGGAGACAAGGATTACCATGTCCAACTGCTGCAAATCAATCTAAATAACAGCAGAGCAGCTACCGCTCAGGCTGCTCAGTATATTCAGGAAGAGAAAATAGAAGTTGCCTTACTGCAAGACGCTTATGTTGTAGAAAGTAAACTTTATGGGTTCCCGATGTCACGGGGAGTTTTTCCATCAGAAAACGAGAGAGCCTGGCTAGTGATTGCAGACACAAGTCTCATTTACACAAAGAAGCTAAGTACGGTATCAACATCAAGTATCACACTAACAACAGGTTTTGGAGACATGGTGTTCACGACGCTTTACGTGCCACCTTCCGGAGATATGCCAACAGCGTTGGAAGAGCTAGATACAGTGGTGAGCAGCATCCAAGACATCCCGCATATTATTGGGAGATTTCAATGCTAAGTCATCAGCATGGCGCTACAGAGTAGAGGATGAAAGGAGTGAGCTGGTTATTGACTTTTGCAGTCAACATAACTACTTGCTTGCAAATACAAGCGACGGACCACCAACATTTGAGACACATAGAGCAAAAGGATGGCCCGACCTTACATTACTAAACGCATCAGCTTTACAGCAACATCAGGATTGGACAGTAGAAGACACACCGAATGATAGTGACCACAATTACATACGCCTGAAATTCAGCACGTCTCTCCAACATAAAATGCGAAGAAGATATAAAACCAAGTTATCAACACACAAAAAGTTTCACCACCATTTTAGAAACATTAAAGACAAGTTAAAAGAACACCTACAGGATACAACAACAACAGTAAAACTAGAAGAATTTACAACTAACTTAATTAATCAATTGCAAGATATCAGTGATAAATCATATAAACTAAGATAAACGAAGCTGGAAACAAAATTAACATGGTGGACAAAAAACCTTGCAACACATAGAAACAGAATAAGAGCCTTCCAGAGACGTTGCCAAAGAATGGACAAAAATACTCAAGAACACCGAGAAATTATTATAAGACTTAAGAAGGAAAGAGCCAAATATAAAAAGAAGATAATAAAATAAAAAAGAGAAGCATGGCAGAGATTCTGCAGTAACACAACCGAAAAATACGGCAGGGGCTTCAAAATGGCAAATGGCAAATTTTTCAAGCCACATAAAGTTCAAATACAATGGACAGACAGAAGTCACTGAAACAAAGAGGAATCGCATGTGAGACTAGCAGAAACACTTTTTGGGGGTACACAACGACAGACAGAGGACACACATAGCACACATCTCTACACAGCCCCTTGAGATAAGCAATTCACAAGCACTGAAATCGAATTAGCACTTTTTAGCTTAAACCCTAACAAAGCACCGGGACCGCACAACCTTGACTTCTTCATCATTAGACAGGTACACAAGCAAGCACCAGGACTACTGAAGGACTGGCTTAACAGGTGTCTCTCAATTGAATATTTCCCAGAATGCCTTCGGATAGGCGAAGTTGTCTTTTTTCAAAAACAAGGGAAAGATGCTAAAGATCCGAGGGCTTACAGGCCCATCTGTCTACTACTAACACTGGGTAAATTGCTCGAGAAGCTGATAGGAAAAAGACTGATAGCGCACCTAGAGAAATACGGATAGATCAGCAAACACCAACATGGTTTTAGGGAGAGGCACTCCACTGAGTCAGCTATCCAGGAGGTCCAGGAAGCGATTCCGGAAAGCAAAGAAAAAGATAAACACACAGTGCTTGTCTCACTCGATATAAAGGGAGAATTTGACTCTCTTCCGTGGGCCACGATAAGAAGAAGAATGGAAAAGACAAGATGTCCTGGCAACATTTCTAGGACATTGTCCACGTACTTCAGTAAGATAAAAGTTTTGGTCAACTGGGGTTCAGGAAGTAAAGAAATTGAAGTCTTCAAGGGCTGTCCGCAAGAGTCTTGTCTATACCCGCTGCTTTGGATCTTGGTTGCCGATGAGGTACTTCAGACGATGAATAGCGGTATTGCAAAACTAATTGCTTACGCTGATGATTTTATCATGATAATGTAAGGTAGTACTAGTAGGACGGTAGGACTCTCAGGTAGGACGAGTGGAGTGGTCACGCTGCAGTTAATCACTTTGTAGGCTGGTGTGATAAGGTAGAACTCACAGTGTCCCCCGAGAAATCTGTGCAGATAGTATATGGAAAGAAAAAGAAAAAGCCCATAGAAAGATCGCCGACAATAAAGGTCAACGGCCGAGAAATTCAAACGAAAAGCACGTTGAATTATCTTTGGGTGACATTAGACCAGGCCCAATCATGGATGCCTCACATCGAGACTTTAAAAGTCAAAGTTTTGCAGATGCACAGGCACCTAGTGAGGTACGCTCCCAGGACATGGGGTATTCGACCGAAACTGCTCAAATTGTGGAACTTGACAGTGGTTGAGAGGGTCCTCTGTTATGCAGCGGGTGTTTGGGGCACCAATCTGAAAGGATATCATGAAAGAAAACTGTCTTCCACACAAAGGCCTTTCTTGTTCCTGATGACCAGGGCCTATCGCTCAACTCCGACGGAGGCCCTCCAAGTGCTGGCGGGTGTCATGCCCATTCACCTTACTCTCGCAAAGGAAGGATTAACAGCCAAAGTCAGCAGACTCAGGGAGGCCCACGAGGAGAGAGGTTTGAACCTTGTTCCGGAGAATTACGTACAAATGATACCAAACTGGACCACACATCCAACCACGGACAGTGTTAGCAAATATATAACAGAATATCCAACAAAGAGCAAAATAACAATATATACAGATGGCTCAAAGACAAGCGTGGGTACGGCAGCGGCCTTCTGCATCTACACAGACAACATACTAACACATACGCAGTCACAGAGACTTCAAAATAAAAACTGTCTTTCAGGCAGAAATGTATGCGATTTCAGAGGCTCTAACATGGTTGATAAAACACGGGTTGCCCCAGATAGCCTGTCAAGCCTTGAAGAAGCACCAAACGACATCGGGGCAGGTTAGAGATGTCCAGAATCTAATTAGAAACGTGAGTTGTGGAATACAGCTAACTTGGGTTCCAGCACACACAGGAATAGAGGGTAATGAGTGTGTAGACGAGACAGCAAAGAACGCAACGGAACAACCTGAAGATATAATTCATACAGGTGTCAAGCTCCCGGTATCAAGCCTTAAGAGGGACTTAAAGCAACACCATATGAAAAAGTGCCAAGAACGCTGGACGGCATTAAAAAAGGGCCGTAAAATATACTCATTTACACCACAAGTCAGGTCAGACAGACAACCTACAAATAGAGAAACAACAATGTTCTTCACAGGACATGGTCCTTTTCCGTCCTTCCTATATCACATAGGTAAGAGCCCCACGGCTTTCTGTGTCTGTGGGGATGTCGGCGACCCACTTCACTACATATCATACTGTCCACTGACGTACAGATACCATGTTAGAGCACCAGCAACAGACAGTATGGCCCTCTGGACTGACAGAGTTCTGAAAAACTCATCAACACAGGCAAGAATAAAAAAAATCATCAATTACCTGGAAGTTAATGAAGTTTATATCATAAGTACAACACCACACAACACACACTCCAATTCACAGTGATTGTGTACATAGATAAATATAGTTTAGAATGATAGTGTACATAGGAAAAAAGTAGACAAAGTGATTGTGTACATAGATAGAACTAGATTGTGACTGTGTATATAGTGTATATAAGTGATTGTGTACATAGATGAAAATTATTATTAGACAGACATTTGAACTGTACAAACTAATGAAACAATCTCAAAGAACTCTAAGACAATAATATTTTAATCGGCCAGGTGTCTGTGTACGTCGTAGCCAATATGCACTGTCAAGCACCTGCGCGTGCTTTCTCGAGCTGATTTTCTAACTATTTGCAAACACGCAGCGGACTTATATGTTGCCTACACTAATGCCTTGTGTCCGCCTGCGGCGTCCAAGAAAATTCAATATCTTGGAAAGAATATAAATATCTACTATAAGAATAACATCTTTTTTAACTGTAAAAGTAGTAAATTCATTGCATTATATAAGGAAAGTCATGTACTGCCCATATCAGATTTTTTACTTTGAAGTGGTGTTTACATGAGATTCTTAATACGAAATATAGTGATTTCATTGTTTGTGTGCATGTACGTTGAGTTAAAATGTGGAAATTGTCGTAAATTTTTAACGTTTGGAAGGGGTTATACAGGGTGTGTTTCAAAACTCTGCTGGCTTGTTTTTCATTTGACACGGGATTTGTTATATTTGAAATTAGCCTATCATAGAGTGCACTTCGTTGATGTTTACTTTATAAACAAAATAACATCATATATTGCTCGGGACATTTAGAACAATGAAGAATGAATATTGTTTTTTAGCAAACTGAGCAACAATGCTGAGCAACAATGCATTTCTAAAGTAGATTTGAATATGTGATTTTATTTCTGTTATATATAAATTTACTTCATAGACCAGAATATTTTCAGCTTCAGTATTACAGATTCACTTTAATAGCGTCAGTTTAGAAAGATGGCTACAAAATCTGAAAATGAAGAAGATCAAAAGTCTCAGTTAAGTACTGTTCATATTCCCATTAAGGGATTCACCAATGAAGCCAACTCATACTGCTATTCAAACGCCGTTTTACAGATGTTAATAACTAATGCACTTGTTAGACAGGATATAATCAAGGATGAACCAAATATCCCCCTGGCTGAATTGATATGGAACACAGAAAACTCTACTATTGAATTTTTAAATTCCGCCGAGGTTCGAAATTACGTGGGGGATCCTTTTGATAAAGCAATTCCAAATAAAGTTATTGATTTTTTTGAACGATTAATAAAGAAATCCCCCACGTTGGAAAAATTCTTCAACTTCAGTTTAAAATTCAGCGCTTTCTGCAAGAACTGCGACAAAACAGAACATTTTGAAAACCAATGTATTTTAGCACCAATTAGAACAACCAATGTATTTTAGTTGTAAAACCGATAGATGGAATTACGAAAATGGATGAAGTGTTTGAAAATATATCTACCTGGAGAACAAATGGAAATAAGTGTCCAAGTTGTGAAAATACTCTACTAAGTAAACAAGATATCACTGAGAGTGGGAAATTATTCATCATACTTCTTGACCAATTTGAGCAAAATATTGAAGGCTGTATTGTGCAAAGACCTAATGTATTCATTGAGAATGTACCCGATTATGAACTAGTAATACAGAATAATAAACTATCTTTACAGTCAGCAGTAAAATACTATGGTTTAGGAGAGAAAACTGGGCATTCAACGGCCTTTATCAAACATGGAAAATGCTGGCGGGAAGTTAATGATAAAATTGTTTCTTTAACAGCATGGCCGAAGGGCTCCAACAGCATAAGATGTCTTGTGTATTCACAGAAAGATACGGGATTTGTTACATTTGAAATTTTAAATTAGCCTATCATAGAGCACTTCGTTGATGCTTACTTTATAAACAAAATAACATCATCTATTGCTCGGGACATTCAGAACAATGAAGAATGAATATTGTTTTTTAGCAAACAATGCAATGCTAAGCAACAATGCAGTTCTAAAGTAGATTTGAATATGTGATTTTATTTCTGTTATATATAAAATTTGAAACAAAATATTTTCAGCATCAGTTTAAATTCTTCAGTGCAAATTCAGAAAAAGGTTCAGTGTAAATTGAAAATGGCATCAAAATTTGAAAATGAAGGAAGTGAAACCAAGTCTCAGCTAGGGTCTTTTCCCATTCAATTTAAAGGTTTTTCCAATGACGACAACTTATACTGCTACTCAAATGCAGTTCTGCAGCTGTTGATAAACAATGAAATTATTAGAGAAGAAATATTAATAAATGAACCAGACTGTGCAGTCGCTGAACTGATACTGGATACAGAAAATCCAAGTGTGGAATATTTAAATTCAACAGCAGTTCGAAATTATGTGGGGGAGCCATATAATAAGGCCATTTCGAACAAGGTGACGGATTTCTTTGATTGTTTAATAAATAAATCCCCCACATTGAAAAAACTATTTAGTTTTAGTGTAAAAATTACCGCTTTGTGCAAAAACTGCAAAATAACTGATTTTGATGAAGTGATCCAAAACATGCTATCTTTCAAGCCAAAGGACGGAAGTGAAACAATGCAGACTATGCTTGACAATATGTCCACCTGGACTTTAAATGAAAACAGATGCCCAACATGCAGCAATCATCTTCTGACCAAAGCAGAAATAGTGACCATCAATAAGTTACTTGTCATCGTCATCGACCAGTTTGAGTTTAATGCCGCAGGATGTGTAATTCATAGACCAAACGTATCTATTGAAAACGTTCCCGACTCAACCCTTGTTATTAATAATAATAAATTTTCCGTCCACGCAGCTGTGAAGTATTACAGACTTGGACAAACATTTGGGCACTCCACAGCATACGTTAAAGACGGAAAGACGTGGAAAGAGTTCAATGATACAGTGGTAACTTCTGCAACTTGGCCTAAAGGAAGTCATAGTATCAGACTTTTATTATATTCCGGGAAATAAACATTAAATATAAAAGATTTGGTTGTCTAACTTCATATTAATGATTTAGTTGGTGAATTACAGGAGTTATCACATAAACTACAAAATGCTGATTAAAATTCAGCTCTAAACCACTGGACCACTTCAGTAAGAAATCATCGGCTCTTTGCCGGAACTTAATATCAATTTCTATAATTATTAATTCCAAAATTTACATATTATATAACATATACACTAATTAAAACACTGGTATGGTCAAGGAGAGAAAACATACACGGGGAACATTAAAGGCCTAAGTATAAACTGTATTTCGAAACAATCTTAATTCAAATAGATTACTATGGCCTTGTTATTGCTTAATTATGAATGGAGACCGAAGGTAAAATATATATAAAATGTTGTCAGCAGATCTTATGGGTGAAGGGATCTTCAGAGGTCGATGACCAAGTCCAGACGACAGCCCATCGGCACGTCTAAATAATCAAGGCTTACCTCACAATTCTCGGTCAGCCGTGTCGGGCGGGAATCCGTTGCGATGCCCTCGGAATTCCCGTTGTGACAGTAATGAAAGCAAAGCAGATAGGGAAGATTCGTGGAACAGTGGTATTTCTGATGATGAATCTGAAAATACAATTGATTCTTCAGATTCTGAGCGTACTATTATTACAACGCCACCCGCTTCAGTTGCTGTTTTTTCGAATGATGTTTGGACATGTGATTTGAAAGATCTGAATTCTTTGGAGTTTTTTAACATACCTGGAATAAATCACAATATCATGCCGCCTAATTTAGATAAGGAACTTGATTTTTTTAGCATATTTTTGATGATGAACTAGTAGCATTTATCGTAAAAGCAATTAATGAGTTTGCAAAGAAAAAATGGGAGAAAAATCTCCTCTCTCTTTCCACATCAAAGACTCCACCTAAATGTATTTACACCTGTGACAGGAAATGTATTTACACATGTGACAGGAAATGTATTTATACCTGTGACAGGAACTGAAATGTATTTTCACCTGTGACAATGTATTTACACCTGTGACAGGAAACGAATTTAGTGTGTTTCTTGCACTAGTAATTTTGACGAGCATTGTCAGAAAACCAAATCTTAAAATGTATTTTTCTAAGAATCCAATTATCAGTACTCCTTTTTTTACTTTCCCTGCAATACATGGTAATGTATAGGGAAAGTATTGGAATCATGCCGAAAATCACAACTCGAGTTTTCGACGGATCAACACGTTTCGAGACCTCTAGAATACGAAAAAACTATTTTTAGCGTGACGTCTGTGTGTCTGTCTGTGCAGATTTTGTATCCACTCTAAATAAAAAATAATTGACCGAATTTCATAAAACTTGGTAGGTAAGTCACTTGTAGGCGAATCTGGTGCTGATTAGTTTTGGGTACGATTCGGGATAAAAGAACCCGCCTTTTTTTGCGAATATGTGATTTTATTTCTGTTATACATAAAATTTGTTTCATTGAACAGAAAAATTACAGATTCAGTTAGCCAGATTCTGTCTAAATTAATAATGTCATCAAAATCTCAAAATGAAAGAAGTCAAATCAATTCTACGTTAGGATCTTTACACATACCTATTAAAGGCTTCTGCAATGAAGAGGATAGATATTGCTACTCTAACTGTGTCTTGCAAATTCTGATAACCGATGAACTTATTCGAGACAATATAATTAACAATGAACCAACGAGTCCGCTGTCAGATCTGATTAGACAGACAGAAAATTCAAGTATCGAATTTTTAAATTCAACAGCGGTTCGTAATTATGTGGGGGATCCTTTTAATAAGGACATTGCAAATAAAGTGACATATTTTCTTGATTGCTTAATTAATAAATCCCCCACATTGAAAAATCTCTTCAGTTTCAATGAAAAAATTACCGCTTTGTGCAAGACCTGCAAAATTAGTGATTTTTTTGAAGTGAGCAAAAATATGTTAGCTTTAAAACCAAAAGACGGAAGTGAGACAATAGAGACTATGTTTGAAAATATGTCCACGTGGACTTTAAATGAAAACACATGCCCTTCATGCAATAATAATCTTCTGAGCAAAGCAGAAATAGTCAGCATCAATAAGTTTCTTGTCATCATCATTGACCAGTTCGAATCAAATGCTGAAGGATGTGTAGTTCAAAGACCTAACGTAAGTGTCGAAAATGTTCCAGACTCAGTTCTTGTTATTAACAATAAAAAATTTTCCGTCCAGGCAGCTGTGAAGTACTATGGGCTTGGACAAGCCACTGGGCATTCTACTGCATATGTGAAAGATGGAAAGCTGTGGAAAGAATTAAATGATACAATTTTGACTACGGCAACTTGGCCGAAAGGAAGCCGTGGTATACGTCTGTTAATGTATTCTGGAAAATGAAGTTAAATATAAAAGAATTTGGTTATCGAACTTCATATTAATGATTTAGTTGGTGAAATACAGGAATATATAAGAGAGATTTTATTTCTGTTATATATAAATTTCCTTCATAGACCAGAATATTTTCAGCTTCAGTATTACAGATTCACTTTAATAGCATCAATTTAGAAAGATGGCTACAAAATCTGAAAATGAAGGAGATCAAAAGTCTCAGTTAAGTACTGTTCATATTCCCATTAAGGGATTCACCAATGAAGCCAACTCATACTGCTATTCAAACGCCGTTTTACAGATGTTAATAACTAATGCAGATGCTAGACAGGGTATAATCAAGAATGAACCAAATACCCCCCTGGCTGAATTGATATGGAACACAGAAAACTCTACTATTGAATTTTTAAGTTCCGCCGAGGTTCGAAATTACGTGGGGGATCCTTTTGATAAAGCAATTCCAAATAAAGTTATTGATTTTTTTTGAACGATTAATAAAGAAATCCCCCACGTTGGAAAAATTCTTCAACTTCAGTTTAAAATTCAGCGCTTTCTGCAAGAACTGCGACAAAACAGAACATTTTGAAAACCAATGTATTTTAGCACCAATTAGAACAACCAATGTATTTTAGTTGTAAAACCGATAGATGGAATTACGAAAATGGATGAAGTGTTTGAAAATATATCTACCTGGAGAACAAATGGAAATAAGTGTCCAAGTTGTGAAAATACTCTACTAAGTAAACAAGATATCACAGAGAGTGGGAAATTATTCATCATACTTCTTGACCAATTTGAGCAAAATATTGAAGGCTGTGTTGTGCAAAGACCTAATGTATTCATTGAGAATGTACCCGATTATGAACTAGTAATACAGAATAATAAACTATCTTTACAGTCAGCAGTAAAATACTATGGTTTAGGAGGGAAAACTGGGCATTCAACAGCCTTTATCAAACATGGAAAATTGCTGGCGGGAAGTTAATGATAAATTTGTTTCTTTAACAGCATGGCCGAAGGGCTCCAACAGCATATGTCTTGTGTATTCACAACAAATATGTTAAATAAAATATTTGGTTATATAACTTCATATTAATGATTTCGTTGGTGAATTATAGGAATATAAGAGAGTATTTTTTTTTGGTGGGGAGGGGGGTTAAAGGAATGTGCGACAGTAAAATGATTAGGCTATTTCGGATAAAAATATGGGAGGTTTGAGATTTTTCTTTCTGTAGAAGAATATACGCGTATGGTAAACGAACCAGACAGTAATGAAAGGAAAGCAGATAGGGAAGATTCGTGGAACAGTGGTATTTCTGAAGATGAATCTGAAAATGCAATTGATTCTTCAGATTATGAGCGTACTATTATTACAACGCCGCCAGCTTCAGTTGCTGTTTTTTCGAATGTTGTTTGGACATGTGATTTGAAAGATCTGAATTCTTTGGAGTTTTTTAACATACCTGGAATAAATCACAATATCATGCCGCCTAATTTAGATAAGGAACTTGATTTTTTAGCATATTTTTGATGATGAACTAGTAGAATTTATCGTAAAAGCAATTAATGAGTTTGCAAAGAAAAAATGGGAGAAAAATCTCCTCTCTCCTTCCACATCGAAGACTCCAAGTTATGTTTAAAGTACCTTGGAAGACTCCACCTAAATGTATTTACACCTGTGACAGGAAACGAATTTAGTGTGTTTCTTGCACTAGTAATTTTGACGAGCATTGTCAGAAAACCAAATCTTAAAATGTATTTTTCTAAGAATCCAATTATCAGTACTCCTTTTTTTAATTCAGTTATGAGTCGCGATCGATTTATAGGAATATTACGTTACCTTCATTTTACTCTTGATAGTAATGCCCCAAAACTAGATAAATTGAAACCCGTGTTAGATGCATTAGTTTCAAAATTTAAATCTTTATACACTCCTAGAAGAAATGTGTTCATTGATGAATCTTTGTTCTCATGGAAAGGAAGGCTGGGATTTTGTCAATATATCCCCTCGAAAAGGTCCAGATATGGAATAAAAATATATAAATTGTCAGAATCGGAATCAGGCTATAAATGGAATTTCCTTGTGTATACTGGAAAGGACACGGAATTATCAAGCTCTGAGTGGGTATGGAGAACGCGTTGTGAAAAAATTTCTAAATGAACTTTCAGGAAAAGTATATACTTCGTATTTGGATATATTTTTTACCTCTCCTGCACTTGCAAATTATTTGTTGTCTAAGAATACGCATGTATGTGGTACAGTTTTAAAAAATCGGAAGGACATGCCAAAGAATAATCCATATGTACCTAAAACATATATACACTAAAATTTTTAATATTTTGATAAAAGAAAATTTATATAAAAAAAATACATCAAATAGAAAATAAGTATTTCCTTTCTTCCTGAAAAAAGTAGAATGCTGTGTTGAACGGGTGATTTTTAATGAATTTTTTTAGAGAGTTAGGCTTAGCGCAAAAAATTAGCCGTCTTTTGGGAAAAGTTCGGAAACAAAGCGCTCCGTCTTTTGGGCCACGGCGGTTTCGGAATGCCGCCGTCCCGAAAGGGTTCTTATTTCTCCAAATCTCTTAATATAAATCATTAATATTAAAATAATATAAAATCTTGCATATTTGTTGTGTAATGTTTTGTCCAGTACGAATGTTAGTTTCCTTTAAAAGAATTATATATATATATATATATATATATATATATATATACCCTTATGCTAGCTAATTCCTCCAACATATTATATAATGAAGTCATGTTACCTAGCAAGTTGAAAATACATTTTACAACTAAACACCAATATCTTCAAGGAAAAGATTTGAATTATTTCAAAAGACTGTCAGAACAACAATCAAAGTAGGGTAAATATTAAAAAAAAAGTTTACAATTTCCGAAAAGGCCCAAATCGAATCGCTTCTACTGAGATAGCCGAAATGATTGCGATAAAAATGAAGTTTCATACTTTACCCGAGTCTATTATTTCCGCATGTAGAAAGATGGTTAAAACAATGTTTGGGGATGAGGCTGAGCAAAAAATTAAAAAAATTCCTCTCTCAAATAATACAATTCATAGGCGAATTATGGATTTGTCGGCTGATATAGAAAAAAATGTGTGGAATAAACTTCAGAACTCAGAATTTGCTTTGTAAGCTGATGAATCAACTGACACTATACCAGTAACGCCCAATTACTTACATTTATTCGATTTATTGAGATCAAATCATAAATAAATTTTTTTGCAGCAAAGAAGTGTCAGGCACTACAAGAGGTCAGGATATATTTCATATTTTATCTCACTATCTTAAAATATGGACTTTTTCATGGAAATCATGCGTCGGAATATACACTGATGGTGCTCCATCCATTGTAGGCTCGATAAAAGGTTTTGCATCATTAGTAAAACAAGAAAATCAAAATCCTATCCAAACCCATTGCTTTCTACATAGAGAGGTACTAGTTTCGAAAACATTACCAGTTGTACCAGTTGTAAAAGACGTATTAGATCAAGTTGTTGAAATGATGAATTATATAAAAAGCAGACCGTTGAAGACTTGCTTATTGAAACAAATTTGTGTAGATATGGATTCCCAGCATAAATGCTTAATTTTACGCACGGAAGTCAGGTGGCTATCAAGAGGAAAAGGTTTTAAGTCTCATAAATGAACTCCAGAAAGAATTACTTGCTTTTCTGGAAGGAGAAAAACACCAATGTTTCTGTGACTATTTAAGGTATAAATTTTGGAATTCTAGACTGGAATATTTAACAGAGATATTTACACATCTTAATAGTCTTAACACAAGCATGCGAGGTAAAAATGAAAATATTCTTACTTCGACAGATAAACTGATTGCATTTCAGAGAAAAATAGCAATTTGGAAAACTAGAGCTAAAAATGGTAACTTTGAAATGTTTTCATTACTTGGTAAAACCAACATAAAAGAAATGACTCCTATTGTAGTTGAGCATTTCACAATTCTAGAAGAAATTTTTTACCTGGTATTGGTTTAAACTTAAAAGAAGAAGAAGAATTGGCTTCTATTATCAGTGATCAGGGACTTAATATAAAGCATGCAGAAATACCTACTGATGCATTTTGGATTTCTATTAGAGCAGAATATCCCTCGGTAGATAAAAAAGCATTATACAGTTTGAAGCAATTTTCCACATCATATTTATGTGAATTGGGATTTTCTTCACTCACTAACATTAAATGTAAAACAAGAAATATAAATCATGCATAAAGCATTGATAATGAAACACTTTCCAACTGAAATGCAATTTTTTAAAAGATCTCTAAAATGTTATACATTCAGCGTTAATATTTTAAAAACTGTTACAGTAGTACAGTAATTTATTATACTTGAAAACTTAAAACTTCATTGAAAAAGACATTTCTAGTTAAACAAAATGAACATTATTTAAATGACGTCATCGAAATATAAATCGTCTGTCTCTCAAAGCAAAATCAGAAAATATTTCATTCATATCATTTAGTAGCATTATAACCATTCTTTGCATTGAATATATAATATACAGAGATTAAAACCTCAATTATGTGAAAATTAATATAATATTTTAAATAATATTGTCATTCTAAATATTTTATTTAATTACTAATTTAATTACTAGCCAAATACCCGTTGAAAATCAACGGTCTCGCAATTAACCCCTAAATAATGTAAATTTTTTTAATAATTCGATTTTTCCTGTGATCCATTTCAAACTATCCATCTATGCACCAAATTTCAAATATATGTCTTATTTCAGGCTAGGCATTTCACATTTTTTCAACCAATTAAAGATTTAAGTGTGCGGCATCCCTAAATTAGCAAATATTAGAAAGTTGAAATTATACACTTTATTCCTATCTATCTCTCCTCATACCAATTTTAAGTACAGTGATTGTCGGTTGTCGAAATTTCGAATATATTTCAAAGTTTTTGCCCGAATTTCAAAATAGTCTATCTAGTTCTAGATTTTTCGTTAGCATAGCTGTATATAAAGTTTCGTGAAAACACACTAATAATTGTGGCAGCTATCCTGAACACAAGAAATCGACCACAGACAAGCAGGCAGACGGACATCATTTTAAAATAGCCAACACATCCTCAGCAGGTCCTGAAACATATATTGACATCAGAATTTCTAAATTAAAAATTTTCAAGGAAACAATGCATTTTCCGTACTATATTCTATAGTATGAGAAATTTAAAATCAAAGGAAGAGTGGAAATTATTTATCGCCACCACCACCAACAAATGAAACTCGCTAGGTTTTATATAAAAGGCAGTTTAGAATGTTTAGACCAGAGAGAAGTAAATATTTTAAGATAGCTATAATTAATATTATAATATTGAAAGACATATCACAATTAATTACTTCCATTACAAAGCAATCAACAATGCAAATGTTTTTTACTTTCCCTGCAATACATGGTAATGTATAGGGAAAGTATTGGAATCATGTCGAAAATCGCAACTCGAGTTTTCGATGGATCTACACGTTTCAAGACCTCTAGAATACGAAAAAACCATTTTTAGCGTGACGTCTGTGTGTGTGTCTGTGTGTCTGTGTGTCTGTGTGTCTGTCTGTCTGTGCAGATTTTTTATCTACTCTAACTAAAAAAACTAATGGACCGAATTTCACAATATTTGGTAGGTAAGTCACTTGTGAGCGAGTCTGGTGCTGATTAGTTTTGGGTACGATTTGGAATAAAAGAACCCGCCTATTTTGCGAAATGGCCTGCAAAAGCTTGTATCCACTCTAACTAAAAAACTACTGGCCCGAATTTTACAAAATTCGGTATATGAGTCACTTGTAGGGTACCCTGATGCTGATTAGATTTTGGTACGATTTGGAAAAAAAAAACCCTGCCCTTTTTTCAAAATGGCCAGCAAAAATAGTCAAAATCTAAACTAAAGAACTAGGTATACTCAAATATATCCATTAAATGCTCGTTTAATACGTAATTTTTAACGACGAAAATAATAAGACCAACCCCATTACACTAGGACTAGCCGTTCCCAAGATATTTTAGTTTTCCGTATTTTCTCTATGCCACCTTTGAAAATAAGTTCGGTTACCGAATGAGAACGAAAATTGAATAAAAAGTGAAATAAATTTAATTAAAATAGAGAGACCGTTAATATAAGTCTGCAGGGAAAGTCATGTGCTGCCCACATCAGATTTTTCAATAAAGAGAGTAAAGTGATTTTTCTGTAATTTTATTGAGTTAGCAACTAATACACACTATTGAAAAAGTTTTTGAATCTTTCTAAAACTTTGCAGTTTTATGTATGAATTAAAAAAGTAGGAAAATACAGAATATTTTAGTGGACTACGCTGAAAAAAATCGGAAATTTATCGTAGTCATCTATAGAAATCCGCCGCTTCATTGAACGATGACACGAACGTGATTCATTCATATCATTCCCCGATAACACGAACGTGACTCATTCATATCCTTCCCCAATAACACGAACGTGACTCATTCATATCATTCCCCGATAACACGAACGTGATTCATTTATATCATTCCCCGATAACACGAACGTGACTCATTCATAACATTCCCCGATAACACGAATGTGATTCAATTAAACGTCGACCACTGTATATTATATGGAGTGATAACGGAGGTCCGTTATCTTCTTCACGGCATCACATCCATCAGCAGCCAGCATGTCAGAAAACGAACAAATTTTCACTATTTTAATGTTAGAGAATATGGAGTATAACACATGGAATATAAAGCATAGCGTCGGGATTTGTAATTTATTATAGCTAAATGTTACTACTGATTATTTTCTTGTAACTTTATTATTTTCCATTCTGTTTCCATTGGTTTGGAATTCAAAGCTTTTCTGCAGATTTTGAATTTCGAACAGATCTTAGAAGATAATTCTTTTCCCATAAACTTTACAGTAATAAAATTCTGTGAAATTGCTTATTGTCTCATTTTTCTTTCATTTCATGAGCAACATGTAATTGTTAAAAATATTACTCAAATAAATCATTAAAGCTGATTTACGATTTTATCGCATAAATCATAATAAAATTACCTAAATTTGACAAGAGCCATAATTGTGTGACAATTAATATTATTCTTAAATTTCACTTTTATTTGCCCTAAAATTTATAGTTTAAGGAAAAGAAATATTTATAAAGGTATCAAATTTTCAATTATTGTAGATTACCACATTTTCAGATTGATGCATGTTGTCAAATATTTTTCAATTTTTGACAGCATGATATCGTCAGTAGAAATTTGGTAATTCAGAGAAATTTGGGAAAATTATTTCAATAGATAGATGACTAAATCCTATTGACTTTTGCTGAGAGCTTATTAACGATCATAATCCACAGAATAAGCGATACTTGCACGGGCAGTAAAATCGCGCCCCCATTGCAGGTATATAGACCATCGATGGACCTGTTTCATATTTTATAGTGTCCTTCAGCATAAACTAATCAATCCAAACTTCATACTCGCATACTTGTCTTGAAGTCAAAATATAAAACTTCTACAAATTGTATATTCTCTCAGCAATGGAAAGAATTAGATCCACGATAATGATGTTAACAGTTGTTGTTGTTGAGATCCAGACCGTCCGTCCTACCAGAAAGGTGTAAGGTAACCGTATGATGTTAACAGTATTAAAGGTCCTGATTTATTAAAAATTGTATATGAAAAATTATTAGTGAAATATTAGAAGTTATTAGATTTTATTAAAAAATGTATTAAAATTTTAGATTTTATTAGAAATGTAATACATATTAGATTTTATTAAAATTTATTAGTGAATAATTAGTAAAATACTTTGAGAACTGTTCATGTCAGCATTCAAAGGTCTGTATAATTCATTTTTTTTTATAAAAAATTACTTTTAAAATGATTATATTTTATCACTAGCAGCATACCCGTTCTTCGTACGGAGTATATAATATAAAGAAATTTATAATTCGCAATCATGTGCAAATTGTGTTAAAATATTAAATTTATTGCTCATAAAAAGAAGTTTAAGAATATCTGTTCTCACTATGCATAATTATCTTCACGGGCAGATCTGAAGAATAAAACATCCTGGCTCCTTTTGTAAGCAAATTTCCAAAAAAAAAAAAAGGATTTGAATCAATATATGCAACCCCATACTACTTATATTGTCGCAGATTAGAAAATATGCCAGTGTGTTAGTAGAAGTTTACCCATATTGCAATATGTGTCTCAAAAATATTTGTCAAAATAAAAGAGATGACATACAAAATTGAAAGTATCAAAAATCCCCGTAATCTTAATACCAGAAAGTCGTAATTGATTCGAATATATGCCAATATATATCAAAATATATGCCAATATACCTGTACTACTTATATTCTCGTAGATTGGAAGTTATACCCATGCATTTGTAGAAGATTACTCGTACAACGTACTACATATGAGTTTCAACAATTTTCGTCATAATAAAACAATGCCATAATAATTTGAAAATATCAGTAATCCCTGAATCAACAGAGATATCAATAATATTGGTGTTTAAACCTGAAGACCGTAATTGATATTATCCAGTCAAAAATTCAATGTCAATGAAATTTATTTTATATACATATTTTTACTATTCAAATCGGAAAAGATTTAATAAAAATCATATGCCGCATATTGGATCCGTTGCTAAGCGACATGATATCAATTGCTTTAAATAAATTGATGGAAATCATATCATCTGAATAATGCAATCTCCATGGAAGGTTTGGCGACATTTTCGTCAATTTAGCTATAACTTAAAAAATCACCAAATTTATCGCCAAGTGGGACTGTAGAACTGATAATCCCATTATGCGACAAATTGACGAAACATCATCACAATACTATCCCCTAACAAAACACAATTAATTTCATTTATTAAGCGCCATTTTATCAATTTCATGATATTTTTATGGATTTAGAAATATTTTTACCAATTTGGTGATATTAAAAAAATTCCTTAAATGTGTTACTAAGTAGGATGGATGGATTGACCGACAAATGCTACCGAAACATCATTTCAGTACTTGATTCTAAAAAAACAAATTTAATTTCATTGATTTGGGTCATTTTTATCAATTTGGAGACATTTCCACTAATTTGGTAAAGTTTAAGAAAAGTTACCAAGTTATTTAGAGATATTCCTCTAAATTCGTAGCTCTGAATTTGCAGATCTGAAGAATCAAATATCCTGATCCCGCTTGTATATACTAAATAAAAACAGTAAAATTGTATTAGAAGATACATACACCCGTTCTACTCTTTTTCTGCTTCAACAATCGGCTAAATGAATTTATTGGGTAAACACAATATATGAGTTTATTAGCTAAACACAATATATGAGCTTGAAACCTCTTTGCTAAAATAAATGAAAGTTATGTACGCAGTCCGCAATATATATAATTAAAAGAACAATCAAACCGTTCATTTATAGAATATATTTTTACATCCATTTATTTATTATACAAATAAAAAAAATAATAATAGATATTAACAACACATTTAATTTCATTCCGTTGCCGAGCAACATGATATAAGATAGAATCTTCCTCATAAAATGCGAAATTAAATAGCCATTTTGATTTCTTTATACTTTACATCGTTGAGTAAAAGCTTGTGAGAGATGAACCATGGAGGTAGATTTTTCCGTTTAAATTTATGTTTCAAACAATTTATGTTTTCCTATAGTGACTAATTAATGCAAAAATCCTGCACCAAACTCGGAAATAAAGTTTTATTTCATTTTGACGTTTAAAACAAACAATTTTCATCCTTTCCGTTTGGATAAACCACGGAGTTGGAGAGTAGATCTCCTAAGAAAAAGTTCCGTTTTTCATTGATATCTCGACAACCCCTGGTCTTAGAAACTCGAAACTTGGACAAAATTTATGGGGGGCTATTTCAAGGCTATCCTCAAAATTTCATTAAATTCGGTTCAGCCGTTTTCGCGTGATGATGAGACAAACGAAAATTTCGTTTTTTACTAATATCTCGAGAACCACTGGTCGTAGAAACTCAAAACATGGACTAAATTTTAAGTGGGGCTATTTTTAGGCTACCCACAAAATTTCATCAAATTCGGTTCAGCCGTTCTTCCGTGATGATGGGACAAACAGACAGACAGACAGACAGACAGATTTTCAATTTTATTTATATAGACTAGCAGCATACCCGTTCTTCGTACGGAGTATATAATATAAAGAAACTTGAAATTCATAATCATGCCCAAATTCTTTGAAACTATACTAAATGACATGTTTAATCAAAATATTCTGTTAAAATATTTAATATAATGCTCCTAAAAAGAAGTTTAAGAATCTCTGTTCTCGCTATATAAAATTATCTTCATGGACATATCTGAAGAATGAAACATCTTGGACCCCTTATGTAAGGGAAAAAAAAAAATATATGGAATTGAATCAATATATGCAAAATAAAAGCGTTAAAATTGTATGGGACCCGTACTAATTATATACGCGAATATTAGAAAATATAACCTGTATTAGTAGATTACATGTATAAATTGAAAATACCAATAAACCCGTAATCTTTAAATCTGAAGACAGTCATTTATTCCAATATATGTCAAAATTAAAGTGCTAAAATTATATGGGAAGATATACACGTACTACTTATAATGTCCGATTATTAGTAGAAGATTACCTGTTTTGCAATATGAGTCTCAAATGTTTTTTGGTAAAATACAACAGACGACGTAATAAATTGAATATATAATTAATCCCCGTAATCTTCATACCAGAAGACTGTACTTGATTCCAATATATATGCCAATATATGTCAAAATATATGCCAATATACCTGTACTACTTATATTCTCGTAGGTTAGAAGATATACCCGTGCATTCCTAGAAGATTACTCGTACAACGTACAATATGCGTGTGTCAGCAATTTTTGCCGCAATAAAACAATGGCGTAATAACTTAAAAATATCAATAATCACTGAATCAATAATTCCGGAAAATATCAATAATAATAATGTTTAAACCTGAAGAGTATAAATGATATTATCCAGTCCAAAATGAAATGGCAATGAAATTTATTTTATATACATATCTTCATTATTCAAATCGGAAAGGCTTTAATAAAAATCGTCTGCCGCATAAACACATTGGATTTAAATCCGTTGCTAAGCGACATGATATCATTTGCTTCAAATAAATTGGTAGAAAAAATATCGTCTAAATAGTTATATTTCTATGGAACATTTGGCGACAGTTTCGTCAAATTAGCGACATTTTATTACGACATCAAATTAGCGATATCCCTCCAAATTCGTAGCTTTGAATTTGCAGATCTGAATGAAACATTCTTATCCCGTTTCAATATACTAAATGAAAACACTACAATTGTATTAGAAGATATACCCGCTCTACTCTTTTTCTGTTTCAACAATCGGCTATATGAATTTATTGGCTAAACACAATATATGAGTTTAGTAGCTAAATACGATATAAGCTTGAAAACTCTTTGCCAAAATAAATGAAATTGATGTACGCAGTCAGCAATTAATATAATTAAAAGAAAAATCAAACCGTCCATTCATAAGATATACTTTTATATCCATTTATCCATTTATTTATTATTTAAATCGAAAAAAAATAATAAAAACATTAACAAACACATTTAATTTAATTGCGATGCCGAGCAACATGATATATCCTCCTAAAATGTTAAAATTTATTAACCACTAACAGCACACCCGTTATTCGTACGGAGTGTATAATTTAAAGAAACTTAAAGTTCGCAATCATGTGCAAATTCTGTTAAAATATTAAATTTATTGCTCCTAAAGAGAAGTTTAAGAATATATGTTCTCACTATGCAAAATTATCTTCACGATCAGATCTGAAGAATAAAACATCCTGCCCCCTTTTGTAAGCAAATTTACAGAAGAAAAAATAGGAATTGAATGAATATATGCAACCCCGTACTAATTATATTGTCGCAGATCAGAAAATATGCCAATGTGTTAGTAGAAGATTACCCGTATTACAATATGCGTCTCAAAAATATTTGCCAAAATAAAAGAGATGACGTAATAAATTGAAAACATCAATAATATCCGTACTCTTTATACCAGAAGGTCGTAATTGATTCCAATATATGCCAATATATATCAAAACATATGTCAATATACCTGTACTACTTATATTCTCGTAGATTAAAAGATATACATGTGTATTTGTAGAAGATTCGTACTACATACAATATATGAGTTTAAACAATTTTTGTCATAATAAAATAATTGCATAATAACTTGAAAATATCAATAATCCTTGAATCAATAATCCCCGAAAATATAAATAATAATAATTTTTAAACCTGAAGACCGTAATTGATATTATCCAGTCAAAAATGCTATAAGAAAAATCAAATAGTTCTTTTCTAAAATATATTTTTATATCCATTTATTTATTATTCAAATCGAAAAAATAATTATTAAAATTAACAGACAGATTTAATTTAATTGCGTTTCTGAGTAACATGATATAAGATAGAATCTTATAACATGTTAAATATGTCATGTCTTATAACATAAACTGCGAAATTAAATAACGATTTTGATTTCTCTATACTTCTCATTGTTCCGTAAAAGCTTGTTTTAAATAAACCATGAACCATGGAGATAGATTTCCCCTTTAAATCATGTTTCAAACAATTCATGTTTTCAGAAAGTGACTAATTAACGCAAAAAATCTCCCACCAAACTCAGAGATTAAATTTTAATTCACTTTCAAACGATTTTCAAGCTTTTCGTTTGGATAAACCACGGAGTTAGGGAGTAGAACTCCTAGGAAAAAGTTCCGTTTTTCATTAATATCTCGACAACCCCAGGTCTTAGAAACCCGAAACTTGGACAAAATTTATGGGGGGATATTTCAAGGCTATTCACCAAATTTCATTAAATTCGGTTCAGCCGTTTTTCCGGGATGATGAGACAAACGAAAATTTCGTTTTTTGCTAATATCTCGAGAACCACTGGTCGTAGAAATTTAAAACACAGATATAATTTTAAGTGGGGCTATTTCTGGGCTACTCACAAAATTTCATCAAATTCGGTTCAGCCGTTCTCCCGTGATGGTGTGACAAACAGACAGACAGACAGACGGACAGACAGACAGACAGACAGACAGATTTTCATTTTCATTTATATAGATTGGTAAACATACCTATTTTTTAATGATTTTTTTAAGTCATTCGTAAATGGGGCAATATCTTCAGAAGGATTTATGCTGAAGTTTAAAAGTTTATATCAGTCGTTTTCTAATAAAAATTAAGGTCTAAAATGATTATTTATTTAACAGTACTAAAGGTCCTGATTTTCTATAGATATTTTCAAAAATGAATTCGAAAATTGGAGGTTTTTCCGAATATTTGATTGAGTTTAAAATTAATTTATTTTCACTATCCACTGTTTATAATAATAGCGCCAAATTATTTTTCAAACGCTTCATTTGTTTTTGAAATGTTGTGCCTATAAACTCGCGTTTACAAGCACTCTAACTCACACACAAGCATGACCTCAGAAACGTTCTATTCGAGTTCATGAATGCTTAAAATGTGCTCTTCCGCAGAAAACTCGAATTCGAATTTTCTTCTCGCTCACAATATTTTTTCTATACATTGTACTATGTATGAATTGGAAGTATTAGCATAATGCAGAGAAACGTGCAAAACGTTATAAAAATACAGGAAAATCCGATTAATCCTATCGAACCATATGAATATTTTGATGACTTCCAAATTTGAGCAAGTTTGAACAAATTAATAATTTACCCAAACTAGTATAATACATCTCATAAATTTATATATATATATATATATATATATATATATATATATTTATAAGATCTTCTTATGAATTCAATACTTTCGAGAAATTTTAAAGCTGAAAGTGACTAGATATACGTTTGAAATAGAAGGTAACAAATAAAAATAAAATATAATGTAATATTTCTATTTTTCCACCACCAATTAAAGCAGCCATAAGTTATTCAAGATATTATCATTGTAAAAAATTACACATCAAATATTTATATAATTATTAGAAATTCATGGAATCGATTACATTGAAGTCAATGGACCAAAGTCGAAATTGTGTCATCCTCGTTTTGAAACTGTACCTGTAGTGTATCCCTTCACGTAGACCACGAGAAGTAATGTTAGGAGATAGGAAATCATCACTCCCTATCATACAGGATGTTTGACATACTCTCGTCCTTGATTTTCCTTTATAACTTTCAAACTAATAGACGCAATTCAATGAAACTTGACATGGACATACCTTGGTATATGAGAAGCGTGGACAAGCGTATTTCACAAAAACCCTTATAGAGGGTGATTAAAATAGAATGGGGCAAACTTTACGAGGTGATAGCACACACCAAACCAGCATTTTTCGTTATAGTTCACCGGGTCGGAAATGAAACGGAAAGAAGCCAGTGGGCGCGAAGTTATAAAATAACATTTAATAAATAATAATGACAGTAATGACTCAAAAGAGCGACCGCCAACCTGAATGCACGTCTCGCAGCGTCGACGGAGGGATTGGCGAACTCTCCCGAACAGACCAGGCATGTCGCGCACTTCGGCAGCAGCGGCCGAAATTCTGATGATGAGTTCCTCTTCAGATTCCAAGGGAGTATCATAGACAAGACTATTGAGATATTGCCGCTAAAAGAAATTAAGGCAGAAGTTAAGACAGATCACGAGAGATCGAGCGATCGTGAAGGCCAAGCTATTAGACCAACCACCTCGCCCAATCCATCAGCCCGGAAAAGTGACGTCCAGACAGCTCCTTACCTCTCACCCAAAAATTTGCATAAGGGTTCTTTTTCCCCAGGTGAAATTTGCATACGTGGGTTTCTTCTTCAACCAGAAAATAACAACCAGAATGACGCTTTTGCTGCCGCTTCCCAACGAGTAAACGCCATGTAACGCCTTTACGTTTCATTTCCGATCCGGTAAACTATGACGAAAAATGGTTGCTTTGGTGTGTACTACCACCTCTTGAAGTTTGGCTCATCTTTATGAATCACTCCGTATAAACTGTTGCAGGAGATGTGGTTTCTTTACAAGCACATGCTAACGCGCTACAAAAAAAAAACAAAGCTGCTTCTCATACACCAATGTATGTCCGTATCAAATTTCACTGAGTGACGTCCATTAATTTGAAAGTTACAAGAGAAAATCAGGAGTCGAAAGCGAGTAAAACACCCTGTATATAGCTCAGTGGTCAAATCAAATGAGAATGTTAAAGCAAATGATTCTGCAACTTATAAATTTGACGAATAAAATTGAAAGATTTAATGTTTTTTTCATTATTTACAGGTCAAGTTCTACATGTATATAAAGTTTCAAGACTTCAGTAGTTTGGACCATGGAAGTGATCCTTTAGTGACTCAGCAATGTTAACTGATTTGTATAGAAGAAAAACAAAGAATTTTTCGAACAAGATTCCAAGATCAATAAGCACAATACGCGTTATGCGATAGATAAGAAAAACTTGAGAAACGTATTAAAGCACAAATAACACAATAATGCGGCATACAGCTCTTTCGAAGATACGCTGGGTCCCCTTCATCAGTACAAGATAACCAACAACCCCAAAGTCCAAAAGATAAATAGACGCGAAACACTCAAGAATATCGTACAGGACAGAGCACCAATCGCGAAGCGCCCTTAATCTCCAATCTCATTATGTGGTTCTTATCATCAAACTGTGACATTAATTCATTGACCCGTGGTTAGAGGTTAGAGGTTTTTATTTACTACTTTTTATTATTTGACCTAGCTCCTAGTGTGGCAGTTTGTTGCACATTTAGAGTTTAAGCAGTTTGTGGGGTTGATGCAGATCTAAGGGTTACCTGGCAATTTGGCAGTTTAGGGTTTAGAATATTTTTGTAAGAAAACATTGATCACGATTTTTATTTAATTTCAGCTGTTTGAGTTTTTAATTCCGATTATCGATGTTAAGTACAGCGCGGGGTCTCTTACGAGATTTGGCCTTGCGATGATCATAGTCATGCAGATTGAATAATAGTTCATTTGGAACAGATGGCAAATTATTGTAGAATTTAAGCGATAGCTTTTTAATTTGGGCTCTCACGGTTTTTAATTTGAAGTCTTTTCTAATCACCGAGTTTCTTAAATATCTAGGGACTTTCCTGATACACCTAAGGATTTTATTTTGTCTTGTTTCTAAGGTGTCTATGGTAGTTTTACAGGCATATCCCCATACGGGTGCTGCATACAGCATTCCCGGGCGGATGACCGATTTGTAGATTAGTAGCTTATTTTGATAACTAAGATTTCCGTTTCCTATCATTGGGTATAGGGCTCCGGTGGCCATATGCGCTTTTTTGATTATATCTGTTATGTGCAATTTCCAGGTTAGGCGGGAGTATATCGTTACACCTAGGTATTTGGTTTATTTTTCCGCACGTAGTGCATGTTTGTTTATATACAAAGGCGGCGGGGTTTATGCTTCCTAGAGAAGTAGATCCAATGACATTTGTTGGGGTTTAATTTTATTCGCCATTTTTCCAGCCATGTTTGGAGTATGTCTAAATGTTGTTGTAGCTGTCTTTGCATTACTGAGAGGTAAGTGTGTTTTGCAAGTATCGCACTGTCGTCTGCATAGAGTACTAGCTCGGTGTTTGGAGTTCTGGAGATGTCATTCAGGTATATGTTAAAAAGTGTCAGGCCCAGGAAGGATCATTGCGGTACACTGCTTTTTATGAGCTTGGGTGTAGATAAGCTATCTTTAATTCTGACTTGAAAGTGTCTGTTATTTAAGTATGAGATTAAAAGTTTTACTAGTACGTCCGGGACTTTTAGAGTGATCAATTTGTATGCTAATCCACTGGGCCACACTTTGTCAAAAGCTTTTTTTATATCCAGGAAAATTGCAGCTGTGGGTGTCTTACTATTAAATCCAGAAGATATGTACTCTACCACTCTCAGCAATTGATGAGTGGTGGAGTGTTTTGGCCGAAATCCAAACTGCTCCGGAATGATAATGACATTCTCACTAAGGTGCGTGTTCAGTCTCTTAAGTATTATTTTCTCAGTAATTTTACTAAGTGTCGGTAGCAAGTTAATTGGTCTGTAGTTGGCTGGAATTGTGACATCCTCACCTGGTTTATGAATAGGTATAATTATTTCTTCCTTCCATTCTTAGGGGAAATAATTTAGTTTTAGTATTTTATTTATTAGGATGGTCAAGTCAAATATTATATTTAAGGGTAGGTTTTTTACCGCGATATTCCTGATATTGTCGTGCCCTGGGCTTTTACGGTTTTTAAGGATCTCTACTATCTCTTGCGGGGTGGCTGGGTTAATCTCAGCCGTGACCGGGGAGTTCCTAAAATTATTTTAAGTTTGCCTAACCATTTTTAGGGTGTCCTGACACATTAGATCGTGATTTGGTTCAAATTGCTTTTCGTAATGCCTTGCAAGCGCTTCGGCTTTTTTGTTGTCTGAGTAGGCGATTTTAGCGCCATCTGTTAGTGGCGGGAGTTTAATTTGAGGTTTTCTAAGTCTTTTAGCGAATTGCCAGAGTGATACATCTTCCGGCCTAAGGGATTCGATCAATTCTTTATACTGTTGCTGCTTTTCTGCGACAATTTTTTCACTGACTTTACACGTGAGTCCATTAAGATCCCTTTTAAGGGTAGGGTCTCTGTTAGCCTTCCATGTCTTACGCATTCTGTTCCTCTGCCTAACTAATTGTTTGACATGGTGGGGAAAGTTTGGGCATTTTTGGTGACTCACGATGTGTTGTGGTGGAGGCAATAGCTCTCTTGATTTCTGTTGTGAGTGTGTGCGTGGCAGAGTCAATATCCGCCGTGCTCATTATGTCGGGTACTGCTAAGTGCGGCTTGAATACTGCTCTTTTGAATCCGTTCCATTTCACCCTCTCTTGCAGACACGAAAGTCAAGTGGGTTTCGTCCAGAAAAGAGCACCAGGCGCGAAGCGCCTTTAATCTCCAATCTCTAGGTGTGGTTCTTATCTTCCTACTGTGACATTATTTCATTTGCCCATAGTTGGAGGTTCGAGGTTTTTGATTTACTGTTTTTATTATTTGACTTAGCTCCTAGTGTGGCAGTTTGTTGCACATTTAGAGTTTGAGTAATTTTGGGGAGTTGATGCAGTTCTAAGGATTTCCTATCAATTTGGCAGTTTAAGGTTTAAAAACATTTTTTAGAAAACATTGATCGAGTTTTAATTTAATGTCAACTATTTAAGTTGGGACTTACCTAATTCCGATTTTCAATATTAAGTACCGCGCGGGGTCTCTTACGTGATTTGGCTTTGCGATGATCATAATCATGCAGATTGAATAGTAGTTCATTTGGAACAGATGGCAGATTTTTATAGAATTTAAGCGCTAGCTTTTTAATTTGGGCTCTAACAGTTTTTATTTTGAAGTCTTTCCTAATTACCGAGTATCTAGGAGCTTTCCTTATAATCCTTAGGGTTTTGTTTTGTTTTGTCTCTAGTAAGTCTATAGTAGTTTTACAGGCATATCCCCATACGGGTGCTGCATACAGCATTCCCGGGCGGATGACCGATTTATAAATTAGGAGTTTATTTTGATAACTTAGATTTCCGTTTCCTATCATTGGGTATAAGGCTCCTGTGGCCATATGCGCTTTTTTGATTAAGCACTAGCTTTTGATTTGCACTAGCTTTATAATTATAGACGAGAAAGATAGAAGCAGGGGGATTATATACCCAAGACCTGGATTAGGAGACAGCTAATCAGAAAGCAGCATGAAGAACAATCCAGCCAATCCGAAAAGACTAGTAAGACACACTTCCTTTCGCGCCCATTCCTCTTTTGAACTTCGGGTTTCTTGGTTAACTTGCACTGACGAAGAGGATTCAGCGTATCTTCGAAATAGCTGTATGCTGCATTATTGTGTTATTTGTGCTTTTAAACGTTGCTCATGTTTTTCAAGAGTTTAGATTTTCCCCATTATTTAGAGATCAGGTCCTACGTGTATGCAAACGTTCAAATCTCTAACTTCAGTAGTTTGGGCTATGGAGGTGTCTCTTAGTCAGACAGTCACACTCAGTTGTATGTATATGATTATTTTGAAATGCTTAAAAAGAGAAAATTGTTTTCCACTATTCACAATAACAAGTGTTTTCGAATCTGTCATACGAAACACACATTGAAAATATGTAAGACCAAAATGAATGAAAATGAGACAAACACATATATATTTATTCAATAAATGCTTCTTACATATCGTACATATTGAACATTGATCTTTGTTGCACGTGTTCTACACATCCGATCTTCATTCTGTTTTTCCGCCATCTCATCACAGGATAAGCCAATACGTCTGCTAACATCTCGACAAAGTCGAAGAGTGACACTAAAGATATGCCTAACCACATTCCCATGTATCCACCGATGTAGCTGAACATCTCCACACTCTGAAAAAAATATTCAAAATGTTTTAACCACACAATATATAAGAAAAAAAGCAACTTTTCTAGAGTAAGTTTAGGAGTATGTAGCCCAATATGGCTCGAATTTGAAACCGTATTTACGGTTATTTGCCTGTAAAATAACCGTAAATACGGTTCCAAACCGTATTTACGGTTATTTTCTCCTGAAATTTGATTACACTATAAATTGACCTTTCTTGACAGTAGAAAATGAACGTGAGCAGATCACTTCGACTCGTGTTATGTAGGCTCTATTATTAGTAATTTCAGTGAGATGTTCATAAGAAGAAGGACTAGAATAAATATTAGAAAATTTTTACAAATATTAGAAAACTAATATGTTGATTTTTAGAAGATTGAACATAGCGATTGGTCGTATTTTGCCCGTAGGCTGTACTTCGCCTAACCCTGTTCTTGACTATGGAGCTCGGATATAATAGTGGCCTATTCCATGAACAAGAAGTACTCACATTTGGTTGTTTTTTCACTATCTCAAACGAAGATTAATCGTTAAATTTACATAGATCACAAACTCCCTTATAATTATAAGCCTATAATTTCTTTAGAAAAGCTTTTAAATAATTTTGGTCCAACCAGAGACAACTCAGGTTATTGTTTTAGCGCGATCCAATGTAGGCAAGAATATAGACAGCCTAAATAAAAATGAACTTCTATAATAAAAAAACATATTTATGTGACCGTTTGTACGTTTGTGTGTAGAAAACCCAGACCACACGACCAACCCATAGGCTAATGGTAGCTTTCTGTGTGGCCGGGTACGTTTGTGTGTGTCGTCTGTAACTGTAAATTGAAGCTAAACTCAAAGATAGCTGAAGAGTTCTGACGACTGGCCACGTCCTATTTTATGTTTTTAAATTCGAATTTCTTTAAAAGTTATGAACATAAATATAGGAATTTGGCCAAATTTGCACCATTTTTTAAACTAATATATTGAGCAAACGATTCTACTCAAACGCGAGCACTTTCTTTCTCACGTTTTCTGCGAACCATATCATAAACTTTCCGTCTGAACTTTGAGAGTTATAAATTCAGAAATTTTCTGAGTTTGTGAATTTTAAAGATACATTTTCAAATTTTGGAATATAGGATGTTTTCAACATTATACGTTCTGAAGATTGTTCTTTAACATACATTTTTTCTGTATGTTTTAACCTTTTAAAACTTTTTTTTTTTCACGATCAACTCCAAGCCGTGAACTTCAATCGCAGAAAATGGCGAAACTGGTATGATAAAATATTATAATATAAAATTTAAATTGAACTTTGTGTAAGCGAAAACTAAACTAGAAATTGAAATATTACTTTTCTAACAAAAATGAACTTATTTTCTTTTCCAGCTATTCATTTTCCGATTTGATCGCAAGAAAAAGTTGTTTTTCCTTCCACCCAGATCGTCTGACCTACACAAAGCTTTACGAAATCTGTTCGGATGAACGAGAAAGTGCAACCTAAATTAGACAGGGTTTATTGCGGGGATGGCAACCACAAGGACAGTAACTTCCTTTCCTTAACTAATCCCCTCTCCGATGGACATTCATTCCACATACAGTTTTGCCGTGCCCGTTCTCCGCGTAGATATGGACATTTAGTTGTCTTTCTGTATTTTATTTTTTCTTTTGACCCCGGCCGTCTGACCTATATGAAAGTGTAGATGACAGGGACAGTGCCACCCAATTTAGACCGAAACGCAGTGGCGCGACATCCACAGGGGCTGCACTCTCTTTCTCCTACCACCAACCTCTCGAAAAGACTTTCAGAGTCACATATTTAACGTGTCCGTACTCTGCGTAAACACTGGAACAGTTTAGGCAGTGCCAAGAATCGAACTCGCGTCGTCCGAACCGAGTGCAATTTTCATGTCTTTCAACTTGGCTGTCCTGCCCGGCACTTATTTGCCTGTGAAAAGGGAAATATAATATAACTTATCGTCTTTTAAAACCAGACCGGTCACTTTCTGAAAACGCTTTAATATGTCTTTAGTAAGCCGGTCGTGGCTGACTACGTCCACTTCTAATAAGTTAAAAATCCGTGTTTAAGGTATTATTGCATACCGGATTTATACAGGGTGTTTATAATTAAAGTTCCACTTTGTTCATGGTAATAACTTAAACAATTTGGCGGAATGGGAAAATGTGATACACCGACATGTCCGTAGCATTCCTCCTGATATGCTAAGAGCTACTCTTGAGAACACAGTAATGCAATTTAACTTGTTTTCAGAAAATGGTTGAAGCCACATTGAACATGATTTGTAACACGTTTTAGAAACGGTTAAAAACTTTTTAAACCGATGTTTTCATGTCTTATTTCGTTTAACGATATTGCATACAGCGCCATTCCCCGCTGACGGTGAGTTTTTGAACTTTTTTTTTTTTTGCGGAAAATAAAATCCCATGACCTCCTGTAAACTACTACCAAGTTTGATAACATTCTGTCCAGTAGTTCTCTTTTTATAGCCATTTCAAAGTGGAACTTTAATTATAAAGAACCTGTATATTAATAACCTGTCCTACATATATAAAAATGCTATTCATATAATTCCACAATAAATTATCGTTTATTACAATTCCTTACGCGACTTATATTTAAAATCCTATATATTTAATTAATATTAAAATATAATTAGCAATATACAATGTCGCGCAAGTATTATCACAGTAAAATCATAACATTAATTATTATTATAGCAATCGCATGATTTTTGCACGTATGACCTGTAGTTAAGAAGTACACCTTCATATCCATCTTGAAGTAAATAGCTACAAAACTGAAACTAAAAAATATTATATGTTTATTTCCAACTCAATTAATACCACGAGTGTTGCTGGTCTGACGTGAAGTGACAATTCAGCTGCGATAAATGGTATATAATAACACTAGCTTCTTTTATATTCTTTTGAAACAAAATTGTTTAAACTCACCAACATTTTGCTTAAATATTAATAACTCCTAAATTGGTCGGAAAAATAATCTTTCCGAGTTTATAGGGGCCTAAACTGAAATATATCTGAACCAAATGTAGTGTATGAAAATCGATATAATTTTAGGCTACTCATGCACTGGGATACAGAAATTGTCTTTTAGTATTGTTGAAAATATCCGATTCATAATATAAATACCTTCATTTATTTGTCTATATATCTAACTCAGGGTAATGCTTGGCGAAAATTTTTGCGACGAATTTGGCGACTTTTTTCCTAAATATTCCAAAATTAACGTATATGTCGCCACATTGATAAAAATGACGCTAAATCAAAGCAATGAATTGCATTTTGAAAGGGAATAGTATTGTCATGATGTGTCGATAGCGTTTGTCTGTCAAATCCAACTGTCCCACTTAGCGACAAATTTGGCGAGTTTTTAAAATAACGCCAAATCGATTAAAAGATCGACAATTATGTAAAAATGTCGCCAAATTTTGAATTCCGTCGTATGACCGGCGGAATTCTAGTATTTTTATATTGGAGTACACTCAAATGCAAAACATCTTTCAGGTGTATATTAAAATATTTCTGAATAATTACCTGAAACTTTGGTTCATGCTTGAACTTTGTTATCACCATACGGCTGAAACTTACTGTTACTATTAGATATTTAAACCTGTAAAAATATAAATTTAATAGTGAGTTAGGTTATAAACGTAGTTCATTAAAATAAAGCCTATTTGCTTAATTTGTTTGCTTCAATAAAATAAAGTTAATTTGCTCAATTAATTTTCTAATGCCTCAAGAATGGCTAATATTATCGTCTAGATAAGAGTAATTATTCCTGTCAGGTTGAAAATGCTTACAGTTTGTACTTACTGAGATTATATATATATATATATATATATATATATATATACAGGGAGTCCAGCTCTATCGGTGCCCAATGGCTATTTCCTCAAACGTTAGTCATAGCGAAACACTTCCAATTGCAAAAATGTTTTAAATTTTAAAATCAATTATCTTAGAAAAGTTTAAATCAATAAATGTATTTCTGAAAGAAGTACGAGATATACATTTTTATACAGTCCCCGGTCCTACCAATTATATTTAGGAAAATCATCCTCTTACAATTTAATGCAAAATAAAAAAAAATCATCCTTTTACGACCAAAACTGACCGACTTATAGCTGTCTAAAGTTCGAGCACTTTTTGTGCTTTTTGTGCTGAGTCAACACCGTTCCTGATTGGTTGATTGCCTGAAACGGGACATTTTTATGCGTGGAAAAGCGACTTAAGTCATAAAAATTAATGCTTCATAAACTCGGTGAATTTTGTCGTTAAAGGAAGACTTTTTTATTTTGCATGAAATTGTATGAGGATAATTTTCCTAAATATATTGGTAGGCCCGGGGGACCGTATAAAAATTCATATTTCGCATTTCTTTCAGAAATGTATTTATTGATTTCAACTGTTTCTAAGATAATAGATTTTGAAATTTAAAACATTTTCGCAATTGGAAGTATATCTCTGTGACTAACGGTTGAGGAAATAGCCATTGGGCACCGATAGCACTGGACACCCTGTATATATATATATACAGGGTGTCCAGTGCTCCAGTGCAGGGTGCCAGATGTGTGTGTGTGTGTATATACATTTTATGTTTGATACTTTTATTTGTAAGATATTTTTGAATGTTGGGGTTTTTTGAGTTGAAACGGCTCTCTATTCTTTCATTGGATTTTCAAACTTTTATTAATATATATATATATTTATAATAGTGGACATTTATTTCAATTTCATTTTTTATCAAAATATATAGTATCTCAAGAACTCAGCAAGTTTGCATCAAACGAGACTTGTTTAACTCATTAAAGTTTTAATTGCCTGAAATGGTTAGCATAAAACATCAAAATTTCATTAAATGGTGGCTCAAATATTAGTAGCTCAAAATCAGTCGGGATGCGATTTTTGTGTTTACAATGTCATTAGTCCCCTTCGGAAGTGGGGGCAAGTTGATTGGGATCATTTGCACCAGCGATACAGATTTTTGAAATTTTTCTTGCAAAATTTGCAATAAATAAAATTAAAAACTACATAAAAATGGATTCTAATATGAAAAAGTCAAGGTGAGCCGCCACACCTCTGTTAATTGAACTAGAGTGGATACATATTATTGTACAGACGCACATGCAGGCGGTGTATCCGTGTTTTAGCGCAGTATTTCTCAACCGCTGGTGTGCGGCCCGGTACCGGGCTCTGGCATCTATTATACCCGGCTCTGGCATCTATTATACCGGGCTCTTGCATCTATTATACCGGGCCGTGCGAGATTCTCCTGGAGTTTGTCGTTTTAGTTTTCTAAACATTTTTTATGAGTAAATTTTTCATGGTACAAATATTCTGCGGAGAGTAAAATTTCTGAATGTGTCGAAAAGCACAGAACCAGAACGTTTGAATAACACCTGTGTAGCAAATCTCAGTGACCAAGCAGCATATTTTTGAACATGTAATGGAAGTTTTCATGAATAATCGGGGATTTTCAGACATCGAATAGCGGCATGGAGGATATATCTATCGCCTGGCGTTGGGGTTTGGTGTATCATAGGCGGCATATAACCAATTAGCAATGAATTATAAGAAAACAGTTTCCACTGTAATTGAAAATAAAGGCAGTAAAATCTAGTAATAGTGGATACTGTTTTTCCTCATTGCAGTTCGCATTGTAGTGTAAGTGCTTGTATTGAAACTAGTTTGCCATTATTATAGGCCTATAGATTTTAATTTTAATATGTGAGTAAGAGACTATGCAGCTAACTTCTATGGTGAATTACATTGGATAAATATTTTTTTCAATACAGTTTTCTTTTCAAACCAACATTAGTAAAATCAATTTAATAATACAATAATCAATTTTTGGGTGATTCCAATGGAATATGTCAATGAAAATCAGCACAAAAATTAATATGATTGATGTTGACCTGAGGGAATTACAATATGCTACTAGATTTCATGAGTCCAGTGATTGATAACTTATTTAAATGTAATTTTATATTTGTCAACATGCCACGCGGTATATACATAAATTTGCTAATACGCTTTATGATTATGCCATGATTAATTATTAATACTTATGTTAGTTTTATATATGGACTTAAAAATTAGAAAGGTAGTTGCTGGAAAATTTGTTGGAAAGGGGCCCTTATCTTATAAAAAAATAATTTACCAGGCCGCGATTTCACAAAGGATAAAAATACTATTCTAGAATGCCCGAAAAGTGTAGATTCATCAAAAACTCGATTTGAAATTTTCCGACCTCATTCCAATACTTTCTCCATGATACGTTTCCATATATTATAAAGTAAAAAAAAACGTTTTAAATTACCCAGCACAACACATAACCAGCACAAATGTCTGAATCATTAGATTTGGAACAATGAGAAAATGCATTTGTCTTGAACTCAGATATAATCTAGGTAACAGTTGTTCGTCCTTTGGAATAATCGTATGTTAACTAGTACAACGGAATTTTCTTTTAAATGTAGTCTAAAATTAGATGTAGTCGAAATATTCTTTTTTAAAATATCCACAGTACAATTTGGAAACGCTGAGTAACTCATCTCATCTTCCCTCCATCAGAAGTACATATTATTTAGTTTCATCAAGGTCTGTCTCAACCAAAAGAAAATCAATCATTAAAAGAAAAGCAATTTATTTATATATCACTTATTTATATACCATTAATATATAGCAAAAATAAACACATTTCAATAATATATAGAAAAAATCATTGTATGGAGTTTGCCATTATTAATGTTCAGTAATAAATGGATTGTCGTTAACTATGGTAACATGAAAATCTATAATAAATTGTAAAGGAAGCATTGTAGCACTTCTGCATATAGGAGCCAAGGCAGGAGTTATTACAGCCCCTGCCTCCTATAACAAATGAAATAAATTTAACATCGTGACAACTGTGTTCAATTATAGAAAGTAATTTTTATTCAAAAACAATTTAGAAGACTTAATTGTGAATTTCCGGAACATTGTATAAATTGTAAATATGGCCTCGCCTACAATTATCCACGCCCATTTTCAGAATCCTCAGTTTTATAGAGACATTTAAATAGTGTTTATCTATATAAATAAAATTGAAAATCTTATGTGTTTGTTTGTCCCATTATCACGGGGGAACGTCCTTACCGAATTTCATGAAGTTTTGAGGGTAATCTTGAAATAATCCCATGTAAAATTGTATCCATGTTTCGAGTTTTTACGAACAGCTGTTGTCGAGATATTAATGAAAAACGAATCACCCATAGAAATAGCATTCTGCCGATAATATTTTTTCCGCAAATTTATTTGAAAATATATATATATATATATTGTTGATAAGCAGCGGAATTAAATATGCCAATAGAATGTTTTGAATAATAACACCATTTATAATACTATATGAACTTGCACATAATTCTAAAATTCAAGTGCTATTATATTATATATTCCGCAGGAAGATCGGGTATACTGTAGTTTGCAATGGATATGGAAAAGAGGGGATTTTTGAGCAGATGGTCTCATTCTAAATCTCTGTTTCTGCAGTCGCCAAAATGACCAAAGAAAAATATGCAAATTGTAATAAATATTTGGTATGAATTTTATACTGATACTAGTTCTGCAATTTTAAGCCCAATTTTTTTTTATCTATGGCATGATTAGACATAGGAAATTTATTTTTCGACGAAAACAATTTGGAAAGTCGTTAGTTACGTCAAAAACGAATACCATTATTCTAATTCCTAGAGAGTATGATTGAGAACAGTTAACAGTTAAGCAGTTTTGTGCATTATCGATAAGTACCAGTAATACTTTAAAAGAATATTTTTAATAATGTATGATTTCATTTAATTGGTGTCAATAGATTCTGCCATTAATTTTAATCCAGAGCGTTGTGCCGAAGAAGGTCGCAGTGTAATTGAAATAAGCAGAATAAATAACCACGGATTTCCATATCATCATATTTCCACATCATTGGCTGGCTATTGGGAAACGTGTTTACCTTGGCTTTGTGCGGAATGAATATCCAATGTGTGCTCAATTTGTGGATTTATGGATTTTGGTGATTCCAACAGTAACGAAACGCCACGAGAAAGTGGTGTACGTCAAGAAGATTCACAATTTATGTCGTCTTATATTTGTACTTGTATGAACCAATTTTTTATTTAGTTAGACTAAATGAAGTATTGACAACATTTTTCGTAATTTAAGTATTTTTGGTGAAGGTGCTGCATAAAAACTGGTGCTGTTTACAAAATGATGGTGCAGCATTTAAATTACTATTTCATAACTTCATATATATATATATATATATATATATAGAGAGAGAGAGAGAGGTGTCGAGAAAACGCCTCTATATGCTTACTTTACGCTATAAAACAAGCAAATACGCTTCACAAATTAAGTAATGCGTATTTTTACACACCGATTTTGTAAACAAAAAAGACTTTTTTTTTCTTAGAATCGCAAATTAAACATTTTAAAACTCATTTCATAAGGTATTAATCATGCTATCAGATATACAATGTATTTTGTTAACTAACACACACAAAAAAAGAACATAGTGCATGTCTTTTTTTATACAAAATACAATAAATTTTATAAATACCTGGATATTTGAGGGTAATTGTACATTTGTTAAAAATTAATTCTCTGAAAAGCGAAATACTTCAAATCAAGACAGGGACTATTTTTACTTGTTTGGAAAAATTCTAGCGCGATCTCTGTATATATATATATATATGTATATATATATATATATATATATATATAATATATATATATGTATATATATATATATATATACAGAGTATATATATATATATATATATATATATATATATATATACAGGATGTTCCAAAAACATTGACCTCCAGAGGATTAAATTTGAAGAAATACAAAATTTAAATTTTTATACGGCCCCGTACAAAAACATTTCTAATTAGTAAAATGTGCCCCATACACTAATAAGGTCATGTACAAAATTTCAGCATTTAATCATAAAATGTTCCAAAGATAGGTTTAAACAAAGTTGGTGAGGTATTAATCACAAATTAAAATGTAAATGTTTACAGCAAGAGTGCAATTGAAGCAACTCAGAAATGCATCATAGGCAAATAATATCTGCCTCTTATCTTTAATGGATCTTTGGCATGGATGGAAAACATTTTGAACAAGCTTTGTAATCTTTGCGTAAAGTTATTATTTCTACACAGTGTAGAAACTTTTGTACCAATAAATAGCAAAATTACTATTTATATATGTAATCATTGTTTTCTTTCGTAATTTGTGTATGACCCCTGAAACGCGATCTGCCGACATGATTTTTCCCTTCTGAGAACCCATTTCGATGCATCGAAAAGTGGCTTAAGTAAGCATTTTTGTCTTCATATCTCTGGTACTTTTCAGTATAAAATGCTGAAATTTTGTACCTCACCTTATTAGCGTATGGATCACATTTTACTCATTATAAATGTTTTTGTACGGGGGCCGTGTAAAAATTTAAATATATATATTTAATTTTTTGTATTAAATTTTGTATTTCTTAAAATTTAATTCCCTCGGAAATTTTAATCTATTTCATAAAATTCTGTATGTACTTTTTTTTTTATCAACTTTTTAATTTATTTTATATGTCTAAGATCAATACTTAAAGAAAAAAAGAAGAGGTCAATGTTTTTGGGACACCCTGTATATATATATATATATGAACAAGCGTGAGCATGACAAAATGCAAAACTAGTCAGTAACATCAAATTAACTAAATGAAGTCAACCTTTAGAATCCTGCTCAGCGCCACTGTATAAAATTTGCCATTATTAATAATCAACAATAAAGAAATTGTCGTTAAATATGGTAAAATTATTAATTATAACTTCAATAATTGTAAAGGCTTCTGTATATAGGAGCATAGGCAAAAGTTAATACGTTCCCGCCTCCTATAAGCCAAGCCAAGACGCTTAATTACGGGGTGCCAGTGCCTCCTGGCACGTAACCCCACATCTGATGTGAAACAAGGCTAATGGGTATAGCGTTTATGTGATATAGCAATGCACTCATCTGTTGGAGGGTGCTCTGACGTGGTTGCTTGCTTGGAACATAGATGGGATGGAGACTCTGTCTTGGAGGGCTGATCTGGCAAGTAGGTAGGAAAGGGAAGGGGGGAGGAGCTAAGGCTAGGACCAATCAGAATTGATTGGACAGGAATGACTAAGTTCTTAGAATAAAAAACAAGTTAAAGCTAGATTGCTGAAAAATATAAGAAATAAGCAGTTTAAGATTCACAAGTTTACAGTTTTAAAAGTTAGCAGTTTTCCCGAAAAATTGCCGCAAAGGAGGCACAAGTCTATTTCCCTCACGAAAAAATTTCAATTTAAGTTTGCAGTATGAAGGTTAAATCTGCAAGATGGTGCACTGGGAATTAAAGTTCAATAACAGTTTTGCACTGACTAAAAGATACAAATGGTAGAATAATTCTTACGAACGTGGACGTGAGTACCGTAAACAAGCAAGGCGATCGGCAAATGCTAGCCTTACTATTGGTCTGTGGCAGGGCCTTGAAGGAAGAGTCGAAAAGCACCAAGTCCTTGAATCGGGGTGGCGCCATCTATCTTCGATCAGAGAAGGGTGTTGAAAAAGTGTTTGGTGAGTTTGAAAAGTGTGAAGGGTGTTGAAAGGGTGTTTGGTCTCGTTAGAGCCAAATAGAATGTGTCGAGGCCTGCGCTTCCTAAGATAGGAAGGCGCGATCGGATCGTAATTCTGATCAACGTCTCTCAGGCAAGGTCTACTGGAGTTTTTCTTGCAAAAATTTTGAGTGAGAAGCCCAATACACTCTGCAATGCCAGAGATTTCCAAATCGTGATGTACTACCTCATTCCGGACGTATCTAGGAGCATTAACAATGCATAGCAAGACTTTATTTTGAAAAATTTGCAGTTTCCCAATGCGGCTTGCAGCCGCCCTGCCTCCTATTAGAGATATAACAAATTGGAAATCCTTACAAGTATGTTCAATTATAGAAAATAAGCTTTATTCAGAAACTATTTACAAGATTGAATTGCGAGTAGCTGGAACATGTATAAATTGTGTATATGGCCACGCCCATAATTGTTCACTCCCATTTTCATAAGGTGAAGTTTTATTGAGGCATTGAAATAGTATTTATCTGAAGTATAAATAAAAATGAAAATCTATATGCATGTGTGTTGTTGTTGAAACCCAGACCGTCCGACCTACCAGAAAGGTGTAAGGAAACTATTTGGACGGTCGGGAAGTGCCACCCAATTTAGACCGGAACCCAGTGGGGGAGGCAACCACAGGGACCGTAGTATGCATGTGTGTGCATTTGTTTGTCTCCTTACCATGGGAGAACGGCTGTACCGAATTTCATGAAATTTTGTGCGTAACCTTGGAATTAATTGCCCAGTGTATAATCGAGTCCATATTTGAAGTTTCTAGGGCAAAGGATTATCGAGATATTAATAAAAACATATCTCCCATAGAAATAGCATCACACAGATAATATTTTTTCCTAAAATTTATTTGAAAAAACATCATGGTTGCTAAGTTATGTAATTAAATCCAATGAGTTTATACCTAAGATGATTTTTATTATAGCTTTTTCGATTTAAATATTTAAGAAATGTATATAAAAATAAATTTTAAAGGAATTACATTTCTGACTAGATTATATAATTTACGGCTTTCGGATTGAAAAATTACAGGGATTATTGATATTTTAAATATCTTAAGTCATCAGTTTTATTTTGGCAAATATTTTTCAAACTCATATATTAAGTTTAGTCAATTGTTGAAACAGAATAAAACTGGTACAGATTTCAATACCGTTTTTGGCATATATTAATCCCAATTCTTAGCGCTTTCGTTTTGGCATATATTGATACTCCTTCATATGCTTTTAAATTTTATTTACAAATGGAACCAAGATTTTTTTTATTCTTGATATCTGCCTGTGAGATAAATTTGTATAGCGGAACAGTACTAACTTATATAACGTAACGGAACAGTATTATACTTATTTTTAGGAGAATTAAATTACATATTTTAATAGAATGTTTTAAATAGCAATGACATTTTGAATACTATTTGAATTTGTACATAATTGTAAATTTCTAGTGTCTTTATAGTATATATTCCGTATGAAGAAAGGAAATACTGCTAGTTTTCAGTAGATATAAAAGGGAATGGATTTTTGAGCAGATGGTCTCATTCTAAATCACAGTTTCTGCAGGTGCTATAATGAGCAAAGAAAAATACTGAAATTGAAATAAATTTTCGGCGTAGATTTCATAATGATACTAATTCTGCCATTTTAAGTCTATTTTCTTTTATCTTATCTATAATATAACAAGCTATAGGATTTTTTTTTCAACGGAAGCAATTTGGAAAGCCAAGTCAAAAGCGAATAACATTATTCTAGTGTCCCAGAGTATCATTGCGAACAGTTAAAGGCGAAAACAAAAATTGTGTATTGCCATAATGTACCGGTAATATTTTACGGTAATATTTTATATAATATATGATTTCGTGTTATTGTTAGACAATCGTAGATAGGACGTTACTTTATCTAGAAAGCTACTACTCTAAACGAGATCGCAGCAAATGGAAATATACAAGACAAACAACTGTGGTTACCGGATCACACCAGTGAGCCATGAGGACATCATCATAGAGAAAGTTGCGCCGACTAAACTTACAGCAGATTGGAGTAAGTAGAATAATTAATCACGGATTCCATACCACAATGACTGGGCAATGAAAGTAAAAAAAAACGTTAACCTATGAATATCCAATGTGTAGAGTTGCTTAAAATTTAACACAAGTTAATTTAGTGAAATGACCTTTACTTCGCTATTTTGTAGAGACCTTTAAATAGTATATATGTTGTACATATTATATGTCTATTATCTTCTGCAAGGCTGTCAAGTTGCAACGCGGGTCGCATCCGGTCTTTGAAATAATTTTGTAACCCACACGGGTGAACCCAATGCATTCTTAAATGAAACATTTTAAACATATTTAATTATTAGAATTTTCAAATGTTTCTGAATTAAGTTTTAACATAAATTAACAACATTTAAGCATAACATTTAGTAGAAGCGTGTTGGCTTGTTTATAGTTGTAATTCATATTAAAATAATTGTAAAATTTATTCAAACTTCTACTTTTCATTCAATTTTCTTTCTAATTTATATACAGGGTGTTTCAAAATGGTTGACCCGATTTTAAATAGCTGTAATTTTGTAACAATTAATCGTGTATTAATTTAATATATATCACTTGAAAAAGGAAATTTCCGAGTTTTATAATGTCTCGTTCTATTACGTTTGAGGCTTCGCAATAGACAGTAAACAGTTGTTTTCGAAAATGTCGACTGTGCGGCAGAAAGTTTTTTGCGTGTTGCAGTTTTCGAAATATAAATTGGTAATTACCGTTCAACGTCAGTTCCGTAGACGTTACATATTTGAACCGCCAGCTAAGAGCATTCGTAGATGATATCAGCAATTCGAACAAACAGGAAGTGTGTGCAAAGGCAACAGCACAGGACGTCCGAGTCTATCTGAAGAAAATGTGGAAAGGGCCTACAGATTTCGCATTAACAAACTGGCCTCCCAAATCCCCGGATCAAACACCGAGATCTGTTTTCTTTTGGGGATACATAAAGGATACTGTGTTTGTGCAACCTTCACTCACAAACTTGCATGATCTCAAAAACCGCATTACTGCAACTGTGGCGACGGTAACACGGGATATGCTGGATCAAGTTTGGCGAGAATTTGATTATCTCCTTGACGTTGTTCGTGCAACTGAAGGAGGTCACATCGAAAATTTGTAGATAAAATTTAAACATTTTCCCTTTAATTTCGTGTATAACTTTTCAATGCAGGTTTGTAAGTTTCAAAATAAAAACCATTTGAAATCGAGTCAATCATTTTGAAACACCTTGTATTACGTCAATATAGGGTTTCCATATTTGAACACTCGTTACAGGGTTGTCGGATTTGGTGATTTATCCCCAATTTTGCAACTTCGGGTGTCTTTCCGAAGGTACTAGAACTTTCTCAAAATAATCAATGTTTTACCAGTTAATACACCAGTATACTCGAACTCGCAACCCTCGTGATCGACCGATTCATCTATAAGGGCACTCGTTCTAGATGAAAAAGTACAATGACAAAAATGTGATAAAAATATATTGAGTCGACTGAAACAGTGCTTTTAAATGATCCAAATTGATTTAAAAAATTGAAGGTCATGTTTATTTTTTCTTAGATTTTGTTAGGAAAATATCTGACAGAACGGCAATATCAAAATAATTCGTTTTATTTGTCTTATTGGTACAAAAATGAACGAGTTTAGAAGAGAAAAATAGTTAAACCCTTGTAATGGAAGACAGATAAAATATTACAGTGGCATGAGGCAGTAATTAAAAAGAAAATATCAAAAGGACGCAACTGGTTTCGAAAGTCATTTTCATCAATCCAACTATTATAAAATTAACAGTGGTTGGTTGATACTAGGTTAAAGAAAAAAAAATGTAACACAGAAAGAAAGAAAATACCGGTTTCAAAAGTTATGAGTTAACTTCATCAACTAAAAGGAAATATTAATCGCTAAGTCTGCTCAAAAATATCGGTATATGAGACTGGAATTCAGAAGGGTATATCCAAATTAAAAGAAAAATAATCGGTTTTGTATGCTATAAATATGCAGTCCCTTATATCTTCCTAACCAGAGAAATATTCTTGATACACATATTTGACTTTAAAAGTTAGCTCATATAACTGACATTTTTTTATCTTTTTTTTTACATGACTATTTTTCCTCCTTCTAAACCCCTTTTACCAATAATTCAGCATTTCATATACTTGTTTTTCTCTGTTTTATTTTAAATCCCCTATCATGTAAGAATTCATTCTCAGAACCTGCATTCCTCGTCTTCGTGGACGGAGAGGGACCCTTTATATTACCGTTGTGATACGTTTATGGGTGTTTTTCAATGGCTGATACCACCCGCTTCAAAAGTTTCGCTATGTGCGTTCTAGTTCTTTTGAATTGCTCCTCGTTTGTCGAGCGTAGCTCGTTTTTAGCGGTGACTAAGAGCTGATACTGATCTACTTGTTTTCTTGACCTGAAGAAACGGGCTTATAATTCCTCTAAACAATTGCCGTCACCTTACTAACATATGCATGCTTTTCTCAAGGAATATTTGCAATATTTTATCTTACAAGCATTGGTTTGATTTATTGTAATAATAAAACTATTTTGAAAGTTTTATATAAATTACTAGTTTTAATAACTTTATTATAATTTTAGTTATTATTATAATTAAAATATACTTACTTGCAATACAGATTCTCTGGATCTTTGCACTGAAAGAAGACGAACACATGTAAAAAACTTTTATTTGACTTTTAAAAATTTTAACTACCAAATTATTTTAAAGGATTGATTTGTTCTTAAAATATTGCGTTCGTACATGCAGTAATATAGGCACACACATACATCACCCTAAGAGTGTCAAATTCTTCTTAGTAATTAAAATTTAAATATGTAATTTTTTTTTATCTTACATAATAAAAGATGTTTCGTTTTCTGTCTGTCTGTGTGGGTCGTCTGTAGTGGAAAATCTAAGCTTCAGACAGCTGTTTTAAGTTTGGGTTTTAGAGGAATGTGCGGCAGTAAAATTATTCGGTTATTTAGAAAAAAAAAGAATGTAAGCAACTAACGAGTATTTTGTATTGAGATTTGTATGAAAAATATATATCAAACAAATAGAAAATATGTATTTCTTTTATTCCTGGGAAAAAAGTAGATTGCTGTGTTGAATAGGTGATTTTTAGTGATTTTTTTTCGAGAGTTAGGCTTAGCGCAAAAAATTAGGTTCGGAAGCGAAGCGCTCCGTCCTTTTGGCCATGGCAGTTCCGAAATGCCGCCGTCCGCAAAGGGCTGGAGGGCCCAAAACGTTTAGATCCGTCGAAAACTGGAGTTGCGATTTTCGACACGATTCCAGCACACATTACCATGTATTACAGGGAAAGTAAAAAGTAAATAATAAATTGTGAGGAAAACCAAGTTTTCCATTGCCTTCTTCTACGCAGTAGTAGTTCAAGGAAAATTGGAAAATACATTTTAATCACACCCAAAATTGTAATAAATTGATGCTATCGGCGAATTCAATTCAAAACAATATTTTTTAGACCTTATCATTATCCAAAATTGATATTATGCAAAAATTGTTAAATATATTTCATCTACCAACGCCGCCATTTATCTCTTTGACAATTTTACCTAATGTAAATTCTGAATGATGAAAAATTTATAGTATTGTTTTGAATTAAACGTAACTGCACCTTCAATTTTGTTCAATTTCGTGTGAGATTGAAATGCATTTTCTACTATTCCGTATACCACTGCTGTGTAAAGGTGGATATTGAAAAACTTTCGTAATTTATTCACAAACATGAACATGTTGATCACTAATACCAATTTCAAAACCGCGATATAGATGTGGTTTTCAAGATATGTTAAAAGTAGACAATTGTCAAGGTCTGACGCATGTAAAGATCAGTTATTTATTATTTATCTTTTATTATCATTTGCTATCATTTATTATATAGTTTAGTATCATTTGTTAGCTTTAGGTGCAAGAGTATAAATTGACTAATAATTTTTCATACAATTTACCTGATAGTATGTTCTATCTTCTTAACTGTCGAGTTAGTTATTTTTTTAAACACCATTTAGTGTAGGATTTCCATGTAAATAACGGAATCCACTCTGGGGCATGTTTGACTTTCAGTTACCATTATACATACGTTCACTCTTTGTGAAATGACCTTCATTTCTCCTTTGACCAGCAATGACCATGCGCTTCGTTAGTTACTTCTATGCATACCATGACCATGCATTAGCAACAAGAACTCCAGCTGAATAACAGACATCAACTCCAGCTGACAGGCCATCATCTCCTAATATCCACAGACAGATGCGAGCCATATACACTCCATTCCATATTTCTATTTTTATACGACTCTCTATCAAAACATAGATACTATATAAATCACTAACATAAATCATTGAGTTTACGCACCCCCTAGAAAGACCCTCTAACAAACCAATTTATCATGTTTTCAGTTTCAGAGAATACTATGAACGAAATGGAACAAACCATGAAGGTAAAAGTAAGGAGATGAAACTTCATATTAAGAAAACGCCAATATCGTTTGAAACAGCTGGCCCATTCAGGTGGCACTGGGATAAAATAAGTAGCCCTGCATTGTATGCATTTCTCTGGCGAAAGACCTAAACATTTATTTAAGCTGTCAATTTTATAAAAATAATATATTAGCGCAATGCAAACTAGAACTAAAGCAATAAATAATATTCCTAAGTATTCAAAATTATTTTACCTTTAAATTTATTTTTATCTCCCTATATTCTGCACTCTATTTACTATTATGAATAAATACTTGTTAATTGTACCCATAATTAGGGAACCTTTAATTAAAAAATAATCAACCATACATATAATAAATATGCCTTTCTGCTCTGCCAACTAACAGCAGCAACTATTTTACTAACACTAGCGACAACTTAGCGACAAAGCATTATATCATTTTCAAGCGTATCATAGGAATTTTATCTCTTTCTTTCAAACCCATGCAACTAACTCTCTCTAACTTTTTAGGTCATACAATTCAACTACAGCCAATCTATCTATAAACAAAATTTGCATTAATTACGTTGTTTAGTACACGAATTTGAAGAAGTATATCTAACTCCATGGTTTAAATATTCATATTCTGGAATTTTTAAATAGGAATAACTTCTTAATATTAACTTTCCAGTTGAGCTGAATTATAGAGGTGTCACATCTCTACCTCCATGAGCTGAATACAATTTTCCTTTTATTTCTTTATGCATTAAAGTTTCATAGCTATGCAATTGCATTATGTTGTGGCAACGCCTTCGACCTGAGATTTTAAACACAAATATATATATATATATATATATATATATATATATATATATATATATATATATATATATACATATATATATATATATATATATATATATACATATATATATATATATATATATATATATATATATATATATATATATATATATATATATATATATATATATATATATATATATGTATAAAACCTTTGGAAGGCTATTTCCCCCAGATCCAAAGGTTAATTTGAGAAACGGATTTCAAATTTGGATTCAGCAAGGTCGAATTAATATACATGAGTTTTTCAACCACTGGGGTTGCATTTGGTGCTCTGACATTCTGATACGGCGTTCTTAGAGAGGTGATGGTGCTACCTTGATTCAAATGCAAGATAATTGAAGAGTTAAACCTGACAAATTGTAATGTCATATAATGTACCGAGAAATTGAAATACAGAGAAACCCGCATATAGCAAAGTCACATGGAACAGGGGGAAAGTTTAGCTATAACCGATATTCGCAATAACTGATAAAACGACTAAATAAACGGTAAACGGTATGATATAAACAGTAAGAATGACTTATTTGCCTGCATATTATGTCATTATATTAAGCTTTTTATCACTCTTTATTGACAAAAAACTGTAAACTTTTTTTGAAATTTTGAATTTACAACATATTCGCATAGTACTTTTCCTATTGCATCTAAATTCAGAGCCTAACAAGGACGCATAATTGTATTTTGGTTTAGGTTATTAGTTCTTGAATAATAGTGGTTATAATTTTTTTTAATATTTTGACCTGTTTTTAAAATGTCTAAAGCAAACGAGCAACCCACAAAGAAAGATGTCTTCGAGAATTTAAGATCTAATAAAATATAACAAAGATATAATTAAAAAAAAATTATGAAGGAGCTTTGATATGATGGCAAATGGTTTGTTCACTACATTTTTTTTACCGAACTACTAAGCATTTTAATTTTCTTTTGTATATATATTTCGTAGTGTCATGTGAATTTTCAGAAAAACGGAATTGTCGTATCCAAAACTCCCCTCTAATCCATACGTCGAATCCATATCAGTCGTCGAATCCATATCAGTTGAATCCAAATCAGTCATCATCTAAGCTCTATCTCTAGCCAATCTTGAGTAATAAAGTTTTAAGAAAATTTTTTGAACCGAAAGTGGAAAAGAAACTAGAAGTGAAAATTCTTAGTTAACCACTCTGATTTTCAATCCACATCAGTTATCATCTAGGCTATATTTTGAAATATAGACTTACCTATATTTTGAAATATAGACTTATCTATATTTTGAAATATAGACATTTCAAGTAAAATAAAAATTTGGAACAGAAAATGAGAAAAAGAATCGTAAATGGAAATCCTTAGTGAATCCCCCATCCACTCCGCTGAATGATGATTCTGTCATCATCTGAGCTTTATCCATAGCAGATCATGATAAATACAGGAATCATTTTTTTTAATAAAATTTTCAAAAATTTTCCTACCAATCAAATTTATTACATAATGTTGCACAACCATGATTGTACGAAAGTCAAGGGAATAGCAAAATTATTCTTTAAATTGAGGTACAACTGCATAAAACTGAAATCTTACCTTGAGATGCTTTATAAAATTTGATCCATTTATAACAGCGCATTTGGTTTGGATAATTACCATTCCAGCTCAACTTTTCTATTATCATCAATAAATACATTATATGATCAAAAGTATCCTGACAGTTTGGATGCTAGAATGTTTTTCGAATTTCTAAACAAATATTCGAATTTCTAAACAAAGGCGAAGTGTTCTGTAACCTTGGCGATGTGAAGAACATGCTTGAATGCACACTTCCCAGTAAAGTTTCGGTGACTTGTGCATTTAGGGTACCACGAAGATATTGAAAAAGGGGAAAAATGTATTTGATCACCCTGCATCATAAAAAGCTGGAAATTATTTGTAATTTTCGCAAAATTGTTAATTAGCTTTGTTGAATGTTTATAAGCATTTTCGTAAAACAAAAACTTATGTTCATGGAGATATAAACGTTTCTGTAAAAAACAAAACAAATTATATTTCCTATTTTTTGCTTACAATATCCATAGGTTTCAATCAAATTTCACGAAACTTGCAGAACATGTGTCAACGTCCAAGAAAAACGTTATACTTCAATTGAAAATTAAAACATTGAATATACGATGAGATATAAGCATTTGAAGAAACTAAGTTTTTACTGCGCAGGCGGGAAACATAGCAATAGTTTTCATGATTTTGTAGTGAATACTGTAGGGCAACTTCTATTAAAAATCCACTGGAATATCGTGAAATTTCACAAAGATTTCGACGATGTAGTGATCAGTTTTTCTCTGACTATCTGAAAGTACCTGGATGATAAGGGGGTCTCCACAAATTGGCATTTTACAAATTCATCGGACACCCCTATTCTGAAAATGAACTAGTCCAATTTTTTGCAAATAATGATCACCATGTACAGGGGTGCCCGGAGACTTTTGATCATTATTTGCATGAAATTGGGCTAGTTCATTTTCAGAACAGAGGTGTCCGATGCATTTGCAAAATGTCAATTTGTAGAAACCCCCTTATCATCCGGGTACTTTCAGAGAGTCGAAGAAAAACTTATCACTATATCGCCAATATCTTTGTGAATTTTCACAATATCCCGGTGAATTTTTTATAGAAGTTTCCCTACAGTATGTACTACAAAATCATGTAAGAAAACTATTCCTATGTTTCGCTCCTGCGCAGTAAAAACTTAGTTTCTTCAAATGTTTATATCGCATCGTATATTCAATGCTTTAATTTTCAATTGAAGTATAATGTTTTTCTTGGACGTAGACAAATCTTCTGTAAGTTTCGTGAAATTTCTGAATATTGTAAGCAAAAAACATGTAACAAAATATGTTTCTTTTTAAGAAATGTTTATATCTTCATAAATATACGTCTTTGTTTTACAGAAATGCTTATACACATTGAACAAAGCTAGTTAACTATTTTGCGAAAGTTACAAATCATTTCCAGCTTTTTATGATATAGGGTGATCAAATATATATTTCTCCATTTTTCAATACCTTGGTGGTCCTCTAAATGCACAAGTCACCGAAACTTCACTGGAAGGTGTGCTTTCAATTATGTTCTTCACATCGCCAAAATTGAGACAACGGCCCTACCGTGCTGAAAACACCGGTTCTCGTTAGATCACCGAAGTCATGCAGAATCGGGCGAGGTTAGTACTTGGGTGTGTGAACACCTGGGAACACCGCGTGTTGTTGGCAGATTTCAGGCGCGGTAGCCCGGTGTTTTGCGCGCTGGATTTGCGCGCTGCCACACATGCCGCAGTGTTCATGCGGAGTACGATCACGTTAAACATGTGGGTCTGTAAGTCCTTCCGAGAGGTTGGTGGTAGGGGAAAGAGGGTACGGTCCCTGTGGATGCCTCCCCCACTGGGTTCCGGTCTAAATTGGTGACACTTCTCGGCCGTCCAAACGGTTACCTTACACCTTTCTGGTAGGCCGGACGGTCTGGGTCTCCACAACAGCAACAACATAGCCAAAGTTGCAGAACACTTCGTCAAATATTTGTTTAGAATTTCGAAAAACATTCTAACATCCAAAGTGTCCGGATACTTTTGATCGTATAGTGTATCTCTCTAAAACATTTTCGATCTAATACTGCACACCGCGCACACCTTAATCCATTAATATCCTTAATACTTTTTCATCACGAACAGAAGCCTCTCCAATCTTATCTCATGTCTTGAAATAACTAATTGTGAACCCGGATTGCCTATGTTTCTGTTTATACAAAGAATGCAACTTCAAGAGGCATCTACGAAACACCACCATTATTTAAAATTAAAGTTCATAACAGAAATTATATTTTTCAGAGACCATAAACATCCCAATAATTAACCTCTTTATGGGCAGGTTGAAAAAATATGTTTAGGTTAACTCATAGAAATGAATTCAATGACTAAACAAAATACATATTAGCCGTGTTTTCTCTTTTGCAGATCGTTCACTTGTGGTTTAAACATCATCTGAAGAAATGTATTTTGAGTATTTTGAAAATACATAATGCGTTAAAAATGTACTTTCGATACATTATCAAAACACTTTACTTTTTTCAGTTTAAAATACGAAATACAAAATATAAATGCATTTTGAAAATGCATTTCAAATACATGTATTTTCAATACTGTCAAACTATGTCCAGTTTAGATCCAAACTCATTGGGAGCGGCATCCACAGGGAACGTACCCTCTTTCCTTTACCATATCATCAATGTATCGGAAAGACTTACGGACCCACATATTTGACGTGCCCGCACTACGCGTGAACACTGGGAGAGTTTGGATGAGCTACTACCACATTGTTGCGACCTAGAAGGCGAGTCATACGTCTGTTGGACCAACTAGCTTCCGATAGGAGTCTGATGTGACCTCAATATGTAAATCTGATAATTGTTCGTAGCTCCGTGAAGTATATCTCAAGTGCATCTTTGTATACAATTTGCAGTATCAAAGCAGAATATCAAGTTTTAATTGCCCGTGAATGAGAACACCGGTCGTTTAAAATGCTGAACGATGCGCTGTTCTCATGCGTGTCGTGTCATATGAGCCCTATAACGTCATTGGCGTTAATAGTTTGATCATTTGTATAACTCTTATATAAGTATATATATATATATATATATATACATATCAAAAATAAATATATCACAAAAGGAACTCCCAAATAAGTAAAGGAGAAAATAGAAGCTCTACTGAAGATGTGGCGCTTAGCAGCTCTGCATCCAGAGTGGCATATATAAGGATATAAACAAGAAGAAAAGAGAAGTGAGAACGGGAGTGACCATATGATTTGCATAGAATGGCAGGGGTGGATTGCGACACCCCTTTCCCGCTTAAAGCAGCTTTTACGACCCGGGCAACGCTCACGGCACCAATGTAACTCAATGGTCAATCTCCCACATGTGCAAAGACAGAAGCACCCGAACGGACACAAAAACAAAGATGGAACCAAGCAAGGAAGAGATACACCCTACAATCCAACATGAAAACACAACATTTTATAAGGGAAAGTCGCGCATGCGCGAAAAGACTTCTTGATGATAGGATCGCAGATATGAATATATACATGATTAAGAATGCTCAAATAGATTCAAACAAAGCACAATTTCTTTCTTTGAAAAAGGAATAGTAATAATGTTGTAAAAAATATCTAGGGTAATTTATTTTTAATGCATCATTTATTATTTTATTACATTCATAAATGCAGTCTTTTTTTAAAAGTACTGTAGTTTCTGTTTCTTCTGAAGTATCCGATAACAATATTTCTGAAAATATTTTTAATGAGGTTTGAATTCCAATCAATAATATTATTTATTTTGATATTGTATGAATTTCTCTTGTCGTGTATGGTTGTATAAATTCCATACTGTTGGTGTTTTCTTATTGATAAATCCAAGAAGTCTGTCCAAAAATCCAAGAATCCGGTCAATGAGGATGGATCGACAGACTTCTTGGATTTATCAATAAGAAAACACCAACAGTATGAAATTTATACAACCATACACGACAAGAGAAATTCATATAATATCAAAATAAATAATATTATTGATTGGAATTCAAACCTCACTAAAAATATTTTCAGAAATATTGTTATCGGATACTTCAGAAGAAACAGACACTACAGTACTTTTAAAAAAGACTGCATTTATGTATGTAATAAAATAATAAATGATGCATTAAAAAAAATACCCTAGATATTTTTTACAACATTATTACTATTCCTGTTTCAAAGAAAGAAATTGTACTTTGTTTGAATCTAAATAATCATTCTTGATCATATCTGTATTCATATCTGCGATCCTATCATCATGAAGTCTTTTCGCGCATGTGCGACTTTCTCTTATAAAAAGTTGTGTTTTCAAGTTGGATTGTAGGGTGTATCTCTTCCTTTCTTGGTTCTATCTAGGCTGTTGTGTCCGTTCGGGTGTTTCTGTCTTTGCACATGTGGGAGATTGACCATTGAGTTACATTGGTGCCGTGAGCGTTGCCCGGGTCGTAAAAACTGCTTTAAGCGGGAAAGGGGTGTCGCAATCCACCCCTGCCATTCTATGCAAATCATACGGTCCCTCCCGTTCTCACTTCTCTTTTCTTCTTGTTTATATCCTTATATATATACATATATATATATATATATATATATATATACATATATATATATATATATATACACATATATATATATATATATATATATATATATATATATATATATATATATATAAAATTGAGCTACAATCGTGAAACTCGGCTTACAAATATCGTTTTAAGAGTTATACAAATGACCAAGAATAATAAAATAAAAATTGAAATTTTTTAATAAAAAACTATGCATAAACTGCGGCAAGTACAAAAAAACCCAACTCTACCATATCTGTTACAAATAAGTAACTATAGACCAAGACTAAGGATAAAAATACTAGTTAACTTATCACTATAATGGTATGGAGATGAGGGGATAGTAACATAAATCATAATTAAATAAGTATATATATATATATATATATATATATATATATAAATATATATAAAATAAGGAAAGCAAACACGGCAAAAATGAGAAAAGACAATTAGCTCAAGATTAAAGATCAAAACATGGAGAACAATCAGTGAAATTCACAAAAATGAGTTATCCAATCAAGGATAAATAATGCAATTGTAAAATACTTACGTGGTGTATTTGAAATTACTGATAATATTATTTACAAATTCTTCCGTATAGTGGTAATTTTGACAAATGCGTTTAAGATTTTTGATGTGGAGATAGTGAAACTGAGGATCAGAAAGTCGATGTATTCGAAATCGCTGATTTAAAATGATGTTTCCAAACAATTGAATAGAATTACAAGATCGATATGATAGCATCTGAATGATAGTGAAGTTATATGATTCTTTTTTATCATATAGATTGGTAATAACATGATTATGGAGGGTATCTAAATTTAGGTCTAAATAATTTTCAGTTTGACTAACACTAGGCTCATTAGGGATAATTCTAGGTTAGAGGAGTAAAAATCAATATTAATTGGATAGGAATCATCAATATCGTTTTTGTTTTGCAACAGAGTGTATATAGAGATCTATCTGTATGTATATAAAGATATTTTCTAACTCCTTTTTTCGAATTAATTCTATGTTCTCAATTCTCACGGTTACTAATACAGATTATAACTTACAAACATAACTCCCTCAGTTCGCATGGTTACTAATATATATTATAACTTACAAACACAACTTCCTCAACTTGCATGGTTACTAATATAGAATACTACTTACAAACATTGTTACTAATACAGAAGAATATAACTTACAAATATAGTGGACAAGTCTTCTGTCAATTCTGTCGTTGTGAAGTACACCCTCTCTCTGAAATATGAATAATAAATTTTAGTCAAAAGATGCTCAAGAAGCTCTGTAACAAAAAATGAAATAGTATAAAAACTTCGTATAAATTTAGCATACACTAAAATTTAAGTTAACCGGTTTTGAAATCAAAAACATCAGTAGTAGCACTATTCTGATGGAGCCGAAGTAATTTTGCGTGAATTCATAATGTCGTTTTTAGGCATTTTCAAAGTATTTCAAAATATTGACATATTGAAATTAGAACTACTGTTTAAAAAGATCAAAGTTCAAAATATTAATATATCAGATTTGTAGCCATTATATTTCGAAAGAATAAAAACTGATCTGAATTCCAATTCTGGCCTATCAAAGGGCTACATATTGCTATACATACAGCCAGAGATACTCCAACCACAGAGAAATCTCAGCATCTGCAGTAGAATATGTGGCCGAAATTTTCTTCTACCTTTGGAGAACGCTATTGTTTTGTTGTAATGAAAATAATATGCTTTTTTGTATCATGTTCTACTATGTTGACTTGCTATTTCGTATTAAGTTGTATCTCTATTTACAAATTCGCTATAAATATATTCTGGATTAATGTTTTCGATATGTGAAGCAATACCATATGGCATTATGGATTACAGCTTGTGATGTGTTGTTGATGTTGAGGCCCAGACCGTCCGACCTACCAGAAAAGAGTTTGTGATGTGTTGAAGACCCAGACCGTGCGACTCGTCCGAGGACGTGAGCAACTATTTGGGCAGCCGGGACTTGTGATGTGTGAAGCAATAAAACATCGTATTTTATATCTGGGTGATAAATTGTCACTATTCAAAGTTCAAAAATCTTATCTTTCTGAAAAACAAGACAAGCATATGTTTTAGTATTAATGGGATTCATTCGGATGAAATTATCGAATGTCTCTAAAGTTTCAGATCATTCCATAAACTCGATAATAATAAAGAATTATTTGAATATTTTTTGACCAATGGAAGTGCTTTCCCCAGCTCAATAATACTAGAGTAACACAAGTAAATGAACTTTTCGAATGATTTGAGAAAATTACCAAATTTATCGGTCACTTCTATAGCATTCATTAGCATTTAGCTATAGTTTGTATTGGAATATTTTTTGCTCGTTGGTAGTATAGTTACACAAGTAAATGAACTAACTATTCGATTATTCGAATGATTTTTTACTATTGCTGTCAAATCATCGATAGCATTTTTTCGCATTTAGCGATAGTTTGCATTCAAATGACTTTTAGCGATAGTTTGTTTGATTTTAAGTTGCTAGTAAAGTAAATTATTTATTTATTTATTAGGTTTACTATCTTCGATTTGAAAACTTTTAACACACGTGAATGTGTTATTCGAATTACTTTAGACGATTAATAACAACTGCTCGAGAGGATCATGCAGTCAGGAGAGGTTGCACGTCCACAACAATGGCTTCACTATTAACCATTAGAAGATATTTGCCATCCTCCATGCATCCTGTATCAAGGAAAACGATTCGGAGACAACTAGCGGAAGGTAGGATTAGGTGTCGATGTCCATTAACCTTTTAACTACGGTGGTACAACAGTTGTACCACTAAAAATCTCTTCTCCTAGAGTGGCGCTGGTTCAATTGCTGTACCAGTCTTTTTCACCCCCATTTTTCTGGGAAATGAGGGGGGCGCCTCTTGTACGCAGCCCTTCCTCCATGTTCATCCTGACAGAAGAGGAAACGAGTTACGAACAAAAGACAAGTTCCTTGAAGGTATTTACTTACAGGGGTGGAATTTTCAGTTATTTTGCCGTTCTGGAGTAGAAAAAGTGGATTCTTGAAGCCGTAACTTAAAGGTTAAGGTGCCTACAATTTATCCTTCTACATAAGCAGAGCCGTCTGGATTAGTGCCAACCCCAGTCAGCCTAGACAGCGCCGATTAAAGGCATATTGTCTTTAACAACGAATCCGTTTCTCTCTTAGTGCTGATGATCGCCGCATACGTGTGCGTATACGTGTGTACCAGTGTTCCGATCCCGCATTTGTTGTCGAGCGGCAGACGGCCATCACACGTGGGGTGACAGTCTGGAAAGCCGTCTCGTGCGACAGCCGATCTCCACTAGTTGCATTGTAATCCAATCTGATGGCTCGTTTGTACGTCGACGATATTCAGCAGCCTATTATTCTGCCTATGCTGTCAAGTCGCCAGTTTCCATTTACCAACAAGTTAATACTCGAGCATATAATGCACGATTTTCTCAACTCTGTCTTCGAGGATTTAATACCTCCCCATGGCCATCCAGGTCTCCAGACCAATCACCCATAGAACACGCATGGGACATTCTGGGACGTAATTGCAGCCTTCTATTGAATACTATTGAATTTAATGACCAGTTTCAACAGGCAGAATCTTCCGCAGAAGGACATAAGCAACTTAATCGACTCTACATGACTTAATAGTTACGCTCTTAAAAGAATGACTGCCAAGAAGTAATTAAATTTAAGTTATTAAGGAAAACTACGTCACAGAAAACTATCTATAGTTTCGATACTTCTTAACTACTATTATTGATTATCCAATAGTGCCCATCATTATTTTATTAGTTAAAATGTCATATTCTACCTTTATCTTATAAGAAATGGTGTAGTTTGATGAGCGGCAATTGTCAGGATTGTCTGGGACACACACGCACACACACACAAACACACAAACACACACATGCACACATACATACACACACATATATATATTATATATATATATATATATATATATATATATATATATATATATATATATATGTAATCAATTCAAGTAATCGTAAAATATCGACATCACCATAGAAGCAAACCCACGGCCATAATGTCGATAATAGAAAATAACAGCACCGGCCCAAATTCGAAGATTGAAAAGAATTAAAGTCATCTTCAGGTTTGAGTATCAGCACCGGCACACACACACACACATGTATATGTATATATATATATAAGTAGTAGAGGAACGAGAGTTCAACATCAGCAGGAGCAAGAGAGCATGAATGACGTCACGGAGGATGACGTCATCGGCTTATCTTATCGGATGACGTCATCGGCTTATCTTATCAGATGACTCACTCGATAAGATTATCGGATGACGTCATGTATTGATACAGACAGTGAAGAAGACCTTGGCGGCCATCTTGGAAATTTTGGTGGCGCCCTCTATGGACAGGTTGGAGAACTGTGTTGGCTAAAAGGAACGAATTGGTTCTGGACTGAGCTGGATTCGAACTGGGGACCCCTTGCACCGTAGGAGAGTGCTTTAACCAGTATACACTTTGAGACTTGTAGGCAGATGGTGAATGAATGATATCTTTCCTGCGAAAGGAGTTGGGTACTTAGAATATTTTCTGAACTTCTACGAGGCGATGGTGCGAGTGAATTAAGATTTTAATTCATTTTTAATAAATGAATAAAATATATTATGAAAAAAAAATGGAATATATAATCATAATTTAATTTTAATAAGGGGATTATTTTTTTAAATGATTGGGTAATTATTGTTTTTATGAAATGTTTTGGAAAATGCTTGAAGACATTTACGAAAGTTTAGATGGCGATGATGGTGGCACTTGAATGAAATACATGCGACGAATAATAATAGAATTAATTTCGAGTGAGGTTTTTGTGTTCTTTTAATTCGGTAGTCGGACGATGCCTTAATAATTTTAACTTCACACTCATACATGTTTTAATGAATGAAGATAATTATTTTTTTTACATTGACCGTTCATCAGTGATTTTTTAAGGACGGGGTGTATGTTTTTGAATTTTATTAATTTTAATGAAATGATTTTTGGGATGTTTTTGAATGAAGGAATGGGGGACTCCATAGTGAACTAGAATATCGCATGTTTGATGTTATAAAATTTTACCACAAGTTAGAAACAGGATTTGACCCTTTTAGAAGAGGTGTATCAGCCACGATTTATGTTTTAAAAGCCTGCGAGATTTTAGGGATAGGTTATACTACTCGCTGAACACGTTTCGACAATTTTTTTTATTTAAGAACGTAGTTAAAATGAATAGGTGTACTGAATTATCAGTGAATGTGAAACTTGGGAGATATTTTTATAATAAGAGAACGCAAAGTACTGAAAGCTTCACAAGCTAATGTTGTACACAGATGTGACTTGCATATGTATTGTGGCATGGATATTCTTACCAAAGTCTTCTAAAAAGGGAATCCATATTATTTTGAAAAGTATGCTGGGTTATTTCAAAGAGTCATCTAAAATGTTATGTATTAGAAAATAGCAAGATCCATTTCTATGTAGAAATAGTACATGCATGTCATACATTAAAAAAAATGAGTGTATGCCATTTCTAGTTTAGAAAATAGCCTGTAATGTATTCGAAAATCGTACGATCCATTTCTACAAAGAAAGGATATGATGGATTTTCTACTTAAAAAAAAAATGATACATGCATGTTATACATTAGAAGAAAAAATGTTAGTAAAAGTGGGAAATGTTAGTAGCAGAAGAAGAAAGTGGGAGCGTTTCCAACAGTACCTGGGAGGTGACGCTAGCTGTCGTTTCACTCTTTATGGGCAGTGTTCCCCACCAACGTGAAATAATTTTCTTAAATATGGATTTAAAAATAATTATGAATTTTAAGTTAAGTTACTTGTAATTGAATGGTAAGATAGAAGTTTAGAAAAATTAAACTTTAATGCTTTTAAAACATTAAAAAAAATATGAATTTAGATACTTGTAATATTTTTTTTTCATTACAAGGTTATGAAAAAAAAAAGTTACAAGATAGAAATTTAATGAATTTAAATGTAAAGTGACAAAATTAGATTATTTCACATTGGCAGGCCTATTTTCCCCAAAAAAAATTATACAAAAGTACACATTCACTTGATTTTTTCTTTATAGGTAAATTAGAAAAAAAATATAATATTTAAAATAAATTAATTTAAGATGAATGTATATAAGAATTAAACTGAAAATTTAAAAAATATTTAAAGATAAATAAAATTAAAAAAAAAAACTAACGAATTTAAAAAAAAAAACAAGAAAAACCAAGTAAATGTGTACTCACATAAGCCCTTGCTTATAGGCGTACATGTCGAGCCCCGCAAAACACTTTGAATCCAAGTGTAAGGCCAAGCTGTGCTCACTTATATTGTTTTGAATGTTGCATAAGTTTACGTGAAACAGTGCACTGTCACCCACAGAGCGCAGCTTGTCCTCTATCATCGTGTTGAGACAAGCGTGTCGCCTTTGTGAGGGGTGATTGACGACGCACCCCTCGCAGTAAAACAGCTTTTCCCCAACTCGTTGAATTTCACTGCGTACACATTCTAGTATGTGTTTGTGTAAAATATCTTCATATCCTATTGGCTTAGGCTCTACGGGTCTTAATTGTTGCATTTTCAAAATCCTGGTACGTAACACCTTCTCATATAGCACTTCCAAGATAGCATATGCAATGTCATCACACACTTCTTTTAAATTAACGATATGTTCCATGGAGAGGGTAATTGCCGATGGTTTCAGATGAAACGGACCCTCTCCATTTTTATACATTTGCTGTAAATGACATTCCCCATCTGCATTCAGCACAATCAGTTGATTATTAGCTATAAAGCTAGCACTTGTATAAATGTTGTTAAATTCATATATTTTGCTCGAAAATTCGCGCCACGTTGCAGCGTTCATGATCACTCCATGTTGGGTGGCACGCCCCTCTTCATACTTTCGTATGTGAATACGAACGTTCTGTTTGAAAATGAAAATTTGCAGATGGGCACTCAACCCCAATGAAAATGAATAGTGCGGTTCATAGGGTGTAGGGGCAGCAGGTATAACAGCCACAATAACTGGATCGTCATCAGTGGCGGTGGTGGGGCTGACTGAGTTGCTTAGATATGCCGGCTCATCCGAGTTGTTAGCACAAGTAGAATTGTCCAAGTTGCTTGTATTGGGTATAAATCCAAAACCTGAAAGGCTTGTAGACTGGTCAGTAACTTCTGCAGATACTGGCGATTCAGGCCTACCATAAGCGATCGTCATCCAATCGACCTCTGGTAAATCACCGTACGAACGAGACATTGTAATTTAAAAAGCAAAAAAGCAAGAACTAAAATCTGGACAGCAAAAATCTGAAGACAGAGAAAAGTATGTTAAGAACTGTGTGCACCCACTCTATATACCCTCAGCATTGCACACGTTATCAGTGATTGGATAACAAATCATTCATCTATCACGCCATTGGCTGCTTTGCAGGGGATGCTGGTGCGCATGCGCAAGTATTTGCGCTGTCATGGGATACCGATAACGCTTTCCTGATAGTGCAACATGAACGATGCGCGTAACCATGGTAGCAAGATAAGATTTTACTGATAACACAAGGCGAGTGATTCATTTGGAGTTGGACATTCGTTGGAGTGGGTTTGGAAGGTGGTAAGTATATATTTCTTGTTTAAATGTGTGTGTTGGAAATAAAGACACAGATTATTTCATTTCTTTTTTTTTTATTTAAAATTCAACCAATTCACAGTAGTTTTTCGTCTTTTTGCTGGAGTACTTTTGTAGGGATGGGCATATACATGTTTATTTTTTACATAGTGTCGTGGAATGTTCATTTCATCTAAAGCTGCTAGAAAAGGTTCTTTGGCGACAACTTCACTTTTCCTGTTGGTGAATATCAGATTAAACAAGTCCACAATGTTGGATTTGGGGACAATGTTTCCATGATGTAGAATCTGTCCGCTTTCGTTCCAATCCAAGATGTCGGGATGCCTTTTTATGAGTGAAATCATTTCACCGGCATATCTTTTCAATTTTACAGGCACACTGTTTAATAGAATCCCATCGTAGTTGTTCACACTTTCTTTGATATTCAAATTCTTTTCAGGTTTTTCCTTTTTAATTAAAATGCTTTCTTCGTCCATATCTTCCTTGTGAATCGATGCTTGAATGGGTGTATTAAAAAAATTCATCTTTAGTTTCTTTTGCAAAAGTTCGTAATACAACTTCACTTTATCGTCTTCGCCGAGAGAACTATTTAAAATGCGAGACATTTCCTTGTCGAAAGCGGTCATGTGCTTTTCGGTGGGTACATGCTTGGAGAGAGACTCTTCAGGAATCAGTGCATATTTTTTAGCGTGCTCCATTAAAAAGTGTTGTAATCACACTCAGTGCCGCAGGAATCAGCAAGTTTAAAAATCCACCTTTTTGGATGAGTAGTTTTCGTTTCTGGTACAGAGGTTTACGCTTGTACGCCAATTCTCGCAAGGTAGTCTTGTGTTTACGGAGCTTCACTTTTTGGTGCTTCGTGAGAGGAATATTTCCTTTTAATGTGTTAAGAGTGCACTCGCAGAGAGCCTTTATACATGAAGATGGAATTTTTTTCAGTAGATTCTTTCGTAATTTCGAGGGGCAAATCTGCAGCAACTGCAACTGTCTTAGTTGTTTTTGGGTCAGCGTCATCTTTTCAAGTGATGAAATGACACCAACACTTTACGTTTTTATACAAAATTTTTATGTTATGCTTTCACGCAAAAACATGTCTCACTTGGTAGACATATTGCGTCTGGCCCGGTAAAATATTGGTGCGCAAACGCATTTCTTCGGGTGTTTCACTGCGCAAATCTATAAACAGATACGAATACGGTTTTTTAGTAGCGTCTTCGTACACTTCTTGAAAATATCGTGTCTGCCTGGGATATAACTGTTTTCCCAAATGCGTGATTTGACTCAAATCTCTTCGATTTTTACAAAGAAGGAGGTAGTGGGCGTTTAACGTAATTTCACGCATTTCTTTTCCTTTGTGAAAAAAGTTTTGCGTGATAAACACGACACTCAAATTCAAATGGTGACTTCCCTTGGTAAACAAGTGCGTTAAGCGTTTATCGTTGCCACACTCGGACATCAAATCGTCTATAATAAAAAGCGTGTTGGATTCCAAATATTCTCGATAATTTCCGGGTAGGCCTTCCACAAAAGTAACATCGGGGCGCGGTAGCCCATTGGTTAGCGCGCTGGAGTTGCACTCGGTAGGCCCGGGTTCGATTCCAGCCACTGCCAAAACTGCCGCCGTGTTCATGCGGAGTACGATCACGTTAAACATGTGGGTCCGAAAGTCCTTCCGAGAGGTTGGTGGTAGGGGAAGGAGGGTACGGTCCCTGTGGATGCCTCCCCCACTGGGTTCCGGTCTAAATTGGGTGGCACTTCCCGACCGTCCAAACAGTTACCTTACACCTTTCTGGTAGGTCGGACGGTCTGGGTTTCAACAAAAGTAACATCGGGAATTTCATCGTAAAGAATTTGGTGGATTCCATAAAACCACACAATTTTATCGAGGGGCGGTGAAAACATCTCCCGCTTGTGTTTTAATAAATCGCGAACAAAGAAGCTTTTTCCGCAGCCCGTAGGACCTGAAATGACCATCGTAAAAGGGTGTTGCAGAGTTGGAAACTCCATGGCAAATGAGGACACAGGTTTGTGCACATCCATATTTATTGGTAAAAAGGTGTAGCAATCTTAAAATGCTTGGTTACAAAATTATAAATTTTTATATCATTTGATAATTCGTGGGGTACAAAAGATAACATAAAATCTTTCAAAGAAGTTCCGCGACATCTAGAATATAAATAATAAATACAAAGTGACCACAGACGGCCGTGACATTGCTTTGCAGGGGCATACAATTATAGTCCATATGCCGAAAAGATGATACATAGTCCGATATAGCTCCTTCGAAGGCTTCCGGTGAATGTCCGTAGGAATCGAAAAATTCCAAACAATCTCGAAAAGGCAAGTAAAAGGCTAACCAATGACTTCCAGGTTCTGTCGAAGAGTCTGCGTTAGCCACGAAACAGGTGGGATATCGCTCAATCTTTTCAGGTAGATTGTCACTTGCAAAAACACCTAAAAAGGAATCGCTCGTAAAAATGTTCTTGGACAATGCCTTGTGCAGTTGCTTGGTATCCATTTTTAATTGGCAAAATCACACAGAATATGACGAGACTTGTTAATTTCAATCACGTTTTCAAATTCCGCATACACCAAGATGGAAATGGTTTCTCGAAGGGCTTTAGAAAATTTCACTTCTACACGTAAATTACCTTGCTGCTGCAAATTCATATGCGGCCCATCGCACAAGTCGGGCGACAAATCAAAAGCGTACAAGGCCCTTTGCAATAGCCCTTTGCAAATTCGTCTCGGGTGAGGTGAATTCCTTTATCTTGGTTAAATCCAGGGAACAGAGTGTGATACGCACGAATGTAGTTGTTGTCTTCAAAGTTCAATTCTAAGGGTTTGCTTGGAACTGGATTGCCGTCCACGTAAACACTTAAAAAGTTTACGTGTTGGTGGTCTAGAAAAAATGGATTTACTGCATATTGGCCATTCATGCCTGCATTATTAAGACACGCAATGACCACTCTTTTTGGCATCACACCTAAAAAGACATTATCTTGCATAAAAGACCAACTTCCTTTCGACACCGAATATGTTTTACACAATACACGGTCTATAGGATACTTTGCCAAATTCTTTTCCAAGGCTTGAACGTGGCCTAATAATACTCCGGGGCTTACTTTAACTTTTCGAACAAACATGGAAGCGTGCTCTAACAAAACTTTGTAGTCGGGTTTGGGTGCGTTGGACACTAAACAAAATTCAGATTTGCTTCGTGTCATTTTTATTTTCAAATCCACCAAATTCAAGATGAGGCGATTCTGCTGAAATATGTCGGAATGAATCTGACCAATCATGTCCACGGTTCTACTTAATTTACTCATTTCATATCTTTGTTTCAATCCTTCGTTGGGGTTCTCCGATAGAGGGTCTATATCACTCAGATTCGTATCTTTAAAGAAGCATTCACAGGTGAGTAAACTTTTCTTGGCATCAGCTCCATAATTTAAAAGTGTTTCAATGTAGGCTCTGTAGGGATAGGTGTTGGTGGCTGAAGAAATCACTCGTTCGTTCAAACTGACATCGACTTGTGAGAATAAGGAATGCAAAAACAAGTTCACGGGAGCTACCGATTCTTTATCAGGTAAAGGGGTTCCGTCCGATTTCACAATTTTCGCTTTAACATACAAGAACGAAGAACCCAAATCCATATATTCGTCTCCACTTCCAGATATGTTAAACTCTACAGGACCTCCATCTCGTATGTTAGACAGAGGGTGAAATTCTATAAAGTGTCCTTTTTCTATGGCAGTTTGGGTCGGTGGGGTCACAAATAAATCCAGTTCGGACTTGGTGCAGGGAGTGGAATCTTTATGAATCAGAGTCGTCATTCTGAAGAGAAAATATCGTGTGCTTTCACCTTCTTAGCAGCGGGAGAAATGATTCGATTTTTGGAGAGTCTCCTCTTTTTATGGAATTTTTTTTTATGTCCAGAACCAATCATCGTTTTCATTTTACTGGCAGCCTTGTCTGTCAGATTACGGCCTGCCTCTTTCAAATGGCGTTGGGCAGCCACTTTAAAATCATCTCCTCTAGTTACGTCATTCAATACATTCACACCACTGTGCCACATTTGTCTTCCGACGGCTTTCGCCCCCGATTTTAAAAGTGGAACAGCCGCTCTGAAAAATGACCGAAAAAGGCTTCCAAAGCCATATCCTTTCTGAAAAGTGCTTCCTTGGTAGTAATTAAGACCTTGTCCTGTTTGGTTCACATAATAGTCTTCGAAGGATTTTTTACAGCATTCGTAAGGAACATACATTATGAGAAGTACTTTTGGCGAAAGTGTAGTTTCACGTAGGAGCGTCCGCGTTCAAATGGCGTCAGCGCTCCCGTGTGCGTTCTTATAACGATTTCCAAGGTGTCAATCATTTTTCTACTCACAGGTAAGTAGTGAGGTCGATCGAATATCGTGGAGACCAATTCTCCATCATTTCCAGTGACTTTAACGATACGCAAAAGAGGGGCCAGTACATCGCCCACAATTTGTGGTTCTACAATGTCTGAATATACAAACAGTACACGATAATGTGCGTTTACATCCGCTACATAGGGTCCTTCACTCATTACTTCATGATCAGATTCTGAAGAAATCACCATGGGATCAAAACCCAACACTTGGGCTAACCCATCTTGTAAAATCACCTTGGCTCTATTCTTCACTCTAATGCGAACTCGTTTCGTAATAGGACTGTAATGGAAGGATATCTTGTTTTGGTGCTCTTCAATGAATATAGCCTTTAAAACATCAGGAATGGTTTCGTAAAATCCGGGTGGGATTCTCCGCCCAATCATTTTTCCATCATTCAAATCAAATCCTATAAAATTATTCTCCTGTGTTATATTCATCCAGGTATGGGGATATAAAAACTCAGCGATGGCTAATTCCCATGCGCCCTTTAACTCTATAGGGGAGGGAAATCGAGTTATAAAATGAGAAATTTTATTCTCCGGGAAAAAACTCATCGAGCTGTCGCTCGGCAGTGTCACATAGAAACTCATCTCGGCGAATGATTTATTAAAGGTAAAGTCCCCCTCTTTTATAAGGTGGATAAATCAGAGGCAGGAATCCACTGGTTAAACTTGTCAGGGTATCCACGATATTTCACAAAATATTCCAAATGCTTTTTTCGATATCGTTTCTTTAAAACGTGTTCGATCGGGTATTCCTCTTTCATTCTCACTTTTTGCAATTCTTGCATGTAAAAAGTTCCCTGAATCGGTTCTCCTAGTAAATCTTTAATTCTGTAAACAGCTGGTTCTCTTTTAACACATTCCGTGACTTTAAAAACTTCTTCAGACCAGTTCGTTTCGTATCCCTTTTCAAAGGTCATTTTTACCTTGGATACTCGCACGACATCACCCTCGTTTAAACTACATTTCGAGACGCGTGTGGGAGAATTACCATAAAGAGCATTCCACACTTGTGCTTCATTACTCTTATTCACTTCAGCAGGGGCTTTCTTAATGCTAGAGTGAAAAGTGTGGTTATAACTGTACATGATGGAATCCAAGACATCCAAATAACGGTATGTGTTTTGGCTGGTAAAGTACTTCCACATTTTCGATTTAATGGTACGGTTAAGACGTTCAATAACTGAGGCTTTTGTTGTGTTAAAGGTTGTTGTTGTTGAAACCCAGACCGTCCGACCTACCAGAAAGGTGTAAGGTAACTGTTTGGACGGTCGGGAAGCGTATTAATCTGTGTGTAAAACCCTACACAACAAACAATCCTTACACAATACAATGGTCATCACACACAACTAACATCCGACAGACTGACATACTTAAAATCAAGTAATGCACAAGAAATTCAAGGAGTCTTACACCAAAGGGGGAGAACCCAGGAGCAAAAACAGGATTAAGAAATTCATAGATCACCAAAAATTAAGAGCAGAGAATACTCACAGAAGTGTCACTTAACAGAATTTGAAATCTCTCTCGCAGTTTGAATACAGTCCTTCAGTTTGTTTATTAATACTTTATTTCTGCGGACACCGGAAAACCAAGCTGCAGAGTGGGCAGGGGAAGGTTTGACGAGGTGGAATTTTTTAGAAAAGGGACAGGAAAAAACATAGTGATCAGCGTCACCAAAAGCATTACAGGGACAGTTAGAAGAGGTTTTGTGCTTAAAGAAATTGAGGTAATCAAGGAACGGGCCGTGTCCGGTAATAAAATAAACAAGAAATCTGTTACAAATAAGAAGAGAAGGGTCAACCAAAGGGAGGAAAGAAAGAATACGGGCCGGGTCGTGAATACGGGGAGAGATATAGTCGTTTAAGTAAGTTTGCCACAGATTATTTAGGAATATTTTACAATGACGAGTGAGAAGAGAATAAGGGAAAGGGACCGTAAAAGGGGAACCAGAAAGGGAGGCAGCTTTGGCATGAGAGTCAGCAACTTCGTTTCCCAGTATTCCAGCATGGGCTTTAACCCATTGAATGTTAATTAATTTAGATGCCGAAAGGGCCAAGAGTTTAATATCACATAAGTATTTGGATCTATTTTTAACAGATTTTAGAGCCAGAATGGAGGACAAACTGTCCGAAAAAATATTGACCTTTGTATTGTTGTCCAACGCCCATTGAATAGCGACTTTAATGGCAGAGATTTCCGCTTGAAAGACCGTGTTTCCATGAGAGAGCTTAAAAGAGAACGATTCGACCAGGTCATCTTTTTTAAAAATGCAAACTGCAAATCCAATATTTTCGTCAGTTTTAGAGTCATCTGTGTAGATATTAAAAGGGGAGAATGAATCAGGGTCAAAGGAGGGAAGATTAACAATACGATGCGAGGGAGGGAGACTGGAAAAGGGAACGTTTGTATCAAAGCTGGAAGGGTCAGGAAGGGACGGGGATGAAAAAAGGTCAGTTTTAAGGCGCCAGAAATGAAATTTTTTGTAAAGGGTCTGTATAACAAATTGAACAGGGGGGATACCAGTAATTGAGTATAGAGAAATGCTCGAAGTTGTTCTAAAACCGGAAGAAATCTTCAAAAGGAAAATCCTTTGGAGAGAAATGAGACGTGAAGTTTGATCCCCCGTAAGACATTTACCCCATATTCCTGAGCTGAAAGTGATAATTTTTTCTATAACTGTAAGGTACCAGATTTTAAGGAAAGACCTGTTAACCCCCCAATTTTTACCCGCGATTTTCCCGAAAGTAGAAGAGAGCTTGAAGCATTTCTCTTTAAGATAAAATACATGAGGACTCCAGGTTAAGTTGTCATCTATTATAATTCCGAGATATTTAAGATGGCGGGTAATTTTAAGGGGTTTGTTTAACATTTTAAATCTTGGGTTTTGTTTTCTCTTGGAACGAGTTTTATTGAAGATAATACATTGTGATTTTTCGGGTGAAGGAGAAAGTTGAAGGGAGGACAAGGAGGATTGAAGGGAGTCCAGGAGGGAATTGGTTCGGAGTGTAAGTTGTGAGAGGGAATCACCAAATGTCACCACTGCAAGATCATCTGCAAAGGCCTGAAGATAGAAAAGGTCATTATTAAGGAGGAGAACTCGGTTGAAGTAAATGTTCCACAGGATAGGTGACAAGACCGATCCCTGTGGAGCACCGAAGGAAATGACTTTAGAGGAGGAATGGATATCGTTTGAAAAGGTAATGGACCGTGAACTGAGGTAAGAAAATATAAAAACTTGAAATTCGACGGGAAGATGAATGCTTTCCAGTGATGAAGGAAGGATATGCCAATTAAGGGAGTCGAAGGCTCCACAGATGTCCACAGTGGTGAGTGAAACAAAATGACCTGGTCTAAAGTCTCTAATAGAGGAGACAAGTTTGTGAGTAGCATCTTCGCAACTGACCATTTCCCGAAAACCGAAGTGGAGCTGATGAAGGGCGTCATTGGTTTTAATCCAAAAATTAAGTTTATTAGCAAATAATTTTTCGAGTATTTTTCCGAAAGTAGGTAAAAGACAAATGGGACGGTAGGAGGAGCAAAGGGCAGGATCTTTACCAGGTTTATTAAGAAATAGAATTTTAGCGTTTCGAAGACAAGCGGGGAAGTAGCAATATTTAAAACATAGGTTAGCAATTTTTGAAAAGATGAAGGGGAATGAAGTAAAAAGTGATTTCCAGATTTTAAAATCAATAGAGTCGAGACCAGGGGCTTTACCGTTTGGGAGATTGTTAATAACCAATGAAAGCTCTTCATCAGAGACCGAGCCCAACCCATCAGAAGGAGGTGAAAAACAAGGAAAGCTGGTAAATGTGGGATCATCTTTGAAACAGTGGTCCAAAAGACGTTGAATTTTTGTTTTATAGTCTAAGTTAATATCATCAGAGAAATGCAAATTAATATGATTAAATTTGTTTTGTTTCTGAAAAGCAAATTTGAATAGTGTGCCGAATTTAGAAGAACAGTTAGTACAAAATTTACGCCAGGATTCCGTTTTAGATTTATTAATTAATTTTTTGTATTTGGCACGATTTAATTTATATTTAATCTTTGCCTCTGTAATAGTTTCTGAAGAGGCGGAGTTTCTCTCGAGTGATTTTATTCGTTTGCCGAGGGCTGTTACGAAGTTTCGGAATTTTGCTAAATTAGGATTCCACCATTTAAAGCCAGAGCGAGTAGAAGTTTTCTTTTTCCTGATAAATTTGAAAGCACATGATTGGGTGGTATCAATGAAGGATTTTACGAAGTTGTTAAGGGAGGTGGAATCAGAAATTTGATCAAGGGAGCGGGAAAGGGAAGGAATATGAGATCTGAAATTAAATAGAAATTTACCTAAACTATAGTTCGTTTTAAAGAAAAAGGAGTTGTCTGAAGGAGGATCAAGTCCAAGGGTTAATTTTATGTATTTGTGGTCACTGAATGTATCACAGGAGAGAATCTCCCATTTTTGAATAAGATCATAAAGTCCAAAAGAGACAAGAGTTAAGTCGGGGAATCCTTTACCTGAGTGGGAGACGAATGTTGGACCAAGTGAAGGATCATTTACCACAATTAAGTTATTATTCATACAGAAGTCAATCACACTGTATCCCCGGTGATCTATGAAGGAGTAACCCCACATCAGGGCCCTGGCATTAAAATCTCCAAGTATCAATGATTCTGTTGCAAAAAAATTCAGATTTGAGAGTTCGTTTAAAATATCTACGATAGGATCATGGGGGGGACAGTAAATAGAAATCAAGTTAAGGGATTTATTATTTGGAAGAAAAATTTCAACCACCACAAATGAGTTGGATTGAAATTTAAGGGAGACGGGAAAAGACGAGTTCAGGATTAAAAGGGAAGCTTTATTGGACAATGAATTAAATTGTTTAATTCCGAGAGGAGGGCGAAGTACCGACCCCTCGGAAAGGAAAGGTTCTTGTAAGCTTATAATGTCCAAGGATTTCTCAACTGCAAACTGAAGAACATTATTGTGTGCAGAAAGCGAATGATTAGTATTTGTTTGTAGAATTTTCAGAACCATCGCGGGAGGATCAATGCCCGGGAGCAGAAGTGGGGAAAGCAAGGATAAAAATAAACAGATATATAATATACAATAACAATTTAATATTTACAATATTTACAATATTTACCATAATGGTGAGTTCAGATTGATTTTTGAAGTTCCCTTATTCTATTTAGTTCACTTTGCATCGAAGGGCAATTAGCCCGGTCTCTGGCATTGTGATTAGTTTTCCAGTTTAGATTAGCGTTCTTGACGTTTGCCGTTGAGCAGTTAATGCATGATGGAGTTTTTACCTTACAAGTCTTGAAGGTATGATCATCATCGCCACATTGCGAACAGTTACCAGTAACCCAGTGACAGGCTGCAGCCGAGTGACCAAAACCTTGGCATTTGTAGCATATTTGGATTGAGATGTATTTTTTAATGAAATAGTACTGGAAATGATGATATAGTTTTTTGGTGTTGATGAGGATTTTAGCAGAAGAGATGTCCACAAGTATAACCCAGTTGATTGATCCCGCTCTGTTTCTGAAGTTTTTGATGATTTTGAACTCCTGAGGTTCGGATGGAAGGTTTTTAGTCAGAAGGTCTTTTATATCCTGTTCCCGGAGAGTTTCTGGAATATTGAACAGGATCAGTGCTTGCTTACGTATTGGTGGCTTAAAGATAGTGAATTTCTGACCAATTTCGGAGTTTGTAAATTTGGGGATAAGATTGTCTGCATCTTTATCTCTGCATGTTATCTTGAGTGTTCCATTTCTTTGAGATGAGACGTTTTGGATGCGGATGCCCGGAGGACACTGGAAAGAGAGAAGGTCTTTATGCAGTTGTTCCATATTTCTAGTACGGTCCTTTCCCTGTAGCAGGACACTGGCAAAAGATGGTTTGGGGGGAGCAGGAGGTGGTAGATTGGTTGATTGAGTCAGATGTTCCAGGTTTTTCTTTACTGCCTCATCGACCAGGGAAGGCAGATCCTGCGTCAAGTTCTTGGAGAAGTTTTCTAGATTTGTGGCGATTGCATTTTTCAGTTGGTTGAGGTCTTCGTTAAATGACGTTCTGATATTTTGCAGGGTATTTGAAGCTTCCTGGTTTTGAGAGAATATGACTGAAGGGATCTGGTTTTCAAAGTTCAGGCAAGCTGCTTTCAATGCTTCAAATTTATCGTCCAAGTATTTCGTTTGCGTTGCATTAGGTTTTACATATCTAGTTAGGTAATTCTGGACCTGGTTACAATGACGCTGTACTTTAAGGAGGAAGGTGTTGCAGAATTCTGATTTCTCCTCAGTCATGTCTGTGGTTGCAACTGAAGTGGTATCATCTGGTTCGTCCGTATTTGATGTTGGTTCTGGTAGAGTTGGTTTACTGGATCGAGACATAGCCAAAGGAGGGTTGGAGAATACAGTAAACTGCGTTTTCGGTGTTGAGAGGACTGATGAGCGAAGAGGAAGAGGGAAATTCGATGGAGAAGAGCGGGAAAGCACTGTTGAGAATGATGGAGTTGTTGAAGAAGCAGAAGCTTTTAAATCAATCAGTTTAGCAGTGGGTTGCAGTAGTGGATTGAATGAAGATGATATGATGGTAGAAGGCAGAGTTGATGAAGTAGAGGGGTCACCAGGCTGAGCCTGAGCACAGGAGTAATTCGATGTTTGAGACCTTCTATTATAGTTTGATGCCATAGTACGGGATTGATGAGATAGGTCACTGAGAGAATCAGTTGTGGGATTTGAAGGATGATTAGGAGAGTTTCTGTTATAGTTGGAGGCAGAAGAAGTTGATGCATTGTCAGGAGATGTTCGAGGAGAAAGATGTTGGGAAACAAGAGGAGGGAAATCTGGGATCGGAGATGAGTATATGTCATTAGTATCCATGATAGAGGTAGTGAAAAACTGGTATCTCTTAAAAAGTTTCTTGTTGATAATATAAAATGCAATATTTCTGATAATTCGTGAGTATATAGTATCGAATTTCACTAATAATCTTAAGACACTGAGTAATACACTGTTTCAAACATAACATTAATTTTAATACAATATGTATATACAGTATCACAAAAATCACCAAAATAACATATAATAATATATAGATTGTCCATTTTCTGTCATATAATTTACAAAAGTGAAGGGTACGACAAGTTGTATTTAATATCAATTACAGGAACGAAGGCAAAATGATGCGACGGGTGAAAACAATAATAATAAAAAAAAAAGCTAAAACAAACTAAAGACGAAACCGGTCAGCGGGAAAATCCCAAATCCAAAAAACTGTAAAAAAATCCATGATAAACAAAACAACCAAATTTTGAGACGATAGCAAAAGAATAACCGGAGAAAATGAGAATAAATGAAAAAAGGGGATGGGGAGCAGAAAAGAGCAAAATAAAATTTATAAATCAAAAGAAAATAAAAAACAAAAGAGTGCAACCGCAAAAATTGGAGCTCTAGCACCTATGGGACACAAGATATAAAGAAAAAAATGAATACTGTTAAAAATTACAAGTCCCACTGGGACAATATGCTAATTAGAATTAAAATTAGATTTAAAAAGATATCAATGTTATCCATAGCATGAGATTCAATAGGAAAGTACAATATGAATTTTACAAAAGGGCTGAAAAACGAAGAAGAGGAAGAGCGCAGCAAGCTACGAAGGCAGGGAGAAACCAAAGCCGGGCGAAGGGGTGATTCGCCGAAATACCACTACAAGGAACGAGCAAAATACAGGGAAGGGGGGGAAAATGAAATCAAAAGTGTGAAGCATGAAAACAACCAATTTTAAAATACATAATACATATCGAAAAAATGCTCCCAGGTTCTAAAATTTTTACAATAAACAGAGTTAAAACTTCAAATCATATGAATATATATACTTTAAATTAACAAATTACATAGATTACAATAGGATTTACAGTTGTATAAACGGTCCAATTTGGACCGTTCAAGGCAGGATCTCCATTACAATTGCATACTGGAACCAATGGAATATTTATAATTTATAAATTGTATTATCTCACCAATGAGTAGACGTACAGACAAGCCACCGGTATGAAAATGAAGCTACGGTGAGGGGCAACAAATAATACGCAGACTCAAAACACACAACACAAGAAATCACGCCACCACGGCTCAAAACACCAGAGCTCGAAAAAAGCGTCTAAACAATGCTAAACCGTGTCGGAGATCGTGTTAAAGGTTGTAAAAAATCTCACTTTTTTCTCTTTCAAATACCTCTGAAATTTTTTATTTTTAAATTCAGTACCTTGGTCCGTCTGTAATGATTTTGGAATACGTTTTGCGAATATGGTTTGAAAAGCCTCTAAAATATCTGCTCCGCGCTTTTGCTTCAAAGGTACCGCCCATGCATATTTAGATAAAATGTCAATACATGTCAAAATATATCGAAAACCGTCATTATGATTTTTCAAGGAAGACATGTCGGCTAAATCTGCTTGCCATTGTTGGTCTATGCCGTGTACAAACACACGATTCGTTAAAAATTTTCGTTGAACAGGCTTGTGCAATGTGTAGGCGTCCACACTCTCCAACCATGTCTTTATATTCTTCTTGCTAACTTTTCCATGAAGCGCACGATATAGCCCATCTACCCCACCAAAGCTAGCAGGGTGCTTGGGGTCTTTGTATGTTAAATCCATCAGTTCGCGAGGGAAATATTCACAGTGTCATTTAAATGCAATAGAATATCTCTCGGCAGTGTCACTCCGAATAAAACTTCCGACACAATGTATACCACAGTCAGCAAGAAAAAATATACACACGTAACGATAACCTCTTCACGCGAAGCCATCCTTCGAAATGAGCCGTTCCTCTGTTTTATTCTTCTTATAAACACGTAAAAATAATTTTTCAAATCTTAATATTCGATCTTTAAATCGATATGCATCAATCTCCCAGAATCCTTTGCGATCCTCATCGCTGGGTATGTATACAATGTCCACGTGATCCGAAAATGTCACACACTTCATGTCACTAAATTAAGAAATAAATGATCGAATCAATAACAAAGTTCTCGGCCAATAGAAGGCGCCGCTGGTCATCTTATTGGTTTCAGTATGATAGAGAAGGTTAAATAGGGAGTTCCCATCGAGCTTCTATGGGCCAGCTGGCTAGGTGTTCGGCAGCTGACCCATAGACGCTTTTTAGTCGAGGGTTCGAATCCCGACGCAAAAGTAAACTTTACAGTCCAATAAAAATAAAATTAAAATATATTTTTATAGACATTCTGTCTGAATTAAAATATTTAAAGTTTCGCATTAATTAACAATTTTATGAATATCATTAAAAAAAAATCTGACAGCATTCCCAGTAAAATAAAAATTGTCGAAACGTGTTCAGTTGGCATTATAACCTATTCCTAAAATCTCCTATCCTAATGTATGACATGCATGTACTATTTCTACATAGAAATGGATCTTGCTATTTTCTAATACATAACATTTTAGGTGACTCTTTAAAATAACCCAGCATACTCTTAAAAATAATATGGATTCCCTTTTTAGAAGACTTTGGTAAGAATATCCATGCCACAATACATATGCAAGTCACATCTGTGTACAACATTAGCTTGTGAAGCTTTCAGTACTTTGCGTTTTCTTATTATAAAAATATCTCCCAAGTTTCACATTCACTGATAATTCAGTACACATATTCATTTTAACTACGTTCTTAAATAAAAAAAATTGTCGAAACGTGTTCAGCGAGTAGTATAACCTATCCCTAAAATCTCGCAGGCTTTTAAAACATAAATCGTGGCTGATACACCTCTTCTAAAAGGGTCAAATCCTGTTCCCAACTTGTGGTAAAATTTTATAACATCAAACATGCGATATTCTAGTTCACTATGGAGTCCCCCATTCCTTCATTCAAAAACATCCCAAAAATCATTTCATTAAAATTAATAAAATTCAAAAACATACACCCCGTCCTTAAAAAATCACTGATGAACGGTCAATGTAAAAAAAAAATTATCTTCATTCATTAAAACATGTATGAGCGTGAAGCTAAAATTATTAAGTCCTCGTCCGACTAGCTAATTAAAAGAACACAAAAACCTCACTCGAAATTAATTTTATTATTATTCGTCGCATGTATTTCATTCAAGTGCCAATAGAGGGAGCCACTATCGCCATCTAAACTTTCGTAAATGTCTTCAAGCGTTTTCCAAAACATTTCATAAAAACAATAATTACCCAATCATTAAAAAAATAATCCTCTTATTAAAATTCAATTATGACTATATTCCATTTTTTTCATAATATATTTTATTCATTTATTAAAAATTAATTAAAATTTTAATTCATTCGCACCATCCCCTCGTAGAAGTTCAGAAAATATTCTAAGTACCCAACTCTTTTCGCAGGGAAGACATCATTCATTATTTCATTCAAGTGCCAATAGAGGGCGCCATCACCGCCCATTAAAATTTCGTAAATGTCTTCAAACACTTTCCGAAACATTTCATAAAAACAATAATTACAAAATCATTTAAAAAAAATAATCCTCTTATTAAAATTCAATTATGACTATATTCCATTTTTTTCATAATATATTTTATTCATTTATTAAAAATTAATTAAAATTTTAATTCATTCGCACCATCCCCTCGTAGAAGTTCAGAAAATATTCTAAGTCCCCAACTCTTTTCGCAGGGAAGACATCATTCATTATTTCATTCAAGTGCCAATAGAGGGCGCCATCACCGCCATCTAAACTTTCGTAAATGTCTTCAAGCATTTTCCAAAACATTTCATAAAAACAATAATTACCCAATCATTAAAAAAATAATCCTCTTATTAAAATTCAATTATAACTATATTCCATTTTTTTCATAATATATTTTATTCATTTATTAAAAATTAATTAAAATTTTAATTCATTCGCACCATCCCCTCGTAGAAGTTCAGAAAATATTCTAAGTACCCAACTCTTTTCGCAGGGAAGACATCATTCATTATTTCATTCAAGTGCCAATAGAGGGCGCCATCACCGCCCATTAAAATTTCGTAAATGTCTTCAAACACTTTCCTAAACATTTCATAAAAACAATAATTACAAAATCATTTAAAAAAAATAATCCTCTTATTAAAATTCAATTATGACTATATTCCATTTTTTTATAATACATTTTATTCATTTATTAAAAATGAATTAAAATTTTAATTCACTCGCACCATCCCCTCGTAGAAGTTCAGAAAATATTCTAAGTACCCAGCTTCTTTCGCAGGGAAGATATCATTCATTCACCATGTACCTACAAGTCTCAAACTGTATACTGGGTAAGACACTCTCCTACGGGGCAAGAGGTCCCCAGTTCGAATCCAGCTCAGTCCAGAACCAATTCTTTCCTTTTAGCCAACACAGTTCTCCAACCTGTCCATAGAGGGCGCCACCAAAATTTCCAAGATGGCCGCCAAGGTCTTCTTCACTGTCTGTATCAGTACATGACGTCATCCGATAATCTTATCGAGTGAGTCATCCGATAAGATAAGCCAATGACGTCATCTGATAAGATAAGCTTATCTGATAAGATAAGCCGATGACGTCATCCGATAAGATAAGCCGATGACGTCATCCTCCGTGACGTCATTCATGCTCTCTTGCTCCTGCTGATGTTGAACTCTCGTTCCTCTACTACTTATATATATATATATATATATATATATATCTGTGTGTGTGTGTGTGTGTTTATATAAATATTTGGTTAAGTTTCCTAATTTGGTATAGATATTCAATATAGTAAAGCCTTCCGCTATGCAGTTTTTATTTAATATGAAAATCTACTTACTCACAAGGATCATTGCACTCATTTGAACACTTTTCAATCATCTCCTTTGAAGGCTCGATTTCTAAATTAATATAAAGTGTTAATACTAATTTAATTATATTTGAATATCTAAAAAAATACATTCTTCATATATGAACTCCATGAAATCATTAAGAGGTGTTAGACTGCCCATTCTTTCCCATAGATTTTGATGTTTTATGAGAGTTGAGGCGCATCTTACCTTTGCTATCCGATGGGATATCATTCAGCACTTTTCGCCTCTACCAACTCTTCTGTATAGTTTGGTCACTGGTAGGAAATATCGGATTGATCGAAAATTAAGTGCATAACAGTCCATTAAATTGATTCTGTAATCAAAAATTCTATAATTGTTTTAATCTTTAGTTCGTTTCTTCACGTTTTGGGATACCCAGAACGCTGTGTCTGTCTGTGCAATATATATATATATATATGTAACCACTGTGACTCAAAAATAATAGGCCAAATTTTATAAAATTTTATGGGTAAGTCACATATGGGTCACCCTGGTACGGATTAGATTTTGGTATGATAAGAAATGAAAGGTCCTGCCTTTCTTTGCATAATGGCCTGCAAAACATGGATATATCCAGTCTAGCTGAGAAACTAATAGACCAAATCGGTTGATAAGTTGCAACACATCAATTGGAAATGCAAGCAATTTATCTGCCAAATTTTGTTAGACAAATTGCTTGGAGTGTACCTTGGTGTTGGTTAGATTTTAGTACTATTCCTAAAAAAATATGTCCTTCTTTGCGAAATGGACCGGAGAAATCGTCAAAATATGACATGGAATATTACAAATGTATCAATTAAATGTTTAAAAGCACATTTCGATGGCGAAAATGAGATCAACCCATTACTCTAAGGTGGAGCATTCTTAAAATATTTGCGTTTTTTTAAGTTGGGGATCTGAAAACTTTTTAACTGTAGAGAAAAACTGTTTGATGAAATTTGTTAAAATTTAGTAGTTATGTTCCTTGAGGGTTAATTTTGATACTCAATAGATTTTTGCATGATTTGGGAAAAATATAACCCATATTATTTTGCGAAATTGCCCTTGAAGATCGTAGAAACACATCGTCTGTGGAGTAAAAATGCAATATTGCAGGATGGACGTGATCGAGAAGAACGTTCAAGTACTTCATGTATGACAACCGACCTTCGGGAAGCGCCAGGAGACCAGCATCAAACTTACAGAACATGGTCTACACCCCTGGTTTAAAGGCAATGCAAAGAATTGCTAAAAGTTTCACTGAGTTCCGCATAGTAGCAAGGAGAAAACACTTTTACAGGCAATCATTACCATTAAGAGAAATTAGGGTTGCCTTTAGGGGCGACTTTTTCGGACATGGGTGCTATTTGGCGAAATTTCCACTCATACCGACTATCTTAAATGATATGACTTCTTGCTAGAAATTTTTATGGAGAATCTGTAAGAAAATCATTGTTCAGTTCGAGAGAGTAGAGTTGACTTAATACGAGTCAAGTGAAGACTCAGTGTTTTGAGAAAAGTCTGGGTTGATGAGTCAGTGTTTTGAGAAAAGTCTGGTATTTTGTGAATTATCTGATCGTTTAATTGCTGTTTTAGTGTGCTTGATAGTCCTTTAGTGATTTTGTAAGATATTAGACTGTATTTCAACAGTTATTTGTGTGAATTATTTAAAGAGAACAATTTAGAGTATATTAAAAAATATATTACTACCAGAAAATGTTAAACATAAGGAAAACATAATATATATAAAAGAAATGTTTATTTGCTTATAGAGTTCATTTCGGATCTTATGTAAGTGATCTGAAGCGGATTAGATCATTTGTACTAAGTTCTTGAAAAGGATTCGGGCCTCTGCATTTGCCGATCTTAGTTTTCAGGTGTTGCTCCACTGCGCGCTTGAGGACAGTGCTGGGCTCTTATACTTTTTTGGGCTACGAAATATTATTTAATTTTTTCAAATTGTGTGGACATATAACACTGCATGCGGGAAAATAAAACTTCCAATATCTCGCAAAATGCTCGAGTTAAATCATACACCATGGTTTTCATTTATTTATATTCAAAGTATTTTCAAAGCATTCCTATATCGGATAATGCTGAGTTTATTTTATGACATTTTTCCAATTTATATAAGACTAACATTATACACTTTCTTCGTACGAAATATAGAATACAAAGTAACTTATAATTCATAATTATGGGCAAATTTCTGTAGTATTCCAAATGACATGTGTTTCAAAGCATTTGATTGAAATATTAAGTTAACTCTCCTAAAAAAATTTAAAAATATGTGTACTCTCTATACAAAATTATCTTCACATGCAGATCTGAGCGCTAAAAGGGGATTATATGAAACACAATACAAAGCTACATCAAACATAGCCTTGAGCACTGCTTCGTAACCTGGAGAAAAAAAATTAATGCCTTCAAGAGTGGTGTGTATATTTAAACCCAACTACCGAGAGCTCACCCATACTTTTGTACTTAATAATTTTAACAAACCGATCCTCTTTTTTCACTCCGTTAAGTACTTGTGTGTGACACTGGACGCCCATATGACTTATGGGGAATACATGCAGAACAAGCTAATTACTGCTAATAAGATATTTACTGACCATGCCCCGCTTCTCGGCAGAAAATCCCTCCTTTGGTTTCCAAATAAATTTATTATCTATAACCAAATCATCGCGCCGGCTTTTTTGCACGCCCGTCACTTATGGGGAGCGGAGGCAATGATCCATATCGAGAGATTGTAAGTTTTTCTAAATAAAGTCTTACGTTGCATTCTAAATGCACTTTACTCTGGTATGTTCAAAATGCAGTAATTCATCATGATCTTAAAGTCCCGGGCGTTGCTGTGCATATTCGGCGACACACATGAAAATTCTTCAAGGAAAACACTTGTAAACACTGCCTGAGAAACGTTGACAGTAGCTATGACCTTTCCTATCTTAGGAAAAGAAAGACATTTTCTTGTTTGTTCATCGGGGCGAGTTGAAAACGACAGAGATAATTGACAGTTTAGATTGGAGGTCCATAGAATTTAGTATGGCAGACGACGTTAGATGGCGCTGCAATTCATGTCGGTGAAGGAAGAAGTATCTGACTACAGTGCCTAGAAGTAATAGTGCACCGACCGCCTATACCTCCCAATGCTGGGAGATATTCCTGAAAAGCCGCCTCCGCCAGACGGCGTTGGTCTCGAATAAGCCGTTTAAAGCAGGGGAGTTAACATTGAAACTAATGGGAATTTATTACAAATGAAATGACCTATATCTTTCGATATAACTGAAGAATATGTGTGAAATTTGGTGTGATTATTGCTAGTGATATACACAAATTGTCATTTAATTTTCAGAGAGATTGACCTAGGGATATATTCGAATTTTTAAAATTTTATTTAACTTGATCTGGTGTTCGTTCAAATCTTTGAGGTCCAAAATAATCAGGTTCATTTATCAGAGTAACGTGAAATTCTTTCTGACGTTTCCTCTTGTGGTACATTTCAATTCTTTCGATTTTGAAGCTTATCGGGATAGCCCGTCCTAGGCCTGCCATAGGACTTTACATGGTTTTTGAGAATAACACGAAAATCAGAGAAAGTAGGAAATCTAAATTTAATATATCGTTTTCTTTTAGGGTATATTTTAATTCTTTCAATATTAAACCGTACCGGGTTAGCCTGTCTTAGGCCCGCCTTAGAAACTCACCCGTTTTTGGGGTATAACTCGAGAACAGGTGTATCTAAAAATTCGAAATTTAGCATATCCTTGTCATTTGCTGTTTATTTTAACTCTTTGGATTAAAAATATTTTCGGATTAACCCGTCCTGAGCCCAACAAAAGGAATATATCGTTTTTTTGAGAATAACTCAAAATTCGGAGCATCTAGAATGTCTAAATTTAATATATCATTGTCCTTTGGGGTATATTACATTTCATGGCATTTCGAACCTTATCGGGCTAGCTCGTCTTGGGCCCACCATAGAAATTTACTGTCTTTAAAAGAATAGCTCAATCAATCGGAGTAGCTAAAAAATGTGTGTAAATATAGTATATCATTTCCTTTTGGATGGATTTGAATCTAGATTTTGAACCTCATCTGGCTAGCCCGTCTTGGATCAGCTGAAGAATTTCATTCGTTTCTGAAGAATAACGCGAGAACCGAAGTAGCTAAAAACTCCAAGTTTAACATGTCGTTGGTTTTGGGGGTATATTTAAGTTTCTTCGGATTTGAACTTTATCCTTTGCCCGAAATAAAAATGGACCTATTTTTTTAGAATAACTGGAAAATCGGGGAAACTAGATAATATAAATTTAGTACATCCTTATCTTTTGGGGAATATTTTAATTTCCTCCCTTTTGAACCGTATTGGGCGAACCCGTTTTAGGCCCGCCTTAGAAATTCACTTTTTGGGGCGAATAACTCTAGAACCGGAGTATCTACAAGTTTCAAGTTTAGGATGTCGTTGTCATTTGCGGTATGTCTCAGATCATTGGATTTAAAACCCGATCGAGTTAGCCCGCCCCGGTTCCAACAAGAAGAATGCAGGCGTTTTTTAAGAATAACTCTAAAACTGCAGCAGCTAGAATATCAAAATTTATTATACCATTGTCTTTAAGGTATATTTTATTTCTTTGGATTTTGAACCTTTCGGGCTCAACCGTCTTGAGCCCGACATAGTGATCATGTACTCGTTTTCCGAGAATAACTCGTAAATCGGAGCAGCTAAAAATCTAAATTTAGTATATCAATTTTTTGGGGGGTTTATCATAATTTATAATTTGAACGTTATCGGGATAGCCCGTTTTGAGTCGGCTTTAGGAATGCGATCGTGTTAGGAATGCGATCGTGCTAAACTTGAAATTTTTAGCTTCTCATTTCGCAAAATACTCCCCCAAAACGAGTGCATTCTTAAGACGGGCCTAAAACGGGCCCGCGCAATAAGGTTCAAAATCTAAATAAATAAAATATACCCCTAACACAATGATATATAAAATATTTTAGCTGCTCTGCTTGAGTTATTTAAAAAACGAGTGCATTAATATGTCGGGCCCAGGATGGGTTACCCCGATACGGCTCAAACTCGAAAGTATTAAATTTCACCCAAAAGAAAATGATATACTAAATATTGATTTTTTTAGCTGCTTCGATTTTCGAGTTATTTTCGAAAAAACAGTACATTTCTACGTCAGGCCCAAGACGGGCAAGCCTGATATGGTTCAAAATCCAAAGAAATGAAATATACCTTAAAATACAATGATATACTCAATTTAGACATTCAAGCTGCTACAGTTTTGGAGTCATTTTCAAGAAACAAGTACATTCTTTTTGTTGGGCCCAGGACGGCTAGTCCGATAAGGTTTTAAATCCAATGAGCTAAGATATACAGAAAATGACAATGACATTCTAAACTTGGAACTTTTAGATACTCCCGTTCTAGAGTTATTCCCCCCCCCCAAAAGTGAATTTTTAAGCCGAGCCCAAAACTGGTTCGCCCGATAAGGTTCAAAATTCGAAGGAATTAAAATACTCCCCAAAAGATAAGGATGTACTAAATTTATATTTTCCTGTTGCCCCGATTTTCCAGTTATTCTGAAAAAACGGGTCCATTCCTATGTCGGGCCCAGGACGGTCTACCCCGATAAAGTTCAAATCCGAAAAAACTTAAATATACCACAAAAGCAAACGACATGTTAAACTTGGAATTTTTAGCTATTGCGGTTCTCGAGTTATTCTTCAAAAACAAAAGCATTCTTCAGCGGACCATGAGATTCAAAATCTAAATTGAAATCCATCCAAAAGGAAATGATATACTAAATTTACATTTTTTAGCTACTCCGATTGATCGAGTTATTCTTGAAAAGAGAGTAAATTTCTATGGTGGGCCAAGACGGGCTAGCCCGATAAGGTTCGAAATGCGATGAAATGTAATATACCTCAAAGGACAATGATATATTAAATTAAACATTCTAGATGCTCCAAATTTTGAGTTATTCTATAAAAAACGATATATTCCTGTTGTTGGGCTCAGGACGGGCTAGCCCGATAAGATTTTTAATATAAAGAGTTAAAATATATAGCAAATGACAAGGATATGCTAAACTTCGAATGTTTAGATACACCCGTTCTCGAGTTATATCGCAAAAACGGGTAAGTTTCTAAGGCGGGCCCAAGACAGGCTAACCCGATACGGTTCAAAATTGAAAGAATTAAAATATACCCTAAACGAAAACGATATATTAAATTTGGATTTCCTACTTTCTTTGATTTTCGAGTTATTTTCTAAAAACAAGTAAAGTCCTATGTCGGGCCCTGGACGGGCTACCCCGATAAAGTTCAAATCCGAAGAAACTTAAATATACCACAAAAGCAAACGACATGTTAAACTTGGAATTTTTAGCTATTGCGGTTCTCGAGTTATTCTTCAAAAACAAAATCATTCTTCAGCGGACCATGAGATTCAAAATCTAAAGGAAATGATATACTAAATTTACACATTTTTTAGCTACTCCGGTTGATCGAGTTATTCTTGAAAAGAGAGTAAATTTCTATGGTGGGCGAAGACGTGCTAGCCCGATAAGGTTCGAAATGCGATGAAATGTAATATACCCCAAAGGACAATGATATATTAAATTTAAACATTCTAGATGTGCTCCGAATTTTGAGTTATTCTATAAAAAACGATATATTCCTCTTGTTGGGCTCAGGACGGGCTAGCCCGATAAGATTTTTAATATAAAGTGTTAAAATATACAGCAAATGACAAGGATATGCTAAACTTCGAATGTTTAGATACACCTGTTCTCGAGTTATATCGCAAAAACGGTAAGTTTCTAAGGCGGGCCTAAGACAGGCTAACCCGATACGGTTCAAAGTTGAAAGAATTAAAATATACCCTAAACGAAAACGATATATTAAATTTAGATTTCCTACTTTCTCTGATTTTCGAGTTATTCTCTAAAAACAAGTAAAGTCCTATGGCGGGCTCAGGACGGGCTAGCCCGATAAGCTTCAAATCGAAGGAACTGAAATGTACCACAAGAGAAAACGTCATACCGAATTTCACGTTACTGTGATGAATGAACTTGATTATTTTGGACCTCAAATGTTTGACCGACTACAGATAAAGTTAAAATTTTTTTTTAAATGCGAATGCCCTAGCTCAATCTCTTTGAAAATCAAATGACTCTTTGTGTATACAACTTACAATAATCTAATCACATGAAATTCCACACAAATTCTTCAGTTATTTCGAAAGATATTGGTCATTTCATTTGCAATAAATTCCCATTAGTTTCAATGTCAACTCCTCGGCTTTAGACCGCTTATTCGAGACTAACGCCGTCTGACGGAGGCGGTTTTTAGGGAACCTGTTTTTCCCCTAGGTCGGCACACTATTACTTCTAGGCAATGTAACCTGACTCATCTCCTCAGGCAAGCTCACAATCCTTCGAGAACTGCTGCGTTAGCTTGCGATTTAAAACCACCCCCATTTATTTCTTATTGATGCAGTAAAAATTTAATTTATTTTACGTATCTATAAATAATCTGTGTCTGACCTTAAATGCTAATCTTAACTTGTAAATTCAACTCCTTTTTCCTGAAACTTGTAAATCTTGTATATAATTTAACTTAATATTTTTAATCATCATAACTGTAATCTGTTCTTTATGCAATTTGAAATAATTTGTACTTATTTAAACTTAAATTTACTCCTAAGTTTAAAGTTGTGATCTTGAGCTAAATTTAACTATTCTTTCCACCCTTGCCTCGCCCCTTATATATATATATATATATACATGTGTGTGTGTGTAGTGTGTATTTTTGTGTTTATTTTGCTCATTTATTAACGCCAATTTTGGGCTCCGCACTGCTAAGACTAATTGCTAACTACGGCCCTGTGATACATGGCATTACTTTGCCAACAATTGAAATTAATTCTTTTTTAAATTTACCAACTTGCCACAAACGACGCTATTCCATTTCAAAGCAAGTTCAGATAAACGACGACTACCTGAACATGGTCGCGATATTCAAAATCATAAACAGTCCACTGCTATTTTCCAATTTGTTACTAATAATAAATTTACCCCTAATTTTGATAAAACTTTTCTGTCAATTAATTGCAATTACTTCGGTAATATTATAATTTCTGAATACTTTTTCATTTATATTTATCGCCACTCTATTTGTAACTTCAATCCTGTTCAAACCCCCAGTTTCGTCTGGCATCTCATTTTCGACTTTCCCCGTGTTAAGCCCTTGTATAGAATTTCTGGATATAGTTCACCTTTTCTTTGTTTTTAATGACACGTTTAGTTGTTTGGCTTGATTTTTACTTTCCCTGCAGTACATGGTAATGTATAAGGAAAGTTTTGGAATCATGTCGAAAATCGCAACTCGAGTTTTCGACGGATCTACACGTTTCGAGACCTCTAGAATACGAAAAAACTATTTTTAGCATGACGTCTGTGTGTGTGTCTGTGTGTCTGCCTGTCTGTGCAGATTTTGTATCCACTCTAACTAAAAAACTAATGGACCGAATTTCACAAAATTTGGTAAGTCACTTGTGAGCGAGTCTGGTGCTGATTAGTTTTGGGTACGATTCGGGATAAAAGAACCCGCCTATTTTTGCGAAATGGCCCGCAAAGCTTGTATCCACTCTAACTAAAAAACTAATGGACCGAAATTCACAAAATTCGGCAGATATGTCATTTGTGGATCACTCTGGTGCTGATTAGATTTTGGTATGATTCGAAAAAAATAACCTGCATTTTTTGGCAAAATGGCCCGCAAAAATCGTCCAAATCTAAACTAAAGAACTACGTATGCTCAAATATATCCATTAAATTATTTTTTAATACGTAATTTTTAGCGAAGAAAAGAATAAGACCAACCCCATTACATTAGGACTAGCCATTCTCGAGATATTTTAGTTTTTCGTAATTTCTCTACGCCACCTTTGAAAATAAGTCCGGTTACCGAATGAGAACGAAAATTGAATTAAAAGTGAAATAAATTTAATTAAAATAAAGAGAACGTGGATATAAGTCTACAGGGAAAGTCATGTGCTGCCCACATCAGATTTTTTTTAATTGCAGTTATTCTTGTGTTTATCTCGTAGTATAACGATTTTATTATTATCAGATTATCCAACAATCCATATGCAATTTTGTCTCGCAGCTCAAGTCTGTGATATTTCATTTACATTGCTAATGATGAGAGACATTGTGGCGTCCGATTGCTCTCTGGCATTTTTGTAACTCCGTGTACGTCCTTCATGTTATTTCATTAAAGACTTTTTACTAAATTTGTAGTCTTTGTTGTAAATATTTATGTTACTGGTCAGTGTTTAAATAAACTCTCGACTAGAATGTTAAAAGGTTCTTTAAAATGGAATAGAAAAGTTTAAAGCTTTATAAAAGTATTTACTGTTAAAAACAGGTGTGGCAGCAGCTGAATCTGCTCCTGCCAAAATACATCGATCGAAGATGCTAGGAATCAGTACCCGAATTATAAGTTCGGAGTGGAAGCTAGCTTTTGCTCTAACCTTATAATGTCGGTCTTGTAAGCACCGGGTCCCGAGTTCGGGTCTGGCTCGGGACTAGCAACACCAATTCTTACACAGGGTTACTTAAGTAACTCAAACTGAAAAGATGGATAGAAGGCAAAAGTTGGGACAGAGGAATTATTTCCTCCCACAAATGCAATTCTGTACATGCGATTTGTTGCCCGATTACTTGTGTATGTACCTGTCCCTGTATTAGTATGCTACAATCTCCACTACATCCTTTATAGCCATAGATGACTTATATATACATGTTTCAAGTCAAATGTTGTTTACAAATGGTTTATATCAATTTTCTTGTTTTTAACTTTAAAGAATCTTACTCACTTATATTATCACATATCGTATAGTTATTGGGATATGTCAAAGATTGGCCGACGCAACCGAAAGCCTCCACCATAGCTTCAACTTTACATTGTTCTGTACAAGTCTAGAAATATATGTACATATTATATATGGTCGTATTTTTCAAAACGTATAGATTTATAATGAATAACGAATTATAAATATCTGACTGTAGTATACCCTTTTGGTGATGGGCCCATTTCCACCGTTTTCTCTCCATCTCTTCATGTAGTCAGTACAATTAGTTTTGTATGGTGGAGGTAAGCTTTCACGGTAATTCTGGAAATTAAACAAAAAATAACTTGATCGTTTATGACTTAAAAGGAAAAAACACAGAAATGGTTTAAACTATCAAGTCATGAAAAAGGCGGACATTTAAGGGTGAGCGTCAGTAAATCCTCTGCCCTATCCGCGCTTTGTTATTTTTCGCGACACACATTTTTCGCCGAAATTCTGCTCAAACTGTTGCGAAATATTTTCTGAAAGATAAAATGCAATGCTAAGATTATACTAAAACTAAATTTAATACCCAATAAAACATAGAATATATATTTTTATTTTAATCCAAAATATTTTTGGTGCTGCCATATGTTGTCGTAATATTCATACCGATTATTTTTATTTTTTAATGAACATTTTTAAATATCTATTCCTTCTAATATAGTATTAAATTTAACAACAGATCATGTATAATAATGCCAGAATCACGGAAAGGTAATTTATCATTCTATAAATTTGATAAAGGGAACTGAATGTACATCACTGAGGACTGCAGTTTTGTCTTCAAGTTCCTTTGTCTTCAAGTCCTAGTTCAATTACGTTTCCGTGATTGTGGCATTATAATATATGATCTGTTGTTGTATTTAGTAGCGTATTAGAAGGAATAGACATTTAAAAATGTGCATTAAAAAATAAAAATAGTCGGTATGAATTAAATTACAACAGATGACAGCACCAAAAATATTTAGAATTAAATTAAAAAATATATTCTATGTTTTATTGGGTATTAAATTTAGTTTTAATATAATCTAAATATTGCATTTTATCTATCAGAAAATATTGTGCAACTGTTTGAGCAGAATTTCGGAGAAAAACGTGTGCCGCGGAAGTTAACAAAGCGCGGATAGGGCAGAAGATTTACTGACGCTCACCCTTAAAGCCTTCCATGTGCAAATCATATCATAGCGAGCGATTTTTCCGCCAAAGTGTGTAATTTCTTATTACCTGGGTTACAGAAAATCCATTTGAAGCAATCTAGCGGCCAAGAAAAGTGCAGTTAGCTCTATTTAAAAATAATTTACCCTTTACTTAAATAAACTACACTTGAACCTAGCAACAGGAAAGAATTGATACATTTTGTATATATAGTATGCTTTATATAAACACTTGCAATAATCAAAACTGCTACAACACTTAACTTACAACACTTCTTTGAAAAAAACAGGAATATGTCAGTTAATGACTATGCAACTATTTTGATGGCATTATAATAGCATTTAACTTACAACACTTCTTTGAAAAAAACAGGAATATGTCAGTTAATGACTATGCAACTATTTTGATCGCATTATAATTCTTCTTTTCAAATGACAAATAACAGAATGCGCCCCTGAACAGCCGCAAAGAACGAACAAACTTTAAGCAGTTCGTTCTTCGTTTTCTAGCAGTTAAGAGAGTTTCGTTCTTAGTTTTTATTAGACTTATTAGCAGTTGCTAAGTGCGTATACTATTCTTTGGCCTGAGAAAAGGGGCTTAAAACAATTGTAGTCGCTAAGCTGATATTGTCTGCTTTCTTCACATGTGTTCTGTAAGTTAATTTACTTATTTTTTGCTATAAGCGTGTGTAGCGTAAAGGCATAGTTGGGTTGTCGCTATATGCACCTGTTGAAGACCCAGACCGTCCGACTCATCCAGAGGACTTGAGCAACTATTTGGACGGCCGGGGTTATATGCACCTGTTGTTGTTGTTGAGACCCAGACCGTCCGACCCACCAGAAAGGTGTAAGGTAACTGTATGGACGGCCGGGAAGTACCACCCAATTTAGACCGGAACCCAGTGGGGGAGGCATCCACAGGGACCGCACCCTCCTTCCCCTACCACCAACCTCTCGGAAGGACTTACGGACCCACATGTTTAACGTGATCGTACTCCGCATGAACACGGCGGCATTTGTGGCAGCGTGCAAATCTTAGCGCGCAAACCACGGGGATACCGCACCCGAGATGGCCAACAGCACGCGGTGTTCCGAGGTGGTCACCCACCAAGTACTAATCGCGCCCGATGCTGCTTGACTTCGGTGATCTAACGAGAACCGGTGTTTTCAGCACGGTACGGCCGTTGGCCTGGGGTTATATGCACCTGTAGAAGACCCAGACCGTCCGACTCGTCCAGGGGACTAAGAGCACCTATTTGGACGGCCGTGTAATTTTAGTTAGAAGTTTGCATTTTAAATCATGGGCATTGCTGACTACATTTTCTAGTGAATTTATGAAATGCATTCAGTCCGAGGGAAAATAGATCAGGAAGATAAAAGAAAGAACAAAAGTTGTAAAATAAAAAAATCAAGCAGCTTCCCATAACATCGAACCAATATGTGTTAACGAAGTTATTTTGCCATTTCTTCAGACCTGTGGTGAATACAGTACATGGAATGTCATATAAATTCTACCCAGAAAAACCCATTATGAATTATCTGTGCCACTAGCTTGTACGAATACTTATTTGTTGGCTTTTAAAAGGAGTATACTTGCTTGACTCTTTTCGTGGATATTGATAATGTCTTTTCTTGCACTCTAAGAGTAACTATCTCTACAAACTCGAAATTCGAGCTATATACCCATCTGCACAATCAAAAATTCCATTCTATCGGGAAGCCAAAATGGCTTTCCAACCCAAATTTTCACTGAATAATACAATGCATTTCAATCGCTCTTGACCCCTGATTCTGAGATATAACTTTCTATCTAATGGATGTAATTCAGTGGAATTTCACACGAAACAGAGGTGGCTCGTCCGGTGATGCAGGGTGAAGCAATGTTTCACCAGCGTTTATGATTGAATGGGTTAATTATTATTATTTAGCGAATTTTTCAGACTCGTTTGGCTATTATTAGGTATTATTTGGCAATACCTGTGAAAGTAGCACAATGTGTGTTAATGATGCTTTTTATTGAGGAGGTGGGGAGAATTCCACCATTGAATCTGCTTCACTCATTTGTGAATTCACGAGCCGCCAATGATACGGGCATACCTTGGTGTATAAGAAGCATAGTTATAGAAGGGCATGAATGGCTCTCGTCTGTGCAATGTGAAGGTCGACTGTGTGGAGAGGCACGTGCAGGCCTATCTTGTTGCTAATGGTGACCACTTTCAACACTAGCTATGAGATCATCAGGCTTTTCATACACCAAGGTATGGTTCTGTCAAAATTCACTGAATTATGTCCATTAGTTTGAAATTGATAAGGGGAAATTTGGAGCCGAGAGCTAAACATGAAAAAAAATCACTGTCCCAGCCGGGTAAATAATCACAGATCTTTGAACTGGCCAGTCATAATCAAAGCAATTGAGATGATGACATACAATCAATAAGTCACGTTCGATGCTGTAAATCCAGTCGACTAGAGTGGGTAAATAGCTTGAGTGGCAGATACTGGGGGAGGAGAGAATGGCTTCCTACAGTTCAAATCCTTTGTACATCAATGTTCACATTGCAAAACCGTAGTCATTCCATGACCAACCGAGACATATTCACCTCGTTGCATGAAACTCTTTAAATTGTAGTGTCAATGGCAACGGATGCACGGGGACACCTCTAAAATAGTGACCAAGTTATTAGAGAAATTAACGTCATTACGCTGTCATTCTTGTGCCCTCGAAAGAAGAGAATCTGCAATGCTGTCTATAGAAAAAAAACAAGTTCCTTTAAAAAGAAATAAGTTTTCTATAGCTATAGGTTTTGGTATGAAGGTTTTGGTATAAATCAGGTGTAAATTAAGTGCATCCTAAGGTCTTTTAACTTATACTAGAGGTTTACAAAGTTACTAGTAGCACCTCCCAACTCAAAAAATTAAAATTTTGTAGTTAAGAACTTTTTGTTAAGGACATAGTTATATCCACAACCCAACGTCTGGGGTCATACAATACTAATTAACTTTTTAAAGGTATCACTTTCGCAGTTATGATTCGAAATAGATAGTCGATGATCTAACCGTTGAGCTACTGCGAGAAAATTCCGAGTTCTTCTTATTGAAGTGGACGATATAATTTCTTAACTCTAAAGTCAGATTGGCATGCAACGGCCGATCTGAACTGAAATTTCCGTTTTTCGGCTTTTTTTATTACCCTGTATGGCCGTGATGTTGAAACCGGCGCCGTAATTCAATGAGAACACTCAAAATTTTGTACATGGGTCTTTTCCGATGACGATTACCATTGCATCTAACGTGCATTGTTACTTCGTTCCGTCGTCATTCTAGAGATCTCACTGTCCCAGCCTGGTAACGAATCGCATATCTTTGAACTGGTCAGTCAATCGTTGACCTACTGGGACAATATTTGACGGTCTTCTCGTCGAAGTGAGCCTGTAACATCCTTAATTCATACATTTTTCGTAATGCCCAAGAATAGGCGATTTTATCACGCAATGCTTAGCAAAATGGCTAGTTTCAAATTATGTTTGTGCAAATATGGTTTTATTATCATGTGTTCTGGTACGAATGAAAAAAATAATTATCTATTTATCTTACCATGTGAACATATAGCTTGTATCTTTGTCCTGCCATGAGGGTTACTCCGTCTGCCATAGGATTAGCTGCACTGTGAGGATCGTGGACATAGAAATAAGCCTGAATAAGTTCCCCATTGCTGAAGTACTCTTCGGGATGCATTGTCAACATCAATTGATAAACTTAAGACAGAAATTGAATTTTTAAATTCTTCTTAATACCATTTAACAAAGTATAATTTAACACAGAAACAGCAAAAGCCTGATAATACAGAACTAAATGTTAATGCAATTTTCTAATGCTTTCTGGAATGAAATAATCATAAGAAAAATAAGTATATTATACATGCTTTCTTGAAGGAAGTACTAAAAAGTAACATACTCCCAAGTAGTAGTTTCATGTATTGTGACTATATGTGGAGCCCGTGAAATGAAGAGGTGAGTAAAGTTATTTAACCGATTCCTTTCAATCTGCATGCCGGCAGAACATAAGCTCTCCCTTAAAATCTCCAGAAACACGCAGACCACGCATCTCTCCCGATCGATATTATTAACTATTATACAACCCCTTAACAAAATATAGTTACTATACGACTCCCGAAGAAAACATAATTACAATACAACTCCAGAACAAAACATAATTATTATACTACTAAAAACGCTATTACTATACGAGCTCATATAATGAATATACGACCCTCTAACAAAACATAATTATTATACAATCCTGAACAAAATATAATTATTATACGAACCCTAACAAGACATAATAGCTATACGATATTCTAAGTCGTAATTACTACACGACCCGTAATAAAAGCACTATATGTATGACTCTAAACTGCAAAATCAATGAGACGCCATTACGGAATTCTCAACTAAATAAATAATTTAAAAATCTCTTCCCAAGAAATCAGCAAAATAAAATAAAAACAATCTCCTTTAAAAAAAATCAGAATAGCTTAAAAATTGTCATAATAAAATTCAGACTCTTGTAATTACACTGCTCACAACTTAAGTCGCAACACCATGAAGAAATTGATGTATCCTTATGGAATTTACAGAATATAATTGTTGTTGTTGTTGCTGACAAAATAACCTCCTATTTTGGCAGAGCCAATATAATTGTAACATGGAGATCTGCAAATGATCAAAAAATCATACCTGGAAAATGAAAGCAAGGAACTTTATTGACATTAGATCAATATGGTACAGCGGCTTTAGAGGATTGAATACGTCGAGATATCTCGTCAGTGAGATGGCCTATGGTGTGCTGAGGGATGGCATTCCACGCAACATGTAATTGGGCTTGAAATTAAACATAGTTTGCGGGAATAGGGAGTTCTCTTAAGCGGCGACACATGATGTCCCAGATATGATCAATTCGAGACAAATTCGGAGAATATGCTGGCCAAGGCAGGCTACCAAAACCTTGTACATTATTCATAGTTACCCGTGCATTATCCTGCTGACAAAGCTGTTCAGGCTTGGTTGACAGATATGGCTGTGCCACAGGTCTCACAATGTCAGAGACGTATCGTTGTGCCGTGATACTGCTAGAAACGTTGATCAAGGGTGTTCGTCCACCAAATGTTATGCCACCCCAAACCATGGTACCACTTAGGAGGCTCTGTGGTGATTGATAGAAAAGGCTTCCTGATGGCATTGTTGAAAGCGTCGCCAGTATGGTCATCTGGCACGCCGAAACATAATCGTGATTCATCCTTGAACAGAATGTTTCACCATTCTCTCGACCAATTGCGTCTTATTTGACATCACTGGAGACGACATAACCGGTGAAGACGTTGAAACGGTAGATGTAGAAAATGTAGTCTTCTCAGTAAATGTAGCCTCTTGAACGACTGAATGAGACGGGTCAGTGTTCAGCAACAAGTGTCAGTTCTGTTTGTCAAATAACAGTCGCCGTGTGAGAATCTGGAGGCGACGTGGAAAGAGATTCAATCCTGCTGCGACTGTTGAACGCCATACTGCTCGACAACGCGGCATCATGGCTTGCATCTGTTCCTCGAAGGTTTGCTGCTTGTAGCGCCGCAAGAGGTGATCTTACTGCCTACTGATTACACTGTCTATGCCATTACTGTATTACATTATCCTTTTGGAATTAACATCACTTATTTATATATGCCATCCATGTCTGTGTGTCCTTTCACACTCTATTCGCTCTTTCATGCTGTTGCATATATATATATATATATATATATATATATATATATACAATACAAATGTTAAGTAAAATATAACTTTTACTAGAAATATTAAAACGGGATATGCCCATACTATCATAAGGCGCATTGCAGCACATACAATATAAGCACGAATATGGATTCAAATGAATAAGAAATGAAAGAAGTAAAAACGGATGGGGATGCTTACAAGGAAGTCGAACGGCCAAGGGGGATTACGACCCCTTGTTCCCGGTTGAAGCACGCTTTTAATCCCAGGAAACGTTCCCGGAACCAGACTCGCCTGAAGCAGTCCTCCATATACCAACGCTGGAAAAGCAAAATCCAATCCACTGAAAAAGCAAATCCAATCCATTGAAAAAGCCAAATTCAATCCATTGAAAAACGTACTTGAAAACCCAGATCACCAACATGAAACGATACTAATAGCAAGACTACTTGGATGCCTAATGTCTAAACAACCTATAACATCCATATCAGCACTGACTTTTCATTACGTGCAAGTCCTTGTAAGTCCTTATAACATGTTACGGTTAAGATACATGTCACAGTTAATCTTTTTGCATCCAGCGTGACGTAACTATAATAGTTCATAGAATTTTGCATAAAAGTCCTGATCATATATACCTGATACAAAAGTATATATACAAAAGTCCTGATATATATATATATATATACATATATATATATATATATATATATATATATATATATATATATATATATATATATATATAATCTATTTGATTCAATTTGATTTACTTACCACCAGTGAGAGGTATTTGAAATGATTTTTCGTCTGGTTTTCCCCAGAGAGACTGGATAGCATAGCAGTTGTTTGGACTACCTTCACGGGTTGCTTGAACCAGAGTAATGTCTCTGCAAAAGTAAAATATTTCAAATGTGAGCTACCACTTGTCTTTCTCATATATGCATATTCCAAAGTATTTAATGTTAACTGTATCATAATTTTTATCAGAACACGTACAAAAAATATTTTTATTATGATTAGTCAGTTAGCCAGACTTTAAAATTTTATCGTAAATTCTTTCTAAATATTTTTTTCATGCTGGCAGTAGCTTTGTGATGCTTACCTATGATGCCAGATACGTATGATGCTAGAAAATAAATATTTAAAATATGGAATAATGACAGTAAAGTACGCAGTGTGTATAAAATTATATTGCCAGTAAACAAGAATAAGGATTGAAAATACAAAGGAGTCGACATACTGGTGCCTTTAGTGACAATTTGTAATCAAATAACTTACTACATAACAGATATTGAGAAAATTATACTACTCTAATTTTTAATTACAAATTATTTATAACAAATTATTTATTATTTAATAACAAAATTATACAAGAAAATATGATAAATATTGACCAGATGCTTATTACTCGGTCCAGTCAGTTCTGTAAGAAGGGGAGCACGTGATTCAATGCGGCCCGGCATTCGACAAACAAGGCGTTGGACGCGTGTCTGACCTCTCATAATAAGGCAGAATCCGAATATCATAAAAAGGACACACACGAAAATGTATGGAGATGCAATTGCAATTTCTTTTTGCCAGAGAAAGTGCCAGAGTAGATGAGTCAGTAATTAATTTATATTCCGATGGCTAGTGAGTGGCCTGTGTAGAATCGACAGAATACAGTATAGATTTTATTTGCGTTGAGGAGATATGATTAAAAATGGGAGTCACAGGAAGAAACCCTGACGAGACTGATAGCTCATGATCAGTTACGTAATTTTATTTGAAACCACTAATTTTTATTTAAAACCACTAATGCGCATAAACAGGAACAATATACAGCGAATAAATCGATAACTATCTTGCTAAATAACTATCAGATACAATAAATCAGCACTTAAATGCTCAACAGATTTTCAGAATTAGCCGGTACTCTTCTCAAAACTCTGACGTACTTCACAATTCAATACAACTTGCATCACGTCAATAGCTCTCCAACTGAGCGATGACTCCTTTTACATACTCCCTGTTGAAACTTCCAGAAGGGGCTTGTATCTCCAAGAATATTCTTTACTTCGAGAAAGTTCTTGTACATTCAAAATGTCGTCAAACGTGGCCACGTTAGCGATAAATCATCAAATCTGGCAACCCCGCTCCAAAATGCAAAATATGGGAACCGTACGTTAGCCCGGAAAGGTGATTTTTCTTTGAATAGAGTACAAGCCTTGAATAGAAGCAAAGGTCCGTTATGTATTATTTGAATAGATTCAAAGCACATTGAAATTGTTTACATATTCGTAACTCTATATACGTATTACATTACTACTATTTATTCACACATGGTCTTCCAAACATTAGGTCACATGGTAGTCGTAGATCCCGGATAAACAACATTTTTGACTGATAATAACCGGTCGATTCTTGGGCAACACTTCCGCAGGCCAGCAGGAACAACGGTAGGTGACGGTCCCAGTCTTGCTGATGACTGGATAGGAATATGGAGAGATGATTAAGTACCGTTCAGTTAAATCTCACTACCTTGTCGTCCGATTGAATATGAAGAGGAGTCGTTCGAGTTTTGTCCATATCGAGTAGTCTGCACAGTCCCCTGAATATGCCCGAATTAAAGTTCGTTCCCTGGTCAGAGAGGATGAGAGAGGGAACCCCGTAACAACATTTCCAGTTCCGAGTCAGAACTTCACTGATAGTTGTAGACTCTTGGTCAGGGATTGCGTAAGATTCTGGCTACTTTGTAAAGTAGTTCACTACAACTAGGAAGTATTTGTTTTTCTTCAAAGTTCGTGGTTGTGGTCTCAAAACGCCGAGTGCAATTCTCTCAAAAGGAACTCCGATATTGTAACACTGAACAAGCCCACGTGTTTCCTTTTTCGGTCCCTTCCAAGTACCTCATTCCGTGCATTCTTTGCACCAGCGCTCAACGTCGAACTTCGCCACAATTCATCAGAAAAAATATTCACGGACCTTGTTCAGCGTCTTGCTGATGCCAAAATGTACTCCAGTGGGGCTGTCATGTATTATTTTTGGAGTGATGTCCATCTGTCTGTCTGTATGTTTGTGGCCCATTTCTTGTGTACACAAATATTAATGTACTTTCACGAAACTTTATTATCTAACTTTGTTAACAAAACATCTAGAACTTAATAGAATGTTCCGAAACTTGAATGAAAAATTCGAAATTTTATATTCTCTTGGCATGGCGGTATAGGTCAAAATGTGTCATAATCATGCATGAAAGGCGTAATTTATGGCTCACTGGTTGCTAGATATAATAGCTTCAGTCACTGTTGTAAAAGAATCTGATGTGGGCAGCACATGACTTTACTTATACAATGCAATGAATTTACTACTTTTACAGTAAAAAAAAATAGATCATTTTTATTGTAGATATTTATATTTTTTCCAAAATATTGAATTTTCATCAATGAGTCGTCATTTTCATTGTTTTAGCGTCAGTTTTATCTATTTGGCGAGTTTATCGCTAATTTTAGCAACATTCAAAAAGTCGCCAAGTTGACGACATTTTTCCAAATTCGTCGCCGAAATCTCGCCAAGAGTTATGGACAGAGAAATAAGTTATTCTTACAGCAGATAAATGAATATTGGCGTTCAAATGCAAAAGTATTACTCAAAGTATCTTTTTTCATGAATGGAACGAGGTAGACCACGAGAATGATGTCATCAAATTTATCGCATGGTATTACATATGAAAAGTTAACATGTTTCTCAATAGGAATTTTTTTTTCTATTTTATATGACTTTTTGATAATGTTTTTGAAAAATGTGCAATATCTCGAGAACGGTTCATGTTAGCATTCTAAAATTTATGTCAATCATTTTCTAATGAAAAATTACATAAGAAATGTCTATTTGCGTAACTTTATTAAAGGTTTGGTTTTTTGACGATTTTTTCAAAATTTCACTCGAAAATTTAGGAGGGTTCTGAACATTCGATTGCGTATAAAAACAATAGGCTTCCAGTGTTTACGGATTGTAATTTTTGTACCAAATTACGTTCGAATCGGTCCATTCGTTCGTCAGTTATCGTCTCCACAGTCCCACTGACACACACACACACACACAGACATCACTTCAAAAATGTTCGACTCGTGATCAGGGATGCTTGAAACGTGCTCTCCCGTCGAAAACTCGAATTCGAATTTTCGACCCGGTCACAATACTTTCCTTATACATTATTGTTTATAGGGAAAGTAAAAATAGCCGCGATGAAAATGTTGCATCCGTTACTTCTTTAGCCCCTCGTAGCGGAAGGGGCGAGGGGAGGGGGTAAACTCCCGGGAGAACATTGTCAAGTATGGTAAAGGAAAACAATACGATTTTTCTTGTAAAATTTGGAAAGGGAAAAAAAGACTACATTGAGGAACCATACTTACGAGCATAGCAGCTTTTCCGCTGAAGATACGATAACGCATTCCTTTAGCAAATCAGTTTCACGTTGTCCGGCAGCTTCCAAAAGAGAAAAACTCCGGTTCTGATTCATTATTGCTCTGCGATCTACTGTCTGTAATATTAAATTATATATAAATATTATTTATGCAGCGAGCATGCATATACAGGGTGTCCCGAATGATTGAAACGCGCTTTAATTCTTTGCCTGTTGGAGATAAGTGGGCAATGTAAATTGCAAAAATGTTGAAAGTAAGGTAGAAAATAAGACTACGTTAGTTGTTGTTGTTGAAACCCAGACCGTCCGACCTACCAGAAAGGTGTAAGGTAACTGTTTGGACGGTCGGGAAGTGCCACCCAATTTAGACCGGAACCCAGTGGGGGAGGCATCCACAGGGACCGTACCCTCCTTCGCCTACCACCAACCTCTCGGAAGGATTTTCGGACCCACATGTTTAACGTGATCGTACTCCGCATGAACACGGCGGCAGTTTTGGCAGTAGCTGGAATCGAACCCGGACCTACCGAGTGCAACTCCAGCACGCTAACCAATGTGCTACCGCGCCCCTAAGACTACGTTAGTTAAATTATTCTCCTATTAATTTTCAAAAATTTACGCTTTTTAAATTTTTATACGACCAATTTAGACAAATTTGTTCAATCAGAAAAATTTTATTTTTAATGCAACAAGATCATTAAAAAAAAACAAACTCCGCATATCTAGATATGTATCTTTAAAATTGAGCGAGTTACATTTAATTGAAAATTGAACATTGTGAATGGGACTATATATCAAATTAGAAATGTAAATTTGTGACATATCACAAAAAAGATAAAACTGGGTGATAATACATTGGATACTCAACCGCGTAGTGAGTACCACTGCTTTATTTGATCTCTGTCTGTGTAATGCTTTATTTAGATGCATTTGTGATAAAAATTTTTGACACATATTAACGTATTTTGATCTAAACAATTTCCATTGTCAATATGTTTATGATCCCTATTTTCACTGATGAAACACATGGTACAGAAAAGTGGCATAAGTCCGATTTTTTCCTTTATCATAAGTCAGTTGATTTTAAAGATATAGATATGCGGTTTTTTTAATGATTTTATTGCATTAAAAATAAAAATTTTCTGATTGATCAAATTTGTCTGAGAGGGTCGAATAAAAATTTGAAAATGAATGGGAGGACTATTTCATTAACGTAGTCTTATTTCCTACCTTACTTTCAACATTTTTGTAATTTACAGTGCCCACTTATCTGTAACAGGTAAAGAATTAAAGTGCGTTTCAATCTTTTTGGGACACCCTGTATACATATATTAAAGAAAATGCCTAAAAGGCTTTTCCTCAAGTACAGAAAATAAAAAAATCCTGCATCCAAAAAAGTTATGAAATCTCAAAATGGTTTAGGCCATGTTCCCTCAGCACTGAGCTGTACTTTCAGGTCAAAGGAACCGTGCAAAGGATGTTAATCCTCTTCCAAGTCACACTTACACGTAGGTCTTTTCAGTCGTAGTCATTTTTTACTTTCCATACCATACATGGTAATGCATGAGGAAAGTATTGGAATCGTGTCGAAAATCACAACATGAGTTTTCGACGAATCTACACGTTTCGAACACTCTAAAACTGTTTTTGGTGATGTTTGTCTGTGTTTCTGTATGTCTGTGCAATGCACACACTCACATACACACACACACAGACATGACCTCAAAAACGCTTTATTGTTGACTATGGATGCTTGAAACGTGCTCTCCCGTCGAAAACTCGAATTCGAATTTTCGACCCCGTCACAATACTTTCCTTATACATTATGTATATAAGGAAAGTAAAAATTGCTTAAATATATCAATTAAATACTTGTCCTGCATGTAATATTTGCAAACGTAGCAAATAAGATTAACCTCGTCACTCTAGAATGTCACGGGGCGCGGTAGCCCATTGGTTAGCGCGCTGGAGTTGCACTCGGTAGGCCCGGGTTCGATTCCAGCCACTGCCAAAACTGCCGCCGTGTTCATGCGGAGTACGATCATGTTAAACATGTGGGCCGGAAAGTCCTTCCGTGAGGTTGGTGGTAGGGGAAGGAGGGTACGGTCCCTGTGGATGCCTCCCCCACTAGGTTCCGGTCTAAATTGGGTGGCACTTCCCGACCGTCCAAACAGTTACCTTACACCTTTCTGGTAAGTCCTTGTTGACGAGCCGGACGGCCTGGGTTTTCAACACCTTTCTGGTAGGTCGGACGGTCTGGGTTTCAACAACATCAACAACTCTAGAATGTCACGTTCTCGAAATATTTTTTCTAGAATTTTGAGGAACTACAGACATTTTAAAATGCATTAAGTTGCCAAATGAAACGAAGATGCATTAAAAATATATATTAAATGTAATATTTAGAAAGTATGCGTGTTATTTTCTGCAATTAAACTCAATTTAATTCATCATTATATACATATTAAGATGATGAATTTGCGTCTGTAGGGAAAGACAAATGCTGTCCACATCAGAAGTTTACTTCATTATACGCAGTATTGAGAAAATAATATTTTCACGAAAATTCTCTATTTCGAGATTTTGATATGTTTTAAGACATCCTGAACATGTTTTGACTATTATTGGAGAGATGTCTTTCAGTTTATCTGATGTCTGTGGTCAATTTTTTGTGTTCAGCCATAAATGTCAATGGCTTTTTACGAAATCTTATATCCGGTTTTGTTTTTAAAAAATCTGGAACTACAAAGACTATTTTTAAATTCGAGCGAATACTTTGAATTTTATTCTAAATTTTATATTTTTTTTAACATGGCAGCGTTGAACAAAATTCGACATAAACATGCATGAAAGCTTTTATTTAAATCTTAATGATAACAATAGTTGATAGTTTCAATTCTTCTTGTGAAAAATAGCCGCGATATAATTTTTTCATGTTCCTGACGTCATTAGTCCTTCTTGGGGGTAAGTTACCACGTTATACCCGAGAATCACACTCCAGTAAATTTTATAATTGATTACTAGTATATAGGTTTAATACTTTCCCTGCCATACATGGGAATGTATAGGGAAAGTATTGGAATCATGTCGAAGATCGCAACTCAAGTTTTCGACGGATCTACAAGTTTCGAGACCTCTAGAATACGAAAAAACTATTTTTAGCGTGACGTCTGTGTGTGTGTCTGTCTGTGTGTCTGTGTGTCTGTGCAATGTATGTATCCACTCAAACTCAAAAACTAATGGACCGAATTTCATCAAATTTGGTTGGTAAGTCACTTAGATGTGACCCTGGTGCTGATTAGTTTTTGGTACGATTCGTAAAAACAGAACGCGCCTTTTCTTGCGAAATGTCCAGTAAAAATTTAATTTATCCGCTCTAGCTAAAATGACCACATTTCACAAAATTTGATAGATAAGTTACTTGTTGGATACTCTGGTGCTGATTAGAATTTGGTACGATTCGGAAAAGAAGAACCCGCCTTTTTTTACGAAATGGCCCGCAAAAATTCCATGTATCCACTCTAGCTAAAATACTAATTGACCAAATTTCACAAAATTTGGTAGATAAGTTACTTGTGGGATACTCTGGTGCTGATTAGATTTTGGTACGTTTCGGAAAAGAACAACCTGCCTTTTTTTACGAAGTCGAATCGCCAAAATCTAAATCGCCGAAATCTAAAAAAAAGACTAAGTAGTGTATGCTCAAATGTATCAAATAAATTCTTGTTTTATACGCAATTTTTGAAGAGGAAAATAATATAACACACTCCATTATACTTTATTACTAACCGTTCTCAAGATATTTGAGATTTCTTGCACTTTTGTTACGCCGATTTCGGAAAAATGTCCAATTACCAAATAAAAACAAAAATTGAATTAAAAATGCAAATTTAGTGTTATTTGGTTCAATTAAACTCAATCTAATGAATTATTAAAGAAATAAAGGAAATATGAATTTGAGTCTGTAGGGAAAGTCATGTGCTGCACACATCAGATTTTGTGCAACTTGAAGGAGGTCTAAAATCCTTCAGTAGAGTTCCCCAGACTGAAAAGTATAGTTCTGGTGCTGCGCGAACTATGAACAAACCATTTTGAGATTTCACAATATTTTTGGAAGGATGTTTTTGTTTTTTGTACTCTACGGAGAGTGTTTTTTGTGAGATATTAATACAATTTGTAGAAGTAATTATCAGCATCAGTGTTATGTAAGAATAGTTCAGTGGGCAGCACGTCATTGCCAACTTACCTTGCACTTTACCCTCGTGTACCCTACTACTCATGTATTTTCAATTGTTTAAATTCTAAATCAAGTTTAACTTCAGTTTATAAAAATCTGATGTGGGCAGCACATGACTTATCCTGCAGACTCAAATTCATATTTTTTCTCTTTAATAATTCATTAAATTGAGTTTAATTACACAAAATAACACTAAATTTGCATTTTTAATTCAATTTCCGTTTTTATTTGGTAATTAGACATTTTTCTAAAAGTGGCATAACTAAATGCGAAAAATCTCAAATATCTCGAGAATGGTTAGTCCTAGAGTGATAGAGATGTTCTTATTACTTTTCTATCAAATATTACGTATAAAACAAGCATATTCGAACATACGTAACTTTTTTAAGATTTTGCGATTTTTGAGAGCCATTTCGTAAAAAAAATCAGGTTGTTCTTTCCGAATAACACCAAAATCTAATCAGCAGAGTATCCCCCAAGTAACTTATCTATCAAATTTTGTGAAATTTGGTCAATTAATATTTTAGATAGAGTAGATACATGAAATTTTTACGGGCCATTTCGCAAAAAAAGGCGGGTTCTGTTTTTACAAATCGTACCAAAAACTAATCAGCACCAGGGTCATACCCAAGTGACTTACCTACCAAATTTTATGAAATTCGGTCTATCAGTTTTTGCGTTAGAGTTAATACATACATTGCACAGACAGACACACAGACAGACAGACAGAACACACACCGACACACACACACAGACAGACACACACACACACACAGACGTCACGTTAAAATGGTTTTTTCGTATTCTAGAGGTCTCGAAACGCGTAGATCCGTCGAAAACTCGAGTTGTGATTTTCGCCATGATTCCAATACTTTCCCTATACATTACCATGTATTGCAGGGAAAGTAAAAAATTGTATGTACCTTTTACCGGAATGTACAAAATGAACCATGCTTGATTTGAATTGGTTCAGCAATTTAGGCTGTAGATCATCCATCAACGCGGAAGAAAAAGGCCGGAACGACAATTTCAATCATGTTTTTTCAATTCTTGAGATTATAAATCAAACTTATCTTCATGTTTAAAAAAAATCTTATGTGGGCAACACATGACTTTCCTTATATAATGCAATGAATTTATTACTTTTACAGTAAAAAAAATAGGTTTTTCTTATGGTAGATACTTATATTATTTCCAAGATATTGAATTTTCGACAATTAATCGTCATTTTCATTGATTTAGCGTCATTTTAATCCATTTGGCGAGATTTTCGTTAATTTGACAACATTTTAAAAATTCGCCAAGTTGGCGACATTCCGCCAAATTCGTCGCCAAAATCTCGCCAAGCTTTACTGACGGAGAAATAAGTTATTCTTATAGCAGATAAATGACTATCGCCGCTTAAATACAAAAGTATTACATATGAAAAGTGAACATGTTTCTCAATAGGAAATATAATATATTTTTTTTATTTTATATGACTTTTTGATAATTTTTTTGAAAAATGTGCAATATCACAAGAACGGTTCATGTTAGCGTTCTAAAATTTATGTTAATAGTTTTCTAATGAAAACTTCCATAAAAAATATGTATTTAAGTAACTTTATTAGCGATTTTGATTTTTTGACGATTTTTTCAAAACTTCTCTCGAAAATTTAGGGGGTTCAGAACATTCGATTACATTTAAAAACAATAGGCTTCCAGTGTTTACGGATTGTGATTTTTGTACCAAATTTCGTTCGAATCGGTCCATTCGTTCATCAGTTATCGTCTCCACAGTCTCACTGACACACACACACACACACACACACACAGACATCACTTCAAAAATATTTGATTCGTGATCAGGGATGCTTGAAACGTGCTCTCCCGTCGAAAACTCTAATTCGAATTTCCGACTCCGTCATAATACTTCCTTATACATTATGTATATAAGGAAAGTAATAAAGTTTATACTTCTAAAAGAGTTCTAAAAATGAACCATAATTCAGTTAACTCGGTACAGTAGCTTAACGCTGTAGATCCGTTAACACTGTTGGAAAAATCCGAACATAATCGTAATATTTGTCATTTTCAAATTCTCTTTCCTCAGATGCTATTGCACTATTTGCAATTTGTTTTATTTTTTTTTCAGCATTCAGTTGGCTTTAGAGAGAAAAAGGTCAGTTCTTTGACTTTCTTGAGGAATAATATCAATATTGGATAATGATAAGATTTATATAGTATCGTTTAGAATTAAATCTGCCTACACCATCAATTTTGTTTACATTCGTGTGTGATTAAACTTTAGTTTCTACTTTTTCGTGTGCCGCTGTTGTGTAGGGGAGGACAATTGAAAAGTTATTTTTCCTCATAATTTACTTTTTACTTTTCATTTGTTATGTAATTCACGCTCAAACCTATGTAATAAATGCATGAATCACAGCGTTAGCACCAGAAGCACAAACATTACATTTGCTGGGAATCGAGAATAAATCCGTTAAATAAGACGTACGTAAATGACGTAACAGCGTAATGTAATAACGTGAAACGTTTATAGATGAAAGTGTTCCGCGAAATTAAAAAAACTGTGTGCTAAGTTTCAGTTTTCTATGTGCTCTGAAGCAGAAAATAAAACTGTCAAAGATGTTAAACAAAGAGGCAAACAAACTCTATGTGAAATTCCTAAGAATAAAGTAGATAAAAATAAGGTTAATTACTCACTGCGGTGAAAATTTGGTCGCCTTCAGGACAGAATGTTGGAAATAATCTGCAGAAGTCTTTAGTATTATTACCGTATTTCCATTCACATTTATCTGGTTTGATTTTGCAAAATTCTGTTCGACGCAACCTGAAATAGGAAATTTATATGTGATGAAAAGTTTAACTATAAAAGTAAAAACTATTAGATATTTATATATGTTGTTCTGTGAATTAGTGTACACATGAATTGAAATTTCATTATGCAAATTCTATTAGATATGTGCAATTTCCTTTTCAGGAAGTACTTTTATTTTATAATAAACTAGTATTTAAGCATATATGAAAGACAGAAAAAATACCACTTTAAAAATTAAAATTGCAACTTTTTCAAATAAATTTTATTTTATAATATATGACGCTTAAGTCTGATTTACACGATGCCAACTTCTGGCTAGCAGCAGATGATTTCACTCTGGCTTCCAACTCAGTAACCAGTTACTGCTCCTCTTTCACTGGTTTCTGTTGTACGCACGATACCTGTTACTTGCTAATTTTATTCAGTGCACAGACAACCAGTGTTGCCAATTTCGCCGATTTCACGCAATATTTCTGAGAGGTATGGTGTTCACATAGTGCTGACTTAACAGATGCGTCTGGAAGGGAGGGAAGATGGAGTGCGTGTGGAGTTATACCAGTCGAAACACAAAATATATGAAGTGACTTCTACAGTAGCTGGGCTAGCCAGAAGCTAGTTAGCATGCCAGTTGTGGAGTGCCAACTACTTGTCTTGCAAGTACGACTGGCTATGCCAGCTCAGGGCTGTAGAAAGTAAAAGGGATAGCTCACTCCTTTGTTCTAGGGAGAGAACAACTGGTTCCCGTTCCGAAGTAATAGTGACGTCACGGGGTTGCCTGAACTGAATGTATGTGATCAGAAACCTATGTGAGCTGCTTCTATCTCGCTGTTTCTTTAACATTATATTTCTTTAAATTAAGCTTAAAATCTCTTTAGCTTAAAAATCTGAATTAGTTTTCAAAGTTTGGTATTATACTTTATATATTTAATATATCAAAATGAATTTAAATCATGAAATTATACTAATACGTTTTGTAGTGGTGTTTTGGCAGTAACATTTTTCTACTCTCCAAAATATAATTAGTCTTTAAAATGTAAAAATTGAATAGCAATGCATTTATTTCATTATTGATCTCTGGATACAGTCATCAATCTTCGAGTAGATGCATCCCCACTACGTCACAAAACTAGATTTCCGGTCCAACTGGAAGTCGGTCAGTGAGCCAGCCCTTCTGTTTTCTAGAGCCCTGATGCCAATTACAGAAGATGCCAATTATTTCAAACATTTTTCTTTCGGCTATCCCCAAGCATACCTCTACTCCAACTCCTTCCCACAGCAAGTCAAAATCTGTCATCAAGTAACGTTTATTCCCGCAAGAGCTCACTGAAATAAGCCAAATCTGGCAAAAAATTCACCAAATTGGCAACATTGGCTGTTTATGCACTGAATGAAACTAGTCAATAGCTGGCTATGTGTAAACAAGAAAGATCAATCATGCTTAAATAATTGATTATGAAACACTTTCCAACTTCAATGCAATTTTATTTAAAAAAGTCGAAAATGCAATACATTCCTCGGTAATATTTTAAAACTTATCACAATACTACATTGATTTATTATATTTGAAAACTTAAACCTTCATTGAAAAAAATGAACTTCATTCAAATGACGGCATTGAAATATAAATTGCGTGGTTTAAATATCTCTAAAATGCAATACATTCCACGGTAATATTTTTAAATCTATCATAATATTACGATAATTTATTATATTTTAAAACTTCATCGAAAACAACTGAAATTAATTCAAATGACGTCATAGAAAAAATAGCACGCCTGGATCTCTCTATAAAAGCAGGATTTCATTCATAACTTTCCCCATTTCATTCATCACAATACTATAATAATTTATTTTATTTAAAAATTAAGACCATGGAGCTACAATTCATAAACTTTATGCTTAAAACTTCATCGAAAAAAATCGTCCTTCTGTTTATAAAATCAATTTATATTTCATTCATATCAGGCATGCAGACTCCATGGACTGAATTATTTTGTATTAAAGAAATACAGTAATTCTAATACAACTCATTCTACATATTTTGCTGTTTACATTTTACATAGGTGAAAAATAGGCTTAGTTGTAGAAATAATCAAATTTGAATGAGAATTTAAGCTCAAATATATTGGCATTGTGTTGTTTTAGTATGTAGATGCACATAATTTAAGCAGAAATAAAGTAGTTTTAGGATGGATACAACACTCAATATAAATTAAAAAGAACTTTAAAAAATCACGAATTTGAAACAAGATGGATGCCATATATCATTTTGAAGTGGGTCATGTGATCGTTTCATATCATGGTCACGTGATCGTTTCATATAAGATGTGTAATTACTATTTTAATTTTTATTTAAAAAACTACTGAATATATTTAGCTGAATTTTTTTTTATATATTTTATGGAACAATTTGACTATTACCTAAAATTTTCGAAGCAATTTGTGAATTTTAAATCCGCTTAAAAAATGTTAGAAAAATTAGGTCCCATAGGGCTCAATGTATTTCATTTTTTCAACCCGGGTTCAATCCAAAACTAATTGTGTGATATTATTCATTTATATTCTCATAGGTCCTACAGACCGCCTGAACAACATACTAAAATTTCATTTTGATTAAGTCATTTTTACGGCAGTTATCGTGCTAACGGACAGACAGACAGACAGACAGACAGACAAACAGAATGAACAAAGTCATAAACACTTTTCAACTTTGTTGTAAAGTGTTAAAAACAGTGGCCAATGATAAGAAAGGCCAGTAGCTATCCACCTAATTAGAGGTCAATTGGAGCGCAGTTCCTGGCTCGTTGGCTAGCCGGTAGCTGCCAACGTGTAAACTAGGCCTTAAGTAACTATTTGGACAGTTAACAATTTAGACTGGAACTTAATGGGGGGTGGCAACCACAGACACCAACCCACCACTTCTCAGGTGGAATTTGAGACGTACAAAATTTACGTGTCCATACTCCCCGTAGACACGGAGAGAGTTTTGGCCGGTATTGGGGATCAAAAATGTGCGATGCCATTAACGTAACCACTGGGCTATCTCGGCTTCAGTGGTGAATATGTATTATGTAAAAAAATTTAGTGTTCTAAATCAAAGGGAAACGTCTGGATGTTTGGGAAATATATTATGATCTTCCATTTTGTACCAGTACGTGGTAGGAAGTACGTGAAGCTCCTGGCGCAGAACGCTTTAATCTTCAGGCTGTCGCATTGGAATATCCTGGCGAGGCGATGATATCAGGGATTGCTTCGTGTAAGATCAGGTTTTCTCAGAGTACATGAGCTGCAGGAAAAAGAAGCTGCAGCAGAACTGTCTATGGTCCATAGTATCTATCTAAAATTACTTAACTTGCTTCTAATACAAATTAATTTTAGAGATTTTTAGGCCAGTAACCTTTTTATTATTCTAAAGGTTTTTTGAAGGGGGGTCGTCTTCTAATTTCAGAATTTGCGCGACCTCTCTTAGGAGACCTTGGATATCAGAGATATTGAAATGTTTACAAGTTCTTTGAAATTTTTAAAAATTCGTCAAAGGGGTTGGAGGATTATGGGCAAAAAGCTTCAGGTTGCGAATAGGCCACGTGCCCTCCGAAAATTCTTGGATCCGTCTTGGTACTGACCGGCGCTTCCTGAATAGGGGTAGTTTTAGAATTTGGAAGGGGGGGTCCGCTTCTAGGCTTGTAGATTAGTTTTGGGGGGATTAGTCTTGGGTGATTAGTTTTAGAATTTGGTAGGTGGGGTCTGCTTCTAGATTTGGGGAATTAGCTGTAGAATTTGGAAGGGGTTCCGCTTCTGGGTTTGGGGAGATAAGTTTTAGAATTTGGAAGGGGGATTCGCTTCTAGGTTTGGGGATCAGTTTGGGGGGTTAGTTTTAGAATTTGGAAGAGGACCCGCTTCTAGGTTTGGGGGATTGGTTTTAGAATTTGGAAGGGGTTCTCTTCTAGGTTTGAGGGGATTAGTTTTAGAATTTGGAAGGGGGTCCGCTTCTAGGTTTGGGGATTAGTTTTAGAATTTGGAAAGGGGGGGGGGTCCGCTTCTAGCTACGGGGGATTAATTTTGGGGGGTTAGTTTTAGAATTTTGAAGGGATGGTCTGTTCCCAGGGTTGGGGGATTAGTTTTGAGGATTTGGGATCCGGTTTTGAGTCCAGGGACTTTTTACTGTTCCAGGGATTTTGAAGGAAGTGCCGAAAGTTAGTGAGGGGAGCCCCGCCACAATTAGTACCTTTTGTCGGGATGTCTCAGGGTATGTTACACTTCCTAGTTTGGTGTCCCTCGCCGCATTTTAAGCACCTAGGGGGGAGGCAGCATATCTCAGAGCTGTGATTATAAAGTTGACAATTATAGCACATTTTATGGCCTTTTGATTTTAATGCTTTAGTTTTTATTCTCCTGGAGAGGATGCTGTTTAATTTGTAAATACTCGCCCAGTTCTCGGACGGCTTAAGGCAGACAAAGAAGATGGGAAGAGGGTTTTGTCTCTTCTACTTCCAAACTGGGAAATTCTGTTTACATTGTACCTTTCTAATCTGATCGCATTCTTAAGGGCATCATGGTTAATATTAACTGGGCGTTCTTCTACCACTACTTTTTACAGTTTTCCGTTTTTTAAGTTGATGGAACTGAAGGGGGATTTTAGTTTGGGCCAAGTTAGCCTGAACACTCCTGAAATCCTCAACAAATCCCAGAGTGATCCTGATCACCCTTCCCATGAAAAGGCCCTGTGTTTTAGTGATGAGAATATTATTAAAGTCTTTTCTGAGGGTTCCCCAATTACTTGACGAGTCAGCATAGAAGGACGAAATTTTAGCTTTAGGGGGGGGGGCGAGCTTTAGTCATTTCGACTTCGTCCTGAACTTCAAGTTTTTCAAATTTATTTCCCCCATGAACTCCCCGTAGGGTTTCTTTTAGGGCGCTTAACAGATTTTTCTAGTCTTTTACTTTTATTTTGGATTTTAAGTCTTTGCAATCTATCAAATATTTGAGTTTGTAGTTTTAGTAAAGTTCCTCTTCATTTTTAGTCTTGCAGGAGCTACAGATATGAGTAGTAATCTCATAAGAATCGCGCGTCACAAGGGTTTGGTTATCAGGGTGGGTAGAAAGCAAGTAAGAATCAAGGATAGTACCTCTTAGAATGGTGTCCAGCTATTTAGACATTTCATAGTCAATATCGTTTTCTTCCATTTCAGCCTCCAGGTGGGATATGATAAAATCGAAGCACGTTAGGTGACTCCAAACTCTCCACATTGGCTCACTTTTCAGTGGTTTGGAATTAAAACGCCATCCCTTCCTGATGTAGTCGGTTTAATTTGTAAGGGTGAGGAGGGGCTCTGCTTGCATTGCTGCCACTTTTCCATCACTTGTTGACTTTTTTCGCCCTCCATTTACATGGCCTCGGCCAGTCTGTGCATCTTTCTACACTTTCAGCATTTACAGTTCCAGCTAATACTTCCTTCCATCTCTGCTTAAATTTGCCTATGTCAATGACTCGCAAATCAATAGATGTCTCGCAGTAATGATCGATCCGTAGTATTTGTTGACAGCAAAAAAGTGAGCACAAAGTTACCAATCACCAAGAACACGTGTAACTCACACTTGCTAAGATACCCAGCAGCTCTGAAAACATGTGTCTTTTCCTGACCACTTCATTTGTACGCCTCTAGAGAGAAATAAAATATATGGCTTCGAGACGTTTAATACCATGGTTAATACTTTACGTCCGCAAAGATTCAGCTTTCTGTCATAGAGGGTTCCTGGAGATTATGGAAAGACTCACTCAAGGACAGTCGTTAAGGTGCGTCTAGGACAATTGGAATTGCCTTTAATCTCCAACATAAATGAGATTTTCCATATGAAATATAGAAGGGGGCGGAATATGGGACGTCAAATGGGGCAGCTTTGTGACAGAGTTCCAAAACAAATCCTAAGTGTTGGAAATATGGAATAATGGAGTCAAATTCTCGGACAGGAGAAAAGGTGAATCAAAAGCGGGTTAACTCTGTTCCTAAGAACACGACCTTGAGACATGAGTTATGACATACTGATGAAAAAACAGTGCGCGAGCCGAGACGAGGAGGCTAGGAAGTTTCTAACGATGAGCACGTAGAACGACTAAGAAAGGCCTACTTATAGAGCACTTTTTACCTGTAGAAAGAGTGTAACGACAATATCATACAGTAAAAGTCCTATCTGTTTAGTATGGAAAGATTTTTCGAAATAATCACATTTTCTCTCCCCACGGATGTCAAAATTTCGTTTCCATTTGATTCTATTCCTTAGATGATTCTATACAAGTGCAACAATTCAATCGTCTTCTTAACTTGGGAAGGGTATTGTGGAAAAAACATTGCAAACCTCCTCCGGAAGTATCGAAAACCCTACTGTGTTAGGCTTTTTTACCCTTTATTTGAAAGGTCTTTAAAAATTCTGTCGATTGATACCAAGTTTGACAAGAAAGATACCAAGGTTGACAGTGTTTATGACATCGCAATGCAAAGTAAACCCAAGGGATTTGAAGGATGAACTATGAAGTCTTATATATAAGTATATAGTTAGATGAAATATACGTGATTGTCATTTTCTCTAAAATGAGTGTAGTTACTCCACGCTCCCCAATTAAAGGCCAACGGCCGTACCGTGCTGAAAACACCGGTTCTCGTTAGATCACCGAAGTCAAGCAGCATCGGGCGCGGTTAGTACTTGGTGGGTGACCACCTCGGAACGCCGCGTGCTGTTGGCCATCTCGGGTGCGGTATCCCCGTGGTTTGCGCGCTAGATTTGCACGCTGCCACAAATGCCGCCGTGTTCATGCGGAGTACGATCACGTTAAACATGTGGGTCCGTAAGTCCTTCCGAGAGGTTGGTGGTAGGGGAAGGAGGGTACGGTCCCTGTGGATGCCTCCCCCACTGGGTTCCGGTCTAAATTGGGTGGCACTTCCCGGCCGTCCATACAGTTACCTTACACCTTTCTGGTAGGTCGGACGGTCTGGGTCTCAACAACAACAACGCTCCCCAATTACACTTTCTATTAAATGCATTACACAATGACGAAAAATATCTCAATAAAGAGTTTTAAGGAATACATTCAAAGGGAAGGTTATTTTCGAGTATTATACAATCGTAGTTGTCTAGTAAATTATGTACATTATGGACTGTCACTTTACTATCACTTTAACACCAAACCTGTTCCTGTTGCAAACAGTAACAGCTGGAGCATCTACAATTTCCGGATTCAGAACGTTGATATCCAGTATAGTAGGGTATGCCAAGTACATCTCTAAGAAGTAGTACGTCTGATACAGGAACCCTGCCGTACATACAAAAAGCACCATTAACTTGATGACTCTGCGAACAGAACTTTTTGAGGCTGCAATCACCGGAAATCCTGTAATGGTGAATAAAAATCGTTTAAGCATTTTTTGTTTTATTCTATACATAAATTGTGTTTTACTGAGTAATTATTTGTATAGTTGCTGCTGTTGTAATGCATAGTGTTTCACTGGGTATCCCAAAGGACTAGTTATATTTTTCTTTCCAATGGACATAGTAACAGAAAATTGCCTTTAAAAGTGATATTGGCCTTCCAGAAATGCCCAGTAATGAGTTTTCTAATAAAACGATGACTCAGTGTCCAACAGAATGGTCAGATGCACTATTTCTATCTGGTGTAAATGTATATTTCACAGTGTCGTTGAACGTTGGTCAGGAATGTAAAATATACCATTACGGAGTGATGTTTATTGTAACACGTTATTAGACAACAAAGTCCATAAAGGCCCACAGTGTAAATTCCTGGATGAGTTTTGAGGAAGAAAAGCTCTTTGGGGTACTACCTAGCGAAACACACTACACAAAAACTGAATATAGTATAGGATTTATGTTAAATATAATTTACTAATAAGTTGATTTCAATGATAAGAATTTGCATCATTTACACACTTACATTCTTTAATTTACGTTCTTCATTTGTACTCTAACATTTTTAGTACAAATTTTAAATAAAGTAATCTATATCGGACAATTATGATACACTACGTTGTTCCGTTTCCTGTTGGCGACTCTCACTAGCCGTCATCTTCAATGTCTGTAGGTCATAATTTAAAAACCTATAAGCATACTTGAATTAAAATTAGAGTTGACAGGTTGATATAATGTTTATAATTTAATTAAACTGCACCATCTGGTTTAATAAAGATATATATATATATATATATATATATATATATATATATATATGTGTGTGTGTGTGTGTGTGTGTGTGTGTGTGTGTGTGTGTGTATGTGTGTGTGTGAAATCTGTAGCGAGAAATCTGAGCCTCGCCTTATGTTGGCAACGCTCACCAACCGTCTTTTTTAATGTCTGTAGATCATATTTTCAAAATCTATAAACATGCTTGCTTGAAATAAAATTAACTTGACAGGTTGATATAATGTTTATAATTTAATTAAACTGCACCATTCTACTTAATAAAGAATGTTGTGTGTGTGTGCAGTCCGTAGAAAGAAATCTGAACCTCGTACAATCATGAAATTTGGTACCCAGGTACTTTTCAACGTACACAGGCGCACCCCCTTCGTTATTTTTTTTTTAAATTATAATTATATATTTAGTTATTTTATGTTTTAGACGATTCATAAGGACTTTGGCTGATATTCGCAAAAATCGATTACTTCGTGACCTAAAATACTTTTATAGAGTTTTCATCATGACACCATCACAAAAATCGAAAAATTATTTTTCATATGAACTGTAAATGGAATTCATACGCTTATAATATGATTTTTAATGATTTTGTAAAAAAATATATACTTTTAATAAGTTTTCAACTTCTCCGATTTGTATATTATGATATAGAGAAATTGAACTGTCTTCCAACGTTCATTTTTTAGCACTTGCCTCAAATATCACTGATTACCCCAGAAAAAAAAATTCAGAAACCCATCCGTTGATTAATTATGACTTTCTTATCCGAGGCATGCCTTTGATTTTATCTGGCAGCTAACATACAAGCGGAACCCGTTAGAGTCGGAGCTTTTCTGTCAATTGAAACCACTCCCCTCGTGACTGGGGTTGTCGTGCTCTTTTTCGGAACTGTTGTACTTATTAAAGCCAATCTTCCGCACGGGCGGCTTTGAACCTTCGTGCGTTTTAAACCTCTCAGATGCGATTAGAACTAATTGAAGTCCGGAGGTTCGGACTGCTTTAAGACGCGACTATGAATACTCTTAAAACCTATCTTTATCCTTGCTGAGGCTCAGACTAGTTCATTTAAACGTGATTTCGTAACATGCACGTTTCTTTTCTCTTCGCGTTTTCATGAGAGGTATTTTAAAAATGCATTTTAAACGTAATTCCATGCATTTTAAAAATGTATAATGCTTACCTGTTATTAAAGAATGACGCATCAACTGACTGCAGTAGTTCCCGAAGTTTCCGAAAGATGGCTTGCGCTTCTTCCATTTCGGATATCTATCGCTCCTGTATACAAAATATTATCTTATAATATAAATATTTAATGATATAAATTCAATTGAAAAGTGTTTGTGTAATGTAAGAAATATAATTGGGATTTCTTTACTGAAAAGAAAAATTAAAACAATATCATTTTTTTTTCTTTAAAAAAAAGGCTAAACCGATAAAACATTGACGAAAACCAAAAAAATTTTTGATAAGATATTTCTTAGAGTTGCAAACACAGATATTATATTTAATTGGACAACGACTTGCAAATCCTATCTATTATCCGATGATTCATTCTCTTGCTTTCAAACTTCTAGTACCGGATTTGAATCTGATATGGGAGTGGATGGCTCTGTGTGGCACATACAGGTTAGGGATGATTCAGAATCCGCTTTTAATTATAACTCCTGTTCAAATTAGACCCTCTACAATTACTGTCAAAATATTATCCACATGTTCTGAGCACTCATGATTACAGTGATGTTACTTGCACCCTTTAACAGAAAAAAATGACCACCAAACCTTTGTCCATAGGCTCTAAGCTTTCATGATTACAAATGAAGTGGGTTCAGCCAAAATTTAGCCCTATACGAGTAACACTGAGATATTGACTGAAAGCCATTATCTCCGAGTTCCAAGAGGCCAGTATTAGAGTGGAACAACTGCAGAGTCCACTCTCGACGATAAGAGCTTGCAATTTTATCCCAATAGCTCAACGATAGACTGTCGGTTGGCCAGTTCGAAGATCCAGTGTTGGGGCAGCAAGGCCCTTTACAAAACGTCTACCTTATAAAAATGACAACTACACCATTCTCTATACGCTATCAGCGCTCTTTACAATGAAGTGATTACAACCCTATATAACATGGAGATAATGACTAAAAAGTCATGATCTATGGGTTCCAAAAGATCAGGATTAGAACGAAACAGCGCCTATCTTATAAAAATGACAACCAAACCATTGTTCTAAGCGCTCATGATTACAGTGAAGAGATTTCAAGCCCATAACATGGAGATAATGGCCAAAATGCCAAGTCTACGGGTTCTAAAAAGTCAATAGTGCAGTAACGTTTACTCTATGAAAATGGCCGTCAAAGTATGATCCGGGTTCACGGAAAGCAAAGGATGAGCAGGTTGAATATTTTCCATCTTGTATGCATTGCTTGTTATACGGTAGAAGCCTTGAATGAATGCTTGTATGAATTGCTTGTTATACGGCAGTACCAATGTTACACTCTTTTATTTATTTGCTAAATGCCAGGCACTTCATATGATGAATAATTCGCCTATACATCGGTCAGAATCGTGAACCATTTACATCACAAGACGTTAACTTGGTGCGCCACTGGGGACGGACAAACTACGCCCAACAACACAGCATTCATGCCAGCACGTGAGACTCGAACCCAGAACTCGACAGTCGGGCGAGCAAGAAGAAAAGTGTGTCTTGACTGCTCAGCCACAGTGATCGTCTGTTACAGACATAAATGTAAGCGATCATTCAATTCTACAATAAAATTAAGAGCTGGAAAAACAAACTTGAAAAACGCATTATTTTCATCATGATTTAAATGAATATATACTTTAACACATGATTTTAACTTTATGCGCACATTATGCAATGCAAAAGATAACGAGAAAAGTCCTACACAATAATTTACCAGAAACTAATAGAAAATGTCCGTGAACAACGTGTAGGCAGGTCTCAACAGAAACTGTATCTAGATATACAGGGTCTCCCAAAATGATTGAAACGCCCTTTAATTTCTTACCTGTTGGAAAAAAGTGGGCAATGTAAATTACATAGATGTTGAAAGTAAGGTAGGTAATAAGACTACGTTAATGAAATAGTCCTGCCATAATTTTCAAAAAGTTACAGTTTTTAAATTTTTATTACGACCCCCTTAGACAAATTGGGCAAATCAGAAAATATTTATTTTAATGCAACAAGATCATTAAAAAAACCCGCATATCTGTATCTTTAAAATTGAGCGAGTTATATCTTCTTGAATATTGAACATTGTGAATGGGGACCCTATATCAAATTAGAAATGAAAATTTGTGATATATCACAAAAAAAGATAAAACTGGATGATAATACATAGGAGACATTTCTGAGAATTCCGCGTAGGCTCACGATGTAATCATGGATTCTTAAGTACTTTTCAATAACTAAGTACTTTTTCAATAATAAAGTACTTTTAAGTACTTTTTTTATCTAAACAATTTCCATCGTCAATTTGTTTATGATCCCTATTTTCACTGATGAAACAGCCTTTCACATGGTACGAAAAAGTGGCATAAGTCAGATTTTTTCCTTTATCATAATTCAGTTGATTTTAAAGATACAGATATGCGGGGTTTTTTAATGATCTCATTGCATTAAAAATTAAAATTTTCTGATTGACTAAATTTGTCTAAAGGGGTCGAATAAAAATTTAAAAAGTGTAAATTTTGAAAATTAGTGGGAGGACTATTTCATTAACGCAGTCTTATTTAACACATTACTTTAAACATTTTTGCAATTTACATTGTCCACTTATCTCCAACTGGTAAAGAATTAAAGCGCGTTTCAATCTTTTTGGAACACCCTGTATAATTACTTTACAGAAATTGTCTGTAGGCAATAAATTACAATACAGAAATTGTATGCAGGTAAGGAATTATTCTACAAAAATTGGCAGTAGGTAATGAATTAATCTGTGATATTATCTATAAGTAAAGAATAATTCCTGACTGTATGAAATCTGTTTGTATCTGATGAATCCCACTACAGGGCATGTCTGTATGTGACGACATATTTCTATCTATATGAAATATCCGTATGCAATCAATTTTTTCTATCTATATAAAAAGGCTGACAGCAGGAAATGTCAGAGGTAATCTGGTAAATACAGAATGTTTCCGTTGATTGAATAAACCTATATGTGGACATAAAACATTTGTAGCATTTCTGCATTAGTTGTTTACGAGATTTTTCTAATAAAGCAGAATAGCTAAATTGATTATTATTATTATTATTTATAAAATAACACATTTTAGTAATTAGTAATTAAAATTAATCTTAAAGTTATTAAAATCTTCAAAATGAAAATAATGTATACTCTTAAATGCATTTATATTATATGGTACTGAAACTGAAAGCACTTCAATTTACATAATATAAATTAAACAAGGAAGATCAATCATGCATAAAGCATTGATTATGAAACACTTTCCAACTTCAATGCAATTTTATTTAAACATCTCTAAAATGCGATACATTCCTCGGTAATACTTTTAAAATGATCACAATACTACATTAATTTATTATATTTGAAAACTTAAAACTTCACCGAAAGAAAATAACTTCACTCAAATGACGGCATTGAAATATAAATTACCTGGTTTAAACATCTCTAAAATGTGATACATTCCTCGGCAATATTTTTAAAATTATCATAATACAGCAATAATTCATTATATTTGAAAACTTCATCGAAAACAACTGAAATTTATTCAAATGACGTCATCGAAATATAACACGGCTGGCACTCTCTATAAAAGCAGCATTTCATTCATAAACATTTTTCCATTAATTTTATTCATCACAATATTATAATAATTTATTTTATTTAAAAACTTAAGACCATGAAGGTACAAGTAATTAAACTCTATGCTTAAAACTTCATTGAAAAATCGTCCTTCTTTCTGTAATATCAATGAATATTTCATTCATATCAGCTATATTGCAGACTCCATGAGCTAAATAATTTTGCGTTAAAGAAATGCAGCAATTCTTATACAACTCATTCTACATATTTTGCCGTTTACATTTTCCATAAGTGAAAATTAGGCTTCGTTGCAGAAATATTAAAAGTTGGATGATCATTTAAACTCAACTATATCGTAATTGCGATATTTCAGTATGTATATGCACAGAATTTAATAAAAAATAAAGCGGTTTTTTGACGGATACAACACTAAATACGAATTAAAAAGAACTTTAAGAATCACGATTTTGCACAAGATGAATGCCATATTTTATTTTGAAGTGGCTCACGTGATCTCTTTATATAATGATCACGTGATCGCTTCATATAAAAGGTGTAATTAATATTTTAATTTTTTTTAAAAAACTACTGAACATATTTTGCTGAATTTTTTTTTATATATTTTATGGGATAATTTGAATTTTTCCTGAAACTGTCTAAGCAATTTATGAATTTTAAATCAGCTTAAAAAATGTTTGAAAAATTAGGTCCCATAGGGTTCAATGTATTTCATTTTTTAACACGGATTCAATGCAAAACTAATCGGTAGATATTATTCATTTATATTCCTATAGGTCCCACAGATTGTCTGAACAACATACTAAAATTTCATTTTGATAAAGTCATTTTTACCGCAGTTATCGTGCTAACGGACAGACAGACAGATAGACACACAGAACGAACAAAGTCAAATACACTTTTCAACTTTGTTGTAAAGTATTAAAAAAATACATAAATTACTGAGTATAATGTTTATTCCGTTTATTACAAATAAACTTTTGAACTGTAAATTAATATTTCTATGTCTGCTTTTTGTCATTATAGTCATTCAAAAAGTCTAATCAATGCATATGAATTATTAGCCACAGTTGCTAAATTATATAACGAGCTAAATTCGAAATTTATAAATCAACTGGCTGGCCGCAACCACATAAGTAAAATCATGATATATTACAGAAAAATCTACATTACACAAAAATATTTAAAATCTGAAATTATTAGCCACAGCTGCTGCTAGAAGTAAATATTTAACAAGCTAAATTCGAAATTTATAAATCAACTGGCTAGCCTCAACGACATAAGTAAAGTCATGATATATAACAGAAAAATCTACATTACACCAAAATATTTAAAATCTGAAAAATTTTAGTGAATAAACAGCATTTAACCCAAACTTATTAAAATTACTTTTAACGGGAAACAGTACTTTTAGTACTTTTGAAGTTAAAAAGAACCACAATATATTGAATGATTAGAAACACGCTATGAATTCAACCGATAGTTTTCAAATACTAAAATCTAATATGCGATGAAAATTCACAAATGCTGAGTTCAAATCGAAATGACATAAATCAAACACTTTGGATTTGAACTATTTTTCCTGAACTCTCAACAAATATCAGATGATAGTTTCAAAATTACAAGAAATACCTTGTTATTTTACGTTTTCTCACACACACACACACAACAAAACAATAAAATAAACGATTTTCTGTAAATAAAGAGCTTTATCTCATTACATACATAAAAAAATCTGATGAGGGCAGCACATGACTTTCCCTATATAATGCAATGAATTTACTACTTTTACAGCAAAAAAATTGGTTATTTTTATAGTAGATACTTATATTCTTTCCAAGATATAGAATTTGTCGTCATTTTCATTGATTTAAGTAGTGTGTGAATGAGAGAGCTGGACCACAGCCATAAACCCCCCATTAAAACCACACCCACTTTTAGAATGTAATGGCTCTATATCACCCATAAAATTTCCACCCACTTTTAAAAACAATGGTGCGAAACCCACCCATAAAATTTCCACCCACTTTTAAAAACAATGGTGCGAAACCCACCCATAAAAAAACCCACCCACTTTTAAAAACAATGGTGTGAAACCTCCCATTAAAACCACACCCACTTTTAGAATGTAATGGCTCTATATCACCCATAAAAAAACCCACCCACTTTTAAAAACAATGGTGTGAAACCTCCCATTAAATCCACACCCACTTTTAGAACGTAATGGTACTATTTCACACCATTAAAATATCCACCCACTTTTAAAAACAATGGCTCGTAAAACCCCCATAAAAACCGGACCCACTTTTAGAACGTAATGGCCCAATATCACCCACACAAATTCGACTATACAATGGCTCTCAGACCTCCATTGAATCCCACCCACTTTTAGAAATGTAATGGCTGTATTTTACCATTAAAATTACCACCCAATCTTAAAAATAATGGCTCGCAAAACCCCATAAAACCCGAACCCACTTTTAGAATACAAAGGTTATTTCTTATCCATAAAAATCTACAACCCCTCTTAAAACGATGGTATCGAAACCCCATAAAAACCGAACCCACTTTAGAAAGTAATGGACCTATTTTATCTATCGGAGCGAGCAAGCGAAAAGTCGTTGGAGGTACCCCCTTCGGCGCCGCGGACGGCCACCCCCTAAGCATGCCGCGACCCTAAGGATTCTAAAAGCATTGCACCGACATGGGTTCGTTGCTTTGCAACCATCATCTGCCAAAAGTATGCATACATTCCGAACAAGCGCTGAGCCCTACGCATGCCCCTTTTAGAATCTGCGTTAAAAAATGATACCCCAACAACATTTTAAGCACTTAAAGAAAAGAATTCTAATGTAAATTAGAACAAAAACCATGGAACTGTTGGACAAACTAAACGCAATTAGTACATTGGAAGGAAGTTTCAAGAAGATGCATGAGCTCAATATCGACGAAAAATACCCTGTCATGGAAATTAAACAGGTCAAAACCAAATATGGTGACAAACTAGTAGTGGAGTTAGAAGACGGCACAAAAATGTATCTACCGAAACGATGCGATAAAAACGCGTCCGACTATATGGAGCTTAATGAGATCGTAAAGAGAAAACCTCTATACTTTGTTTATTTGGGAGCTAAAGATGTCGGGAAAGCACAACCAGGGCAAATGTTTAAATTTGAACAATAAATTTTCTTTTAATGGTATCACCACCATTAAAAAATATACACCGATTTTCAGGCGGCTGGTGATTTCACAATTGGACAAGCCTCGAATACTATAGCTGCCGCTGTGATCACAGCGGCAGCTTTTACGAGAGACCAACAACAATCATTGGGTGGGAGGTGTTGTGAGAAAATCTAAAAGCGGCATAGTCCCGAGAATATGCTGCTTTTGAGACAATGGCCACCATAACTCCTTGAACCAGTCGATGTCAATGGATAGCGCTTTACCCTTAATGAATCAAAAGGTGGACTTTAGTTTAGAGTTCACCCCATAACTCCTAAAAATTTTTGCAAAATGCCCCCCGGTAGGCTCAGAGTATATTCAATCTCAAATTCAACCCACCAAGGGGCCCTTCTTGATGAGCCGAATTCAAGACCAAATACACTCTGAGCCTACCGCCACTGAGGCTTACAAACAACATATAAGGACAACACTGTAAGACTTTGACGCCTAGCGTCGGGCCCGCCCACCACTTATTATCGATGAGTGCTTGCTTTATTGGAACAACGACTAAAGCAAGCTGACATGTCATTTTTGGCTCGGTATAGTTCAATAAACCATCAACCCGGATTGATTAACAACCTGGGAGAGGTCGAGATTTGAACCTGGGACCTAGATGTTAATAGGTCTGCGCGCTAGCCGTTTGCCATGGGTACCCATCTAAATATAAACATACCTTTAATTTAACCATTACACCACAGACGAAAATCTTCAAAAATAGCACTTTAAACAAGTTATAACCCTCTAATAATGTAAGAATTCTTCAAAATATCTATCACTATTGTATATCTGATTAAAAATATAGAATAAAATGCTTAAAATCAATCGCGAAAAATAAATACTATTCCCCTCCATATAGTGCTGCCATCTCCCTTTGATTCTCGTAATCTCCGCTTTTTTCTACCGCTACCTCTGAGAGAACTCTTCTTTAAAGAGGAAGAGATGTTAGTCAAGGTCAGCGCTCGCTACAGACGTTATGAAAGCAGGAAGTAGAAAACAAGGTCGAAACTCTCCAAGCGGAAAATAATACTGCTTCGTATTTTATCTGAGTTAAAGAAAAAAAAAGATATAGATAAATGAATGAAATTGAGTCTGAGATATTTCGCTATAGAATTCTTTATCAGTATGTTCAATTAGATGTTTATAGCGATGACATTTCAGAAGTGAAAAAATCTTTAAAAAAGTTGCATGATCAGTTTGAAAAAATTGTCAAACTTATAAAAGAATATAATGATCGAAGACAAAACATCGAAGGAAATGTTGGAACTAATAAGAATGTTAGGTCTGGACAATAAAGTTACCTCAGACGGAGACTTGAAAACTCATGAATGTGAACACAAATATGTAATTCAAAATGATGATGGCTGGTACATTTGCCAAGCATGTCACGAAGAGCTGAGGTATAATCCAAATAAACCCCCTATCAATTATCTCGATATGTATTTAAACATGCAGAAACAACAGAGGCGAAAACATCGAATGAAAAATCTGGCTAAATGGTTAGGTTTGCATAACCTACCCTTTGAAGAAGAAGAGCTTTTGAACGACTTTTCTTCTTATATCCATAAATATGAGGAGATGTACCCAGAGCGAAAAAACATAATCAGCAAAGACTATATCTTATACCATATATTACGGAAAAGAGGTTACGACATCTATATTTCACACCTTCTAGTTAAGTTACCTAAACTCAAGAAGACGCTTATTCAGAATGAAGAAATCTGCAGAACCATCTTCGAAGCATTAAATTGGAGTTTTTACCCTATAAATTAAAAAAAAACGGCTGATACGTCTGAACAACATGTCACGAAGAGCTGAGGTATGACCCCGATAAGTGATTATAATTTTTAATAGCTTATTCGGCTATTAAAAATTAATTAACTAAATCTTTTTTATCAATCCAGCTAGTCTCAGGATAACCTAACCATTTAACTAGATATTTGTCCCCTTTCTTTTTGATGATTTTTTCAATCTTATACACATTGTCTTTCTTATCATATTTTACTAATTCATATTCATAAAAAGTGCCTTTAACCTCATCATTATTTAAATCCTGAACTCTATAAGTGATTGGGTCGGTTTCTAATACTTCAGAAATGACAAATATTTCATCTGTAAAAGTTGCTTGATACCCCCTTCTGAAGGTAGACTTATATATAGATATTCTTACTTTATCGCCTACCTGGTATTTATGTTTACGTATGACCTTTTCTTTAAACAAATTGTGGTAGACTTCACTACTGTTTTCTTCTAGACTGGCTTCAACAGGAGTCATTTTTATACTTCTGTGGTATGAGTTGTTGTAATTCTTCACTAATACATCCAATACATCTATGTATCTTTCAGTGTTATTTGCACACAAGTAGAGCTTTATTTTATTACCAAGAGTGAGATTAAATCTTTCAACCATAGCAGCTTTTATTTCAACATTTTCAGTAGTGAACCATTGGATATTATTTTCTTTGAATAATTTTTGAGTTGTTTTTCCGACGAACTCTAAACCCTTATCTGTTTGAACCCTTTCAGGTATTCTTTCTTTGAAGATCTTTTTAAATGCTTGAGTTACTTCTTCTGCTGATTTATCCTTTAGAGGAACAGCCCATGCATATTTACTGAAACAGTCAACAGCTGTTAATAAGTACTTGATACCATCATTAAACTTACTTCTCGCAAATTTATAGACAAACAGTAAATCAGCTTGCCATTGGTCGTCGATATGTGACACGTAAATTCTCCTTCTTTTGAACTTACGGATAAGTGGTTTATGCTTTGTGTATACATCCTGTCGGTGTAAAAAATCCGAGACTTCTTTTCGACTTAAACCAGTTTTTCTGCTCAGTACATTTATGCCACAAAATCCTGTTTCGGGATCGTAATAAACCTTTTCGGGGCAACCCTTCTCAGTTACCCCTTCAGCGGTAAAAAACGGCACTTCTTAGAACCACAACCCACACAAATTCCTTTCAACATAGGTCTAGCGTTTTTAGAGGTGACATGCTGTTCATCTTTAGTGTCGGTGTGTGTTTTACATTTGAGACAATATATTTTTGAGCCCATTCCAAATACCTTCTTTGCTTTGATAATAGGCTTCACAACAGCTCTATCTAGCCTTTCACGAAAACTTGGATTGGGAATGTCGTCCAATTCTTTAATCATGTTTGAGTCACACACTTTGTTTCTGGTTTCGGTATCTTTGTTTTTAATGTAGCACACGTCATGTTTATAGGCACTATCATCAACCCTATTAATAGGCTTACTCCATTCTTTGTATGTTAAATCGGGGTTCAGTCTAGTTTTTCCTCTGAGCAGTTGAGTTCCTGGTCCTGTAAATTGATGCCCTGGCAGATGCATTTCAAACGGTAAATTATTAATTGCTGCGTTAACAACACCTTTTCCTTTATTGCAAGTCTTTTTACTACACATTTATTTATATATAAAAAATTATTTACTCATATATTGATATCCATTCAGCAGGGTTTGTTTCATATATTTTTCTCTGGGTAAGTAGACTAAATTATTGATGAAATCCTCCTCTCGCTTATACACTTCCTCTTCTGATAGGGTATTCGATTTGTATGAATTGAGCAGCTGTTTGTAAAACTTGTAAGACTGTTTGTACTCTTCTTTCCTTTCCGCGATATTCAAAGCTTTATCAAGAACTTCAACAATACCGACGCTTAAGCTCAGAGCAGCTAAGGGAACAAGTACAAAAGCTGATAAACCCAATGAACTTAAAACGAACTTGCTAACGGTCATAGTGACACTAATTTTATGGTAGTGGTGGTAGCTCTTTCTATATACGTAAATTTTCTTTTGCAAGTATTCTTCCATCTTTATTTATAGGGGTGAAATATTTCTTCCGATATCTCAGAGCCGGATTAACTAAATCAAGCATAAAGAAATCATACGGCTGTTGCATGCACTTTTTATATAATCTACTGAATTCTTCTTTTGTCAAACTACCATCTATCTCTCTTATGATCTGTTGAATCTCCCTCGGTTGAATATTAAAAAATATCAAGTAATTACAGTTTCTTCTGATAACAATGGGTGTTCTATAATAAGATTGAGAAAGATAAATGATTGAGGCGTTTTTCTTCCGACCTCTGATGAAAAAATCTTCTATGCTCCTCTGGTCCTTGTCAGTCATGCAGTCATCAAAGACAACAACATTTTTACAAGATGGGTCCAGGTCATCCACTTTTATAAATTATTTTGTATCAGAGGAGAATAAAGTTCCTTTCTTGCCGAATCTTTCATATAACTCTAGGATAATTTTCTTCTTCTTTTTGGGGTACTTTATCGAGTCAATATCCACGCCCTCAAACATTGTGTACTTTTCTTTCAGTTTGCCATACTTGGGTTCGTACATATCTTTTGCACAAACGAACAAATTATCAAATTCGAGATAGTCGTATATAAAATTCAACAATAAGTTCGTTTTACCAGTACCTGAAGCTCCAGCGATTAGAAGTCTGAAAGGGTGTTTAGGTAATAAATAATGTTGATTTGCATCGACAAGTTCTTCTGCTTCTGTATAATTTTTAATTTGAATCATCTTTATTTAATGTTAAAAATTTGCTTCAGTAAAAATATAATTTGCTTAAGTAAAATTTTTCTTGCATAATAATAAAGATGAATGCTATACAAAAAGAACGAAATAAGAAATTAAGAAAGGAAGTTGAATATGAACTTAAAGTTTATAAGCTTCAGGCTGAAATTAGAAAAAACAACGAACAACAACTAGAGCAAAAATTAGGTATCCAGAAAGCACTATCGGACTTTCACAAGCCTGTAACTGAAAAGCTACAAGAACAAGAAATTAATCGAAAGGAGAATATTCAGGCTATAAAAGATGCTGTTGATCACATTCCTCTAGCTATTGAACCGCCTTTAGAAGTCTATGATTTTGATAAAAAATTGGATGTAGAGTTTTTAGAGAAAAATAACTTTCCAAGACCCTCAAAATTGTACCATGAGACCAAGGAAACTTTGCAAGAAATTATGAGTAAAGTAAATGATACTTACCTAAAAATGTCTCGTCAAAAAGGAAACATTATGAGTCAGATATCTCGAATGACTAAAAAGGATGAAGAAAGAGAAGATCGCTTATTAGCTAAGGTTGATTATTTGAGAGATCATATGACTACGTTAGGAGATTATCGGGATCGACTCAGAGACTTGCAAAGAAAAGAAATTTATATCGGTAAAGGAGTAGAAGACAAAATGGAAATTTTAGCCCGATTGACTGATAAGATATGTAAAGGGTCCAAAAGTAAAAAGTTACACAATCAAGTCGTTGATTTATTGGATGCATTGTTGAGAGAAGGAACTATGACCAACGAGCAAGTAAAACAATACTACAAAAATTTTTCATTAAATAAATGAGTAATTACATAAAAACTAAAATACATTTAAGCGATCATCAGATTGCTAAGCTAAAATCTGCATACCAGAAAGGAGAAGAAGTATCTCTACAAATAGATAAGACAAAAGCCCCCAACAAAGATATACATTTAACTCGAACACAGATAGCTCAAATTGGGAAGGGGAAGCGTATCACTATCAGTAAGACGCAGCTCCAGAAAACGGGTGGTTTTCTACCTTTTCTATTACCTGCGTTAATTGCTGGGGCCAAGGCTTTAGCACTAGGTGCTGCAAGTGGGGCGGCTGGATATGGAGCAAAGAAAGCTTTGGAAAAAATTTCAGGATCTGGATGTGTAAAAAAAAGACCCATTGGAAAGGGCGTCTATCAAAACTGGGAATATCAGACGAAGTAATTAAACAAAATATGAAACATGAACAGGGGTTTAGGGGCGTCTTTACTTCCGATCTGTTGCCTAAAAAGATGAGTCGGTTTGAAAACGGTATTATTAATCTGGACATTGTCACAGGACCTGGTACGCACTGGGTCTGCTACTATAACGATCCTAAAAATAACTTTGTTGAGTATTTTGATCCTTTTGGAGAACACGTATACAAAATTCATCCTAACATTAAGAAGTATCTACTGACTTCTGGAAAGAAAAATATCGGGTGTAACTCGAGCTTTCTACAGCACCCTGCTTCCGTCAAATGCGGCTACTTTTGTATGAAGTACATTCGTGAAAGAAACAAGGGTAAGCCAGTTGTAGATGTGCTATATTCTTTTACCCAAGAACCCAGCGACTTCAATGAAAAAAATGTTCTCTATAAATAAAATGGTTCTATTGATATTAGATTCTAAAAACGCGGAAAAATCAGAAGATTTTACGATTGAATACACTAGACCTTTCACCTTTAAACAGATTGCCCTTCAGTCCTTTTCGATGTACGTTTCATGGGACAATATCAAAGATGAGGAATTATCATACTTTGATGGTCAGCAGTGGTTAAATTTGACGATACCAGATGGAAATTACACTATCAAGGGGCTGAATCGTTACATGATTAATTTTTTTGGAAGCGATCCGCCGATACAATTCGGTATAGTGGAGGAACGACAACGAATAGCCATTAAGTTAAAAGACGGGTATAAGATCGATTTAACGAAAACCAAAAACCTGCATACACTTTTAGGTTTCGAGCCTAAAATCCACGAAGAGCTTGAACAAGTAGGAAAGTACATTGCTGACTTATCTGGGGGAAACGATAACATTTATATACATTGCGATGTCGCAGAGGGGGCGTATATCAACGGTTTCAACTCTACAAACGTCATCTATTCATTTACAAACAGTAATCGTCCAGGTAGTCAGATTATAAAATCATTTGACAAACCTCTGTTTTACCCTGTTCGAATGGATAGTGTTTACCGAATCAGAATGCAAGTAACCAATCATAGAGGTGATTTAATACCGCTCAATAAGCAAGAAGTACAATACAATTTTATCGCCCTATAATAAAGAAATGAATAAACACAGACTTCAAAGAAAGAGTAAGAAGATACAAGGAAGAGGGTTCTTTTCCGACGTACCAGTCCTGCAGGAGGCCGAATTAGAAGGTAAGTATGTGCAGGATAAAATAAAGGAGATATTATCAAAGCAGAAAAAACATGGAGCTGGACTAAAGTTTTTCTAAATTCGATTTAATAGCCATATAGCTATTAAATTGAGGAGAAGAAAAAAAATTATATTATAATAAATGAATAAAATATTTGAATTAAACAGCACCAATTATTATTACGATGATGACATCGAAAGTTTCGAATATAGAGAGGTAAGGCATGAAAATAGTGATAATTCTATGGAAAATGCCTCTTACCATTTCTTTATTCAAGACACCAACGCCAACATTTTATACTCTAACGGTTATTTACAGCAAAAATTGAAAATTGTTAACAACGATGGTACTGCCATAGTGAATGATAATGTAGCTCTCGTGAATGGAGGTGGTTTGATCAATGCTAACAGGTTTACATTAGGAACCACTGAAATAGAATCCAACATAAATTATTCCGCTCTTATGCGACAAGTGTTGGGCTTAATACATTTTACGCCTGACTATTCTTCTGCCGAAGCTACTAATATGGTGTTCTACACTGATACGTCGGACACAGCTGATAGAGAACGCTTGAAATATGATGGCACGTTAGTAGATACCACAAAGATTACTGAGTTTTTCGAAAAATTCGGAATTAATGAGAACCATAACCAGGGGTATACAGAAAGAAGCGAATTCACTAAAAATAGCAAGGTTGTAACTATATGGATCCCACTAAAGTACGTGTTTGATTTCTTCCGTGAATATAAAAAAGTAATCACGGGGTTCCAAGTCAAATTTGAGTTCCAGAGAAATCACAGTCTAAATATGCTGTACACCAACGAGCAACATAAGATCTATAAAGTCGTTGTAGAAGATTTATCACTCTGGCTACCTTACGTACGATTTAAAAATGCGGCGGCTTCAATATTTAACGAATTAAAGTTATCGAATAAGGATGTAGAAATAAACTGGAACCAACACAGCATTGTAAAGTCTAATATTTTCTATAAAAACGCTAGCGGCTCTTATACCATAAAAGCTACTTCTGATGAAGTCTTATCTTTGTACGTAATTCCTCAGTACACTGAAAGATACGAAAATTCGAAGCGCAATAACATGCTGTTTGATAACTTAGATATGACGGAATGTTGGTTAATGATCAACAATGTAAAAGTGCCAACTGTCAGTTACATGATGGATTTTGAGAAAAGTGATTATAATCGATTATACACAGCCTTTTTGGAATCTGGACTCAACACCATCACGTCTGAAACAGGTTGTATGGTCAATTATTCGAATTTTGGTAAGTTGTATCCAATCATCTGCTTTAATCTCTCTCATCATCAAAACTATACCGATACGAATAACTTAATGATTGAGTTTAACTGGAGGTTAAGGAACGCTGCCCCCAAAGATTATGTTTTTTACTTCATCTTAAAAGAGCACAAGAAATGCCTCTTAAATATTAACAATCAAAATATTACCATGATCAAGACTTTGAAATTATAAGCCATTAGAGGGTTTCGTGGTAAAAAAACCACCTTTTCGAAACCTCTACGAAACCTTTTCAATATATCAGGCTGACAGTGATAGCGATAGCGATCGACCGACATCGATGACATGCCCTTCCATCATTTAACAGATGTAGATATGACTTTATTTTTAATGATTGAAATACTCATTAAAAATTGAATCGTAAAAAGTTTACCCCTTCAATAATAAAAGCATTTAAAGAAACGATTTGTAGTTCTAAAGAAAGACAAAATGGATTTTCAATCTAAAACCGTTCGACAGTTGCAAGGCTACTGTCGTGAAAATAATATTCGAGGTTACTCGAAACTTAAAAAGTTGGAGCTGGTCGACCTTATTCAATATCATAACGGCTTTTCCAGTTTCCACAATGACTTGTTTAGCAAGCCAAAGAAGAACAGAGTGCGTAAGATCAGGTGTTGCGGTAAGTTATTTAAGGGATCAAGCATGAATAAGCACCTACAATCTAAAGGGCACCTAAACTATAAACCAAAGAAGGCAACCGCTCTCCCAGAGTGTGGAAGGGTGGAGCATCGACTACATCACATGACTCTCCCCCAACTACGGGAATTTTGTCGAACGCATGGCATTAGAGGCTATTCCAGGTTAGGAAGGAGGGCAGACATCATAGCATACATAGAAAGCGTATTGTTCAATCGTCATTTCGGGTTTGATTCAGACCTGTTTTTAGATACGCGAGAGAGAAGGCTCTACACCCTCCACAAAGTTAATACAGCCTTTGAATCTCGCTTGAAGACGTACGACATCCAAAATGAACACAACCTGATGCTTCCCGAAGACTTTTTGAACGATGTGGCATCACTAGTCCGGGGACTCATCACTAAACACATAAAGAGGCTGCATGGTTTGAAGGTTAATTTCGAATTCCTCTGTGACTATCAAAAGGGTAAAGACGATGCTATTATAGAAATGGAGAAAAACTTCAAAACAGAAAACGCAGTCATCTTAGAATCAACTGATTTGGTAGCTTATTACAGATCGGTTATCCAAAAATTATTGACAGAAATGGAGGAGTTTGTTGCAAAGGGTTCGGGATGGACGCTTGTTAGAATTAAAAACCTTGAGGTGAGGATCAATAAATACAACCCACTGAGAGGATCATCCTACATTGATTTACCGAAAAGAATTAAAGATAAAAAGGCAGTCATTAACGTGAAAAATGAAAATGATAACGAGTGCTTTAAGTGGGCGATACTGTCCGCTATTTATCCAGCTGATAATCACGTAGATAGAGTCTCTAAATATAAGCCATATGATAATGAGCTAAATTTCGAAGGTATCGAGTTTCCAGTGAAGATGGAAGATAGAGTATTTAACAGGTTCGAAAAGTTGAATAACATATCGGTGAACATATATTCATACGAAGGTAATGATATTTACCCATTGAGAATCACTAAAAATAAGGAAGACAAACACATCAATTTGCTGTACATAAAGAATAAGGAAGGAAACAGTCATTACTGTTGGATAAAAGACCTCTCCAAATTGATAAGCGGACAAGTGACTAAACACAACGGAAAGATATTCACCTGTGAGAGATGCCTGCTGTATTATTACTCCGAAGAGGACCTCCAAGCTCATGAAACGGATTGTAGGAAGAATACACCAGTAAAGATTGTAATGCCCGAGGAGAACGAATCTCTGCGGTTCAAAAACTATCAAAGGTCTTTACGATTACCCTTTGTGATGTATGGAGACTTTGAGTGCTTGACAAACAAGATAAACACCTGCTGCCCTACAAAAGACAGCTCATTCTTACATAAATATCAAAAGCATGAACCTATGAGCTTCACTGTCTACATCAAATATAAACATGCAGACTATAAGGCACCAATCACATACAGAGGACCCAATGCCACCAAGCTGTTCTTTGATACAGTGAAGACTGAGGCGCTAGCGATAAAGAACATTTATGATAAGAAGCAACCCATCAAAATGACCACCGAAGATGAAGAGCATTTCCAAAGGACCCATGTTTGCCACATCTGTGACGAAGATATCAGGAAGAAACCTTCACCCTATTCACCCAAGGATGAACCAGACTTCCGAAAAGTTAGAGATCATGACCATCTTCTCAATCCGGCGAAATGTGAATCGAACTACAGAGGACCTGCTCACAACCTTTGCAACCTAAAGTACCAAGAGCCTTCGTTCATTCCAGTGTTTATCCACAACTTATCTGGCTACGACGCCCATCTCTTCATAAAGGAGCTCGGTAGAGACCAAGGTGATATCGACGTCATCCCGAACAACGAGGAGAGGTACATTTCCTTCAGTAAGGAGGTCGGGGCAAAAACTGTAGGCGATGGGAAGAAAGTAAAGGTACCTGGTATAAAGTTGAGGTTTGTCGACTCATTCAAGTTCATGGCCGCTAGCCTCGACAGTCTTGCGAAGAACGTAAAGGAGTTCAGGGAGACAGCCAAGTACTTCCCCAAGGACAAACTGGACCTCGTCACCCGAAAAGGCGTCTATCCATACGATTACATGGACTCGTGGGACAAATGCGAAGAAACCAAGCTGCCCCCAAAAGAAGACTTTTACAACCAATTGAATGAGTCACACATAAAGGATGAGGACTACGAGCACGCTAAAAGGGTATGGAAGGCCTTCAACATTAAGACATTGGGTGAATATTCCGATTTGTATGTGAAGACTGATGTACTCATCCTAGCCGACATCATGGAACACTTTAGAGATGTCTGTCTAAAGACCTATAAGTTGGATCCTGCATGGTACTTCACTGCACCCGGACTCTCGTGGGACGCCATGCTCAAAACCACAGAGGTTGAGCTAGAGCTGTTGACAGACTATGACATGATACTCATGCTAGAAAAGGGGACCAGAGGAGGCATCTCTCAGTGCTGTAACCGATATGGGAGGGCGAACAACAAGTACATGAGGGACTATGACGAGAACAAGAAGTCTAACTACCTGATGTACCTTGACGCCAACAACCTTTACGGATGGGCCATGAGTCAATACCTACCGCATGGTGGCTTCGAGTGGAGCACTGTGTCAGATGTGACCCAAGTAGAGGATGACTCAGACAAAGGATACATCGTAGATTGCGACCTACAGTACCCGACCCATCTGCACAACCTCCATTCAGACATACCTCTAGCACCTGAGAGCAGGATGCCCGATGGCTCAAAACAGCCAAAACTACTGACGACCCTCTATGACAAAGAGCATTATGTGGTTCATTACAGGGTTTTGAAGCAACTGTTGCAGTTGGGGGTGAAGCTCAAAAAGGTGCACAAAGTGTTGGAGTTTCAGCAGTCTCCCTGGTTGAAGAGGTACATAGACCTGAACACTGATATGAGGACCAAGGCAACCAACGACTTTGAGAAAGACTTCTTCAAACTTATGAACAACTCGGTCTTTGGCAAGACGATGGAAAATATCAGGAAGCGACTCGATATTAGGCTAGTATGCGATCCCCAGAAAGCGGAGAAGCTAGTTGCTAAGCCCAACTTCAAGGGAAGGACCATTTTTGACGAAATATTAGCCGCCGTGCATATGAACAAGACGAAAGTGATTTTTAATAAGCCAATATACGTCGGCATGAGTATATTAGATCTATCGAAGCATCTGATGTATGACTTCCATTATAATCTTATGAAGCCTAAATATGGGGGTGATATCAAGCTATTGTACATGGACACTGACAGTTACATCTATGACATACAGACCGAGGACTTTTATGAGGATATGAAGGGATTGATTGACTACTTTGACACATCAGATTATCCAGAAAACAATAGGTATGGTTTGCCCCGAGTAAATAAAAAGGTCTTGGGGAAGATGAAGGATGAAAATGCAGGGAAGATCTTAGAAGAGTTCGTTGGCTTAAGATCTAAGATGTATGCCTGTAAAACTGAGGTTGACCTGGTGAAAAAGTCGAAAGGAGTAAAGAAATGTGTCGTGAAAAACAGGATATCCTTCGAGGACTACAAGAACTGCCTATTCAAGCAAGAAGTACAGCATAGAACCATGAATCTCATCAGGAGCACAAAGCATGAGATTCATTCCATACAAGTCAATAAGATTGCCCTATCAGGAAAAGATGACAAACGTCATATATTGGAAGATGGTGTCCATACCTTGGCTCACGGTCACTATGCGATAAAGGAGTAGGCGATCATAATCTTTTAACAGTTTTCGAACTATTAAAAGATAATTAATGGTCCTCAGTTCGAAGGACACATTCTTCTGTTCTGAATGCCTCTTTAATAGTGTCTATATCACATCTAAAGTACTCCATGTAACCGTCCTCCTCCTCTTCTGAGGCCCTATTTCATTTAAAAGGGGGTGGCCGTCCGCGGCGCCGAAGGGGGTACCTTCGCTCCCAACGACTTTTCGCTTGCTCGCTCCGGAAAATTGGTGTGGTCGAAATAGAGCCATCACTTTTCTCGGGGGGTGCTTGCGCTAGAACCTTGCTAATGGATGATTTTGATACCATAGCTTTGTTTAATTCGTTTGGTCGAAATAGAGCCATCACTTTCTAAAAGTGGGTCCCGTTTTTATGAGGAGGTTTACCCCATTGTTTAATCGGATTTGTATGGCTGAAATAGAGTCATTACTTTTCTAAAGTGGGTTCGGGTTTTATGGGGTTTTGCGAGCCATTATTTTTAAGAGTGGGTGGTAATTTTAATGGTAAAATACAGCCATTACATTTCTAAAAGTGGGTGGGATTCAATGGAGGTCTGAGAGCCATTGTATAGTCGAATTTGTGTGGGTGATATTGGGCCATTACGTTCTAAAAGTGGGTCCGGTTTTTATGGGGGTTTTACGAGCCATTGTTTTTAAAAGTGGGTGGAAATTTTAATGGTGTGAAATAGGACCATTACGTTCTAAAAGTGGGTGTGGATTTAATGGGAGGTTTCACACCATTGTTTTTAAAAGTGGGTGGGTTTTTTTTATGGGTGATATAGAGCCATTACATTCTAAAAGTGGGTGTGGTTTTAATGGGGGGTTTCACACCATTGTTTTTAAAAGTGGGTGGGTTTTTTTATGGGTGATATAGAGCCATTCCATTCTAAAAGTGGGTGTGGTTTTAATGGGGGGTTTCACACCATTGTGTAATCACATTTGTGTGGATAAAATAGAGCCATTACATTCTAAAAGTGGGTGTGGTTTTAATGGGGGGTTTATGGCTGTGGTCCAGCTCTCTCATTCACACACTACTGATTTAGTGTCATTTGTAACCATTTGGCGAGATTTTCGTTAATTTTGCAACCTTTAAAAAAGTCGCCAAGTTGGCGACATTCCTCCAAATTCGTCGCTAAAATATCGCCAAGCGTTATGACGGAGAAATAAGTTATTCTTATAGCAGTTAAATTACTATTGACGTTCAAATACAAATGTATTACTCAAAGTATCTTTTCTTATGAATGGAATGAGCTAGATCCACGTAGATTGATGTCACCCAATTTATCGCAGGATATTACATATGAAAAGTGAACATGTTTCTCAACAGTTAATATATTTTTTTTTATTTATAGGATTTTTTTGTAAATTTATTTGGAAAATGTGCAATATCTCAAGAACGGTTCATGCTAGAGTTCTAAAGTTTATGTCAATCGTTTTCTAAGGAAAAATTACATAAGAAATGTCTATTTACGTAACTTTATTAAAGATTTTGATTTTTTGATGATTTTTTCAAAATTTCACTGGAAAATTTAGGGGGGTTCTGAACATTTGATTGCGTTTGAAAACAACAGACTTCCAGTATTTACGGATTGTGATTTTTGTACCAAATTTCTTTCGAATCGCTTTATTCGTTCGTGAGATATCGTCTCCACAGTCTCACTGACACACACACACACACACATACTTTCACACACACACACATACTTTCACACACACACATACTTTCATACACACACACACACACACACATACTTTCATACACACACACACACACATACTTTCACACACACACATACACACACACACACACACACACACACACACACACACACACAGACATTACCTCAAAAATGTTTGATTCGTGATCAGGGATGCTTGAAACGTGCTCTTCCGTCGTAAACTCGAAATCGAATTTTCGACCCCGTCACAATACTTTCCTTATACATTATGTATATAAGGAAAGTAAAATAAATGATGTTCTGTAAATAAAGAGCTTTATCTCATTATATACATAAAATAAATGGTTTAAACAGAGAAAAGTTTGAAAAAAAAATTTTTTTCGACATGATTTTATTTTGGAAATTTACAGAACATATCTCTTGTGTTACAAATCATTTTTACACTGTACATAAAAATCTGTAAAAATATTGACTCATGTTACCTCACTACTGGTACAAAATAACTGATGTGGGCAGCACAGGGATTTCACCACATAATACAATAACTTTACCTCCATCGCAGCAAAATAATGATGCACCAGATCCCCAGCAGGGTGATTGAAAAAATATGAGCCAAACTTTGCGAGGTGGTAGTATACACCAAACCAAGCATGTTTCGTCATAGTTTACCGGATCGGAAATGAAGCGTAAAGGCGTTACAGGACGTTTACTGTTTGGGAAGTGGCCGCTTCGCAAACTTTAAAGCGTCATTCTGGTTATTATTTTCTGGTTGAAGAAGAAAACCACGTATGTAAATTTCTTCTGGGGAAGAAGAAGAACACTTATGTATATTTTTGTAACACCGAATGTACGGCCTTATCGCCGATCCGGTGGTCGAGCGATCAGGGGCATGCGTTTCCGTCTGATCGCTGGATTGTTGGTTCGAATCCCGCCAGCGAGCATGGATGTTGTGTAGTCGAGGAAAGTCAGATTTCTGCCCTTGGGGAGCCTCAATAAAAGCGAAGCTGCATATTCTCCCTTTCGCCATGGAACCAGGGGTGTAGTGGACGTGGTGATAGGCGCTCCTCACCACGGGGGATAAGTCGCAACAACAACGGCCTTATCAGTTTGCAGTAATTATTCGCAGCTCCATCTTTTGAGATGATGGAGGAATTTACAAATAGGGTAAAAGCCGATTGAATTACATCTATGGGGATGCAAATGGGAATAGCAAAGAGGCACAATGACTGTGCGAGAAACGTTTCTCCCATAGACGGTTGCCGAATCGGAACCATCTGGGTGTCATTTTTCCTGGCCGCTAGATTGTTCGAGGTTGTCTCATAGCTTGGCCCCCAAGATCGTCCGATCTATCGTGTTTTTGATTTCTTTTTGTGGGGATATCTCAAGAGTCTCGTCTGTGACACTCCCTTTGAATATGAAGAGGAACTCGTCGCCAGGATTTAGGCCGCTGTTGCCGAAGTGCGCGACATGCCTGATCTATTCGAGAGATTTCGCCAATCCCCCCATCGCCGCTGTGAGTCGTGCATTCAGAGTGGCTGTCGTACTTTTAAGCCATTACTGTAATTATTGTGTATTAAATGTCATTTTATAACTTCTAAGTCATTGTTGTATTTTCGCCTCAACTGAAAGGTTTCACCATTAAGCGCCCACTGTCGCCTTTACATTTCATTTTCCATCAGGTAAACTATGACGAAAAATGCTTGGTTTAGTATGTACTACCACCTAGAAAAGTTTGGCCCATCATTTATGAGTCACCCTGTATTTTTCGAATTAACACTAGATAAATTGAAATAGGGCGTTTTTGACAACTTCTTTCAGTCCAAACAGGGTGGCTTATCTCTATTTCTTCTTCAACCCAGACCGTCCGATATTTAGACCGAAACTCAGTGGGAGCAGCATCCACAGGGACCGTACCCTTCTACTACTATCAGTCACCAATCTCTTGGAAGGACTTACGAACTCACATATTGTAGTACAATATTTGTACTACATGTTACACTCCCAATTACAAATGCCAAGAAAGATAATGAGCAATCTAAATGCAACAGAAGAAACCAATTGCAACACAATCAAAGATAAACAGTGGTCATCCCCTTCTGCATCAACGACAAATGGGAGAAGTGGTATGAAACCAAAGGGGGAAATAAAACAGTGCCCCAAAGTTTTGTTCCAGAAAGTTCGGCAGACTTGAATTTTCGAACGAACTAACAACATGTCGCTTGGTTTTGTGCAAAAAATATCTACAGTGAGTACGCTAAAAGAAAGCGTGGTTCAGAAGTGTGATGTGCAATAGAATCTTACAGCATAGTGTTTGCGCGAATAAGTGTTGAAAAGCAAGAAACCATAGGTATTTATGTATTTCACTTGTCACTAATTAGCACGGAAGGCACACATTTAACGGTTATCTAATAATGAACAATTAGTTCGTACGAATCTTTGTCGTAATAACGAGTTCTTGTATTTTAAACTAAAAGAACTATTTTGAGTTTCAGTAAATTAAAAGAAAGTGTCTAGATATATATATCAATTATATTATGTGTGTAAATATGTTTATTAATGAAATATTGTTAGTGCTAGATATATTATAATAATGGATTTATGAATAGTATTAATAATCCAGACATAAATAGATATCTATGATCTTAAATATTAAATAAATTGGTCAATTTAGATACGTGTGTTTATTTATATCTTGTGTTTCTGCGATAATTTTCTTAGTTTTATGTAATGTTTTAATAGATTTATTACAAAAACGCGAAATGTCTCGTGAATGGTTTATTCCGAAATTGGTGTCATTTGATTTCTAATAAAAATCTGTGTCTGAAAGGATTACTTATTTATTTTTATTGAAGCATCTGCTTTTTATTATTTTTCATAACTTAGTTTAAAAATTAGGGTTCTTCCGAATATTTGATTGCGTTTAATAGGCTTCCAGTATTCACTGGTTGCAATAATCGTACCAACATATTGATGAAACGCTCCATTCTTTCACTAGATATTGCGGCCACACACACTAACATACATACAAATATACACACATAGAAACATCACCTCATAAGCGTTCGATTCGCGTTCAAGGATGCTTAATACAAACTCCATTATCAAAAACCCGAATTCGAACTTTCGACCCCGTCACAATAATTCCCCTATACATTATACTACATAGAATATGCGTGAGCTCAAAGGCCGAGCAAGCCGGGCCGGATGCTGTTACAAAAGGGCGCCATAAAATAAGAATATTGGTTTATAATTGAGCCATTTTTCTATGTTAATTTTTTTAAATAGAGGTATTGAAAATCTGATGTGGGCAGCACATGATTTTCCTTATATAATGCAATGAATTTACTACTTCTACAGTAAAAAAAATAGCTTTTTCTTATAGTAGATACTTATATTCTTTCCAAGATATTGAATTTTCGTCAATCAGTTGTCATTTTCATTGATTTAGCGTCATTTTTATCCATTTGGCGATATTTTCTTTAATTTGGCAACATTTTAAAAAATCGCCAAGTTGGCGACATTCCGCCAAATTCGTCGCCAAAATCTCGCCAAGTTTTATGGAAGAAGAAATAAGTTATTCTTATAGCAGATAAGTGACTATTGGCGTTCAAATACAAAAGTATTACTCAAAGTATCTTTTCTCATGAATGGAACGAGCTAGATCCACGAAAATGATGTCACCAAATTTATCTCATGATATTACATATGAAAAGTGAACATGTTTCTCAACAGTTAATATCTTTTTTAATTTATGGGATTTTTTGATAAATTTTTGATTTTTTGAAAAATATATTTGAAAAATGTGCAATATCTCGAGAACGGTTCATGCTAGAGTTCCAAAGTTGATGTCAATCGTTAAATAAAGAAAAATTACACAAGAAATGTCTATTTGCGTAACTGTATTAAAGGTTTTGATTTTTTGATGATTTTTTCAAAATTTCACTCGAAAATTTAGGGGGGTTCTGGACATTCGATTCCGTTTAAAAACAATAGGCTTCCAGTACTCACGGATTGGGATTTTTGTCCCAAATTTTATTTGAATCGATTCATTCGTTGTTGAGATATCGTCTCCACAGACTCACTGACACTCACACACACACACACATATTTCCACACATACACACACACACAAATACAGAGAGACATCTTTTCAAAAATGTTTGATTTGTGATCAGAGATGCTTGAAACGTGCTCTCCCGTCGAAAACTCGAATTCGAATTTTCGACCCCGTCACAATACTTTCCTTATACATATGCCAATATAAGGAAAGTAAAAATTCTGAATATGATATTTTAAGGTATTAAATGTGACATTTTAGGATTTTGTAAGGAAAGAATGCATGGGGTTTTAGACATGGGCGCTTCTCGGCCGGATAACATTTTTTGAAATATGTGAACTAATAAATTATGTTAAAAGCTGTCTAGAATCTGTTTCCAGTAACGTAGCTCCCCCTTCCCCACACACACCAATATAAATGCATTACATTTTATTACTTTCCTTATATACATAATGTATAAGGAAAGTATTTTGACTGGGTCGAAAATTCGAATTCGAGTTTTTGACGGGAGAGCACGTTTCAAGCATCCCTGATCACGAATCAAACATTTTTGAAGTGATGTCTGTGTGTGTGTATGTGTGTGTGTGTGTGTGTGTGTGTGAAAGTATGTGTGTGTGTGTGTCAGTGAGTCTGTGGAGGCGATAACTGACGAACGAATGGACCGATTCGATCCAAATTTGGTACAAAAATCACAATCCGTGAACACTGGAAGCCTATTGCTTTTATATGCAATCGAATGTTAAGAACCCCCCCCCCCCTAAATTTTCGAATTAAATTTTGAAAAAATCGTCGAAAAATCAAAACCACTAATAAAGTTACGCAAATAGACATTTCTTATGTAATTTTTCATTAGAAAACGATTGACATAAATTTTAGAACGCTAACATGAACCGTTCTCGAGATATTGTTCATTTTTTTAAAAAAAATTATCCAAAAGTCATATAAAAAAATTCCTATTGAGAAACATGCTCACTTTTCATATGTAATATCATGCGATAAATTGGGTTACATAATTCTCGTGGAACTAGCTCATTCCATTCATGAAAAAATATACTTTTAGTAATACTTTTGTGTTTGAACGCCAATAGTCATTTATCTGCTGTAAGAATAACTTATTTCTTAGTGCATAACGCTTGGCGAGATTTTGGCGACGAATTTGGCGGAATGTCGCCAACTTGGCGACTTTTTGAAATGTTGCCAAATTAACGAAAATCTCGCCAAATGGATAAAAATGACGACTAATTTTCGAAAATTTAATATCTTGGAAAGAATATTAGTATCTACTATAAGAAAAACCTACTTTTTTACTGTAAAAGTAGTAAATTAATTACATTATATAAGGAAAGTCATGTGTTGCCCACATCAGATTTTTTAGAAATGAAATATGTTTTCTTCTTTTTTTGGAGAGTAAGAAAAATATTTAAAAAAGAAATTTATCGAAATTTATGGAAGGAATTTCGCTTCCTAATAAAATTTTATGTATATATTGGGTGACCCCTTATTATTATGGGGGTATAAGACCTCTCCCCCCTGGTAAAACGGTAATGAATTACTTTAGCGGTTGAATTAATTTAACGGTTACTTACACATAAATTTAAAATAGTAAAAACATCTGTATAGAATTACAAAAAAAATATAGTAAATGCATACAATGCAGATATAGAGACAGAATGTTGGATATTTTTTGCTCATTCCTCATTTATGGTTTATTTTGCCCATTGCTCAACATACTGATAGCTTACGCTATGGTATTATGTATGTTCACCAACTTTTTACTTTCCTTATATACACAATGTATAAGGAAAGTATTGTGACTGGTTCGAAAATTCGAATTCGAGTTTTCGACGGGAGACCATGTTTCAAGCATCCCTGATCACGCATCAAACATTTTGGAAGTGATGTCTGTGTGTATGTGTGTGTGTGTCAGTGAGTTTGTGGAGACTATAACTGACGAACGAATGGACCGATTCGAACTAAATTTGGTATAAAAATCCCAATCCGTAAACACTGGAAGTCTTTTGTTTTTATACGCAATCGAATGTTCAGAACCCCCTACATTTTCGAGTGATATTTTGAAAAAATCGTCAAAAAATCAAAACTGCTAATAAAGTTACGCAAATCGACATTTCTTATGAAATTTTTCATTAGAAAACGATTGACATAAATTTTAGAACGCTAACATGAACCGCTTTCGAGATACTGCGCATTTTTCAAAAAAAATTATCAAAAAGTCATATAAAATAAAAAAATATATATATTTCCTATTTATAAACATGTTCACTTTCATATGTAATACCATGCGATAAATTGGGTGACATCATTCTCGTGGAACTAGCTCGTTTCATTCAGGAAAAAAGATACTTTGAGTAATACTTTTGTATTTGAACGCGAATTGTCATTTATCTGCTGTAAGAATAACTTATTTCTCCGTCCATAAAGCTGGGCAAGATTTTGGCGACAAATTTGTCGGAATGTCGCCAACTTGGCAACATTTTTAATTGTTGCCAAATTGACAGAAATCTCGCCAAATGTATAAAAATGACGCATAATCAATGAAAATGACGACTAATTGAAGAAAATCCAATATCTTGGAAAGAATATAAGTATCTACTATAAGAATAACATTTTTTTTAACTGTAAAATTAGTAAATTCATTGCATTATATAAGGAAAGTCATGTGTTGCCCACATCAGAGTTTTCTTTTGGTGAGAGGGCTCCCAAACTTCTCAGTCTTAGGTGAAAAATATCTTTAAACTAGCCAGACTATGTATGTAGGGAAAATAATAATGCCCCATGAAGGACATAAATCTTTTAGAAATGCTAGACGAAGGAATAGGAAGACGAAGGAATAGGAAGACGAAGAATAGAGGAATTAAACATAGTATATGCACTTTATAATATTTACTATCTTAAGTATATCACAATATGAAAATATTTAGAAACAATACATTAATAGGTTGTAACATATCAAACATTCCACTCACTTTGGATTCACAAAATTATTCTGCTTAGACTGTTTATGACGATACATTGTGAACTTTTAGTCCCCTAAAGTTTGCCTAAACTGTGAGAATTTACAGCTGAGTCCTGAATTTCAGCACAGGTAATTGCGCATGTGAAAAAGGAACTATAGTATTTGATGAAGGAAGTGGTATTGTGTAAATATAATACCTTGAGGTTAAATAAGACTAAGTGTGTGAAAATCAGTTCATTACGGGAATTGATCACGAAGTATATATAACTCCAGCCGCACGCAACAATTTATTTAATCGAGTTAATGGCTAAAGCTGCTTAAACTAAAATGTTATTTGCTTGTTTTATTATTCTAATATATATATATATAGGGAAAACAAACTGAAAAATCTGATGTGGACAGCATATGACACTTCCTACAGAATTACGCGTTCATTTGTTTAATTCTTAATACGAGTATGCAGGCTTTCTACGAAAATTCTTACGTGTCCCAATAACTTTTTAAGGAATGGTTTATAATCATGGACACCCATAAGGAAGGGCAAGAGAAATTATTTTCCCTTTATGGACGTTCAAAGTCACAATGGCAGGGAAGGGACAGCCCAGTAGTTAACACATGGGGATAGCACTTGGACGACCTGAGTTCGAATCTCGCCTCTGACCAAACTGACCCTGTGTTCACGTGGAGTACGGATACGTTAAATATGTGGGTCCGCAAGTCCTTCCAAGAGGTTTATAGAAGGGAAGGAGGATACGGTTCCTGTGGATATCCCTCCCAAATGGGTTCCGGTATAAATTGGGTGGCACTTCCCGTCCGTCCAAAGAGATATCGTACACCTTCGGGTAGAGTTACCTTACACCTTTCTGGTAGGTCGGACGGTCTGGGTCTCAACAACAACAACACCTTCGGGTAGGTCGGAAGAAGGCATAATGACGGACATCAAAATAATGGATGTTCAACGTCTTATCCTTCAGTTTGCTTCTGCCTGGAAAAAGTTCTACGGCTGCTCTTGCATACAAGAGTATACTTTAAGTCTATAAAGAGTAGACATTAAGTCTATAAGTCTGCAAAGAGTATACTTTAAGTGTAAATTGAACTTTCTAGATCAAACAAAGTGATTGCAGCGCCCCTAGTGTTGAATTTCAAAATTTATGATAACGAACTCTGTAATAAAGTGTGATAGGCCCAAAACTTCAATTACAAATTTGTGATGTTATTGTATGTATTGTGATTCACAAGGCATCGATGTTTAAAACTTGCTACTGTTATGGAAAAACTAACCCCTATCAGAAAAAATGAATTAATATATTTTTTTTCGGTAAATAGATTGCACAGAGCCTTGCTGCCCTAACCGGGAATCTCCTAATTAGACAGTCGAGGCTCTACCGTTGAGCTACTGGGGCGAAATTGCAAGCTCTTATCGTCAAGGTGGACTCTGCATTCTCCACCTTCTAATGTCAGATTGTTGGGCAACTGGCAATCTGACTAACTATCTCCTGCTATTTTTACCTTAGGTTAGCCTCCTGCTACTAATATTTTTACCCAGGTTAGTACCCAGCGTGGTTGTTATCCTCTCAATTTGAAATCGGTGCTCAATCTTCCGGGGTTCACTGAATCCGTACTAGTCATACTAGGGTCACTTTCAGCCCTCCGACATTTTTGCCTGCAGGATTCATTTTCGGACGCCGTTGTAAAGAGCTTTGCTGCCCTAACCGGGAATCGAACCCTGGATCTCCGAACTGGTTAGCCAAAGCTCTACCGTTATGCTACGGTTCATATTTGATGCGCAATTTAGCTGTAAAATAGGTGCTTCTGCTTTCAAAACATTGTACCTCAAGAAAGAAGCCTAATATTATTTTATTTTCTTGAAATCCAGAAAAAAGGACGGGAAAATAACCTTCTTTCTTTCCTTATATACATAATGTATAAGGAAAGTATTGTGACGGGGTCGAAAATTCGAATTCGAGTTTTCGACGGGAGAGCACGTTTCAAGCATCCCTGATCACGAATCAAACATTTTTGAAGTGATGTCTGTGTGTGTGCGTGTGTGTGTGTGTGTGTGTGTGTGTGTGTGTGTGTTTCAGTGAGTTTGTGGCGACGATAACTGACGAACGAATGGACCGAATTGAACGAAATTTGATACCAAAATCACAACCCGTAAACACTGGAAACCTATTGTTTTTATACGCAATCGAATGTTCAGAACCTCCCCAAATTTTCGAATAAAGTTTTGAAAAAATCGTCAAAAAATCAAAACCGGTAATAAAGTTACGCAAATAGATATTTCTTATGTAATTTTTCATTGGAAAACGATTGGCATAAATTTTAGAACGCTAACATGAACCGTTCTCGAGATATTGCACATTTTCAAAAAAAATTATCAAAAAGTTATATGAAATAAAAAATAAAAATATTTCCTTGAGGGAAACATGTTCACTTTTCATATGTAATACCATGCGATACATTTGGTGACATCATTCTAGTGGAACTAGTCATTTAATTGCTGTAAGAATAACCTATTTCTCAGTCCATAACGATTGGCGAGATTTTGGCGGAATATCGCCAACTTGGCGACATTTTTAATTGTTTCCAAATTAACAAAAATCTCGCCAAATTGATAAAAATGACGCTATATCAATAAAAATGACGACTAATTGAAGAAAATTCATTATCATGGAAAGAATATTAGTATCTACTATAAGAATAACCTTTTTTTTAGCTGTAAAAGTAGTAAATTCATTGCATTATGTAAGGAAAGTCATGTGTTGCCCACGTCGGATTTTTTACCATGTATTGCCATCGCTTCAACTGGAAGCCAAGATGGCCACTCTCGCGCCAATCTGCATATATAGGGGCCTTGATACATAGCATAATCTATAGAGAAGGTTTTGTGATGAGGTCCAAAATTCGAATTGCAGTTTTCGCTCGAAGAGCTCATTTCAAGCATTCAGGATCTTGAATCGAACGTTTTGGAAGTGACATTTGTGTGTGTGATTCTGTGGATGCTATGTTTCACCAACGACTGAAACATTTCGATAATTATTTGATACGATTGCTACAATCTGTAAAAACCAGAACTCCATTGATTTTAAACGTGATCGAATGTCCGGCGGACACTTCAAATATTCGAATGGATTTTTCAAGAAATCATAAGAAAAAAAATTAGGACCATCAGTAATGATAAATAAACAACCATTTCGGACGATTTGATTCATTAAAAATGAATGACACCAACTTTAGAACTCTAGCATTAATAATTCTCTAATAATTCATATTTTCAAATAAATTAATACAAAAAAATAATTAAAATTTAAAAAATTGTAAATACCTTCGAAATTGTTCACTTTCCACATGTAATAAATATGTAACACATCTATTATCATCATTCTTGTGAATCTTAACTGTTAAAACCATTCTCTGTTTAGATTGGATCATTATCTGTTGTTGAATTTGTCCAGATTATTCCATTCATAAAATTATTCCATTAATAGATACTTTATATACTAGTTTTGCATTTTGACGCCCCAGAATTCATCCATATTCACTTAATTCACGGAATACATTAACATTCAATTGTATTTCGATAATTATTTTACACGTATGTACTGTGTGTGGACTATAAGTTGACAAAAGCGTTTAATTTCAATTTAATGTTAATTCAATGTCAAAATCATTGTGCTGTGGATCTTTGACGCCATTATTTTGCTGAAAAAGGAGCAAAGTCATTGCATTATGTAAAAAAAAACTTAAATGCCGCCCACATAATTTTTTGTACTTTCCAAATATACAATAATGTATAAGGAAAGTAACGTGACGGGGTCGAAAATTCGAATTCGAGTTTTCGACAGGAGAGCACGTTTCAACCATCCCTGATCACGAATCGAATATTTTTGAAGTGATGTCTGTGTGTGTATGCGCGTGTGTGTGTGTGAAAGTATGTGTGTGCGTGTGTGTGTGTGCATGTGTGTGTGCATCAGTGAGCTTGTGGAGACGATAATTGACGAACGAATGGACCGATTCGAGCAAAATTTGGTACAAATATTACAATCCGTAAACACTGGAAGCATATTGTTTTATACGCAATCGAATGTTCAGAACACCCCTAAATTTTCGAGGGAAATTTTGAAAAAATCGCCAAAAAATCAAAACCTCTAATAAAGTTACGCAAATAAACATTTTTTATGTAATGTTTCATTAGAAAACGATTGACATAAATTTTAGAACGCCAACACGAACCGTTCTCGAGATGTTGCACATTTTAAAAAAAAATTATCAAAAAATCATATAAAATAAAAAAAAATTCCTATTGAGAAACATGTTCATTTTTCATATGTAATACCATGCGATAAATTTGGTGACATCATTCTCGTGAATCTAGCTCGTTCTATTCATGAAAAAAGATACGTTGAGTGATACTTTTATATTTGAGCCGACGTGGTTGTCGAGTGGTCAAGGCAAGCGTTTCCGTAGCAATCGCTCGACCGCCACGTTGTGGGTTCGAGCCCCACGTAAAGCATGGATGTTTGTGTTGTGGGCGCAATGTGATCCGCCCCCCTCTGGTGCGCCTGGGGCAACGTCAATGGACGGCTAAATGGTTCACACTCTGGCCGCTGTAACAAAGGCGAATGACGAAAGTCAAAGTGCCTGGCCATTTGAAAAAAAAAAAACTTTTGTATTTGAGCGCCAATAGTCATTTATCTGTTGTAAGAATAACTTATTTCTCCTTCCATAACGCTTGGCGAGAGAATTTGGCGACGAATTTGGTGGAATGTCGCCAACTTGGCGACTTTTTAAATGTTGCTAAATGAATGAAAAACTCGCTAAAAGGATAAAAATGACGCTAAATCAATGGAAATTACGACTCATTGACGAAAATTCAATATCTTGGAAAGAATATTAATATCTACTATAAAAATAATCTATTTTGTTAATGTAAATGTACTAAATTCATTGCATTACATAAGGAAAGTCATGTGCTGCCCACATCAGATTTTTTTCTATCGATATGATATATCCTCCTACTTTTAGGAGTTAAAAGAAACTTAAAAAAACATACTTTAAATCCTATATTTTTTACTTTCCCTACATAGTATAATGAATATATGGTAAATATTGTGACGGGATCAAAAATTCGATTTTGAGTTTTCCTCGGTAAGGCAAGTTTCAAGAATCTCTGAACACGAATCGAACGTTTTTGAAGTAATGTCTGTGTGTGTCCTTGAGTCTGTAGATGCGATATCTCACGAACGAATGGAGCGTTTTGAACGTAATTTGGTGCGATTATAACGTCCTGGGATACTGGAACTCTGTTGATTTTAAACGCAATCAAATATTCGGAAATCCCTCAAAGGAATTCTTGAAAAAAAAAGGAATTCTTGAACAAAAAGGAATTCTTGAAAAAAGTAATTCTTGGAAAAAAAAGAAAAACATTAAAAAATCAGACCTTTTAATGATGTTAAATGAATAATCATTCTGTATGTAGTTTTTACTCTAAAATGAATGACATAAATTTTAGAATGCTAGCTGGAACTTTTATCAAGATTCTGTACATTTTTCAAATAAATGTATGTAAAAATTGTATCCATAAACGTATGTACTTTTCATGGTTTTTAACCAAATTGACGAAAATGTCGCCAAATTGGCAAAATGACGCTAAAGTTACGAAAATGACGCCAAATAGATAAAATTATAAATATATTTTAATATTATGGAGGGCATTCCTTAGCATATGTTAGCAATATTTCCAATTGTCAAGTAACATTCGTGCGAAATGTAAGTTAATTGGAGTGCTTTAAAATAATTTTATTGTTGTCAACCAGAAAAGTGCCAAATGCCAGTATACTTTAATAATACTTTAAGAAAATAATACTTTAGTACTTTCATGCAATATATTGTACCGTGGATCATATCATCATTGTCATTGAAAGAAATAAAGTACTTGCATTGTGTAGGGAATGTCATGTGCTGCCCACGTCAGATTTTTAATAATAAATTCATAGAAAAAATTGCTTTTTATAAAGATTGTATAAAAAATAACACTAGAAGCAGCACCCAATTATTTAAATATCTAAGAAATTGTTTTATAAATATAACCACAATTTCATTAAACTATTTTCAAGATTGTTCAAACAATAATCTAATATACCATTCATTTTTCTGTTTGTGTTCAGTTTTTTACATCACCATATTTTTCATATAATTATTACTTCCAAAATCAAATAGTCCTTCTTTTAAATGCATAGAAGGCGAGAGAAATATGTTTACCCTATACAAATATTTGAATTGTTTGCTACGCTTTAGGCCATTCTTTTTATTTACTGACAAAAAAAGGAATTGCTTATTTCCTTCGGAATATGAATTGAGATTCCACGCTTATTGACATATTCAATATTTATGATTGCTGAACTCAAACAAATAATGCATTAGGGTTAAGTACAATAAATAATACGCATGGTCGAAGGAAAGTCCTTGAGTACGCATATAACTTTGTAGAGAAATGTCCATGAGTAAGCACGTTAGGTTTAATAAAATTATATGGAAACATGTCAATTTAGCAAAATCTTTAAAACAAAATAAATACAACCAAAATTGGCTAATTAACATATCTTTAATAAAAACACCATTAATGACATACTTAAAAATTACACAACCAGAGTAATTTCGGACATTATGAAGTCCTTCAATACGTCCTAGGGTAATTTTTAAAATTCGGAAAATTTCCGGAACTCGCCAAATTTATCGCCATGATCAACGAATTTGTGGTAAAGCTCAAGTGACAATAATACAACTTAACAATAATTTCTTAACAATAATTTTATCTTACGTATTCTTAACAATATTTTTACAAACGTGTAAAATGCCCTCACTGAAGTCTCTTTTGAAAACCATACGGAGAAAACACCAGTACATGTAACCTTTCCTATAACGTGAATCTAGGGTTAAAATTTCATAACTCTCAGTTCAGAGTTGCTAGCTTTGGTGATTTATCGCCAGTTTGGCGACATTTCGAATGTTCGAGAACCTTCTTGATATAAAGAATATTCTATGAAATACGAGCTCCTTATAGAAGTTTCTACAGAGAGTATACAAAAGAAGTCATCACTCAGTTGGAGGGTAGTTGACGTGATATAAGCTACATTGAATTGTGAAGTAATTTAATGTTTTGAGAATATTAGCCGTTATTTTGTGAAATTACTTACGCATCCATTGCTGTTTTACTGCACTTGATAGTTGTTTAGTGATCTTGTGAGATATCTATCGAGCTATTTGCTGTATATTGATCCTGGTGAATAAATGTGTTAGTTATCCAGAAATTTGGATTTATTCTTGTATCGTGAAAGTACATTCAGGAGTACAACAGGATACGTCATAACATTGTATTGTCACATGTTACATACTTTTGTCACATACTTCCATTACTTGTTTCATGATTTACTTCGTATCCCGCACCCTAAGGTGTTTCACATCAAAAACATTGACAATATTATTTATAAATCTTTTATTTTCATTAGTATAACTCTGAGAATAGTATTTACAATATTTCTTCACATGTGCATTCTTGTTTCGTAGTTAAATATACATTTATTTGGAACAAACTTAATAGTCCTTTCATCTTCGCATCGTAAAAAAGACAGGAGACTTTTCCTGATAAAGACGTTGCAGTATTTGAAGATAGTCCTCTTAGATTATATGTATCGCACTTGTATCAAACATACGGTACTAAAGATGAACAAAAATTAGTAATAAATAAAGTAGAAAAATCCAACTTATAAAAAATCGAGATTTTAAAAAATAAGTATTGGCCATAGAGTATATATAACCCTTAAGATGTACTTTGAATTGCATTTGAAGAGTGCTTTACAATTGAAATAATAAAAATATAAAACTTCATTTTTTATCATTCATGCTTAATGTTCATTCTTCTTTTCATACGTTTTTGTTAAGTGCATTTTTCATCCAATTTACAGGTAATTATTATTAGTATACTGAAAAGCATATTTTCGAACAAATATGCTATTAAACTTTAACAAACTTTGTAATTTTAATAAAACATGCTTTACATGTATACGTACGGCATTATCCAATTACAGTTTTTTTTTTCATTATTCATTTATATCATGATTTATTGCCCAGTTCTAATTAGACATAACACTCTGTACATACATATTTATATTGAGTAAATAAATGAAATTTAAAACATAAAATTCAAATAATTTATTTTGTTATTTTGTTGCAATAAACTTATTTTTTTACTGTAATTCCTTGTTTCTCATCTTACTTCCATCATACTCCACTAGGTGGCGCCCCCACTTTTATAATCCAGCAATGTTGCTAGCTCGTTATTTTGTTTTTATATTTAAATAATTGCAATTCTTACTATTTAGTTCTTATTAATTTAGTAAATTCTTATTATATTAAAATAAATATTAAATATATTTTATCTTAAATATTTTTATGGTGTATAATGTACTGGGTTATTTATTTACTTATAATAGGAAAATGTATTTTATCTTTCAAATGACTTTTGATCCATCTCAAGGGTTAAACTAGAACATAAAAAACTGACAAAACTTAAAAACATAAATAATTTGTGCAGGTGTTTTTTAAGTAAAAGCCATGCAGTTTTATAAAACACCGTCCAAAATCGGTGTTTCAGAAATTGTTTCATCTTGATTTTGAAAATACCAAGCTTAGCTTTATTCAAAATATTCACTTTGCTTTAGATTGCAACACAGAAAATATAATGGAATGTGAGTGTATAGCTAGAGAAGAGGTCACTTCAGCAAGTACCACACCGCACTGCATCCGTAACTGTTCTAAATCACAAGTTCCTTTTCTTCAGTTATTTAGTATACATAGCTATAGGAAAAAAAAGAATAGTAAATAGAAAAGACAAACAGATGTCCATTGCCAATAACGCACATGAAAAAGCTCTTTCAATTTGCCACTAATAGTTTAAAAATTGCAATTTTCGTTGCATCACCATTTCACAAGTCACTTGGCAAGAGTAGCAGTTCGTGCACTGAAACTGAATTGGCCTCCAAAAGATGGCGTCACTATAACAGCTAATTGAGCACTGCGCCATCTAGTGACAAAAGTTCGTATCAGTGCAGAACGACTTGAAACTCCATCCGTCCAATTAGTTTAAAGTCCAGTAAAATTTAGCACTTTCAAACTATGTTACAGTTCTGTGACGGGGTTGTTATTTCTCCTGGAAGACCAACTTGTGAATCCGGATCCCCGTGAATATCCAGATATCCTGCAAGATGAAAAAAAAAAATACTCGTTCAAATCATAAAGACTAGAAAAAATGATTTAAATATTAAAATTACATATTATTAAATAGAAGCAAAATAATAACAATACATTACTAAAAAGGGAAAAAAGTCAAGCATGTTAATGAAAAAAGATACACTATTTCTTTAGCTTCTAAGTATCGACGCTACATAATCCTCGGTCAAATATATATCAATTAAAATTACATTAATATGATTCTCCTTAAATAATTCTTCATTTTCAACTTGTGACGAATCATTACAACACAGGCCGATTTTGTTCAAGTCCTTGGATGAGTCGGACGGCCTTGGTCTTCAACACAGGCCGATTGCCACTGTCGCATTTATATATTGCCATTGTCGCCTCGATCAAATATATATCAATTAAAATTACATTAATATGATTCTCCTTAAATAATTCTTCATTCTCAATTTGTGACGAATTATTACAACACTGGCCGATTGCCACTGCGGCCGTACAAACAGTTACCTTACACCTTTCTGGTAGGTCGGACGGTCTGGGTCTCAACAACAACACAGGCCGATTGCCACTATCGCATTTACATATTACCACTGTCGCCTCGATCAAAAATATATCCATTAAAATTACATTAATATGATTCTCCTTAAATAATACTTCATTCTCAACTTGTGACGAATTATTACAACACAGGCCGATTTTGCTCAATTCCTTGGATGAGTCGGACGGCCTGGGTCTTCAACACAGGCCGATTGCCACTGTCGCATTTATATATTGCCACTGTCGCCTCGATCAAATATATATCAAATAAAATTACATTAATATGATTCTCCTTAAATAATTCTTCATTCTCAATTTGTGACGAATTATTACAACACAGGCCGATTGCCACTATCGCATTTACATATTGCCACTGTCGCCTCGATCAAATATATATCCATTAAAATTACATTAATATGATTGTCCTTAAATAATTCTTCATTCTCAAGTGAAGAATTATTACAACACAGGCCGATTGCCACAGTCGCATTTATATATTGCCACTGTTGCCTCGATCAAATATATATCCATTAAAATTACATTAATATGATTCTCCTTAAATAATACTTCATTCTCAACTTGTGACGAAATATTACAACACAGGCCGATTTTGCTCAAGTCCTTGGATGAGTCGGACGGCCTGGGTCTTCAACACAGGTCGATTGCCACTGTCGCATTTATATATTGCCACTGTCGCCTCGATCAAATATATATCCATTAAAATTACATTAATATGATTGTCCTTAAATAATTCTTCATTCTCAACTTGTGAAGAATTATTACAATACAGGCCGATTGCCACAGTCGCATTTATATATTGCCACTGTTGCATCGATCAAATATATATCCATTAAAATTACATTAATATGATTCTCCTTAAATAATACTTCATTCTCAACTTGTGACGAAATATTACAACACAGGCCGATTTTGCTCAAGTCCTTGGATGAGTCGGACGGCCTGGGTCTTCAACACAGGTCGATTGCCACTGTCGCATTTATATATTGCCACTGTCGCCTCGATCAAATATATATCCATTAAAATTACATTAATATGATTGTCCTTAAATAATTCTTCATTCTCAACTTGTGAAGAATTATTACAATACAGTCCGATTGCCACAGTCGCATTTATATATTGCCACTGTTGCATCGATCAAATATATATCCATTAAAATTACATTAATATGATTCTCCTTAAATAATACTTCATTCTCAACTTGTGACGAATTGTTACAATACAGGCCGATTGTCACTGTCGCATTTTGCGAAAGAAAATTAAATTTGGTGACTGAAAAAAGATTTTACGAAAATTTTGTCGATTATGAATTTCACCAATGTCAAAATCATCGTGGTTTTACGCCTCCCCATGGGGGAGCCCGTCTCTTTAGTAAGCGGACGGGGGCTGGCTTTGTAGTCTCAGACCCTCTTCCTCTAGGGGGGAACACAAATCTGTGGATTGCTCCCGGGAGTTTTCACTAGATCTCACGCAGCAGACTCTTCCAGGTTGCGGGGAGGGACTGGCCTTTATGACAATGTCCCCCGATCCATAGGCGACTGGAGTCGAGACTCTTTGGGACCATCTTTTAGCCTTTCGTCCGGTGAACGGTTCCGCTGACTTCGCTCCCCAGGTCGGTGTCTCGCTTGGTGACGAATAATCCACCCCTTTCGGCCCCCCTCTCCCAGCAGCAAAAACTAAACTGGTAGCGCAGGGGTTCCCGTTAAGTCTGAATCTGTCAAAACCATCCTGGTATAGTAATCGTAACATATACTACTATACTTTTTGTCTATTCTAAAACAATGATCTTTGGAAATTGAGATTTTATAAATCAAATTAAACTTTTTTTCAAATGAAAAATCAAAATAAAATTTGGTGAATAAAAGCTCCATTTGGCGAAAGAACAATTTCATTTTTTGAAAAGGTTGATGAAAGTAATTAATAATCCAAAGCAACCCCTGCAGAATGGTGCACCTGCAACCTCCTGGAAAACAAATTTGTGACATAAACGTAGCAGAATTATAAAAAAAATTTTTTTTCTAAAATCCTGAACATCAATGGTCTCTTTACAATGGTCTCTTTTTACTTTCCTTATATACATAATGTATAAGGAAAGTATTGTGACGGGGTCGAAAATTCGAATTCGAGTTTTCGACGGGAGAGCACGTTTCAAGCATCCCTGATCACGAATCGAACATTTTTGAAGTGATGTCTGTGTGTGTGTGTGTGTGTGTGTGTGTGTGAAAGTATGTGTGTATGTGTGTGTGTGTGTCAGTGAGTCTGTGGAGACGATAACTGACGAACAAATGGACCGATTCGAGCCAAATTTGGTACAAAAATCACAATCCGTAAACACTGGAAGCCTATTGTTTTTATACGCAATCGAATGTTCAGAACCCCCCTAAATTTTCGAATGAAATTTTGAAAAAATCGTCAAAAAATTAAAACCACTAATAAAGTTACGCAAATAGACATTTCTTATGTAATTTTTCATTAGAAAACGATTGACATGAATTTTAGAACGCTAACGTGAACCGTTCTCGAGATATTGTACATTTTTTTTAAAAATTATCAAAAAGTCATATAAAATAAAAAGAAAAATATTTCCTATTGAGAAACATGTTTACTTTTCATATGTAATACCATGCGATAAATTGAGTGACATCCTTCTCGTGGATCTAACTCGTTCCATTCTTGAAAAAAGATACTTTGAATAATACTTTTGTATTTGAACGCCAATAGTCATTTATCTGCTTTAAGAAAAACTTATTTCTTACTGCATAACGCTTGGCGAGATTTTGGCGACGAATTTGGCGGAATGTCGCCAACTTGGCGACTTTTTTGAAATGTTGCCAAATTAACGAAAATCTCGCCAAATGGATAAAAATGACGCTAAATCAATGAAAATGACGACTAATTGTCGAAAATTCAATATCTTGGAAAGAATATTAGTATCTACTACAAGAAAATCCTATTTTTTTACTGTAAAAGTAGTAAATTCATTACATTATATAAGGAAAGTCATGTGTTGCCCACATCAGATTTTTTTAAATGGCATCTCCACTTTCAAACGGCAGGAATAAGCCAGATTACGCCTCTCTAAAAATTTTAAATAATGAAAATTGAAGTAAAATGTACAATAGAAAAGATTTTTCAAAATTCTAAAAAAAATTGAAAACATTTATCGAACAGTAACAATCTGATCCTAATTCGCTATTAATCTGACCTCTAGCATTAATGTAGTGGTGTCGTGCTTTTAATTGTCTCCAGCACCGAAAATCCCATAACTGTACCTAATAGTCCATAAAATAAAAATCACTTGCTATGTGTTACAATTTTGCTATGATTTGTGGTCATCGCAATCGAAAATTTCCAGGTCGATCTTCTGAAAATTTAATTGAAATTGGGTGGTATAACTTCCTTTGTTGTTGATCTATCTCCCTCCCTACAGACATTGCCAAATTCCGGCCACACAAAAAGCTACTGCAAGCCTTCGGGTCAATCGTGTGGTCTGGGTTTTCCACAAGGCAAGTTTTATCACTGCGTTAGTTAACTGGATATTCATGAATTCTAACAAAAGTGAAACTGAACCACCGATGCTAGTTGCTGCATTACTGGACATTTTCCCCAGTCTAGAAACCTAATGCTTTATACAACTATTGATGTGTCCTCTTAAGTCCTGTTATGCTGCCTCAATGCGGCAGGGGGGTGACACTGGGAGGAATGGGCGAATTACATCTAGAGTATATTCTCCTGGTAGTGTCACCCAAGGCGTGAAGATCATTCCATTATGCTCAGCTAAAACTATCAGGCATGGAGTAAAGCAGTCTTCTACCTTTGTATGCTTCGGGTCTTGTGCCAACAGCTGCTGCTCACTTCTCCTTTTGCCATGAATCAGACACCGGCATCACCCAGTCATCTTCCTTCTTATCTGGGGTTGGATAAGCCGGACCGTTTTAGGGCGCCTATTCTGGTGATGGACTTCTTGGGGGTATACGACTTAATGGACTTGGTCTAGCGTATCCTAGGCCAGGAAAAATAAGTGACAACAACAACCGATGTGATATTCAACTAGACAGCATACATTACCCCAAAATCCTCCGAATGCGATTTAAACATTGAAATATTAGAATGCAACTTGGTAATACCACAATAAGGAAGTTTATAATTGCAAATTCACTAACTATGGTAACTGACAAATTCGAAGCAGTTAGTTTGAAAAGAAAAATTAAATATATATTTTCTAAAATACAACCCATGGATAAGAAAACTATTGGGAGGAATTTGATGCAAAACTAGAATTCCGCAATATCTGACTTTAATAAATAAATAAATATATTTCTTTAATACTTAACGCGGCCTCATTTGGCTTTCAAAGCAACTTCAATGCAATTTGAAATAGAGTTAATTAGATTATGGCAATTGTTTTGTGTAATATTGTCCCATTCTCGTTCGACGTGCAGCCAAAGTTCATTTTAAAGTTTGGAATGTCAGAGTAATTCGAAACACGTATTTTAAAAAGACACTATAAGTGTGTTCAATCATATTTAGATCCAGAGACTGAGGAGGCCACTCAAGAACGCAAATGTCATTATTTTATGTATTCAGTCTGTGGATCGTTATCATATTTCTGTACACAGTTCATTCTTTCTATTTTATACCAGTTCAATGTTGGAAGAAAATAAGACCAATATTTCTGTGAATATAGATAGCTTCAGTCATACTGTTAGAATTCAGAAACACAATTCCTGATCCAGACACAGTATATTGTATCCCTATATCACTATTCTTCTTCCAGAAAATTTCAATGTAGGTTACACATAGTTACCATTAATGTTTTGCTAGTTTATTCAAAGTCCAAATATATGTCCACCACGTAAAAAACTATAAAATTTAATCTCGTTCAAAAATATTACACAACTCCAATTAGCAACAGTCTTATTCTGATGTCTGTTTGCGAAATTCAATCATAAACGCTTCTGAAAATGACAGAGCAATTTTTTTCACCCTTTTTGATATCGTACCTTTTTCTATTAAGCATTTCCGAACTGTTGATACACTAACATTGCTTTGTTTTTTGTAAATTTGCTTTGTTAGAATCTTTTGTTGTCAGAGTCGAAATCCTCTCTAACTTTTAAATTAAATTAACTTACTTTTTTGCCTTTTATTTAACTGCAATTCAAATCGAATGTAATCCAAACAGCTTTGTAATCAGCTGATTTACATGTGGTATCATACCACTTCTACCGCTTATTTAACGAGTTTTATAATGATGTTTTTTGGAAATCGAAAAGCATTTTGAAGGGCACAGTATGTGTCCTTAAATTCTATGGTTTAGTGATAATGCCCTTATCGGTCACCTTATAAAGATTTTATCATTATATACAAATACCATCAAGTTATTTATAAACGTATACAGTGCAAGACAATACGACATACTATGCATACAAATGAATGAAAAACAGAAAACTGTAGAATAGCTTTAATTAAGAGTATGTACAATAAATAAATTTAAAAAAAACTTAAAGGTCCGACCACTACCTACATGGAGTCCGCTCCGTCTCTCATATCATACCACTGACTGTCATTTTTGTTGTACCCTTTCTCGAACTTGGGACTGGCGTTCGATGGGTTGAGGGACGATGCCCCGTCTGGAGGCACTTGCTGTCTGGACCGTCGGTTGTTCCTCTTCATCGACATATTATCTGCTAGGCTGTCTGGATAGTCTGGTCTGTGGGAGACGACAATTGTCATAAATATGTGTATCAAATATGGGTGATTCTCTCACTAAGAAACCCAAGCATTCCTCAATATTTGTTTTTACTTTTGTATGGTTCTTGTGGGGATACAGGAACAAGTCCCAACAATAAGGTGGAGCGTTGCTACCATTAACGATGTCACATTAGCTTATGATTTCAGTTCGCCAATTTGAAGAATCGCATACAAAGCTTCTCCTTGTCGTGAATTTTTTTAAAAAAATTATTCGGTTCTTAGTTATTTTAAGTTTTAGTCCGATTTTCAAGGATTTTAGGTGATATTCACACAAGTCGATTATTTTGCGACCTAAAATATTACCGCAAATTTTCTATCTAGGCCTGATCGGAAAGATCGAAGAATTCTCTTTCAAATACACTTTGACCGAAATCCGTACGATTAATAGAAAAATTTTCAGTGAATGTTTAAAAAAATATGTTTTTTCCGTGCGTTTTAAACCTTGCCGAATTTTATATTACGGTATAAGAACTTAACGTGCCATACGACGCTTATATTTTAATATCAGCTCGCTAAAATATCAAAGAGAAGTCTGAAAAGTGTTTTAATTAAATGAGCATTTGCCATTGATGTCCGGATTCTTTTTATCCTGACCACTACCGCCATCTATTAGCAAACACATTTAATATTGTGCGTTTGATGTAGTGGCAACTTATTTAGGATGTATGTTTTAAATAGCGGGCGCATATTTAATTATTTATAAAAAGTGGTCGCTTATTAAGGACTGGTAAACGCCGGGTAATTTGTTCTAGAATTATTATATAAATCAGAAAACATTGCAAATAGTTCACATTCTATTCCAAAATTATATTTCCCCATGAGTGTCTTTATGAGAAAAAGAAGATGAAAGCATGGCCTGATATCATTATTTGAGTCATATTGACATTTGTGATCGATGTGTTCGAGAAACGTACTTTGGGACTAGTTATTGTGTAGTTCGAAGATGTTACGATGTATTGTGATTTGAGAAATCCATCTGGTTCTAAGTAATACACGCTTCATGTAATTGAACATACTTAATTGATAGCCTGTAATGAAATATTGGAGTTGTAAGAGGTGTGCCACTCAAATTATTGTTCAGCTGGATTATCATATTCACTACTTTAATATAAAAGCTTGCCGTGCCGGTATATGTTAATTTTACAATATCTGGAATTATTTTATTGAATGATATTACACTAAACATAGAACTTAGTAATAGTAAAGATGGTGTAATATTTAAAACGTTATTATAATAGACAAGTTGCTTTAATAATAATTAATACTGTTTAAAAATAGGTTGACTATATATTGGTATATTCAAGATATTCAAGATAAATATGATTAAGCACGTATGAATTTTATAATTAATTAACGAAATGCTGTCATATAGCTATATAATTTGGACTATATACTTCACTTAGTATGAAATAATTTTGTGGAACAAAATATCGCCAAAGTAACATGATTAGGGTGAAATATCTTAATAACACACAGTCCCACAAATAAAAATTACAATACATAGCCACATTAATCAACGTATCAGTATAAATTGTTTAAATCAAAAATTTAAATATTGTTGCTTTTGAGATGGCAATATCGTTTTCAACAATGAAACATTAGATTTTGAAAATGCAACAAAGAACTTAACATTTTCATATAAAAGAAGTGTAAAAATTTTTTCACTTCAAAACTGTAAAAAAAAAATAGAAATTTCTATCCGATTATATCCAAAATAGGAGGTGACACAGAGCAATGTATTTGAAATTATAATTACAAATTGCAAATCATTTTATGCAAATCATTTCATTTTTTCCATCTCATGTCATCTTCAAGTGAGCTGGACGACTTGGGTTAAATAGAATAAAAAGCCCCAGAACTAAACAATCACATAGATTTCCCTAAAATAATATTCTAAATCTATATTTTTAATAACTCATTTTAAAAGAAAATCATCCCTTAAAATAAATAAATGAACGAAAATAAAGTTTCATCAAAATTGCTTCACTAATCAATCTGTAATAGGAATTCCCCAATTAGCTCTTTGGATCACTGCAAAATATTAAAATAGTGAAATTAAAACCACCTTCATAAAATAGCTCAAAATGTTAAAATATCGAAATCAGAACCACATTTTCAAAAAAGTTAAAAATATTAAAATATCGAAAGTATACCCACTACATTTCTAAATCAAAGAACACTATCCAAAAGCCAATTGTTAATCCTAGAAGAGATTTCAACAGCGCAAATGAATTACGGGCTGTTCATAGCTAGTACTTTTTGTTGTGATATTTAGAAATCTACTGAATATATTTTGCTGAAATTTTTTTTATATATTTTATGGGATAATTTGAATATCTCCTAAAACTTTCGAAGCAATTTGGGAATTTTAAATTTGCTTAAAAAATGTTTGAAAAATTAGGTCCCATAGGGTTCAATGTATTTCATTTTTTCAACCCGAGATCAATCCAAAACTAATTCGGTGATATTTTCATTTATATTTCCATAGGTCCCACAGACCGTCTGAACAATATACTAAAATTTCATTTTAATAAAATCATTTTTACGGCAGTTATCGTGCTAACGGACAGACAGACAGAATGAATGAACAAAGTCATAAACACTTTCAACTATGTTGTAAAGTGGTAAAAAATTATTTTCGAAAAATAAAATCATTCAAAATATTAGCATATTAAAATTATTTTTTTGTTTAATCATAAGTGATACCCTATTTCTGACAAGACAACTACAAATTGTTTATATTTTTACCCAATTTCAGCCGAATGCTTTGACCATGGATGTTATTCACGTCAAAAGAAAACATTTATCATTATCAGGCTTTTAAATATTTTAGTAAAACCTACACAGAAAGATCTCCGTTTGCATATGCGGTCTTGATGTTGTCAACAGTTCCGTTAGGCGTACTCCTGCTACCATAAGGGTTCCCAAGACTCTTGCCCATCAATGGGTTCTTGATGTTATACAACCGCTGTTGTTCCCATGATGTGTGCCTCCTCCTTATTTTCCTGCAAACAAATGGATGATAATGATTATAAGTAAAAACTAGGATATTTGTAGGCCTAAGAGATAATTTGCTATCTGCTGTAAAAGTTATTTGTGATTCAGCTTTAAATGTTTCTTTGACGATCACTGTTGGTATTGTTGATTGGGTGACAAATGAAATGAATACCAATAGCCCCTTAAAATAGATTGATACATTATACAAAATATAAAAAGAGAAATGCAAGAAATGGAAGCGAATACAAAGTCAGAAATATTAAGACAATTATCGTTTTCAAAGTCTGTGAAACTTATAAGCCAATATATTGAAAAGACATCATTCATTTATATTTTTTCAATAAAAATATTGCATTAAAAATTTTATTATATAATCAATATTATCATCAATAAAATATTACATTCAAATTCATCTTTATATAAATTTTGTAGAAGCTGATGCATTTATGTGCAAAACCAATTTTCGGTATTTTTGAAATACAGGGTGTACTTACATAAGGGTTGTTTACAAATTTACAATGGAATAACAGGAATGGGTATTGACATACAGTTAGAAACTGTGGTTCATGTTATACACAAATTAAGTTTTTATGTGTGATATTAAATAACGCGCATTATATTTTCTAAGTGGCAGCATGAGTAGCAGATAAAAATGGAACAGCACAATGTGCAGCATAATTTACTGAAACCAAATCGGACACTCAGGAGCAAAGGAACTTCAGAACGTGATATAATAGTACACCACCCTCTCGCCAGCCGTACAGAAGTGACACAAGAACTTTATGCAAATAGGTAGTATGGCTGTAAAACATCATGTAGGTCAGCTGAAAACCAGTGCAAATGACATGGAACGCATGCTGATGTTTTTTCTGAACAATAAAGCACTTTCAGAGTTGGTGTTATAACAGAAGTCACAGTTTCTAACTGTATGTCGATATATATATTATTATTCTTGCATTGTAAATATGTAAACATGTAAATATTTAAACAACCTTATATAAACATCCTGTACATCTTAAGTGAATTCGTAACAGAACATTTCAATATTTAATGATGTACGTACTACTATTAAAGACATTACTATTATTCTTAAATAGAAAGAATTACTGTGTATTGCCCAGTTCTTAAAAAAGCACTCATAACCCAATACATCATATACATATATATATATATATATATATAAGACCATTCAATTTCCATATCGCCTGTGTTAAACTAAAATATTTTCCACATATATGGGCATAAATAATGAGCCCAAACATATGTTTCGTCAAACGACACGAAAGTTTCCTCTCCGCTTTACTTGCTATATCTTTAAAATTCGTGAAGTTAGAAAACCGATATTTAAGAAGTTAGACTTTTGAATTGCCTAAAGAAAACATTAATAAACGGAAGTACTTGAAGTCACAAAAAAGAAAAATGCTGCTTTACCCCAGAAGTAAAATTAAAAATAATAATTTCTACCTCAGAGACAAACGCTGTTAAACGTTGTCATAGGGTTTACGTCGATACTATAGATTTTACTATTAATAACGTCACGTTCGCTTGTCCCCCACGCTACCAATAACCAGTAAGGGAAGAAAAATGAATAACGGTTTCATGAAGAAAAAGTTGTTATTGGAATTCAGCTATCAGAGCTTTTAAAATTTACGAAAGGTTTCACATTAAAGTTCATAAAAATTTGACGAATAGAATAAATAATTATATTTTATTAGAATTGAATATATCACACAGTATTTACGCCAAAAATTGGAATTGTATGACTTTTCTAATTTCGAATGTTACGATATATATGTGAAATATCATAAATTTTTCATGTTTTGATGAAATTTCAATTTTTTTAAAAACAAATTATTAATACGTATTCGGTTTGAAGTTCGTTGAAAAGATCGTTTTTAGATCTTTTCTATGGTATCAAGATTGAAAGTGTGCGATAATATCTTTGATCGCTATGAAACCAATTCGCTCAAAAATCGCACTTCAACATTTAATAACTAAAATGCTAACTCTAATTTAAAAAATCTGATGTGGACAGCACATGACTTTCCTTATATAATGCAATGCATTTACAACTTTTAAAGTAAAAAAAATAGATTATTCTTATAGTAGATATTTATATTCTTTACAAGATATTGAATTTTCGTCAATTAGTTCTCATTTTCATCGGTTTAGCTTCATTTTTATCCATTTGGCAAGTTTTTCGTTAATTTAGCAACGTTTAAAAAAGTCGTCAAGTTGGCGACATTCTACCAAATTCGTCGCCAAAATCTGGCCAAGCGTTATAAATGACTATTCGCGTTCAAATACAAAAGTATTAATCTAAGTATATTTTTTCATGAATGGAACGAGCCAGATCCACGAGACTGATGTCACCAAATTGATAGCATGATATTGCATATGAAAAGTGAACATGTTTCTCAATAGGACATTTTATTTTATTTTATGTTATTTTTTGATAATTTTTTTTTTGCAAAATGTGCAATATCTCGAGAACGGTTCATGCTAACGTTTTAAAATTTATGTCAATCGTGTTTTAATGAAACATTATATAAGAAATGTCTATTTGCGTAACTTCATTAGAGGTTTTGATTTTTTTATGATTTTTCAAATTTTCACACGAAAATTTAAGGGGGGGGGGTTCTGAATAATCGATTGCGTATAAAAACAATAGGCTTCCAGTATTCACGGATTGCAAGTTTTGTACCAATTTTCGTTCACTTCGGTCCGTTCGTTCGTCAGTTATCATCTCCACAGACTCACTGACACACACACACAGACACACACACAGGCGTCACCTCAAAAACATTCGATTCGTGATCAGGTATGCTTGAAAAGTGCTCTCCCGTCGAAAACTCGAATTCGAATTTTCGACCCCGTCACAATACTTTCCTTATACATCATTGTATGTAAGGAAAGTAAAAAAATCTATCTTTAATGTGTTTACATTCGGGAGTCGAGGTACCCTTGTACCAAGTTTCATAGTTGTGGGTTGCTTAGATCTTCCATTACGCGTCAGAAAAAGAGACAGACAGATAAATTCCGTTATTATTACAGCGAGTGATCTATGGCAGTGCTTTCTAAACTTCTGACATTTCTCCGTTAAGATACTGTCTTGTCAAAGTACCAATTTTCACACAATCATCATTATGACCGAAACAGTTAGTTACAAAGCACATGTATGACAGTGGATGCAATGATGACAACACCAATTTCCGCTGATTATGCAGGATTTTACTTCATCTGGAGAATGTTAAACTTATCAATGAAGATGTTATCACATCAAACTGTCAAAGTATTCTATGTTAACATTAAACAAAGCATACCTCTTCTTGCATGATGAACAAAGCAGGGCAATGCCCAGTACAGCTCCTAGGAATATAACGCTGCTGAGGGCAATGATGGCAATTTCTGTGGTGCCCATTTGGCTGATCTTCTCTTGAACAGACACTCCTTGAATACGAACGATGTTGAAGCTGTCCAGATTGGAAACGATGAGCTCTGACCGCTGCTCTAAGGAGCTGAAAAATAAAATTAAAGTTTATTGCATAAATTATAACTGCTATAAATAATTATAAATTATAAATTAAACCTTCGGTGAATAATACAGTAAATTTGATTAAATCATTTCATCCAAAAATCTTGGATGAGTGCTGTCTATAGAAACCAGTGTATTTTTCATATTTTTAGGTGCAATTTTCTCCTAAAGGATTTGATTTATTTGGGAGCTCATGATGTTATATTTGCGTGTGTTAAAAATTGTATGTGAGTGCCAGCACATAGCATTAACCACAGACTAAAATTAATTTTTCATATTTCTTTTCACAAAGCTGTTTTTCTTTCTATATCATATTTCAAGCTTTTCTATTTCATATTTTCATATTTTTTCTCAAAGTTTTCACTTGTATGAAAAGAGTTGTGACAATAAATATCGCATTTTTCTGACATGTTTTTCTAGTGACAGTTACTTATTAATTAATATAGACAGATGAAACGTAGAAAGCTGAAATTTAATTCTGACAATTTCTTAACATAAGAATAAAATCTTCAGTGCAAGATGTCCGGATCGTCTTTATGTCCAGTCCAAGATGACTGGACCGTCTCTTTGTCCAGTGCAAGATGTCCGGACTGACTTATGAAAAATCTCGAGCTTCCGTTTGAGAAACATCAGCGAGCTCGATATGTTTGAAAGTTATAAATTATTGCTAAAACTACGTTAAAAAATTACCAAATTTTAGCCACAAGTGCAGATATTTTTATAAACAAATCATTTTTCGCACGGTTCTCATGCTTAGATTTCACGGTTTCATAGATCTCTGTGTATTTGAAAGAGAACTCGAAATATGCCGGATCAATTTTTAAAGATTTTTAGGCTATTCCAGGTCATAACAAATCTTTATTATACGACATTGCCATTAAAACAATACCATAATATATTTCTCTCGAAAAAATATGTCTCGCAAAAAATTCTACTAGGCAATAACAATTTAAAAACTAGTATATAAATTATTAAAAGAAAACTTACTTAAGCAATACTTCTGTATCTACAATATCATTGGTATCTCTATGAATAGCATACAGGAACAAATCCGTGCTATAAAATAAAAAAAATGAATATGTTAATATGTCACAAGCATACTCCCACAATCTTGCAAATGTACAAATGTAATAAAATCCATAAATACAAAATTAAAACCATTAGATAAACTGATAGATCCAATTTTCATTAATCATACAATATAATAATATATATATATACACAGTTTATAATGGTTTCTTACCTCTCTCTATCTTCATATTCTCCTTCATGATGTGGCTCCAGTTTAGCCATTTTGACATCATATCCAGTTAAGTTACTCAAATAACTGGAAATATAATACCATTAGTTTCTCAAGCCTTATTCATAACAATATTTATGTTTCATACAGAGATTCTTATATATGAAAATATATTAATATAATTAATACACAAATAATTTGTGTAATTATTATATATTTAATTAACCGCAAAGCCCAAAATAACAGCTTTTGTGAAAATATAAATACTGTATATAGTTCTATTCTTATGACACTTAATATATTATGAAAGTATTCTTTAAGCTTTAAAACAATAATACATAAGATAGATTTTTTTTGCAGTATATGTTTAGAATACAATCTATTTTATATATTTTTCAACAAAATGTATTTTTAAATAATATTAAATGATAGTTTCGACTTCATAAAAATGCAAAGTAGTATTTTCTGTCACTGTCCCTCAGGTATGAGTTGAGTTTTCATCTCTTAATTACATCAGTTAAAAACACATTGAAAAAATGCTTCTAAAGCTTAAGAAATTATAATTTAAATTAGTAAAATAAACATATTTATCAAAATGTTGAAAATAATACTTTGAGAAATTGCTGATACACGTTTGTCACTGAGAAAATCGGTTATATTACAATACTGTCCAAAAAATCGTTCTTTTTATTACCAAATTACGACAGCAGTGATTTTAAGTCAATTAAAGAACACTATCTACAATTTTCTTCTTCATGTATTTGAAGTGTCGAGAAACTTTGTAATTGAGAGGCGGGTGAAAATTCAGCATAAATGATAAAATATCCTACCTAAGTATTTTCTCCACGTGTTGTTCAATAGCTAGAGGAGTTTTTCCAGCTACAAATAGCACCAGTTTAGTTTCTGGTAAAACGTAAACCTAAGAACAATTTTTAGAATAAGCATTAATTGCATTTCACTACTCATAATACTAAGTAAGATTATTCTGGCAACAACTTTTATGCAATGACAACGGGAAGTATTGTGATAACTTACAAAGACGTTGGCAACAGCAGAATGGCCGTTCTCGTTGCCCTCCCTATCCGTTGCTTTAACGTCAAATCCGTATATCCGTCCACCATCGAGAGCAAATGTGACCATTGACCGGACAACTCCTGAAACAGGATCTATGTGGAACTTGGTTGAGGCATCTTCAGGTTTCCGAATAATCTCATACCGGATAGCGCTGTTATAACCGACATCAGAGTCCTTGGCCTGAATGGAAAATTATCGTGATTACGATGACACTTTATAACTTCATTTATTAGTTATATGATAAAACAATATAACATTTTGTTTTTAATTTCATTCTATTCTGGAGTTTCTTTGAGCGGAAATTAGCATACGCTTATATCTATTGTAATATATGCACAATTCAGAACAATAATTCCCAAACTTATTTGTATGGAGGAACCCTTAAAGCATATTGTAAAACCTAGGGGAGGCCCTGTCTGGCTGAGACATATCAGTTTAGACATGAGTAAATGATAAAATAGACATGTAAAGCAGTTTTAAACGTATAGCATTTTAACAAGTTTCCATGCAGCTAAATTATTACTGTCTGTGTTTGAGGGAATATAATATAATATAGTTTAACTTAAACTTACCGAGATCCTGAGTACTTGATAACCAAAGGAAGCTTCTAAAGGTACAGCAGCAACAATCGGCCGTCCTTGAACCTCAAAGACTGGGGCATTGTCGTTCTCATCCCCAACTTCTATAACAACTAAAGCTTCGTCGAATGCAAGGTGATAACTTTCAGTCGATCTCAATGGACCTATAAATATGCGTAAAGATAATTTTATTTACTTATTTAAAGCAATGCAAGTTACAAGACAAAGTCCTAGTAGCTGTCTGCAAGATAAAATTTAATACAAAAATATACAGATTAAAATATTATAAACAACATTAAAATGCAAACTATTGGCAACAAATGATTTTTAAAAGCACTTGCGAATGAATATAAAATGCATTAAAATATAAAATATTTACAACACATGATTTTAAAATGCAATTTCAGATGAATAAAAAACATCAATATTATCGGGAAGCTGCTTAGTTTACAGAAATTATTAATGGCACAATAACAACCAATATTAGTGCTAAATTTCCTTTCAGTAAATAAACTTGAATTCTGGGGAACGTGAAACCCGATCCCACCCAAGATAGAGGCGAAATCAATTCTGTTATTGAACAAATTTCTGAAGAAAAAAAAATACACTGAAATATCTTCTGTTCTGTAAGAATTTAGCATCAAATATATCACGAAGACAGAATATAATCATGGGAAGAATGAGTAGCAAATATTAATTTTATTAATTACACATTAATGACAGAAAGCACATAAATAGTTTTTAAATATATAGGAAGCAACCCTCTGGTAAAAACATTTACTTTTTTTCAAAAATAGATTTAAACAGTGGCATAAATAAAAAAAATTAGTATATATGGTGTTCATAAAAGTGTCACAAAAGCAGAAATGAAAACTTGCAAAATAATGATAGTGTCGTAAGGCTAATTTATCGAACGCCACACTTAACATAAAACTCCAGATAAAGGAGGCGGAACTTTGAGATAGCATTTGCATCTCTTAAATCCCTAGACACATTCGGATCAAGTACCTCTCCTGATCATTCCATTTTACTGTTCAACCTCCTAATAAAACACAATTAGTTTGCAAAACCCTCGACCTTCTTAACAAAACATACCTGCCCCTTTAATAGTGCTATTGGCTATAATTTGAATCAAGAATTAAATTAACATTTCCTATAAAGGGATAAGGTTCATTTTTTTTTTTAATCAAATGGCCAGGCACTTTTGACCTTCGTCATTCGCCTTTATTACAGCGGCCAGAGTGTCAACCATTTAGCCGTCCATTGACGTTGCCCCAGGCGCACCAGAGGGGGCGGATCACATTGCGCCCACAACACAAACATCCATGCCTTACGTGGGCTCGAACCCACAACGTGGCGGTCGAGCGATTGCTACGGAAACGCTTGCCTTTGACCACTCGACAACCACGTCGACAACCACGTCGGATAAGGTTCAGAGAGGTATCCTCCACGGTAAAGTGAAGGTTTGTGCCGATAAAAGGGGGCCTTGTATTTTACTCTCCGATCCAGCAAAGCACCATCCACAATTTCGTGGTCGAAGGAGTCATTCAGCGGGCAAGATCGGAAGAACACCCGCTAAGTCCAGACCTCAGTAACTGATGGTTTCAGACTCAGATCACAATGTGACCAGTCCTAGCCCATAACCTGGAAAAATTTAGTTCATGGTACTAGGAATTTATCCGTATGAACTGAGTAGTCTGCCACCGCACCACTCTCCAGATATATGTGCATTTTAAAAGATATTGGATACAGAGGGAAAGCCCATCTAAATATACTAACTGTCAAGTGTCCGTCTGTCCATCTGTCTGTCACGCTTCGTTTGGGCACTTCCCAAACAGATAGAGACTTACAATTTGGTACACGGCTCGATCATTCGATAAATCCCCCTGGGAAAATCGAATTTTTCGAAAACGTTCTCTAGAGGGGGTGCTACACACCAACACGTTCGAAAAGTGAAATGATAGGAAAGCATGCTTTGCGATAAGATAGAGACTTCAAATTTGGTGTACGGGTAAATCGTTCGAAAGGAACAATGTGTGTAATTTCAGATTTCCAATATTTCTACTTAAGGGGGTGCCGCATATCAAAATGTTCGATTTACCGAACAAATGAGAAAAGGTTCCTTTAAAATTTGATAGAGGCTTAAAATTTGGTATATGAGCTAATCATTTGACGAAAATACCCAAGACGAATACAGTTTTTCAAAAATGGTCGTTTAAGGGGGTGCTCCAGAGTAAAACGTTCGAAAAGTGAATTGATGAAAAACCATGCTTCGGAACGAGATAGAGATATCAAATCTGATATAAGCATAGATAGTTTGGAAGAAAAAGAGTGTACAATTTCAGTTTACCAATATTTTCGACCTTAGGGAATGTCGCACACCAAAATGTTCGATCTTAGGAATAAAGGAGAAACGCCCCTTTTAAAAAGTGTAAGAGGCTTGATATTTGATATATGGGCGAATGATCTGGTAGAAATCACAAAAAAGGAAGAAAGTGTGCAATTTCAGATTTCCAATATTTTCTACTTAAGGGGGTGCAGCACACCAAAATGTTCGATTTACCGAATAAATGAGAAAAGGCTCCTTTAAAATTTGATAAAGGCTTGCAATTTGGTATATGGGCTAATCATTTGACGAAAACACCCAAGAGGAATATAGTTTTCCAAAAATGTTCGTTTAAGGGGATGCTCCAGAGTAAAGCGTTCGAAAAGTGAATTGATAAAAAACCATGCTTCGGAATGAGATAGAGATATCAAATTTGCTGTAAGGGTAGATAGTTTGGAAAGAAGAAAGTATACAATTTCGTTTACCAATATTTTCTACTTTAGGGGGTGCCGCACACCAAAATGTTCGATTTACCGAATAAAGGAGAAACGCCTCTTTTAAAATGTGATAGAGGCTTGATATTTGGTATATGGGTGAATTATGTGATAGACATCACAAAAAGAATAGAGCTTTCCAAAAATGTATATTTAAGGGGGGTGGGTACTCCACATAAAAGCATTCGAAAGGTGAAATGCTAGAAAAGCATACATCACGATGAGATAGAGACTTCAAATTTGGTGTATGGGTAAAAAGTTGGAAAGGAAGAAAGTGTGCAATTTCAGTTTTCCAACATTTTCTCTTGTAGGGGGTGCTTCTCACTAAAATGTTCGATTTGCCGAACAACTAAAAAACGCCTCCTTTACAATATAATAGAGGCTTGAAATTTAGTATATGGACTAATCATTTGATAAAAAGCCAAAGATGAATACGGTGTGACAAAAATGTTCATTAAGGGGGTGTTACACAGAAAAAGCTTCGAAAGGTGAAGTGATAGAAAAAACATTCTTCTCGATAGGATAGAAACTTCAAATTTGGCGTACGAGTTGATAGTTTGAAAGGAAGAAAGTGTGAAATTTCAGATTTCCAATATTTGCTATTTTAAGGGGTGCCGCACACTAATATGTTCGATTTTCCGAATAAATGAGGCACGCTTCCTATTAAATGTGATAGAGGCTTGATATTTGGTATATGGGTCAATCATCTGATAAAAAACCCAAGACAAACAGAGTTTTTCAGAAATTTTCATTAATGGGTGTGCTTCACAGAAAAAAGTTCGAAATGAGAAATAATAAAATAGGGGGTGCCTCGTGATGAGATTGACTTTAATGTGGTGTACGAGTAGATAATTGGAGAGAAAGAAATGCGCAAATTAAGTTTCCCAATATTTTCTTCTTTAGGGAGTTCGGGACACCAAAATATTCGATTTGTCCAATAAATGTGAAACGCGAATTATTAAAAGATTTACATTAGTCACGGGTTGTTTATTGCGAGACCGTTGATTTTCAACGGATATTCGGCTAGTACATATTGAAAACGGCAACCTCCCTTGATGGGGTCCCACAAAATAATAGGAATTAAATCTAAATTTCAAAGATATTGAATTTTTAAAATGTTGGCGACACTTCACCAATGTTGTCTACTTGGCAGTAATGTGTTAAATTAACCATATTGGGCCATTGTCTTCAGAATTTTGCTCAGCTTAACAGACAGATAAGGATATTGATTTTTCTTTTGAATATAATCCAACATCGTGAAATTTCTAAAATGCCAGTTTGCGTTTTCTCTTCAGCTACTCGCAATATCTGTGAATAATATTTTTACATGATGCTTATATGCTTAAAATGTTAAATAAAAATAATTTTTAAAATTTTTTATGGCGAGTTTAAGAAGTGTTTAACTCTCCTAACCGTTGCATAAATATATTTGACAGTAGCATAGCTCAGTGTAGGAATTATTCCGAGCATTTTGCGAGATATTGGAAATATTATTTTCCCCCATGAACTCCTATTTGTTGAACAATTTGAAAAAATTCGATGATATTTCGTAGCCCAAAAATATAAGAGTTCACAGTTCCCAAGCACGCAGCCGAGCAATGCCCGTAAACTAAGATCCACAAATGCAGGTCCCCGAATCCTTTTCAAGAATTTAGTTTAAATGATCTAATCCGCTTCAGATCACTTACCTAAGATCCGAAATGAACTCTAAAGAGGAAATAGACACTCGTTTTATATATAAAGAGAGTTTTTGTTACGTTTAAAATTTTCTGATAGTTCCTGGCGCTCTTTTAATATACTCTAAAATTTTCTCTTTAAATAATTCACGCAATAATCTGTTGAAATACAGTCTAATATCTTATAAGATCCCTAAAGAAATATTAGGTATAATATACCAGAAATTAAACGCTCAGATAATTCACAAAATAGTAGACTTTCTCAAAATACTGAAGCATCTCAGACTACCAGATATTTTGTTTCCCATTACTCCAAATATATTTTCTGGATATTTTTCAATGGATGGGTTTCTTGGTGGATTTATGACCTTAACCTGCCTTTCCGTATCCATGCCACTAATATTTAATTGCTAAAGACTAGCTTTATACTACCCCTTTATAGTCAAATTGTAGTCAACTATAACACTAATTCTTGTATCTTCTTCTATTTAATGGGGGAGTTGCAAAAAGCCTGCCTTTTAATGTGGGTGCGAGTTTCAATAATTATTTTATCTTTAAAATATTAAAATGTATTTAAGTATAGTTTCTTCTAAACACAGAACATTCACTTTTTTAATACATTTTGACTATCGATAAAATAAGCATATATAGTTTTAATGAATAAATTTAAAAATAGCCCCTCTTTAAAAAAATTATCAGATATCCAATTTATCTGATTATTCCATTCCATATGTCATGCTGTCCATAACAATATTAAATACACTCATTTTAAACTTTTAAAGCAAAAGTTTATTTATAAACTTTAATAATATCACATTATAAATATCTATACATCGATTATTTATTAATTACCCTCATACATATTATTCAATATTAAATATCACTGATTAATTAAAAGTATTTCCCCGGCACGGTTGAAACTAAACAGCCTTTGAGTAACAGTTCACAGTAGTAGCCGATAATCATGACTTAGGACTCTTAATTTTATTCCCGTATTAGCTTTACATTATTTATTTAATTATTTCTAAATTCCCAATAAGTCATTCACATTGTTTTTTTTTTATTCTATGCCCGTCTCCGACCTCTCGGTCATAAGTCGACGAGCAGCCCAATACAAAGAAAACGGTAAAAATAGTCACTGAAATCCCTGTCTGTAACACATAAAGGAAAGCAGTCAAGAACAGAAGGGCATATGTTGAGGTGCTCTTCAGTCATGAGTGCGCCATGGTCGCATAGAGGGCAGACATCTGTATCTGTCTGTCCCATTCAATACAGGTGACTCTGTAAGTAATCATGACCCGTGGCAAGTCTAAAGCAAGCCACGCTAACTGCTCTATGCAAGGAATTGGGTATTCTTGCCGACTTATTTAACAGGGAGTTCCACTTTTTTCCAGAAGCTCTCTGCCTGTACAGACTGAAACGGTTAGCTTTAATAGAGAAAGATATATATCGCTTTATATGCCGTACAGGCAAGGGAGGATCCGGTTGCATCATTTGAGATCCATTCTTAGCCAATAAATCTTCCCGCTCATTTCCATATATCCCGCAGTGGTTTGGAATCCACTGCAGGGCAATGCTGTTCTTGATGTTCAGCAGCTTATCTATTTCTTCCATACAATTCTTGAAAATCTCACATTCCCAGAGATTGAAAGTTGTTAAGGTCCTAATTGCCGCCCTGGAATCAACAAAAAGGACAACATTTTCCTTTTCACACTGCTCCATTTTGTTTACGGCTAAAGAAATGGCGACTATTTCGCCATCAAAGTTGTCAAAGTGTTTTCCAATGGCGCAAACAATGTAAGGTCTATAGAGTAAGCGCCAGCTCCAGCATTTTCAATGGCCCCCTCAGCCGAACCATCAATATAGACATGGAGCCGAGAATCATCCGAGAAACGTTCATGTATAGTAATCAAGGCAATAAATTTCAATTCAGAGTCAAGAAGATTTCTTGTTAACAACAGAGACAAGGTCCAAGTATCTCTCAGCAAGTTTAAAGTTTTTTAATGGATACCAAGGGTCTGGAAAGGGAAAGCGAGCTGAAGAAGTCAAGGGCATCATGTAGTTCTCATATACAAGAAAGGAAAGTTCTTTGCGTTTTCAACCTCTCCACAGCTGGCCAGTAATGACTCGGAAAATTGTCCCTTCTTCTCAAGATTGTTTCAGCAAGGCCATTCTCCATCTACGGTCACACAAAGGCTCCAAACCAGATTGAAGTTCCATAGCGGCAATTGGCGCAGATTTTGTACCACCAGTAATAAATCTCAGGATACGGTTTTGGAAAATATCCAATTTTTTCGAATTTGTCTCTGAGATTGTTATAAGTGCTTCGGCACCATACTCAACTACCCGTCTTACATAAGTCTTATAGGCGGTGCAAAGGACGTCTTGATTAGAATCCCAGGTCGTGCCGGCCAATCGTTTTTGAAGTTTAGCCCTGTTTTCTCCACATACGAAGGCTTTTTTAACTTGACCAGTCCAGTTTAATTTTGAATTCAAGTCCAAGCCCAGATAGACATTGTTATTTAGACATTGTTATTTAGTCATTGTTATTTAGAGATGTACTAAAATAAGACACGCACCTTTTACTTTTTCCCTGAACCTCGTTTGGTATGATATTGCCATTCTGAACTGTCGTGTATCAATTCGAATAACACGGATCACTTTAAACGACTTGTTTCCTAGTCTTACAATTATCTATTATCAAATCGATGCCTTGTTCTGTCAAAGTACAAAATCGAAGTCGTCGCTCCTTTTACCTTCTTCTGTTCATATCTCTTTTTTCTAGTTTCGAGGTGTATACACCCTATATTTTCCTCAACCAATAATATATTCCTTTATTATATTTTCTTAACCTATAGTCAAATGAAATTCTCTAAAGTCTTGTGCTTTCCTGAATCTTAGCCCTACTCGCAACCCCTGCAAATTATCTTTCCCTAAGACGCAAGTGTGGTCAAGGCGTTTCTTGATCGTTACTCTTCTAGGTTTTATTAAATATGTCTTTTGTTAGTGTCAACTTCTTTCTTTTTTAAAAAGGGGAGGCTATTCAATTTTAATGTTTATATGACAAGATTTCCTCCTTCCTCGTAAAAATAGGTGTAGATTTGAAAGAATCTTTTCTAACACGTGTTGTCCACCTAAAAACATTTGACTTAAGAAATGTGCCTCGAAACTTAAGGAAAATGAAAGGTACCTCTCCTGGGTATATTCTGAAAAAAGAATGGAACGTTATTACACATATTTCTGGACGTTTCTGGGCGTTATTACACATATCATCAGCTCCCGGCCACACAAACAGCTGTTGAAAGCCCCAGGGTCAGTCGTGTGGTCTGGGTCTTCCACATATCATCAGCTCCAATTTGATACAAACTGTTATTTCTTAGGCGAAAAATGTTGCAGAAGATCGCGAAATACTAACAAAGAAGATTGGAATGTGTACATAGATAAAAATATGTATGTATTTATAAACTCTAATAATATATATTCACAGAATTTATTTCACCTGATCTACTTATTTCTCGTCCATATCTGTGGCGTCCTACATTTTCTGCCCTTACTTTTAAGGAATACCTATCTCTCTGTTCCCGATCTAGGCTGGCAGTTACTGTCAGACGTCCAGTATCAGCTTCCATTATAAACAAACCTGCAAACAGAAAAACATAACTGTCATAATTCAGAACATGCACTGCTGGCCATTAAAATTGCTACACCAGGAAGGAGAGCAAATAGCAGTATCTTATTTATTGTACTTATATAGTATAATGGGAGGAAGACATGATTAAACTTACAGGTGGTTTGGGGTACACAGCATACAGAATTCAGTACACAGAGCTGCCACCTCTGGCAGCAACAACGACTGAAATCCGGCTGGGCATCGAGTCGAATTGAGTTTAGATGACAGATACGGGTACGTTATTCCATGTGGCTCCAACTCTATGCCAGAGTTCATCAATCGTAGTGGCTGGCGAGTGGTGGAGTGCCAGTCTCTCGTCAACCCATGATCAGATGTTCTTCATGGGTGACAGGTCTAGAGAACGTGCTGGCAAGGACAACAGTTTAACACCATATGTATCGAGGAAGGGCTGGACAGCACGGGAAACATGCGATCATGCATTTTCTTCTTGAAAGATGGCGTCACGCAGGCTTCGAAGATAGGACACAGCCAAGGGCCTTAACACGTCAGAAATGTAACGTCAGCTGTTCATATTATCGGCTATGTGAACTAGAGGTGACAGGGATGTGTACTCAATGGCACCCCATATCATCACGCCAGGTGCTGGATCCGTATGACGCTGACGAATGCAAGTTGGCAACGTTCGTTCTCCTCGGTGCTTCCACACACGGATACGTCCTTCATGATGTTGTACGCAGACCCGGGATTCGCCTGAAAAGACGACGTGGTGCCACTCCTGTGTCGTCGTTCGTCGCGCCACTGTTGGCGCTTCTGTCTCTGCTGCAGCGTCAAGGGAAGCCGCAACAATGGTCGCCGTGCTGACAGTCCATGGTGCTGCAGACGTTATCGCACTGTCCGTGCGGACACTTGTCGTCCTGCAAACGAGTCAAGTTCCTGGTTCAGGGCACATGGCTTGGCTGTACGATCCCGCAAGGCCGAGAGGATAACATGTCTGTCCTCTCGGGCGTTAGTGGCCCAGGGCCGCTGAGATCCTGCATGGCGTTCAGTATGGCCCTCCTGGACCCATCGATTCCATATTCTCCTGACAGTCATGGGATCCTGACTAACGCGAGCAGCAATATCTCGGAAAGATAAACCGCAGTCCCGATAGGCCACGAACCTGCCACGGTCGAATTTTGATATGTGCTGGCTGGTAGGAGTTTTTCCTTCTTACACGAGGGATAACACGGCCTTCACACTAATAAACAACGTTCAAATGCGATTTCCGAATGAGAAACCCGCTGTGCAACCTTCCCTTTTATACAGAATGTAGATGGCGTTACTCATTCCTGCTTTGTGCGCGTGTGCTGCAATGCTAATCATTTGCATATCCCAGCATGTAGTACATTACATGCAAATTTGACGTTTGTTGCATGCCGCCTTCATGGTGTAGAAATTTTAATGGCCAGAAGTGTATGTGTTATAGAATTAAATATATTCCTTTGTTTGTATCTTCTTATTCTATACTTAAAAATTTTGAAATCAGAGATTATGATGGATGTGTACATGTTATCAGATCTAATGGACGCATTTCAACAATTAATAAAATTATGCCTACCGATGCGTGTGTTTATAAGCTTTGCCCACCATAACTTAAGTAAAAATGCACGTCGTAAAAAATTCTTGTCTGAGCAGAGAATCGATGTGTTGGTAGTTTTACTCACTGAATACGTGCTTTGAATTCTTTACAAGATGTTCACTTTCCTTTTTAGCCTTATACCGTTTATTCACAGTGTCCCTACTACGTGTTCCCTCCTCTACGTTTTTTTTTTAGTTTTTTTTTCTCCTCTCGCTGTTAGCAACCATTTTTCTATGCTCCAGTCACTATTGTTGTTTTAACATGAATTGCCGATTCTGCTCTGGTGAGTGAATATTGTGTTTCTTGTTTGTACTGAAGAAGAAGGCAGTTTATTGTCTTCGAAACGGTCTACACTATTCATTTTGTATTGTATGCTGATGTTAAAGAAATTGTTATAGTTTTAATACTAAGATAATTTCATGCAAGATTCAGAATTAAAGTGAAATTTAATGTAAAGTACATGATTCAAGTGCAAACTGGGCATTTTCAAGTTGTTGTCCATAGACGCCTAAATGAGAGCGAAATCAAAAATATCTTAACCGTTATCTTGTTCCTTTTACATCTGCCACATATATACTCATTATTTCTAATACAAATGCGAAACTTACCATTATAGTCATGTCCAACAATACTGTAGAGAACAGGTTTATGAGCTATTTCATCTGTAGCATTCAGGTCTAGTACTACTAGTGGCGACAGCCTGTTCTCGAAGACAGTCACTTCGTACAAGCGATTAGGGAACAGTCTGACACCTTGGCCGGTACCTACGATGATATTCACCTAGAAGAAGATAATAAAATTAATTACAATAAATAACTTTCAACATGGAAACGCAATCTTTTATAACATTGGAATGCGGCTTCTCAGCATATTTAATAAGTATCATGCACTGCTTATATTACTATACGAGGGCGTTTTATTAAATAAGACAACACAGCCTGTCACGCGAGTGAAATGCATTATTGGATGGATACTTTTCGGTAATATGGATAACTCAGATCTCTGTTAGTTTCCCCTGCCACTAGCAGGCAGAACATATTAAATGCATTGTTTGACAAACATTTTAAAACGGCGGCACTTATGGAAACGTGGTCAAATATTATAATCCGTAGTGTGATACACTTTTTGCAAGTTCAGGACATAACACCAGCTGAAATTCATTTTTAACTTCTTAAGGTTTAAAGACCTAATGTCATGTCATGTAAGCAGGTTTGTATTTAGTGCATTTAGTGTAATAATTTGCTAACACTTCGACTGGGACGGGCTTGAACACCAATATTAGAGCCCTAACTTGGCACCTAGCAATTTTCGTCTCTGCGGACCTCTGAAGAAGCACCTGGCTGGAAAGAGATATACAATAGACAAACAAGTTCAACAAGCTGTAATATATTAGCTGCAAGACTGAAACACTGATTTATCTCAGGTCTGTTTTCCATGCCTTGACGTACAGATGAAACAAATGTCTTGACGAGTATGGAAGTTGCGTAATAACGTAATGGGCACCCATGTAAGTTACAGGTTATCTTTATATTGATATAAGAATATATGTATTCATGCCGCGGACCTTATATTTCAAAACTTATTATAGACATTTTACTCCTATTTGAAAAATCTAATTAAAACTATTTTAGCTAATTGTTAAAATATACTAATAAAACTTTTAGTTCGTCGTAAATTCACGGAATTTTATTACAAATATATATAGAAATAAGTCTAAAAATTGCATATATAAAGTAAAAACTGTTATGCTAATATTAAGACATTGACTAACTTCGGCGGTATCCGATTTTGGTGGGTCGCTATCCACTGATGCTTCAACTATCAGTCTGTAGTGGCTTTGTTGCACACTGTCTAGTGCCTTGACCAATCGAATATCACCAGTGCTCATGTCCACATCGAAAGCATCCATTTCCTCAGCATCTGTAAGAAAAGTTTATTATGAATATGTTATGCATTAAAACATACATATATTGTGAGCGTAACAAAGCTGATGCATTTAACAGTATGTCACTAAAATTATGACACAATGAATTATGTCACTGAAAGCATAATCTTCTATTTAATTACGTCTACAAGGATGGTTGAGACCCAGACCGTCCAACCTATCAGAAAGGTGTAAGGCAACTGTTTGGACGGCCGACTACAAGGATGGTTGAAGGCCCAGACCACACGACCAGCCTTAGGGCTTATGGCACTTTAATGTGTGGCCGGACTACAAGGATGGTGTCACAATTATTTCATTACTTAAATTATGACATCAACGTTAAATATATCATCTCCTAGATTGTTAAGATACTAAAATAAAGCAGCATTTTATTAGTTTCGGAAAAGTCCGGTTTGACTGTCTGCAAAAATAAACTTACCTAATATGCATTGTAAGAAGGGTGAGAACAAACAGAGAAGTTTACTTACTGATTAAAGAATATTTGAAATCTCCTTTGCCGGCATCCAATTTGAAAACTGTATCACCAGGTTGGCGACTTTCAGCAACTTCTATCGTATAGACAGCTTTAGAGAACTCTGGCACTGCATCATTCGTATCTGCAACTGTTACCCACAACTTGGCTGTAGAACTTAAGCTGGGATTGCCTTGATCGTATGCAATGACTGTCATATTGTAAAATGCTTGCTTTTCGTAATCCAGTGTGGATAATGTCCATACTGTACCATCTTGAGAAATAAAACAAAATATTAAAGTTAGATTAAAAGTTACACATGAAGACGAAATTATAAAATGCGGTAGACTAATAAGTTTTCTTGCTCACAATTTCTTTTTTCAAAATGAAGGGGCCATATAACTTTAAACTGCATTTTCAAATTCGAAGAATTTGGTTACATTTGAGTAGTTATCGTAGGACATATTAGGCAAACAAAACTAAATTAAATCCAACTCAAAACTAAAATTCTTAGTCCCTTTTCTCTCTTTCGTCAATTTGAAAATAAGGAATTTAAGCACAGTGCAGCGCCCATAGACGCCAACTTGAAAAATTATTGGGGGTTCCAAAAGCTTGAAATCAAAGAATCAATGCATTTTTCGAAAGAATTATAATTTAAATTTCATTCAGTCAGATTATCTGGCACAATGAAACGTCTGAAATACTAAATTGAAAAAAAATTATAGTCAAGTACAGAAAAATATATTTTTCTCTAGATAATTATTTATTTCATTTATTTCATCTTTGTAAGTGCAACATTATTATATACATTATGCAGGTACTGTGTGAATTTCTAACCCAATTATCTTTATAACAGAATTAAAAAAATATAAAATTCATTTTTTAGGTCTTTTCACCAATGTTAAAAACGTCAACAAATTTATCTTTAAATCATTTTCGAGAAAATTTAAAATATTGTATCCAGAATACAAGAAATAGTATTAGGAGTGAATTTCTATACACATTTTATAGTAAACAGTGGATTAATAACGAAAAGAATGAAGAAGAAACTTAAAAAATGGATAATGAAAGGTAAAATTTATGCATACGAGTATATGTTGAAGACCCAGACCGTCCGACGCATCCTGAGGACTTTAGCAACTATTTGGACGGCCGGGAAAGCATACGAGTATATGTTGAGACCCAGACCGTCCGACCTACCAGAAAGGTGTAAGGTGAATACGGGTATATGTGTAATAATCCACTAAATAAGCTAAAAAATATTGAGGGTTCGAGGAACCCACATAAAAGTTATTGGGGTTTCGAAAAGTTCCTCGAACCCACGAAATCGGCGCCTATGGCAGCGCTACAGCAAGGGTAGTTAGTGCAAGTTGTGCCCTCTCACCAGGTATCCTATTAAAATAGAGGCTATTCTATCCCTAATATCAATATGCAGAAACCCTAACATCAATGAAAAAGAGACGCTGTCAAAATTGCTTCACACCGGGCCCCAAATACAGTTGCAGCGGCATTGGCATAGTGTATAAGGTTCTGTTGGAAATTTTAAAAGAGGTACATAGCCTCACCTTTGCTGTCAATGTAAAACTTATTATTGTGGCCAACTCCCAGCTTGTAGAATACCAATCCATTAGGACCAGAATCAGAGTCATATGCTGTTATTTGAGTTACCTGTTTAAAATAAAAATAAAAAAATATATTACACATGCACTTTATATGTACGTAACAGAGATGTATATTTTACACTAGACACATTAGACAGTTTAAATTACCAAAGATATTTAAACTACATGTTTCATAAAAATCCATTCATTTAGCAAGAAAGATAAAGCATGCATAAAGCATTGATTATGAAACACTTTCTAACTGAAATACAATTTCATTTAAACATCTCTAAAATGCAATACATTCAGTGGTGATATTTTTAAAATTATCACAATACTACAATAATTTATTATATTTGAAAACTTCATCGAAAACAAATGAACTATATTCAAATAACGTCATCGAAATATAAATTGCCTGGTTCTCTATATAAAAGCAGTAAACATTTCATTCATAACCTTTTTTTCCATTCCTTTCATTCAGTGGGAATATTTTTAAAATTATCACAAAACTACAATAATTAATTTTACTTAACTTAAAACCATGGAGGTAAAAGTACTTTATTACTCCATGCTAAAATCTTTATCGAAAAAGGCAATAGAATCATCTGCTTCTTTATACAAAATCAATGAATGTTTCATTCATATCAGCTATATTGCAGACTCCAGAGCTGAATAATTTTGCATTAAAGAAATTCAGCAATTCTTATACAGCTCATTTTGCAGCTTGATGTGTTAACATTCTCCATACGTGAAAATAAGGCTTCGTAGTAGAAATAATCAAAGTTTGATGATCATTCAAACTCCAAAATATTGTAATTGCGTTGGCGCAGTATATAGATGCACAGAAAAAAGAAAAATAAAGCGATTTTAGGACGGATGCAACACCAGATATAAATTAAAAAAAACTTTTAAAATCACGATTTTGACACAAGATGGATGCCATATGTTATTTTGAAGTAAGTGACGTATTCTCTTAATATAATATGGGTGCAATTATTATTTTAATTTTTATTTTAAAAAAATTCCGAACATATTTTACTGAAATTTTTTTTATATATTTTATGGAAAATTTATATATTTTATTGAAAAATTAGGTCCCATAGGGTTCAATGTATTTCAGTTCTTCAACCCGGGTTCAATCCAAAACTAATTGAGTGATATTATTCACTTACATTTCCTTATGTCCCACAGACCGTCTGAACAACATAGTAAAATTTAGTTTTGATAAAGTCATTATCGTGCGAACGGACAGTCAGACAGACAGACAAAATAAACAAAGTCATAAACACTTTTCAACTATGTTGTAAAATGTTAAAAAAGCTACACATCGAAATATTTTTTTATCTTAGAAGCAGCTACCGCCTGCTGAGCGCTCGTCAAACCTCGCTTTTTATTTCATTTTGAATACTTATTTTATACTGTAATATGCATTTTTGGAAAAACCAGGAGTGAGATCTTCATAACCGGAAATGGAAATCTTTAGTGAACTCCTGCCTTTTTCTTGTATTCTCCACTGAATCTATATCAGTCATCATCTAAGCTCTATCTATAGCCAATTCGGAGAAATCGATATTTCAATGAAAATTTTTGAACTGGAAGTGAAAAAAATCTGAAAGGGTACATCATTTGTAAACAGTTCACCTTCTCCAGAATTTGATGACGCATTCGTTTCAGTTATCGTCTAAGCTCTACCTATAGCTAGTCTTCGTCGTCTTCTTCTTCATCAACACAGTCCATTCGACCTAACCAAAGGTGTAAGGTATCTGTTTGAACGATCGGGAAGTGCCACTCAATTTAGACCGGAACCCAGTGGAGGAGGAATCCACAGGAACAGTACCCTCCTTCCTTGACCACAAACCTCTTAGAAGGACACTCACATATTTAACGCGCTCATACTCTGCGTGAACACGGGGACAATTTGGGCAGAACCGGAAATCGAACTCCTGGCGCCAAAGTGCAATCCTCAAGTATTAACCACTAAGCTGTCCCACCCTTTCTATTGCTAGTGTTGAGAAAGTTATTTGAAATAAAATAACATTTTTAAACTAGAAATGAAAAAAGAGCCGTAAAAGAAATCCTTAGTGAGTAAGTAAGTCCTTCTACCTAAACTGAAATTGCATGCTGAATATAAGCAGGATTGTCCAGTGCTATCGGCGCCAAATGGCTATTTCCTCAACCGTTAGTCATAGAGATATACTTCCAATTGCAAAAATGTTTTAAATTTTTAAATCTATTATCTTAGAAACAGTTTACATCAATAAATGCATTTCTAAAAGTAATACGAATTATAAATTTTTATACGGTCCCCCGGTCCTACCAATTAAGAAAATCATCATACAATTTCATACAAAATAAAAAAAAAGATCTTCCTTTTACGACCAAAATTCACCGAGTAATGAAGCATTAAACTTTATGACTTAAGTCGCTTTTCCACGCATAAAAATGTCCTGTTTCAGGCAACCAACAAATCAGGGACCATATTGACCATTTCTCAGCACAAAAAGTGCTCCAACTTTAAACAGCTATAAGTCGGTCAATTTTCGTCGTAAAAGGATGATTTTTTTTTATTTTGCATAAAATTGCATGATGATGATTTTCCTAAATATTATTGGTAGCCGGAGGACAGTATAAAAATTTATATTTCGTATTTCTTTCAAAAATGTATTTATTGATTTAAACTGTTTCTAAGATAATAGATTTTGAAATTTAGAACATTTTTGCATTTGGAAGTGTATCTCTGTGACTAACGGTTGAGGAAAAAGCCATTGGGCACCGATAGCACTGGACACTCTGTATGTCAGTCATCATTATCCATAGAAGATACTGAGAAAAAAAAATTTTTTTTCCAAGGAACATAGTACAATACTTAGAAAGAGAAACGGTTTTTTGCCCATCTAATTAAAGATGAAAATGCTAACAGTAACAATGACATGAAAAATCTTAAATTAATCAGATAATAAAAATAACGTGTTAGCACCCATCTTTAACCGTAAGGAACGCATTACTGATTAAAAACAACAATACAAAACAAATAATTCAATTTGATAGGATGAAAGATTTTAACAGAATAATAATTCTCAACTTTATTTTACCTTCTGACCGGGATCCAGATTCTCCTGCACATGCGCAAGATAAGGATCTGTGTAGAATCTGGGTGGTTCATCATTGACATCTATCACCTCGATGTTAATGTCGGCAGTCGAGTTGAGTTGAGGTTCACCAAAATCAGTAGCCTGAAAGAAAATTGCTAAAAATTAAATTTTTGTCTGAAAAAAAAAATATATAATGAACTTTTCTGGATTCACTGTAGAAAATAACTGCATAAGTTTCTTCTTCGACGCAGACTGTCCACCCTAAAGCTCCTATATATACAGTATATACAGGCTAGAGCAACAGCAGCCATTTTGAGTCCAAGTTAAAGCGATGGCAGTACATAGCGAAAAGAGGGTTACTATCTCGTTCTTTTCTCAGGAACAAATCAAAACATTCTAGACTTGAAAGATTGGTACAATTTTTTGAAAACAGAAGCACCTATTTCACGGGTAAATTGCGTATCAAATATCAACCGTGTAACATGCGCGCGCCGTTGAAATTGCACAGGGAGACGATAACTGACTGCAACGGTTGCAGTCAAAATGGCGCTTGCGTCAGCCTGTATATTTTAGGTCCTTAGTCCAACCTATTCGACCTAGACATACATAAATTTATTGTAATAATCTAATATGTTGTTTAGATGTGTATCTTTTGCAATCGGGAAAACTGTAGTTACTTGTATATTAAACCAATTTCATTTGGCTCGCTTAACTATGGGCAAATAATTAAATATATCTTCTGATCCGAAGCTGCATGTTTGCCATGAAAGCGGTGATGAGTAGATCTAGGATTTTAATGACTTGAAAATGGCTAGAAAATGCTTTTTAATGCATTTATGACCCAAGAAACTAAAATGCGATATAAGAAACAAAATATGATTTAAAATATTCACGAGTATTTTCTTATTTCTTATCAAAACAAATTTTAAAAAGAAAAAGTGGTGCATAAAACAAAACGAAAAGAAACTAAAATTATTATTTAGTCTATTAACTACTGCTGTGTTAACTGAAGTTCTTTGTTAACCACACACACACACACACACACACACAACGCTATTACCTACAAAACAAAAGGAAGAATAAATAAGAAATACATATTCATTTTTTACAGTTCCTGTTCCTCGGGGAATTCATCCAATATGCTCTTTTTTATTGAAAATACTAAAATACGCAAAATAAGGATTCAAAAATTACAAAAAATGCCTTAAAATTTCCGAAAAACTTAAAAACGTGCCATAACACGGCATTTTTCAAGTTATGAAAAAATGTCAAAGGAAAGCCTTAACAAAGGTACTTAAATCAGCTTAGTTAAAACTTCTACCTTAACTACAGAAAGGTTTTAGCACTTTTAAAATATAAAAATCGACAAAAAATAATCACAAAGAAAACCTGGTTTAAAGTTTTCATTTGTATTTTATTTCTGCTACCGTGCTAAATTCTTATTTGTGCTACAGTGCTAATTCTCTAATACTTTCGTATGGGACATACAAAAGGACGTTTACTCTACACGTATTTGCACTATTCCGTACTGTATTTCTCAAACTGTGGTGTACATGCCCATGAAGGTACTTTGATGGCAACTACAAAGCCTTGTTTACATTTGCGATCAGCTAAAAGTCCCTTGGGCTTAAATCACCTAGTGTAAATCCTGCTTAAAACCTCTGTTTAAACTTATGGGTGAGACCCAAGTTGCCTTACAGTATTCATTGTAACATACAGGTTTACCACGTTTTCGGACAAAAATCTAATAGTAAAAGCATAGATTTTGTGCACTTGCAACTTGAAGTGTTGTATAAGGTTCCGTGATTTATTATGGAGGGGTTTCTAGTTTGTTCTTGATAAATTCTCCTTTAATAGCTTCCTCCTTGTCCTATGATCCCTGGATCCCTAAAGCTGGAAAATAACACCCATCCCTGCTTTGAGCCTTAAGTCACGTGATTCGAAGTTAATTTGCATGCCAGGATGATCTTTGTCCCGGCGTCCTTGACCTCACCTAACTCTGTTACTCTAGGTCGTTGATTAGGAGTCGCAACGCGATGGGGATCATGGGTGTAAACATTCGGTAAAAAATGTGTGAACTTGAATCGCTTAGTGAAAATATTGTTTAAATTGGGACTTTTTAATATCAATAACATAGAATGTTCTCCAATTAGAGTTTTACTTTCCGCGTAGACGGGTCCTTTGCGAGCACCTTTGGGCTCTCCAGTGAAATTCCCCAGTGAAAATGCATAACTTGTGTCATCATACAAATAAATTTAAAATTCTACTTACGAGTACTTGAAACTTGAAAGAACCTTTTGATTCTCTGTCGATGACACCTTGGGCAAACAGTTCTCCCGTTTTGCTGTCCACACTAAACGGAAATTCTAATAAAAAATAATAAACCAGATGTCACTAACATTTATGTTTAATTTAAAGGAAAAGGCTGAAAATAAATATCTGGAGTGTAAGGTGATTTATCATATTTCGCAGAAGACATCAGTAAACAAAAAATTTTCATCTATGCCTTTCTAATATTTCTTAATGTATATGAAACATAAATCACAAGATGGTAAATGATAGAATACTGCATTAAATACTTTAACAACTGCACTTACTCTGTTCAAAAGTAGTTGTAACTAGTGAGTATTCAATCATTCCATTTTGTCCAGTGTCTTCATCTACTGCTTTCAGCAGTCCAAGGTGTTTCCTGTTGCCACTGTAGTTGCCTTCTTTGACCTTGAAACTGTATTCAAAGCGAGAAAATGTTGGTTTGTGATCATTAACATCCACTACTGTAATGTTGACTACTGTCGATGACGCCAAACCTTTTCCATCAGCTGCTGAGACATTCAGTAAGTATACGGTACCGGGTTTTAAAGTGCTTACCACATAGATTTCACCTGTATATATATGTATAATTAGTAAATAATTATGTATATCTCTTCAATTTTAAACAAATATTTAAAAACTAATTAGTTTATTTAACCCTATTCCAGTCAATTGAAATAACATTTCTAAAAATAAAGTAAGTATACACATTACATCGCTAAGACATTCAGTAAGTATACGGTACCGGGTTTTAAAGTGCTTACCACATAGATTTCACCTGCATATATATGTATAATTAGTAAATAATTATGTATATCTCTTCAATTTTAAACAAATATTTAAAAACTAATTAGTTTATTTAACCCTATTCCAGTCAATTGAAATAACATTTCTAAAAATAAAGTAAGTATACACATTACATCGCAGAATGACACAAACACACAGGATATCATATCACATGACATGACATCAGACCACATACATGACACAATATTACATCATGGACACAACATTACATTATGACACAATATTACATCATGACACATCATAACAGAAGCCTTATTACCGGTATTTGAGCATTTCAGATGTTATCAGTATTTTGTATTGCATCTGGCTGATCTAAATGGGATTGTGTTCTTAGTCAAATCAATCCACCATGGAAAGCCAGGTTTGATGCAATACTTTGACAAGTTTTATACATTTTCATTAAAACTTCTTTTTAAACACAGTGTATCATATTTTACTATTCCAGTTGAATTAAGATACTGCATAGTTCAAAACACTATTTGGACTCATATCTTTCTTTTGTTTATCACTGATGAAACGCTGAAATTTTATTGAAATTTATTCTTGCATTGCTTGATGGGAACCATTTTATTATAATAGAACATTAAAATGTACCTGTTGCTCGATCGATCCTCACATCACCTTTGTCACCAGCCGTGATGATGTACTCGACCTTCGAGTTTGGACCTTTGGCATCAGCATCCAGAGCATTGACTTCGGCTATTTTTGATCCAGGCCTTGCTGTTTCGGGCAACATTACTCGAAGCGGGCCGTGCTGGAAGACTGGAGAATTGTCGTTCTCGTCTGCTACAAGGATGGTTAGGTATGTTGAGGAACTGAGGTTACCCATATCGGTTGCTGTGACCTAAATGAAAAGCATATAATTAGTCTAAGGACAAGGAAATTAATATGAAGAAAATATTGTTCATGAAGCTGGGGACCATTTTTCCTTGTAATGGTTTTGCCATTGTCTATGGGTTTTGCCCATTAGATCCCCGGCGATCGCCATGGACCCGTCTGCATACAGAAGTTTTCCGTCATATTGATCATAGACTGAATATTGATAAATTTCGTCATATTGATCAATGGGTTTTTTTAAAGAGTCAAATACATTTAACTTTATGTTATTCAAAAATTTAACTTTTTGTTTGCTGTTCAACTTTCTATTTATTAACTTAATTTTTTATACAAATTTTTAAAATGTTATAAAGCTGTTGAACATTAACGGAATAAAAATCAGAAAAAAAGGCAATAGGTTCAGTATTTCACATTAAGTGGTCTTGCGGAAGTACGGGATAATTTATCCGATTCTGATAAAAAAAAAATGACCCCCCCCCCACACACACACCTAATTTAGCAGATTTTTTTATTGATTCACCCTATCAAAAATGCTTACTTGAAAAAAAACATATTTTTCAATTTCTATCCGTGTAAGAAATATCTTAAAAAATAAGTGCTTTAGACTTATTTTTTAAGATATAAGGTAAGGTTTTTTAAGATTAAGATTAATGCAATTATCCTTACATTGATTTTATTATTGGGTAATATGTTTCAATTTATATCAATACCATTTTGCCAAATACAGATAAAATGCAATTTATTTATGCGGGTGATTATCATTATGGATGATGCGCTGCATTGCTTGTAATGGTTGCATATTAAATTCAAGTTTAATTGGTAGTATTTGATAACTGTAATCTTGCATAATTATTTTTAATTTGCACAAAACACGCTAAATTCTCAAATCTAGAATACTTTCTTATATTTGGTACTCACACATTTCCTCAAACAATGCACTATATGTATTTTAGAAACAACTAGTTGACTTCGAATACCAATTTGTTCGCTTTTTTAAAAAGAGCAAGCTTGGCAGTGCCACGTGCGTTGCGCTCAATGGCATCTATTCTAACAGTAGAAGTCGGTGAATTGCGCTGTAACACGTTTCAGAATCGGTGAAAAACGGGGCTGGGGCTAATAATTAGAAATATGGTCATGTGATGAAATCAGAAACAAGTTCTCTGGGATTGAGGGATTTCTTGATCATATCTAAACTTCACTGACAGAAAAAACAATTCAAAAATTCAATACGAAATATGCAACTTATCAAAAAGAGCGACTTTTATTGAGCACCAGTTTTTTTTAAATAATCTTTATTTTATAATCTTTACTTTGCAGTCATTTACTTTGTACACTATTGGTAGAGCCGTTTCTGTCAATAGACAAATTAGACAAATGCTTGGGGTTCACAAAGCTTTGGGGTCCCATCTTCCGTGCTCAATGTACCTTTTCTTTATTAGGGATCTCTGTCTTCTGTTCCCTACGTTCGCCAACCACCATAATTCACTTCGCAAGTCGAGGACTCTTCGCTCCTTTACTTGCTGGCGCACAATGAATACGCTTTGCGAGCTCTTTCGTGCCATCTGTTAAGCAGGCGTAATACACTCTTTATTCCCTGGCACTTATTAACTCCCGTAGCTCCTTTCGCGAGCTCTTTGACGCAGATGTTGCACCGACTGCCCTCGTGCTCCCATTCGGCTCAAACAATTAAATATTTTGCAATACTAAATACAAATTTTCACTTAAGTAGTGCATAAAAAATAGAATAACTCATAAATTGGATCGAAATTCTAAAAAAGTCTCCGTCTTTAAAAAGTTCAACTATGTAGGTACATGTCTGGAAAGATTCGTGTCTTGCTATCGGTAGTCTATCTAGGCCACGAATTCGCAGCTCAGATAATCTTCCTTTGACTTTAACATTAAATATATCTTAAACTAATATTTAAATCGTGAAACGATTTATTTCCGAATGTTTTCCTAATATTCCTCTACAAATTTCCTGAATTTCATATTCTTGTAAGCTTTTTGCGATACAGGACAGAGAAACTCGAAAAATGCAAAATTTATCAGACAATGGAGGGTCGTCAGCTACTTATTACTTTCCTTATATACATAGTATAAAGTATAAGGAAAATATTGTGACGGGGTCGAAAATTCGAATTCGAGTTTTCGACGGGAGAGCACGTTTCACGCATCCCTGATCATGAATCGAACATTTTTGAGGTGATGTCTCTCTCTCTCTCTCTCTGTGTGTGTGGAGACGATATTTCACGAACGTACGGAGCGATTCAAATGAAATTTGGTACAAAAATTACAATCCATGAATACTAAAAGCCTATTGTTTTTAAACACAATCGACTGTTCAGACCCACCCTCCTTTAAATTTTAGAGTGAAATTTTGAAAAAATCATCAAAAAATCAAAGTCTTCAATAAAGTTACGTAAATGGTCATTTTTAATGTAATTTTTCCTTAGAAAACGATTGACATAAATTTTAGAACTCTAGCATGAACCTTTCTCGGGATATTGCACATTTTTCAAATAAATTTATCAAAAAATCCCATAAATTAAAAAAAATATATTAATTGTTGAGAAACATGTTTCTTTTTCATATGTAATGTCATGTGATAAATTTGGTGTCATCATTCTCATGGATCGAGCTCGCTTCATTCATGAGAAAAGATACTTTGATTAATATTTTTGTATTTGAACACAAATAGCTATTTATTTATCCACTATAAAAATAACTTATTTCTCCGTCCATAACGCTTGGCGAGATTTTGGCGGTGAATTTGGCAGAATGTCGCCAACTTGGCGACTTTTTAAATGCTGCCAAATTACCGAAAATCTCACCAAAAGGATAAAAATGACACTACATCAATAAAAATGACGACTAATTGACGAAAATTCAATACCTTGGAAAGAATATAAGTATCTACTATAAGAATAACCTATTTTTATTTTTACACTATAAATGGTACATTCATTGCATTATACAAGGAAAGTCATGTGCTGCCTACAACAGAATATTTTAATACAGAAAGAAATCTTTTATGGAGGCCCTCAAACTTACTTCTCTCTAGCCGCCATGCCAAGGGTTAAAACATTCCTGAGAATCCCAGTAAGATATTGCAGTACTTACCTGAAGGTCATATCTCTCTTTCCTTTCTCTATCGAGTGTGATGATTGGATCAGGGGAATTGAAGATAACTTGACCGCTTTCCAATATCTTAAAGATTTCACTGCCCACTCCACTGAGGGAATATCGCACCATAGAATTATTCCCACTGTCATTGTCAATAGCTGATATAGGTGGTTCCTGAAAGTAGTTAAATACCAATCAGTTATGCGTTGTTGTTGAGACCCAGACCGTCCGACCTACCAGAAAGGTATAAGGTAACTGTATGGACGGCCGGGAAGTGCCACCCAATTTAGACCGGAACCCAGTGGGGGAGGCATCCACAGGGACCGTACCCTCCTTCCCCGACCACCAACATCTCGGAAGGACTTACGGACCCACATGTTTAACGTGGTCGTACTGCGCATGAACACGGCGGCAGTTGTGGCAGCGTGCAAATCCAGCGCGCAAACCACCGGGCTGCCGCACCCGAAATGTGCCAACAGCACGCGGTGTTCCCAGGTGGTCACCCACCCAAGTACTAACCGCGCCCGATGGTGCTTGATTTCGGTGATCTAACGAGAACCGGTGTTTTCAGCACGGTACGGCCGTTGACTCCAATCAGTTATGCGTGGTACTTTTAATCATATATTTAATGTTTGATGCTTATGGTGGCAATAAAATGTGCCTTTTTTTTTCTTACTAAAAAATTTATCTTATTTTTTTACCTATTTCTCAGGATCTACTAAGGATATAGCTTAGATGATGGCTCATGCGGATTCAACATCGAATTTAGAAGGAGGTTGGGATTCACTAAGGATGTTTACTCATGATTCTTTTCAATTTCCATTTAAATATTTAATTTTTTCTTGAAACTTATATTTTTCAAGAATGCGTATAAAGAGTTTATAGACTGATATGGATTCAGCATCAAATGGTTGAATAGATACGGCGGCTCACTAAGAACATCCACTTCTGATTCCTTTTCAACTTAAGCTTCAAAACTTTTTCCTTTGAAACATCTATTTTTTCAGGATTTACCATAAATAGAGCTTAGATAGTGATTGATATGGACTGAGCATTACATTTGGATGAGATAGGGAGACTGTGTATTTTCACTTCTGTTTGGATATGGATTTATTGTAACATTTTTGAGGGATTCGGGGTTCACTATGGATTTACTCTTACGATTCAGTTTCACCACTTTTGTTTCAAAAATTTTACTTGAAACATTTATTTCTCAAAATTGGCTATAGGCAGAGTTTAGATGATGACAAATATAGAATTAGCGTCAAATTCCAGAAGAAGGCAGGTGTTTACTAAGGATTTCCACTTTCGGTTCTTTTCTACGTCAGATTCTTTTCTACTTTCCGGTAAAACATTTTTTTTCTTGAAATCTATTTTTCAGAATCGGCTATTGATATAGCTTAGATGATGATTGATATGAATTCAGCATCAAATTATAGTGAGAGTAAGGTTCGTACTAAGGTGTTTCACTTCCGGTTATAGAGATGTCAGTTTCGATTAAAAATATATTTTCCTCACAACATCTATTTCTCACGATTGATTATAGATATAGCTCAGATGATGACTGATATATCTTCGTCGAATTTCGGAGGGTATTTTGGGTTCATTAAGGATTTCCATTTATGAATATAAAATATAAAAATATATAAAAGTAAGTAACTTAAACAGAATATAAGTTACTTATTTTTATATATTTTATAATAATAAGTAACTTATATTTTGTTTAAGTTACTTATTTTTATATATTATTTTTTATAACATAACATATAAAAATAAGTAACTTAAACAGAAATTTAGGTTATATTATATATTTTGCATTAAATATATGCAAAAAATATTAACATGGAAGACTTACCACAGTGACTGGAGTTCCTGATGCTGCGTTTTCGCTGATTGATCCTTGATAGCTGTGCTGAAAAGTAGGTATTTCATCATTCACATCCATAACTTCAACCGTCACTTCGCAAACAGTCTGTGATGAGAATAAAAAATAAAATTAGATAAGCTATTCGGTAAATTAAAAAACAAGATCACAATATCCAATATGTTAAAATAAGATGCTCAAGAAAAGTATGACACAGGGAAAAATTTAGATTACACTCATGAGCTCTGTTTGATGAAGTAATAGTATTTACTAGCCGAATACCCGTTGAAAATCAACGGTCTTGCAATAAGCAACCCCTGAATAATGTAATTTTTTTAATAATTCGCGTTTCACATTTATTCTACAAATCAAATATTTTGGTGTGCAGAACCCCCTAAAGAAGAAAATATTGGGAAACTAAATCTCCGCATTTCTTCCTTACGAATTATTTACCCGTACACTACATTAAAGTCTATCTCATCCCGAGGCACCCCAATATTAGCATTTCTCCTTTGGAACTTTTTTCTGTGAAGCACACCCATAAGTGAACATTTTTGAAAAACTATCTTTGTCTTGGGTTTTTTATCAGATGATTGGCCCATATACCGAATATCAAGCCTCTATCACATTTAAAAAGAAGCTTGCCTCATTTATTCGAAAAGTCGAACATATTAGTGTGCAGCACCCCTTAATGTAGCAAATATTGGAAATATGAAATTTCACGCATTCTTCTTTTCAAACTATCTACCCGTACACCAAATTTGAAGTCTCTATCCTATCGAGAAGCATGTTTTTTCTATCACTTCACCTTTCGAACGTTTTTCTGTGTAGCACCCCGATAATGAACATTTTTGTCAAACTGTATTCATGTTTGGTTTTTTTTGTCAAATGGTTAGCCCATATACTAAATTTCAAGCTTCTATCACATTGTAAAGGAGGTGTTTTTCATTTGTTCGGCAAATCGAACATTTTAGTGATCGGCACCCCCTACAATAGCAAATGTTTGAAGACTGAAATTGCACACTTTCTTCCTTCCCAACTTTTTACCCGTTCACCAAATTTGAAGTCTCTATCTCATCGTGAAGCATGCTTTTCTAGCATTTCATCTTTCGAATGCTTTTGTGTGGAGTACCCACCTCCTTAACTATACATTTTTGAAAAACTCTATTCTTTTTGTGATTTCTAAGAGATGATTCGCCCATATACCAAATATAAAGCCTCTACACGTTTTTAAAGGAGCGTTTCTCCTTTATTCCGAAAGTCGAACATTTTGGTGTGCGGCACCCCCTAAAGTAGAAAATATTGATAAACTGAAATTGTACACTTTCTTCCTTTCAAACTATCTACCCTTTCACCAAATTTGATATCTCTATCTCATTCCAAAGTATGGTTTTCTTATCAATTGACTTCTGGAACGTTTTACTCTGGAGCACCCCCTTAACCGAACATTTTTGAAAAACTGTATTCGTCTTGGGTGTTTTCGTCAAATTATTAGCCCATATACCAAATTTCAAGCCTCTATCAAATTTTAAAGGTGCCTTTTCTTATTTATTCGGTAAATCGAACGTTTCGGTGTGCAACACCCCCTTAAGTAGTAAATATTGGAAATCTGATATTGCACACTTTCTTTCTTTCGAACGATTTACCCATACACCGAATTTGAAGTCTCTATCTCATCGCAAAGCATGCTTTCCTATCATTTCACTTTTCGAACGTTTTGGGATGCGGCACCCCCTTAAGTAGAAAATATTGGAAATCTGAAATTGCTCATTTTCTTCCTTTCGAACGGTTTACCCATACACCGAATTTGAAGTCTCTATCTCATCGCAAAGCATGCTTTCCTATCATTTCACTTTTCGAACGTTTTGGTGTGTGCGGCACCCCCTTAAGTAGAAAATATTGGAAATCTGAAATTGCACACTTTCTTCCTTTTGAATGATTTACCAATACACCAAATTTGAAGTCTCTATCTCATCGCAAAGTATGCTTTCCCATCTTTTCACTTTTCGAACGTTTTGGTGTGGGGCACCCCCTCTATAGAACGTTTTCGGAAAATTCGATTTTTCTAGGGGGTTTTATCGGACGACCGAGCCGTGTACCAAATTGCAAGTCTCTATCTATTCGGGAAGTGCCTAAAAAAAGCGTGACAGACAGACAGACAGACGGACAGACAGACAGACGGACAGACAGACGGACACTTGGCAATTAGTATATATAGATTCTGGAGAATTAATTGGATTTCAAATTTAGAAATAAAGAAATTTGATATCATTAGCTCAATCATTTGTGAATAAAAAAACTATTTAAATCTATATCTTCAAGTGTTATATACCTTACATGTCTATTTTGATAATAGAGAACTTCAGCTTTAATAATTACGAATTAAAAAAATTGTTCATAAATTTTCCACACTCACCACTTTAGTAGAAGGTTTCTTTTCTTCTAACATGACTGTAAAAGTGTGTTGGCTTCTCTTTTCCCGGTCAAGTCCCACTTTGGTGAAAATCTTTCCTTCCTGAAATGGGAAGTTACATTTTAGTTTGTTATTAAATATCAACTTAAATGAAACATTTTAACTCTAAAATCTGGATAGTAAAACATTAAAACTCAATATAATCATTTAAAGATAATATTAAAAGTAAACAAATTTTAAAATGAATACGGCTTTAAAAAATACTATTACATACACTCGACGTTGCGAGGGATTAAAGATAGAGTTGTTTGTTTAGAGTTTTTTAGAGTTCTCTGTTTAAAATTATACAAGAAACATATAGCGATTTCTCGAAAACTAAACAACGTTTTAATAATACCCTTAATACTTTCCTTATATACATAATGTATAAGGAAAGTATTGTGACGGGGTCGAAAATTCGAATTCGAGTTTTCGACGGGAGAGCACGTTTCAAGCATCCCTGATCACGAATCGAACATTTTTGAAGTGATGTCTATGTCTGTGTGTCTGTGTGTGTGTGTGTGTGAAAGTATGTGTGTGTGTGTGAAAGTATGTGTGTGTGTGTGTGTGTGTCAGTGAGTCTGTGGAGACGATATCTCACGAACAAATGGAGCGATTCGAATGAAATTTGGTACAAAAACCACAATCCATGAATACTGGAAGCCTGTTGTTTTAAAACACAATCAAATGTTCAGAACCCCCCTAAATTTTCGAGTGAAATTTTGAAAAAATCATCAAAAAATCAAAACCTTTAACACAGTTACGCAAATAGACGTTTCTTATGTAATTTTTTCTTAAAAAACGATTGACATAAACTTTAAAATGCATGAACCGTTCTCGAGATAATCCATAAATTAAAAAATATAATCCCATAAATTAAAAAAAAATATTAACTGTTCACTTTTCATATGTAATATCATACGATAAATTTGGTGACATCATTCTCGTGGATTTAACTCGTTCCATGCACGAGAAAAGATACTTTGAGTAATACTTTTGTATTTGAACGCCAACAGTCATTTATCCACTGTAAGAATAACTTATTTCTCCATCCATAACGCTTGGCGAGATTTTGGCGATAAATTTAGCGGAATGTCGCCAACTTGGCGACATTTTTAAATGTTGCCAAATTAACAAAAATCTCGCCAAATGGATAAAAATGACGATAAATCAATGAAAATGACAATTAATTGAAGAAAATTCAATATCTTGGAAAAATTATAAGTATCTACTATAAGAATAACATTTTTTTTAACTGCAGAAGTAGTAAATTCATTGCATTATATAAGGAAAGTCATGTGCTGTCCACATCAGATTTTTTTAAATAATAAACGTGTTGCGCGGTCATAATTCGACATAAATAAGCATGCGGGTGCATGAAGTCAAGATACACGGCTTTAATATGCACAAGTCAAAAGTATAGTCTTTAAAGTTAGATGCCGCGATATGTTCAAATTAGTGAAAGTACAGCGATAGACTGCTGAGGTTTACTTTGAATTCATACGACAGTTTTATAAAGAAATGCTGGCATATGTAATGAAAACTAAGTTTAACTCTTTAACTAGCTATGTTTAACTAAATTAAGTTTAACTTAAACATGTCTTGTTAAAGTTAAATAGCATCATAAAATATGAAATACCCAATACATCTAATGGCTGCTAAAATGCTTGCTATGCTCTGCTCCCCAATCTTATTATTATTACTATTATTATTATTATTACCCATACAGCTCAGTTGGCCTGAGAGGCGTAGAGCAGTTACAGTGGACGACTGGGTAAAACACGTAAAAGTAATAAAATAAACATGTAATTGCAGTTAAACAGGCAATTCACAAAACATCTGAATAAGGGGGAAAAGTTAATATTAAAGATTAATATTCCAAATACAACCGGTCGAACCAGAAATGCATTTCTCGCGGACAAAACATTTAACAACACTGAGAATTATTTACAATGTATGTAACATACCCTTAAAAGTAATTGGCAACATATTTTCTAAATATTAAGCACAGGCGGCACGAGTGCCAAATGAGCAAATTCCTAGTCATATATTCCCTTCTCAAGATGGCAACATTTTATTGTCGCTGCAGGTATTAGTTATTCCATTCTGACGAAAGATAAATAGCACGAAAATGGTCCATGAATAAATACTATTGCCTCCAATGGAAGTATAATCATAACTTTGGAAACGTCCCCAATAGACGCGTTCTTTGAATTTATTATTATCATACTATATTTTTTTTATGTTCAGCAAAGCCTTTATAGTCCTGCTTCTGTAGTCACTAAAAGTTACAACTCTCAGAATTAAATTTACATTCTACGGTTATTTTCGTATCAGTCTTAATCGATGAAAGGTTTTACAGTGATATGCTAATTTGATTATCTAACGAAACAAGGATCTTACTTTCGTTATGTTGAACAGCGTCTTGACATCGTTATTGACGATATTGTACTGCATCATGCTGTTGCTTCTGTGCATGCGCTCTTTCAACTCAACTTGACCGACAAATGCACCAGCAATGTTCTCTGGAATGGCAAACCTGAAGTGCTGTTGGTCGAACAGGGGGTCTCGTTCTGCCGCTTCACGAATGAACAGCTTCAACGTTGTCTGTGGAGAAAAAGAAATTTTATATAATTGAGAAAATGTAACCTCTCCAACTTAAAATATCCTTTTCATTTCTAACACTTAGTCTAAATTCCCATCTTACATTACGTTCTTATTGTGACCTAACAAATGCTATCCCGCACCATTAATCTTACCACAGAATATCTTAATCCTTCTTGTTGTAGATATCTACACTCTTGGCAACCACTCTTGCCGACAATGTAAATTCTCACTTCGAATTTATCTACTTTGCCATCCTTGAATGACTGTAATCATAACTATGACTAAGATAGGTTTCTAATATAAACATTCTCACTAGCTTCCCCATGACATTTCATTACTATATAAACCAGAATTCATTCCAATAAATTTCATAAACCCCGCATATTTCTCATGATCCAATTCACTTAAAAGTGCTGCATCAGCGACAGAAACCTTCAGAACATTTTCCTGTCTCCGAAGTAAGTGGTTTATTTTTACTTTCCTTATATACATAATGTATAAGGAAAGTATTGTGACGGGGTCGAAAATTCGAATTCGAGTTTTCGACGGGAGATCACGTTTCAAGTATCCCTGATCACGAATCAAACATTTTTGAAGTGATGTCTGTGTGTGTGTATGTGTGTGTGTGTGTGTGTGTGTGTGAAAGTATGTGTGTGTGTCAGTGAGTCTGTGGAGACGATAACTGACGAACGAATGGACCGATTCGAACCAAATTTGGTACAAAAATCACAATCCGTAAACACTAGAAGCCTATTGTTTTTATACGTGATCGAATGTTCAGAACCCCCCTAAATTTTCGAATGAAATTTTGAAAAAATCGTTAAAAAATCAAAACCCCTAATAAAGTTACACAAATAGACATTTCTTATGTAATTTTTCATTAGAAATCGATTGGCATAAATTTTAGAACGCTAACATGAACCGTTCTCGAGATATTGTACATTTTTCAAAAAAATTATGAAAAAGTCACATAAAAAAAAAATTCCTATTGAGAAACATGTTCACTTTTCATATGTAATACCATGCGATAAATTGAGTGACATCATTCTCGTTGATCTAGCTCGTTCCATTCATGAAAAAATATACTTTGAATAATACTTTTGTATTAGAACGCCAATAGTCATTTATCTGCTGCAAGAATAACTTTTTTCTTAGTGCATAACGCTTGGCGAGATTTTGGCGACGAATTTGGCGGAATGTCGCCAACTTGGCGACTTTTTTGAAATGTTTCCAAATTAATGAAAATCTCGCCAAATGGATAAAAATGATGCTAAATCAATGAAAATGACGACTAATTGTCGAAAATTCAATATCTTGGAAAGAATATTAGTATCTACTATAAGAAAATCCTATTACTTTCCTTATATACATAATGTATAAGGAAAGTATTGTGACGGGGTTTTCGACGGGAGAGCACGTTTCAAGCATCCCTGATCACGAATCAAACATTTTTGAAGTGATGTCTGCGTGTGTGTGTGTGTGTGTATGAAAGTATGTGTGTGTGTGTGAGAGAGTCTCTGAAGACGATAACTGACAAACGAATGGACCGATTCGATCCAAATTTGGTACAAAAATCACAATCCGTAAACACTGGAAGCCTATTGTTTTTATACGTGATCGAATGTTCAGAACACCCCTAAATTTTCGAATGAAATTTTGAAAAAATCGTTAAAAAATCAAAACCCCTAATAAAATTGCGCATATAGACATTTCTTGTGTAATTTTTCATTAGAAAACGATTGACATAAACTTTAGAACGCTAACATGAACCGTTCTCGAGATATTGCACATTTTAAAAAAAAATTATCAGAAAGTCATATAAAATAAAAAAAAAATATTTCCTCTTGAGAGACATGTTCACTTTTCAGTAATACCATGCGATATATTGGATGACATCATTCTCGTGGATCTAGCTCGTTCCATTCATGAAAAAAGATACTTTGAGTAATACTTTTGTATTTGAACGCCAATATTCATTTATCTGCTGTAAGAATAACTTATTTCTTTGTCCATTATGCTTGGCGAGATTTTGGCGACGAATTTTGGCGGAATGTCGCCAACTTGGCGACTTTTTGAAATGTTGACAAATTAACGAAAATCTCGCCAAATGGATAAAAATGACGCTAAATCAATGAAATGACGACTAATAGTCGAAAATTCAATATCTTGGAAAGAATATTAGTATCTACTATAAGAAAAACCTATTTATTTTACTGTAAAAGTGGTAAATTCATTACGTTATATAAGGAAAGTCATGTGTTGCCCACATCAGATTTTTCATATACGTAATGGGCAAACTGCTCTGAGAAATCGAAAAAGATGGAGGATGCAGGTGAAGTGCATGCACTAAAAATGTATCTTGGTCATAAAATGCGATTAAATAGGATTTAACCTTTTGATTACGCATAGGACAGCGTCTATCCCAAACGAAGAACCTCTCAAAAAGACAGGTATTTGACATACCTTATCCCAAGCAGTTCGATCCCCTTTGCAGACATTGGCGTCCATGGACGTCAATGTTTGCAAAGGTAGAACGGACTGTTTGGGATAGGGTATGTGAAATACCTGTCTTTTTGAGATATTCTTTGTTTTGGATTGACGCTATTTCACCCGTAAGCACAAGGTTAAATACAAATGTACAGCTTCTTTTATAGATTTTTCTGCTAAACATGATATATACATGTAAAGTAATCTCCATAATTTAAAAAATATCTAGTATCTTTATGTACTATATAATTATATTTTTAACATTACATTGTGTTTTCAGTTTGCAAATTTTGATAGCTGATTCTAGTAATTAATTTTGAGGAAAAGTCATAATTTAAAAAATTAGTTAAAAATAAATGTAAGTTTATATTTACCGAAATGTAGATTTACGTTTAAAGTTCCTAAATATATTACACAAAAAAGTGCATTATGTTTGAAACTTGTTTTTGTCAAATTCTATAGTATGAAGAAGACAAAGCTGGTTTCATTTCCATATCTTGATGCTTCGTCATGCTTACTTTTGACAATATTTGCAATTTTATTTCTATTTGATAACAGTTAGCTTTTTATTGAATAATAGTAGTAAGATAACCAATAAAATTGTTCATCCGAATTTGGTTAGGTAATACATAACCAAGTTCGCATAGGCATGAAAACTGACGAATGGAGAGTTAGAACTTACACCACTTACAAGTCAAAATTGCTTTTGACTTGTAAGTGATGTATGTAATATCTTAGGTTAAAATTGGTCATACAGTGGTTTTGGCTTAATCATTTTAGATACAATCAAGTCTCTTTAGCAAGTAAAAGTGTTTATTTAATACTAAGTGAAATATTACTACTATTGCTGTTTTCATTTATTGATATACTACAATAAATATGTGACCAGCAGGCAATGAATTTGAAAGATAACTTTGAGTTGATAACTTTTAATCAGACTTTTAAGTGCTAGCTTTAAAAATTCTGAACAGCATTTTAAAATTTTTGGGTATTTATTAGATTAAACTGAGTTACCTTTATACTGTTTGGTCTGCTGAATATAAAATCATCAGTTAGAACACCAAATTTGCTCTAGTTTTTTAAATATCTATAAAATAAATTTCACACCTGTGAATATGCATGCTCTATTATAATCCTTTAGCAGAAAACTTGTCACTTGTGATGTTTTCGTAAAAAACCTTGGCACCCCAACCTGAAATTGAACCACGGATATTTGAATTGGCCAGTCGACTCTCTACCGTTGAGATGGAAAGAAATTGCAAGCTCTTATTGTCAAAGTAAACTCTGGAAGTTTCTGGAACATCTCTCACAAGATTTTAACAACAGTCTGCTATCGTTGCTGCATTCGATTCACCTTGGTACCATATTTAGGGCAGTTATGTCCTGATGTAACCATTCCCCATACCTGTCATTGACAACGAGAAGTTAGACGAGAAGAAATCCAGATAGGAGTTCAAAAAGTGTATTTTTAATTATCCCAACGCTTTTGAGTTGAAATCTTGTCTCTCGTACCGCTGTAAGATGATTTCTAAAGGAAGTGCAGACCAACCATTCCCTCTGAAATTCCCCATCCCTGTATCTTGAAAACTAGAACTAATTCGCGATTTTTAAGTTTATATGCATGACCAACATGCCCCAATTAGTTAGTCAAAAATAGCTGCTTTTGTCTTAGCAACATTTTAGCTGTTGTCCAGAGGAATTAAAGAATCTGGACCACATTGAAATTAACTTCACAGTAATCTTTAAATACTGAGTTAGATAATTGATTTTTCAGGATTGTCTCATATTCTATGCGTACTGTATAGGAAGACGTAGATCATGGTTTCATACTTACCGCAGCTTTCCAAAGTCCGTCAGATGCCTCAACAATGATGCTGTATTCTCTACTTTCAGACACATCCAGAGTTCTTGAAACGTTGACAGAGCCGGTATAAGGGTCGATGAAGAAAGGAACTGTGGATGAAAGAAACGAATAAAACATGTTTATTCTGTTACAATAATTCATCCGGGAGGACGTGCCTTGCTTGATGGACATATACGTATGATATACGTATAGCTGTCTCATTTTCATTCGACAATTACATGTTAACCTTTTGCTTACGGGTAAGCAAAAGGTTAAGATGTTATAGAAGTATGTATTTGATATAAAATAAAATGAATTGGTGAGTAAATATATCTTTTTTAGCATTAATGAATGCTGTGATTGGTTTCGCAAAAAGTACCGAAAGCAACCTCAAATGTCACTGGAACCTGTAACAGTATGGATTGAATGGCCCTTTCCTTTGGAGGGAGGGGTGACATAACATAATTAAACATTAGGCCTAACTACCAAATTTCAAAAGATTTGGTTAAAAACTGTAGTAGATAAACAGTTTCGATTTACCTTTTATATGCATTTCATTACATGTAACATGACCAGCTGATATTACGGTCATGATTTTTAAATACAAAAAAGGTAACGATACAATATAGGTTCATCTATAAAATAATGTAAATAATAATTTATTTTTCTTGCGTGTGGGTTGATAAAGTTAACTTTAAAATAAATAACAATTTAATGTTTTTTCTCAATATATGCTAAATTATTGACAAAATCAGTATCAAAGGTAGATATCAAAGATAAGTCATAATGATTAATTATTGCTTCTTAACAATTTGGTAATATTAATTCAGCTTGTAATCTATGTCTTTCCTCGAAATGGTTTAATATCTAATTGGACACTTATCTTAGCATCTTAATATCTTGATAAAAGATCGCTTGGTATACATGGTAAACCCTTCTATATTAAAGCGATTATATGTACCCCACCGTTTTCTAGAAGAGGGACTCCTAAAATTAGAATTGAGCTCCAAAAATTCAATACTAATTTTTCTTTCTTATTAAAATGCTTCAGTTCCTTCGTTTACACACATAAGATAATTCATTATAGACGTAAAATAATGAAAATTATTTTCCCTTACCATTCCTTGTTCTAGAGCCAAATGCGTACTTCATATTAGTGTTGTATTCTGCATCTTCATCTTTAGCTGTTAGTGTCGTTACCACACTGCCAACAGGCTCGTTTTCGGACACAAATTCGTAATAAATATCTTTCGAAAACTCTGGAGGACTGTCGTTGATGTCTTGAATGACCACAGCAACCTACGGGAGAAAAATTAAATTAGTCTCCAGCTCATGCCATTACAGGCGCTACTAAACGGCGCCCTATTTTAACATCGTGTACGGAAAAATCTGAATTTGAATCTATTATATACCTAAAATTCTTAGATCATCACAAGACTTTTCTTATGTATAACTAGAAAATGTACTCGGTGTTGTCCGAAAATTAAAACAGCGATTAATTTACTTCATTGCTTCAGTTTTTCAAAAGGTGTACAATCAAACCCCGCGTCGCCACTTTCAGGAATCACTTTAAGAAAATGAACAAAAACTACGCGTACGTTCTAAATAAGTGAGTTTTAAAAAGAAAATCCTGCACAAGCATTGAAATTTAAGTTTTAAGAACGTTCTAAAACAAAAATGGCAAGAAATAAGCTGCAAAGTACGTCATTATCAAATTGCCATTCCCTATTAAAATCTTATTCAAAAACTAAAACTTTTCCGTTACCCAGAGAAGTAAAAATAAAATTGTACATGGTATTTTCAAAAGTCTTACGTTCTATTTATGTGAACTTTTCAGAACTACTTATAATATTACTCTACTTATAATATATAATTATTATTCTACTTATAGTATTGAAATAATTCTATATTCCAAAAATTGAAAATTTATCACTGAAATTCAGGAAATTAGGAAAATTTTACAGCACTCAAGCGTCTGGACCGAAAGTTTGAAACATCGTTAGCAGAACATCTGTTAAGAAAGTTTTCGATTTCGAGCAAAATCGTCTGCGCCATAAATTACATTTATAAATTGTGAAAATTGGACCTAATTTGAACTTTTAAATTCATAACTTTTAAACTAATTCGAAATTTGAAAGAAAACTCGAGATCAGTTATCCCAGGAGTTAAAAAAGCCTCTGTTATGAATTTCTCTCTCTTATGAATTTCTTAAGCTTCGATTCTCCTCTACACAACAGATGCCCACAAAGACATCTTATTTTACTATCTAGCAAGTTTCTAGTTTAAATTTATATTTATTAAAACGCACTGTGAATAATAGACTGTGAAGAATAGACACTGTGAAGAATAGACTTTGAAGAATAGACTGGCAATAAAGTGCACTGACACTCTTTTAGTTAAAATTATATTTATTTCACATCTAATACTTGTAAGAAGCATACTGAACTCATAAACTTGAAAAACAAAGTAGCTTAACGTAAGTAACAAAGAGGGAGAGGTTAGGCTTGCTCATAGACTGGAAGATTCAGAACAATCATTTCATTAGATTTAGAGTAACTTAAAATGATAGATAAATGGTATCTAGACTGTTAATAACTATAAATTGTTTCATAGCTTCAAAAGCCCCTTACACTAATTTGAGTTACAAAAAAAAATCTGTACTGAAAAGTAGATTTAACAGTACAGAAAAAATATATTCGCAAGATTGGTGTGTTCTTCGAACCATTAATTTGAAGCCAACAAATAGAGACTTTGCAGATGACATCTAAAATCATCCAGATAGCTTAGGTAAAAGCATAGCTTACAGCCGGGATGGACCTTGCTGGGAAACAACAGCTGGGACAAACAGCCGGAAACTACAATCGGAGAAAACAACCTGAACTGTACTACAGCCGGGAAAAACAGTCTAAACTATACTACAGCCGGGAAATATCAAATGTCTCATCAGAACGTGCGCCAAATGTTCTTCTTGTCCCGTGTATGGAATTGCACTACACGTTTGCACTACATGTAGTTTTCCTCATGCTGACTATGCATACAAACTCATTTTGAATGTGTCTGTCAGATCACTCTACGCCAGGCGCGACGGCGCGGAGTCTAGGACAATCAAATAGAATTTGCAAGTCAATAATTTAAATCACCACACACTATACCGTATAAAACAATAATTAAAAGTGTCAATAATTTTGCTTTTCAAATTGCTTTCAGAAAATATTAAAATTTTACTTACAGTAGCCGTTCCCGTGCGAGGGGGCGTACCCATGTCTTTTGCACCAACAACGACTACATGAAGAGCTGAATCTGGAACTCCGTATTCTTCACGATCAAGTTCTTTAACAACTGTCAGTAGAGGCTGTAAAATATGACAGGAGACTAAGTTATCACAATAGAGAGCTAATTATCTGGAATAGTATTAAATATAAATAAAAATTGCATAAATGGGCATTATGCATTGAGGAGCTTTAGATTCTACATATTATTTCTGATATTTTAATTACGTAAATACACCGTTAAACATTTTCGTATAGCGTTGAAATAAGAAGTGTCTACAGTTGTATTGGCTATTATTTTTTGCGTAATGTTACACCTTTAAGTTAAGAAAACTGAGTTTGGTTATCTAAATAAGTGGTGCACAATATTGCACGAAAACTAGTATGCAATACAACCAGCACCACTTTTTAGTGCAATGCGCACAAAATTTTTTAACAATGTACCAAAATGTAGTATAAAAATACTTATTATAACATGTATTTATAATATTATACGTGTTCTACATGAAGCCAAACATATTTACTACTTTTTACACAAATAAGTAGCACAAAGGCAAGTCATATACATACAATTTGGCTCTCAGAACTAACAAGACAAATTGTGATAGCTATGTCTATTTGTACCATGTCCCTACACATACAGATCAGAATGTTGGCTGATTATACCTGCCTGTCTTAGAATCTTGTTAGTTGAAAGATGGTTAAGCAACGACTAGAACCGGTTGAGTAGAGACTCTGCTGGTGGACTAGGGATTCTGCCAGAATTCTACATCAGCGTAGAACTGTGAGAATTCCTACAGTCCAACAGTTTAACTGATTTGCCGACAAATTGCCCTACAGACATTAGGTGGGCCTTTCAAGATTGAATTATTTAAGCCTACCGGAAGGCCAAACTATGCATGAATGGCACGTCTAAGTGTGAGGTGTCCACATATTAGCTATGATAATAAGTAACACCGTTCAGCAAATATGAAGCAAACTTCACATGCCCTCTAAGGAAAATGCTAGCTATTTCTGTTGGCCTTTACAGTGATGAATTCATGTTAAAATAATTTCCAGAAAAATGGATTATGTATTTATCAAATCTGCCATAGATTTTTCTCAAAATTCTCAACTAGAAAGTGTATGTGGTGGTTGAAATTGTGGCGTATGTGATAGCACTTTGTATTTCATGCAATATTAGTAAATAAATTATCCATTAATGATGGACTTGGATTGAGAAGAAGTTCGCTAAAAGAAACTCAAGCTCGCTTTCTATACTGCCATCGCCACGACTAGGATGAACAGCACGATGTAGAATATAATTGCTAAAGATAGAAATAATGAATGACAGATTAAAATGGGTGTTTATAAATTCTGATTCGAAAACTGTAACTAAAAAATTTTCCTCTTCAGTTTCATCCCAATTTGTATGATTCAGTTTAGAAGTTGTGTGGCTCTAGTAAAATGAAATTTGTTTATTTCTTGAACAATATAAAGGCGAAAAAAAAAATTGAGCAATTTTTTTCAATTTTTAGAGAATCCTTATTTCTAAAAGAATGATACTATTTTCATTTTAAAAACGTTCAATTGAGTAGTCACAATTTATGTCCCACTAACTATCTTTAAAAATAGTTGAAGTAATTAAATCTTTTTATTTTGAATTTTAAATTGAATTTATGTGACTTGAAACATCTTGAGCCATACTAATTTAAAAGGCCTCCCTCATAGATTGTGATTCGAAACTCTGCACAAATATTAAGGTCAGATAGGAAACACTAAAACAAAAAATTTGCTTCAATGAATGTATGCCCACAGATGTCACCCTTTAGCGCTAAAGAGCGCTGTTGGTTAGCGCAGCACTATACTATTTTTCGCCATCATCATTCATAAGGCGAATTTTGTTTGAATAAAATTGTCGTGCCGTGTTTTATTTTGCAGATAAATCTGCGTTTTCTTCCAAATTTTGCGTTTTTTCTTCAAAATTTCTAAGTTGTTGTTTTTACTAATTTTTCCCTTTTATTTTCAAAATTCTTAATTTTTTTCGATTTTTATTTTGTTACTTAAGCTTCATTTTCCCATCATTTGGGATTTAAATCATGTGTTTCAACCCTTTTCAGGCCGGTGGCTATCAAAATTCATCCCTTTCTGGTAAACTTAATTTTCAAACATCGCTTGACAGACCGTCATTTTTGTGGCGCGTCTTTCCTTTGTTCTGCGGTCGTCATCCTGTTTTTTTAAGTAATTTTTTTTTCGCTGCCTCACGTAGTCGTTATTTTACGTACGTAGGCACTTGCGCGCGCAGGGCATCTGTTTCCTAGCACTCCGGTTTAGCGCTGCGGTTGGCGCGTTGGTAATGTTTTCGCCTTCGTTATGGCAGTGCGCGTGGCGTATGTTTTTAGGCACCTTGGCGCGAAAATGCTCATGTTAGGCGACTCTCGGAAAAGGGTTGCTGACGGAGTTTTTGGAGCAGCGGTAGCGTTCATTGTATCTTAAACATGCAAGTTTATGATAATTCATTAAAACATAGGCTAAAATTATTCATAAATCTGTTATAATATAAAATCATTTTCTAAAAATTCAATAATAATTGAAATTTGCAATGATTTGAAAAGCGTACCAGAGCTCAAAAACGCATAGAAACTATTGAAGAAATTCCCTTCAGTCCCGATATGACGTCACGGAGCGGGGACCAATGGCATTCTCCTGCGCTGTTTGACCTACCTTCTTTCTAAATACCTTGCAGCGGTAGTCTCGAGGAAGCGGTGAAAAGAGGAGGTTGAGTTAGGCGGGCGGTCTCCAGTTTTGGGAGCCGCTTCGCCCAAGACCAAAATGGGGTTTCTCAACGGATCACCATCGCTGAGCCCGTTCACGAAAGGTGTAAAGGAAAAGCAGTGAGCTCCCTCTTGCGTGGGGACCTTTAGTTCTCCGGTGGGAGTTGGGCACATATGCGAAGTACTGAGCAACGACAAAAAAAAGGGGGTTGGAATTAGCTGCAGACAAAGAGACCTGTCTAGCCGTTTTCCAGAGGTGTTCACGAAAGAGGGTGTGGAGCGAGCTGCAGACAAAGAAAACCTGTCAAGCTGTTTTCCAAAGGCGTTCATTAAGACCAATGTTTAAACCAGCCCCTGGTACCAGGTTTTTGGGATTTTCATTATTTAATTTTTGAGTTCTTAAATTTTCTCCCGGGTCGACGGGCCCTTGGACACTATTTTCCTTAACTTTCATTTGTCCCCTTTTTTCATTGTCATTTTCTTTAAAGAAGAAAAAGATGTTGAAATTTTCAGGGAATCCGGTTTGGATCTCCCTGCACCTGTGGGGCCTTTTATAAGGGTGGGTAATTTAGAATTAAATAAATTGTTTTTCTATTAAAATTTAAGGCTTGCCACTGTGTTCTTTTCAATGTCAGTCCTTCAACGTCCATATTTTCTTGCCTGGGGGTTTGTATGAATTGCTTGTTTAAATCTTGTTTCTTATAAGTTAAAGATAAACCACAACGCAAATTGTTAATAAAGATAAATTAAGTTCTAGCCACTATACAAAATGTTAATTCAAAAATAAAGTTTAAAAGTAAGATATAATTTAAAGGTTAAGATATAATGTAATTTCTTTGTGAGTCAAAATGGCGTCACTTAATGTGTAAATGTTAAAGTTTTTTTGCTGTGCAAAAAACAGCACAGCAAAATGGCGCCTTTTATGAATACTAAGATGACCGATATGCATCTAGCATATGAGGCTGCCAATGGAAACGGAAGAACTATTGTAAGATTATTGATTGAATCTTACAGAAGCTATTCCGTTTCTATTGGTAGCCCCGTACGCTAGATACATGTCAGCCGTAATACCCAAACCATCCGACCCATCTGAAGGTATCTGTAAAAGGTATCTGTTTCGATGGCCCGGAAAGAGCTAACCAATTTAAACTGGAAACCAATGGGTTGGAAAGCACAAGAACCGTGCAAGCATTGCTCTAATCCATCACACCTCGGATGGACTTTCCGACCTACATGTTTATCGTGCCCATCCTACGCATCAACACGAGGATAGTTTTGAGCGGCGTTTTGATCGAGCTTGACAACGGCGCTATTCGAGATATATGTAATTTATCTCAGCATTCGTGAAATGCTTGTTTTATGAGTTTACGAAGTCTGATTTAAGAATGACGACGACGAAAAGCAACCAATTCCCTAACCACATACCAACGTCACTCTGGTACCGAAAGGTGATATATTCAGTCATAAGTTTAGGAACAAAAGACGTTTATTTCAGTGCTCCCTATACTTCTTTCTCCAAAGTTAGTACAAAGAGAGTTTCAAATTACTCTATTGAAACCCACGTTTTGCAACCATTCACATCCATCGGTGCCACAGGGACTTCGGTGAAGTGTTTCTAAAGTCGCGCAACCCACATTTCGTTTGATATTTCCCAATACAAAGAAGACAAAAATATGAAATATTCACAGTAAATAGTTTAATGTCTGCATAACATCGTGCGTTACAAAAAATGCTGAAAATGACAACCATTTTCTGCCATGCACAGCTCTACTCGACGACAGGTATTTATAGCCACACGATGCAGCATATCGGTGAGAATGGATGCAGTGATGTTGCGGATGTTGTCCTTTAAGGCTTCGATTGTCTTTGGATTGTTTGCGTATACACGTTCTTTGAGATAAGACCATAGAAAGAAATCAGGGGCAGTTAAACCAGGGGACCTGGGTGGCCATAGTCCATGTGAAATGATCCTATCACCAAACACTGATTCAACAACTGCAAGGGATTTTCTTGAGGTGTGTGCGGTGGCACTGTCTTGTTGAAAATATCCAGACTGGCATTCTTCGTCTGTTAACTGCTAAAAAAATTCCTCAAAAATGGTAATGCACTCAGATTAGGCCTACCACTTCGTCGTTGGTCATTAACAGAACCAGTTTCCCTGAATTTTGTGACTACACGAAGTATCGATGATTTATTCGGCACATTTCGTGTTTCAAAATGTTTGCGAAACGCTGAACGAACAGTTTAAGAATTAGTCTTCAAATAATGCTCCACAATAAATACACGCTCCGGTAAACTGAGCGCCATTTTAGAACTGTGTGAACTGACTCTGTACTAACAACGCCATCTATTGTGCATTATATGATGTATAAATAGCGCGAAATTCAAACATCTGTCTTTATATTTATAAGAGATATCAACCGAAATGTGGGTTGCGCGACTTTAGAAACACCCTGTATAACGAAAAATCCACAAAATAATGTGTTCAAGCATGACATACAATTAAAAATTTATTGATACGAAGATAATTTTAAAATAAATAATAAGAAATAAAGAAGTACTCTAAGCTAAACTTACACCACGATCGTCGACGGACAGCCTGAAATGGTTGTCTAAGTTTCCTTCCAGAATCAGAAGTTCCATCTGCCTGTTGGGACCTTCATCATAATCTACGACTGGCAAACGAATGCTAGCACCTAAACTGCTTGATCCTGCAAAAAGAATTCTGTTATGTAAAATGAAGATTAATTGTAAAAGTTAATTTAAACTTTTTCATAAAATGTATGAAATTTACGTTAGAGATAAGAAATTTCATTTTCATCAGTTACTAAATGCAAAGCAGACCAGCAGGGGATTTATATATTAGCGAAGGGAAATTTAGGTGGGGATGACAAAATAATACCATGTATTAACAAAGGATGATAAATAAAGGTAGTCAGTATATTGTTAATTTAAATGCATAAATTTAATACGGTAAATACACAAATATATAAGTAAGATTACGCTCTAATTGCAGAACAAAATCCAGCATTGTAAATCCTAAATTCGAAAATCCACCACTCTACCACGACTTCCAAGGTTCTGACTATGGCCATATAGTTTGTTTTTACAAATAACTAACAGTCCTCGTCGACCAGTCTGGCCGCTTTTCGAAAAAGTTTTTAACTTGCAAAAGTTTTCTTACAGTGGTTGTCGATTACATACACTGCAGGACAATAAAAGCTTATAATTCCGTCCAAGTAGCTCAACAGTAGGGGGTAGTCTGGCCAGTAGGAAAATCCGTGGTTCCATTTCCGGTTGGGCCAGCAATGTTCTTTGCAATAACGCCCGAATGAATTAACCCTACAAGGTCGGGCAGTGATATTGGGGTCCGAAAATAACCCTAGCAAGATTAGTACGGATTCAGTGGACTCTGTTATATTGAGCACAGATTTCAAATAGGGAGGTCAACGATCATACAGGAAGCAAATCTGTCAGATAAAAATCTGATGTGGACAGCACATGATTTTCGCTGCAGACTTATATTCTAGATATCTTTATTTTAATTCCATTTAATTCACTTTTAATTCAATTTTCGTTCTCATTTGGTAACTGGACTTAGTTTCAAAGCTGGCGTAGGGAAAATAAGGAAAAACTAAAATATCTCGAGAACAGCTAGTCCTAGTGTAATGGGGTTGATCTTATTATTTTCTTCGTTAAAAATTACGTATTAAACAAGCATTTAATGGACATATTTGAGCATACGTAGTTTTTTATTTTAGATTTTGGCAATTTTTACTGGCCATTTTGCAAAAAAAGCAGGTTATTTTTTATCAAATCGTACCAAAACCTAATCAGCACCTGGGTGACCCACAAGCGACTTATCTACCAAATTTTGTGAAATTCGGTCCATTAGATTTTCAGCTAGAGTGGATACAAGCTTTTGCGAGCCATTTCGCAAAAACAGGAGGTTTTTTTTTATCCCGAATCGTACCCAAAACTAATCAGCATCAGATTCGCCCACAAGTGACATACCTACCAAATTTTATGAAATTCGGTTAATCAGTTTATTAGTTATAGTGGATACAAAATCTGCACAGACAGACACACACACACAGACGTCACGCTAAAAATAGTTTTTTCGTATTCTAGATGTCTCGAAACGTGTAGATTCATCGAAACCTCGAGTTGCGATTTTCGACATGATTCCAATACTTTCCCTATACATTACCATGTATTGCAGAGAATGTAAAAGTAGCAGCAGGAGGCTAGCTTGAGCTAAAAATAGCAAGGGCCAGATTGTCAAGTTACAGGTCAATCTGACATTAGAGGAACGAGAATGTAGAGTTCTCTTCGACAATAAGAACTCGTAATTCCGTCTCAATATCTTGACGAAATAGCGTCCTCTGGTCAGTACAAAGATCCGTAGTTCATTCTTCGTTTGCATCAACAAGATTCTTAACAAACCATCCGCTGCACAAGGGCATGCAATCTACGTATGACACATACAAAAACAATAATCCACTCCACTCGATAAAATTTGACCGCTGCGTCAGTCCGGGTACGTTTTACGCTTCCATTTCGCCTTTAACATGCTAAAATGGACACTACATGCAATAAATCTATAAACTTAATTAAAACACTCCACACAAATTCAATTAAAGCAATTCTTATCCGATTCAAGAGATTTTTACATACAATGCTAATAACAATGAAATAATTATGCATTTCAAAAATCAAAATTGTATCTGTAAAATTCGAAATATTAGCTTGTGAAATAAATCTAAAATAATAAGCAGCTTAGTAGCTGCTATCTCCTGTTTAGAAATTTGTCAGCTCGAATTGATTTTAATTGGAAACGACGAAAAAAAAAAAAAAAAAAGAAATCAGCATTATACATGTCGAACTTATAAACAAATTCGATTTTTTAAAATCGCTACAAAGTAAATTATCTCCTGACTTCAAGCAATTACCGTACCAACTTTTTTGGCTGTGTGTAAGTTGAATTTTGTACAACATCGGACACAAACGCACAACCAAACAGACATTCTATTTTATTGCTATAGAAATTCGAACGTTTGTACTTACCTTCAGTGACATTTAATAGAAAAGTTTCATTCATAAATGTAGGTGTCCAATCATTTTCGTCAAGAATGGTCACATGTACATTTGCAAATCCCTACAATGAGAAAAATGTGTAAAATACTTTAACGTTTTAGAAAGTAGCATGTGAGTACATACATTTCATTCATAGTGCAAAACTTAAATCTATTTCTGATCTTGTAAACAGTGACTTACAGATAGATAATTGCAAATTCTACTTTAGCCAAGTTTCCTAGTCACTATTTAATATTTTATTTTATCAGTACTGATATCTTAGTGACTTTCCACAGTCATTATATATAAATTGGTTTGCATTATTTTTAGGTTCTTGAAAATTTCAGTGCTTAGCTAAATAAATAATAAGTAAATAAAAATTTGTAAGACTTCGAATTTTTAGAAATTAATTTGTTTTCTTTTCACATGTTTAAAATTTATTTAATACCTTACTCATTAAAAAAAAAATGCGAAACAAAATTCTAATGTGATGCCATATAAGAGAAAGAAATATGATAATACGTGAATATAACAAACATAAACATAACTGCTATAGTGTTTACGGAGAGATTTGCATCCCGTAAAACTAACGCAACAATTGGTTTGCCTTATATTTGTGACTCAAAATTTTCAAAAACGAAACCTTCTTTACCAATTTACTGGCCCTTTTTCTAGCTATGTCGTTTATAGTTCTGCGTCGATCGATAGAGGGTGCTCCTATAGCGGTATTACAAACCCTTTTTCGTTTGTAATAGAGTTTGTTGCTCCGCTTTAAGAACGCCCTCTATCGGAACAACTATCGACAAACTTAAAACAGAGTCCAAGGACCGAATTATTTAAAACTAAGACCAAACCCGGTCCGACCGGACACTTCCTAAGAGAAATGAAGCCAAACCATCGCGCGTTGGCCAATCCCGAGCCCATGCATACCTCTACTCTACACCTTACAGACGTGCACAAGTACTTAGACATAAATAGACGTCTTTTTTAAAGTGTTCGTAATGTGTTCAGAAAGTCTTAAAACGCTCATTTATATCTCACTTTTGGTAAAGCAATACTTTTTCTATTGAATAGTATGAAAAGGTAAATTTTTACCGTGTTATTTGCTGAATCAAGGGCAAGCACCCTGAGCATAAATGCTGGAGTTTCCTCTCTATCTGGTGACAATCTGACAGATAATACGCCAGTGCTTTCCTCTATTTGAAACTGGTGGTCATTATTGCCTGAAAGTATAAAATATTAATGAATTAAGTTATATGTCTGTAAATAATGATATAATTCATCTATATAGTTATTGTCTAACGCATTTGTATAATTCTAGACTCTTCAGAAGCATACCGGTGACCTAAATGACTTTGCACACGTATGCACTGTCTTCCAAAAGTTAAGCACGCAATGCAAATTATAAAATAGCGAATGCATCTGAATGTCATTGGGTAAAATATACTGTTGTGATCAACGAGAGTGTGAACATATCAAATCGCATGCAAATATCAATGGGGATATGCCCAATAAGGACATACTACTTGAACAATATGAAAATCAGGTGTGGTATGAAAACGACTCGATTGTACTTAAGAATTTTAATGCTCAAAAATTTTTTTTCGGAAAGGGTTAGTGTTGATTTCGAATTATATTAGCTTTGTTATGACACATAAAATGCGTTTGGAAGATTCTCAACGCTGGCGTGTTATTTTGAGGCTTGAGGCAGACAATCCATTAAGGAAGGCGCCATTAAGGAATTTATTTTCTGTGGATAATTCTGTCATTTCTCGTTTATGGAAATAAATGGAATAATTATGAAATCCATTACAGGTCGCCCTAGGGCTACAACATTCTCTGATGACAAGTACATAGTATTACTAGCCAAAAGCAATCGCAGGGCGACTGCACACCAGCTCTCTGAACAATGGCTGTCATAACAATAAAAACGTCGATATGCGTCAGAACTATGAGGCGAGGACTACATATCAAAGGACTCTATACCAGCAAATCGCGATTTTGTGTCCCTTTAAACTGCAGAATGTTCCGCTCACTACACAGAGAGGCATGTGGTTTATGCATAGTGGGGCCACAACACACTTTTTCATGAAGGTCGGATACTTCGTAAATGATCTGATACAGTAAATACTACTTCGTAATATAGTAGATACTTCGTAATAGCCAGGGCGATGGATTGGACATAGTGGACCTGTGGCTTGGTCGCAACTCTCCATGGACCTTAATCCACTGGAATTCTTCTTGTGGTGGAACATAAAGATATTGGTGTTTGAGACAGCTGTGAACACCCTGGAAGATCTCGTTGCGAGAATCGTTGTTGTTGCGGGCAAGATCAACACCATGCCAGGAGTCTGCGAGAGGGCGCGACAGTCTTTCATTTGCCAGTGTCGGCTGTGCAAGCAGTACGTATGTGTTGCCAGTGTCGGAAGCCACTATGAGCAACTGGTTCGAGTCTTTCTGATGCGAAGGGATATGTGAAACTCTTAATTAAGTCTTTTTTTTTCACTTTTGAACGATCAACGTGAATATGTAACTTTTATCTTTTCTAGCACTATCATTGGAATGTGGCCCTAGGTTTCATTGAAAATATTGTATGTCTTAATGTGTACTATCACCTCTCATTTTTTGTTGAAAGATTTTACAATCATCCTGCATATTTAAATTGGATTACTCGTGCTTAAGTGCTCTTAAACGGAATATACACAGATTACATATAAAATAGATAACATTTTCTTTACTCACGAAAGAAAAACAAAATTTATTAAACATTGTTTTTATTTATAATCTGAGAATAAGTCATACCGGCATAATCTGACAAGACAAATGCCGTTCGTCATCGAATGCACATTTGAATTCAAGAAGAGTATTACACAATAATTATTTGCTTTTCCCGGCTGTCCATTAAGCTGCTCTATGTCTTAGGATGAATCGGTCGGCATGGGCTTTCGACAATAATTAGTTGCAATTAGTAGCTACGCGTATAGCAACCATTCAAGTATGACAGATCATTGCCTTTCATATTGCCGATTCATGGATTTCATGCTACTAATTACTTTATTATTATTTTTTTACTTTTTTTGAGCGAATAAAGATCCCTAGAATTGTTTGAAGGACTATTTCATCCTTTTCTCCCGAAAGTATATTTATTTAAATTTAGAAATTTTTACATTAAAGGAAGAACGTTGCATTTTGAGAAGTACAAGGATACAAAGAAGTACAAAATACGATAATTAACTAAAAATATAAAAAAGTGCGAAAAATTATAAAGATACAAAGAAAAATAGTCCATTCCTACTAATTACTTTATTATTATTATCATTTTTACTTTTCTTGGGAGAATAGGGACTCTTAGAATTGTGTGAAGGATTTTTTCATCTTTATCTCCGGAAAGTATATTTATTTAAATTTAGAAATTGTTACATTAAATGAAAAACGTTACATTTTGAGAAGTACAAAGATGATTTGTGATACTTAAATGTCATACTATAAAAGAAGTCTTTAAATTCGCTATTGAATTGAATTAAGTAGGCTAAAATAAAATTCATATTAATGATTTGTGATACTTAAGTATTATATTAAATAGCAAATTATGATAAAGTACCATACCGTCAACAATGAAGTAGCGCAACTTGTTCAAATCTAGTTCATCCTTATCCGCTGCAGTCAGATGGACGACAACATGACCTGGAGCAGCATTCTAGAATATAAAAGACAGCGAGTACTTATTGAGATGTTTTTTCATGCATAAACTTAAAATTGTGAAGAATTTTTTACTATAGCACAGAAGTAATGATAGTATATATATATTAGTAACTAATCTTACAGCATGATAGTATTTCAACAAAAATTGCTAACTATATACAAATGTAAAACAAGCTATTTATAAAAGCTGGTGTAATTTAATCAAAGCATGAATTAGCATTGTTATGCTATTTCCTATACCTCTTTGACTTCAACAACGAAGTCTTTCTTCTCAAATACTGGACTGTTGTCATTAACGTCCTCGACAAAGATATTCAATCTAGTATTTCCTGAACACCTCTGGTTGCTTGATGTTACCTGTAAAAGTATATAATAATTAGAAATCAATTTCAGTTTCAAACATTGACATATATAAAAAAAAAGCAGATAAAAGAGAATGTGACACCTTATACCAATATATTGGAAACTGTTTTGTGATATGGATTTGAATCTTTGAATTTAGTAATTAGTTCAATACTTTCCATACTATAGAATATAGTATATCAAAAGTATTATTTTCACGAAAATTTTCGATTTCGAGATTTTGATGCTGCAAAAATAAGTTTTAGGACCTGCTGAACACGTTTTTAATATTTTTGTTTTTTACCCCTATAAATTTTTACTCTTTCTTCTTTTTATTCTTTTGGGGCTCTTATGTGTTGTTTTAACATTTATTTCGTTTTATTGGGTCTTATTTATTCTTGTTCGGACTTGACTCTTCTTATCGGGATACTCCTGTTGTATTTTGGCGCACACCAATCTTGTGTGTTACCTCTCGTTTCGGATTGGCTGAGCTGTTCTGCATTCCGCTTTCTGATTGGTTTTCTCGTAATCCAGGTCTTGAGTATATAACCCCCTCTGTTTTTTGCTTTTGCATCCACTTTTTAAATTAACGCTTCCAAGTCTAACGTTGTTATTTTTAAACCTCACTACAGAGCAATCTCTCATAACTTTCAAATCAAAATCTTTAACGAAAATATCCCCTTCAACCATGCTGTAAAGTACTTGGGCGTCACACTTGACTCTCGCATTACTTTCAGCACCCATATTTACTTAAAAATCCAATCTGCCAACGAAATTATTAAATCCCTTCATCCCATGCTCTGTAGAAGGCCACCCCATTCCCTGGAGAACAAGCTTCTCCTTTACAAACAAATCATCGCATCTATGATTTTGTATGCCTGTCCTATTTGGGGCGCTGCTGCAAAATCATATACTGGGAAACTGCAAGTTATCCAAAATAAAATCTTACGTATGATAACCAATTCTCCCTGGTTTATCCAAAACGAGGTCATACATCACGATCATAAAGTCTATGGCATTGAAGAGCATATTAGGTTAATCACCCAAAATTTCTACATTAAAAACTTTGAGAAACCTCTTGCATGGCAGATACCGATCTCAACTATAACCTCAAACCAGTTAACAGGAAACGCAGACCTAGACACATCACCTCTGACCCCATAAGAACATACAAGTCCAGAACTAAAAGAGCTCGGCTGCCTGACTTGCCTGCACTACCTACTACGGTGTAACTCAAAGTTTTTGATCTTGAGATGATAATGTTGGTTACAACATTCATCATCTCATCCTTTGACCTCGTGATCATCGTACAGAAATTGACTACGACGAGTCCCGCGACTTTTACACTTAGAACTTATCTTCTTTCAGAGAGCTTGAATACTCTCAGTAAACTCTCCTTTACAAATTTCTATTTGTCTACCAATCAACATTGGTGGTCCATCTTCCAAGATATTTTTGACTGCAGTTTAAGCCATCAAAAGACTGTTGTTGTTGAGACCCAGACCGTCCGACCTACCAGAAAGGTGTAAGGCAACTGCTTGGACGGCCGGGAAGTGCCACCCAATTTAGACCGGAACCCAGTGGGGGAGGCATCCACAGGGACCGTACCCTCCTTCCCCTACCACCAACCTCTCGGAAGGACTTACGGACACACATGTTTAATGTGATCGTACTCCGCGTGAACACGGCGGCAGTTTTTTGGCAGTGGCTGTAATCGAACCCGGGCCTACCGAGTGCAACTCCAGCGCGCTAACCAATGGGCTACCGCGCCCCATCAAAAGACTGTAAACCCTTTTCAAGTATACATCAAGAAAAGGAATGCATCACATCCATTTTAAATCCAAAACTATTTTCAAGAACATCTATTTCCAATGTGGGGATACGTGAGTTTTCTCACAGGTGCCCCGAAATACAAAAGTCTTGGACAGCCTTGGCCACTTCTTTTTTGGACTTCGGGTTTGTTGGTTCTCCTGCACTGAAAAAGGGGATCCAGCGCATCCTCGAAACAGCTATATGCTCCATTATTTTGTGTTATACGTTACTCAAAATTTTCTTTTCATTTCCACAAAGTGCATTTTACTTATTGGCCTCACAAACTGTTCACATATTTTTTTTTTTGCAACATAATCATGCTACATTTTATTCCCTTTCATGTTTCAATATCAAACATTACTAAAACGGATTAAATCATTGGATGCAAAATATTTGAAAGTGAAAAACATGCGAGAATTGAACTTTATATTGTCTTGTATTCAAATTTTATTTGCCTATAAATTTATATCCTTTAAAAATTATTTTTGACAAGTAACAACACATCAAGCAAATCAAAGCTGGTATTAATAATTACAATCTCATACAACTTTCATTACTCGAAATAATAAATAAAACTATTTTCAGGTAAAATGCAAATCGTAATATAATTTTTCCTATACCACTACTCTTATAATTGACACTGATTTTCCATAGAGAAAACGATCATTAAGATATTAAGTTTCAAATAACTAACACTGTAATCACAGAAATTAAAAGAATGTATATTTTATTTTATATATTACATAATCTTTCTAAGTATAAAATACATATACAATTTATTGAAGATTTATGTACTCATTGTTGAGTTATCTTTACCACCGCTCACATACATGCCTGCATAAACACTCACAACACACTACAAACATCATTAAAATCATCATTCACACAACAAGCATCATTCTAAAAGCCCTTCGTAAAACGTTCAAGAGGTCTGAAAATTTAATTCCATCAAAATTTCGAATTCGAAAAATTTGGGAGAGGGAATGCTTTATGCAATATATGTTCTAGCAACAATGTACCAGTAAAAGCAAAGATATGGTAAAGTAATGTACTAGTAAGAGAAAGTTACAATGTAATAAACATAATTAAAATACTTACCGTAAGTGTATACATTCCTTGTAATGTTGGTGGCATAGTGTCTCTATCTAAAGATTTCTTTATTTTAGCTGATACGTTGAAGGCCAGTGTATCGATCAAAAAGTTATCATTGGAGTTATCTTCAGTGATTTGGTAAGATATCTGGAAATTAACAGGCAACTATTAGTTATACATATAATTGGGTAATATAAAATAAATGTAACGCTTTTACTACGAAGATTAATTTCAAAGTAACTAAGATCAAATCTAAGATTTCAAAGTAACTTCCTTTTGAAGGCATTTAATACTGCCTCATGAGCGTTCCCTACAGTACTCCCCTTCTCGGTGAGTTAAGTCGAAGTCTAACGAAGTTTCTGTGGATTGCAGATAAGCAATAATATTAACTCACCGAGCAATAAGTTAGAGAGAAAGAGCGTTTACAAAGCAGCCGGTGGCCTTGTTGTGAGTCACAAGGCCCAGAGACGAACGGTGAATCGATATTAACGAATCTCGTAAGACTAAGTAACTCATTTCTACTGGTGCGATATCATGGGGAAGAACAGAAAGTACGTTTTAGCAATGATTAATGAAAAGCTGAATAACTGGAAAAAATTGAACGAAGGATGTTTCGTACTCGTCGAAAGTCACCGATGTAACTGTGAAAGCGAAATCGGAAACTTATCAATACCGTGATTTTATCCCGGGACCAAACGTGGTAAACACGCATCATATCATTGAGCTAAAGACGTGCCCAGCTCAAGTTATTAGAACTATATTGTTTTTGCTTCAACGTCATTTGCTTCAACGTCATAAATCTGCACTGTAAAACATTTGCAAGCATGTTGGTGAGTAAGGTTTCTGATAGTTATAATATATATATACATATATATATATACAAAGTGTATATGAGCTGATGACCAGAACTGTAAGGGGTTATGAAACTCACCAAAGTAAACAACTTTAAAATACAATGTGGGGTCGGAGAGCAACCGGCGAGCCGCGAGAGGGCGCTTTCTCTGGAGTGGATGAAACGTCACGCCAAAATGGAGAACACAGTAAAGACGAATAATGGAAATTTATTGACGAAATATTTACAACAAATGTTCAAATGAACGACCACCAACTGCAAGACAGGCGCCACAGCGACGACGGAGTGAATCGCGTACACTTTGGTAGATTCCTGGCATTTCACGAATGTCTGCAGCTGCGACGCTAATTCGGGCGACAAGGTCCTTTGGTGACTCGATGGGCGTCTCATAAAAAGGCGCTTTTTAGTAGTCCCCAGAGGAAAACATCTAGGCAGGACAAATCGGGAGATCTGGGAGGCCACGCAACGGGCACACAGCGGCCAATCCATTTGTAAGGAAAGGAAATGTCCATGTAGTTCTGTACAATTCTGATGTAAAGTACTGGTGCTTCGTCGTGCTGAAACCACATAACCACTCGATAATTTGCTGGTACAACACGTAGTCACCAGAGGATCGCCCGAATTAGCATCAAATAAGATATTAGTAACAAAGTGGATATTTAAAAAGGAATATCAATCATGCATAAAGCACTTTCCAACTTCAATGCAATTTTATTTAAACATCTCTAAAATGCGATGTAATCTTGGATAATATTGTTAAAATTATCACAATACTACATTAATTTATTATATTTGAAAACTTAAAACTCCACCGAAAACAAGGAACCTTATTCAAATGACGTCATTGAAATATAAATTTCCTGGTTTAAATATCTCTAAAATGCCATGCATTCAGGGGTAATATTATTAAAATTATCACAATACTACAATAATTTATTATATTTGAAAAATTCATCGGAAACAAATGAACTTTATTCAAATGGCATCATCGAAATATAATAAATCGGCTGACTCTCTCTATAAGGATTTAAGCAGCATTTCATTCATAAACTTTTTTCCATTCCTTTCATTCATCACATTACTGCAATAATTTATTTTATTAAAAAACATAAAACCATGGAGGTACAAGTAATTTAACTCTATGCTTAAAACTCCACTATGTTTTTACTCCACCAATGCATCACGTGATAATAAATATGATGCGTAAAATATATGTTCGCATATGAACAAAAAAGCTTTTTCTAATTGATTTCTTTCATTGAAAAACTGTGTTTTGCCTAACAAAAATAACTCTTTATTCCTTGAGAACTCAAACTAATTTTCCTAGAAGGAAAATTTAAACTTTATTAATGTACATTTTACAAGAAAATCTAATACTGAAAAAATAAATAATAAGCAATATTGAACATACCCTATCAAAGATGTGAGCATCTTCGACTTGCAAGTAGGGCAGAACAACGGAATCAGGCGGAGCATTTTCTCGAATTGCTGTAAAGTATTCAGAAAACGGGAACTTGGGGCACCGAATACTGGCGTCACTCAGCTGAACCACAACCTGAAAGAGAGGATTGAAATTAAATGTTGGCAACAGAAAAGTTGTATGGAATGAATACATCAGATGTACAGAATCAATCACTTCAAGAGGGTGGTGTACGGATCTCAACTCAAAAACTCTGGTCCTCCTTTCCAGGGGGTAAACAAATCTGTGAATTGTTACCGGATGTTCCCCCTCGGGCTCATGAAGCAGGCTCTTTCCAGGTCGCAGGGACGGACTGGCTTTTATGACCATAGACCCAGATACTTAGGCGACTGGAGTCGAAATTCTTCGAGACCACCTTCTGGCTACCGCTTAGTGAATGGTACAACTGACTTCGTTCGACTGATGAAAATCTCGTTTGGTTTTGGATACTAACCCTTTAGTCCACCACCCTCAGTCGGCTTAAACCTAAACCGATCGCCTGGAAGTACTGGCCAGTCTGTACAGAATCTGTACATTATTGTTTTGATTCGAGGTTATTAAAATGGGATATTTTATATTTATGTATAGAATAAAATTTTACTTAGTACCATATGAGCAAGAAAATGTGTAGAAATTATCGAACTTTTCCCCAATTATGAGTGGTGTAATAAAAGTAAGGTCACATTAAGTATAAACTAAGTATCTATGATTTGTAGCCAAGTGATAATTTAAATACTGACCTTATTATTGTGCTTAAATGCTTGAGTCTTTATTTCTAACTGAGTTATGCTCAATGGATCTATCGAATGATGAAGCCATTATCCAGGACGTAATTAAAATCTTCAATGGATGATTGATCTTTTCCCAATCAATCAATCAATTTCTTAACACTTTATAGCCTACTAAGTATAACTATAACACTTTAAGCCGATTCGGTGGTCGAGCGGTCAGGGGCATGCGTTTCCGTCTGATCGCTGGATTGCGGGTTCGAATCCCGCCAGCGGACATGGATGTTGTCATGTCGAGGCCAAGTTAGACTTCTGCCGTTCGGGGAGCCTTTATAAAAGTGAAGCTGCAAATCTTCTCCCCTTCGCCATGGGACCTAGGGGGTCTTGTGGACGTAGTGCGTAGGCGCTCCTTCACCACCACGAGGGAATTGGTAGTCTTTAAAGTGTTATTGTGCGTTACTAAGTATTAAAACACGTCCATTTCCAAAACTTAAAAACTAACACGTGACTACATGAGTAGTAGTAAAATTGATATGAGGCCAATCCTCAACAATGGCACTGAGTGTGCGCATTGATTTTACAGAATTAAATTTCTACTAAATATTTCTTTTGAACTTTACTCTCGACTTTTTTTAAGAAATTATTTACGGTACTTCTTAAAACACCCCTTTACATTGATGGTAGTGGGTCTTGTATCAGAAACTACGTATGATATTTATGGTGGTAGTAAATCTTCTCCGAATAATTTTGAGTACCAGATTTCAAAATAAAGCTGGCTCTGCAGCTGACTTTCCAAAGGCTTCATAATTTATCCCTGAGAATGTGATCATGAACATTATTCTGAATTAACTACAGTCAACTTACTCCAGCTTCGGAGCCTCGTGATTGGTCCATTCTGTTGGATGCTGCTACCAAGAAATGGAACAAAGTTTGTTGGTCAGCGGAGAGTCGAGTGGTCGTAGTGATTCGCCCCTATAAAAGCAAAAGAAATATTTACCACAGGAACTATAATACATATAAGAATATTTATTCAAGATAAATGATATTTTAGCAATATAGATTCAATTTTGCGTTGTTGTACTTGAAGCAATGCTGTTGTGTACGTGTTGCAGCTGCAACAAATACACAAATATAGAGATAATTATTTTATTAAACGAATTGTGAAGCGAAAGTGTGATATTTTAACTAGCGCACTCTAGTTTAAAAAATAGATTCAGTTATATAATAATTAAAAATATGTTTTTGGACTATAATGTTTTACAACTATACTCTTTTTTGTTTTAATAGTTTTTTTATTTTAAAATTTTCATAAATGCTCAATATTTTCCAAGCAGGACAGAAAAAGCCAAATATTTCCCCCGAGATACATCTGTTATCGGAAAGCAACCGCTATCTGAGGCACGCACGACTGCCAAGAACTCTTATCGCGTTTCAAATCTTTGAGGTCATTAATTAACCAGATTCCACTATTCATTGTAACATGAACTTTGGAATGTCGTTGTCTTTTGTAACATATATTAATTCTTTGGATTTGAAAGTTTGACCATCCAGTCCGTTATAGGCTCACAATATGAAGATACATATTTTTAATAACTCGAAAACGTGAGTAGATAGAAATCTGAAATTGGACATATCGTTGCCTTTCGTGATATATTTTAACTGTATTTGAATTTTGAAGCTTAACGGTCTTGCCTGTTCTGAGCTTGAAATATGAAGTTACATGTTTCTTTGGAACAGTTCTTGAACCGTAGCAACTAAAAAGATTAATCTCTGTTTCCTTCATTTGTGGTACTCGTTGTCTTTACTGGTATATTTTAATTCTCTGGATTTTAAACCTTTCTGATCTACTCCTTCCAAGAACCGTCATAGGAAAGTGCATATTTTTGAGGAAATTCATGCGAGCAGAAAACAAGTTTTAAAATGCCAAACAAACATTTATTTTGAAATATACTTAAAATGGATAACAAAGTAGAAACATTTTATTAGCTGATTTTATGTCATCCTAAATTAATGTATCCCGTTTCGTTGCTGGTTATTTGCGATATTGTTAAAATGTAGCTTTGTGCCAAAACATCACGTTATTCGAAAAGAAACAAACGTTAGACCACAGGTACCACAGTGAACTGCCCGTAACGAAATATAACATACATGCAACTTTACAAATCAGTGCGCCATTCAAGCAAAATTATTAAATTGTCATGGTGCTGCATAGGGCATAATGTCTTGATGTCTTAAAATTAAAACAACAGAAATCAAGATCTTATTGCTAAAACATTAATTTTATCCCACTCAGTTTTGAATTTCAATCAATAAAACTTACTGTTTCTCTATCTATATTAAATCCTCGAATAAGAGTATCTTCAGGACCAGTGATGTTATAAAATACAGGGCTGCCATTTGGCACTGTTGCTCGAACGTCCAATACTGTAGTTCCGGCTTCTAGTATACCATCAGCATTTACAGAATACTGGACTGAAGTGAACACAGGTGTTGGATCGTCTATGGTGTCCTTATAAACTTCAACCAGAAGATCGACGGTGCTGAAAAAGGGAAATATATGCTTTTCGATTATGTTTCTAAATGAATAAAAAATGGGTAAATGATTTTCAGCCTGCCTGTGGTTAGTGTTGTGTAGGATTCAATATAATAAAAGTTCTGACTGAGGCATTATGTTATTAAAACTTTAACATCAATTAGAGATATTTTGTAAGATCAAAACAACCCACATCAACTTTAAAATGATTATGGGCGGCCATTGTCGACGTATTTAACCACAGTCACACGGACATATTGAACCGTTGAAAAGTAGGCAAATGCTGGGACCTCGCGAAGCTCTGAGGGCTGATCTTCCGTATGCATTTATTATAAAAGTTTTCTGGGGGCACTAAAATTTGGTTTTAACTAGGATCCCAGGCAAGGCTTAAGACGATCCTATCTGAATTAATGAATATTTATGAGAATCGATTGGTAAAAGTGTCTTGAGGATTATATCAACATCTTTAGGATCATTATAATTAGTAGTTAATAAAGTTACTCCTTACTGTGCCTTGAATGCAAAAACAAAAAATCTGATGTGGGCAGCACATGACTTTCCGTATATAATGCAATGAATTTACTACTTTTACAGCAAAAAAATTGTTATTTTTATAGTACATACTTATATTCTTTCCAAGATATTGAATTTTCGCCAATTAGTCGTAATTTTTATTGATTTAGCGTCATTTTCATCCATGTGTGGGTGAATCCATATGGACGGTGAAAAAGTCATTCTTATAGCAGATAAATGACTATTGACCTTCAAATACAAAAGTATTACTCAAAGTATATTTTCTCATGAATGGAACGAGATAGATCCACGAGAATGATGTCACCAAATTTATCGCATAATATTGCATATGAAACGTGAACATGTTTCTCAACAGTTAATATATATATATATTTTTATTTATGGGATTTTTTGATAAATTTATTTGAAAAATGTGCAATTTCTTGAGAGCGATTCATGCTAGCTTTCTAAAGTTTATGTCAATCGTTTTCTAAAGAAAAATTACATAACATATGTCTATTTGTGTAACTTTATTAAAGGTTTTGATTTTTTGATGATTTTTTTCAAAATATCACTCGAAAATTTAGGGAGGTTCTGAACATTCAATTGCGTTTAAAAACAATAAGCTTCCAGTATTCACGAATTGTGATTTTTGTACCAAATTTCATTCAAATCGCTCCATTTGTTCGTGAGATATCGTCTCCACAGACTCACTGATACACACACACACATAGTTTCACACACACACACAGACATCACCTCAAAAATGTTTGATTCGTGATCAGGAATGATTGAAACGTGCTCTCCCGTCGAAAATTCCAATTCGAATTTTCGACCCCGTCACATAATGTATATAAGGAAAGTAATAAGCATTTGTTCATACTATAATAACAGCATTTTATTTATTCATATTATTAAAGTGAGTTGTCAGAACATGCTGTGATTATCACTATACCCGAGTAAGAGCTATCTCTAATTAAAGTGCTTGAAGATAAGTAATAGTCACAAAATAACCGGTATTATTATTTGTTCAAAGGAAATGTCACCATATAAAGTGTAGAAATAAAAATTAGTTTCACGTATTCATTAAAATATTCCTTTTTCTACTGATTAGCTATATTGTTTCTAACGTTTTCGAATAATATAGCTAATTAATTTGAGTTTTCTGCCAGTTTTTTTGCAGTAGCATTCTCTAAAAGAGAAACATAATAGACGTGAAAGGCATTGATCACGTATGTATTCAGTCACTATTTTGCATTTGAGATTAAGACTAATATATGGAGTGACCAGAGAAAGTTTTTACATGAGTAACTTGATACAGTAGAAATTGTGCAATAATGCGAAACCGCAATTTTGCATGTTTCCAAAGGGAGAAAAAAGCCATTTATTTATACCCTCAGTATGTACAGGGTGTCCCAAAAATGACTGACATATTTGAAAAATGCATTAAAAGAAAACAGAAGGCGATAGAAATGCAGCGTTTTCTGCATTGTACTTGGGAAACCAGGGAATTTTATTCAGGCAATTTTCAAAATTTGTTACTAAGGTCACCAACAGATGGCGCCGCTGAATGAAAAACTAATAAACGGTATGACCATGTTGCAAAATCGACAATACCATGTTTTCAAAATAACCACCATTTGCAGCAACAACATGGCACAGAGAGAAAATCTGAGAACAAAATTCGCAGACACCTGTGCACACATTTCAGCTGGAATGGTCAGGTCAAGAAATATCCGCTATTCCAAAGAATTAAACCATTTTCAACGAATAATCCAACAGCAACTTGAAATCTTTGACTAACATACGCTAGAAGAATGCTGAGTAAAGTACAGAATAGAGACAGTATGCGTTTCTCTGCAGTTATCACGCAATCTCAGCGCCATCTGTTGGTGACCTTTGTAACAAATTTTGAAAATTTGTTGGGTAAAATTCTCTGGTTTCCCAAGTACAATGCAGCAAACGCTACATTTCTATCGCCTTCTGTATTTTTTTTAATGTATTTTTCAAATTTGTCAGTCATTTTTGGGACACCCTGTACGTACGTTTCATAATACAACATTAAGTAAAAGTTATCCAAACTAAACTATTGTTGATACATCAAAGTAATTTTTTTGATGCTGTCTGATGTCTTCTGAACACTTTGGGTTATATTTTTAACGTTCTTTTAGATTCAGGGCTTATTTCGATGCTAAATGGTAATATAATATATCTGTTGTTTATTGTATTTGATTACGATTTTTCTGCTTATTATGATAAAAATATGACTCCGTGGTTTAGGAGAAGTTGATCAAGTTGAGAATATGCATTAAGTTAACCCAATTACATATAGTTAATTAATTTTGTTTGTTCTCAGGGCAATGATTAGAAATGACCTCACCATGTCTTAAGAACAGTCTAAGCAAGAATTTTGAATATCTATTACGAAAGAGACAAAATATTGATAACGTCATACATAATACACAGGGTGTCCAGTGCTATCGGTGCCCAATGGCTATATCCCCCAACCGTTAGTCACAGAGATACACTTCCAATTGCAAAAATGTTTTAAATTTTAAAATCCATTACTTTAGAAACAGTTTAAATCAATAAATGCATTTCTGAAAGAAATACGAGATATAAATTTTTATACAGTCCCCCGGTCCTACCAATTATATTTAGGAAAATCATCCCCATACAATTTTATGCAAAATAAAAAAAAAACATCCTTATACGACCAAAATTGATCGACTTATAGCTGTTTAAAGTTGGAGAACCTTTTGAGATGAGAAATAGTCAATACGGTCCCTGATTGGTTGGTTGGCTGAAACAGGACATTTTTATGCGTGGAAAAGTGACTTAAGTCATAAAGTTTAATGCTTCATAACTCGGTGAATTTTGGTCGTAAAAAAAAGATTTTTTTTTTGCATGAAATTTTATGAGGATGATTTTCCTAAATATAATTGATAGGACAGGGGGACCGTATAAAAATGTATATTTCGTATTTCTTTCAGAAATGTATTTATTGATTTAAACTGTTTCTAGGATAATAGATTTAAAAATTTAAAACAATTTTGCAATTGGAAGTATATCTCTGTGACTAAAGGTTGAGAAAATAGCCATTGGGCACCGACAGCACTGGACACCCTGTATATAATATACATATGTTACAGATTTCTTTTCATTATATAAAATTTTATTACTATTATGCACTTTATAAACTACTGTCTATTAGCGGTTTTTTAATAACGTTTTCCTTATCAGTACACTTATATTTGGCTACCTCGAGTTTTTTATTTTAACCTCATAAATTTTAATTGTCGCAGTTAATAGAGGTACATTTTAAAGTTTTGAATTATTTTATTGCAAAAGTGAAAGACAAACAAAAAAATTAACAAATAGCCTCTCCCTGCCTTCTATATGCGCAGTATTTAAGCTTTTAATGGTGGAGTCTATAACGTCCAATGATTGTTTTGCGATTTCTTTTAGTATGTAAGTATAATTATGTGCCTTCATATCTCTGAATACTTAACTTCATTACCTTATTGGTGAATGGCATCATTACCACACATTTTCAGATCACCTACGCAGTTTTAATCTTTATTCTAATTGAAATGAGTTGCTTATATTCATGAATAATCCATCATCTAATAAATCATACCTTGATAGAGGAAGAGCAGCTCCATCAGTAGCTCTGATCCTTAATGTTTCAGTGCTTGGACTCAAAGGCTGACTTGGTGTTATTTGGCCTGTCTTTCTGTTGATGGTGAACTGACTACTGGGTGGCTGCAACTCGTAGGTGATGAGACTGTTGCCGCCTGATGGACTATCGTCGTCAATTGCTTTCACAGTGTAAACAACTTCGCCAAAAGAAGTGGATAAAGGAACTCTCAAAAGGTGAGGAAGAGCTAAAAATTCTGGTGGATTGTCATTGAGGTCGTTCACGGATACCTGAAGAGAAATGTAGAGTTTTAGTGAATGTAGTTTGTTTGAAGTTTAATACTTCTGGCGATGTAGACATAATTTTATTGCATTTAATCAGTATCAGGTTTGAGTTAAGTCCAGCGTCCTGTTATAATTCCGAAATTTTACCAAGATGGCAAAACGAAGTTAGAACTATTTACATACAGAGTATCTAATGAAGTGAAACTTTTATTCACAGCACAGTAGTTGTAAAACAGTTTTAAAAATTTATACAAGTGCAAAATTAAGAGCGGTATTTAAAAGTTACTATTTCTACAATTATCAGAGATAGTTTCTAAAACAGAAGTGGATTTTATAATGAAAGAATGCATATAATTGTTAAAAAAATTATGTTAAAACATGATGCAATTCAAATGCATCATGAATATTCATTTAGTAAGGTTAACTTCATATAAATCTAATTACATAGTAAGTAGTAAGAGTGGTCGTCGATGCAATCGATACCGACAATCTCTAAGAGTAACATCAGATCAAGAGCAGATTTTTAATAAATCCTCGGAGGGAGAAGATTTCTCTATAAAATTCGAACTGCTGAATAATGGAATTTTTTAAATACTGCAGTTATTTCACATGCAACGGTACTCCCCTTCCGAGAGGTTGGTGGTAGGGGAAGGAGGGTACGGTCCCTGTGGATGCCTCCCCCACTGGGTTCCGATCTAAATTGGGTGGCACTTCCCGGCCGTCCAAACAGTTACCTTACACCTTTCTGGTAGGTCGGACGGTCTGGGTCTCAACAACAACAACATGCAACGGTACTCCGGCAGTCCACATTGCTGCTCTGTGCCCTAGGATGAGACGGACGGTCTGGGCTTACGACATGCTACGGTACTGGGAACATTATGAAAAAGTACGGACAATCGTGGTTATCAAGACTCTTTTGATGAGAAAGCTTATGCGGCAGTGGACATTCTATTTTACGTGGATATCTTATGAATTAGAGAACACTAATGATGGTAAAAGTTAAGCAATTAATGTATTTCACAAAAAAAAGTGTTCTGTGACGGTTCAAAAATTTTATCTTACTGCAGATGTAGACAAAAGTACTGGAATAATTTAGGCTATACGAGCAAAATGGCGTAAAATTTCGATGCATTGGAATTAAACACGTTTAAGATGAGCGCCTGGTATAAGGACAAATTTAGTTAAAATTTAGGAAAATGGGAGACTTTTGATAGAGGAGGTGCCGTATCTATATTTCCGTCGAAACTAGTAAAATTGACCTAATTCAGAAGTATCGCATCTTGGAGATATCATCTAGAAATTTTATTGCATTTACAGAAAATACATTTATACCCTAACAGCATTTCTTTTCACAGTGACGTAAGATTTACGTCACACTGTGACTTTGGGACGTCACAGAACGTCGCAGTACGTCTCGGCAATGTCATATTGAGGTCACAGGTCATTTTGATCATTTTCATGGTCATTTGTGACGTCGCATATTAACTTGTTTGTGACGTCACATTGAAGTTGCCATTTTATGTCGTCACATTGTTACGGGTTAATTAAATTGTGGAACCGTCACAGAATATAGTCACAATGAAGTTACTAATACGTAACGTCATTCGGAACTCAGACTCCGAGCTACGAGGTTGTGATTTTGTGAAGCTGCTGCTTTTTGATTGTGGTGACTTTCTTTGCTTAAGTTTGGCGTGTTATATCTAGTTACGATAGAACACGTCGGGCTAAGCAATTACAGCTTTGTTGTGTACGGATTTCTCGCCATTTTGGATTCGTGCTTTTTCAACTTTGGAGTGCCACGTGTGTTTTTCCCACGTGGTAGTGCTATTGCTTTGATCGTTTCTACGCTGACGACATGGATTTGGATGCATTCGATACGGAAGCTACTCGCGGACTTGCTGGTGAGCTAGACGAAGATGGACTGCGGCCTCTCAGGGATGCCATGATTGAATATTGTGATACTCTGCCCAAGGATGGATTGATGCCCGCTTGGAAGGAAGAAGTGAAAAACGCTGTGAACTTTTGTGCACTGGCAATCTACACTCTGACGCTACACATCAGGGAGCTACTGACGAATGGACTACTCGGACGGGACGAGGACCAAGTCTCCAAGATTCTGGGTTCGTTTCTTTCTGTAAATTCTTTTTTGTTGGTCCAGAATTTGGATAGGTTTTATGCTAGTAATTTAAATGAGATTTATAACTGTGAAGGAAGTAATTCTAGTGATGTAATTAAATGTAAAATGATAGAACTAGGCTTAATTAAAGAAATTAAGGATGAAGATAAACTTAAACCTGTTGAAAATCCAAATAAAAAGAGGAGGATAGAGGGGCAATCTACTATGGATGCTCCTACTAATAACCAGAATGGAGAATTAAACTTAAAATCTAATGACAAGGATAACATGGATTGTAGTGAAAAAATTGATAAAGATGTAAATGATAATGTTAAAACTAAGAGTTATGCTGAAATTGTCGCGCAACCTATAGTGTTCAAAAGTGCACCAAAACCAAAAACGGTTCAAAATAGTGACAGGCAAAATAGTGTAGTGGTTGAGAAAAAAGACCCAAAAGCGGAATGTTTTTTCATCAAGTTTAAGGACAATTACCAGGCTCTCCTTAAAAAATTAAATGAAATCTCAGGTAATAAAGTATCTGGCAAGCTCACAGGAGACATGCTAAAATTGATTCCAAATGACGCTGACGCCTATAGGGTTGTACAACGCCATTTATCTAGTGAGAAAATCCCCTTCCACAGTTTAAACTTAAAGACGGAAAGGCCCAAAAAGGTAGTTTTGAAGGGGCTACCAACAAACTATAACATTGAGGAAATAAAAATCACTCTAACATCCGAAGGATTAGATGTAGTCCGGGTTTCTCAACTGAGAAACACAAAAACGAGATTGCCCCTGCCGATCTTCTTAGTCAGCATTAGGCCTACGGAAGACTGGCAGAGGGTATACCGACTGACAAGATTAGGATACTTGGCTGTGAAGGTAGAGGCCTTCAGAGCACGGGGCTTCAAAATCTGCTACCGGTGCCAGCAATTCAATCATTCCTCTGAGAATTGCAGCATGCCACCAAAGTGCCTTAAGTGTGCTGAAGAACACTTCACACGTGACTGCCAAAGACCAAGGACAGAGAAGGCAACGTGTGCTAACTGCAATGGAGATCACCCGGCGAACTTCAGGCAATGCCCGAAGAACCCCTGGAACAGAGGAAAGGCACCGGGGTATGCCCCCCCTCCCCCCAAAAATCAGATACCCCCTTGGAGGCAAAAGGCCCTCGGTCTAAACCCTCAGACACCCCATCAGGACTCCTCGCACTCTGTGCCACAAGTTAAAAGAACTCAAACTTCAGCACCTACCAGATCGGTGCAAGAGCAGGCCCCTAAACCGTCGACCTCCAGAGAAATGACTGTGGAGGAAGTGAGAATAGCTCATGAAGACATAAATCAGAGGATAGCAATTGATAAAGCCGCCAAAGAGGCAAGAGAAGCAAAAGAAAGATTAGAAAAAAAGGTTCAGGAATGGCAGAAAACTAAACGCGCCCGAGAAGAGCTCGCGCAAACACAGCAGTTAGACAAATCGGCTGAAAAAAAACAAAAGACTACCGAGGTCCAAAAGGATACTCACAAAACAGATCAAACCGCGGTTGAGGCTGAGGAAATTGTAGCTGAGACTGAGGAAATGGAAGCTGAGACTGAACGTGCTGATAAATCCAATGATGAAAAGATGGATGAAATCCTCAACCTCGTCAGAGGATTTATCAGTATGTTCAACCTAGACGATATAAAACATCTGTTGATGCAGCTCGCTGAGTTAATTCAAAAAAAGAGCGATCCAATGCAAATGGTCTTTGAGGCTTTTAAATTACTCGCGGAATTTAATAAAAACAGTGAGAAACAAACCCGCCATGAATAGGTCCCAAAAAGAAAGTTTTAAAATAATATTTTGGAATGCGAACGGCATATCTCCAAGAATAAATGAACTTAGGAGCTACGTAAATGAAAATGATGTAGATGCCCTGCTAATCCAGGAAACTAAAGTTAGAGAAAACAAAAAACTAAATATAGCAAACTATAATAGCTATCATACCCTTAGCTCAAATATAACTGCTAGAAATCCCCATGGAGGAACAGCAATATATATTAAAAGTAATATTCCCCACGAGGAAATAAACAACATAAATCTTCAAGGTATAGAAAATACTAGTATAAAAATTAAAATAAATAATGTAAACCCATTTATCCTAACTTCAATATATGTCAAAAACATGAGTGGTATAAATGTAGCTGCGCAGCTGGAACTGCTTTTCTCGCGATATCCAAACACAATACTCGCGGGCGACTTCAATGCACACCACCGAGCGTGGGGCAGCAGGAGAGCCAACACACGCGGTACACAGATACATAGATTGCTAAACACAACAAACACTGACATCATTGCACCGTCGAGACCAACCTGCTTCTCAGGTGCCAATGGCTCATTCATAGACTTTGTCCTAACGAGAAACATAGAATACGCTCACACAATTGATACCCTGGATGAATTCGACTCGGATCATCTACCGGTACTGGTGACATTCGATTTGAACACTCCCCTTCCAGCCTCTCTGGGACAAGAGAGGGTGAACTGGAACGCATTCAAAAGAGCACTTTTCGAGCCGCATTTAGCAGTACCCAACATTATGAGCACGGCGGATATTGACTCTGCCACGCACACACTCACAACAGAAATCAAGAGAGCTATTGCATCTGCCACAACACATCGTGAGTCACCAAAAATGCCCACACTTTCCCACCATGTCAAACAATTAGTTAGGCAAAGGAACAGAATGCGTAAGACATGGCAGGCTAATAGAGACCCTACCCTCAAAAGGGAGCTTAACAGACTCACGTGGAAAGTCAGGGATAAAATTGTCGCAGAAAAGCAGCAACAGTATAAAGAGTTAATTGAATCCCTTAGCTCGGAAGACGTATCGCTCTGGCAATTCGCTAAAAGACTCAGAAAACCTCAAATTAAACTCCCGCCACTAATAGATGGCGCTAATATTGCGTACTCAGACGAAGAAAAGGCAGAGGCGCTTGCTAGGCATTACGAAAAGCAATTTGAACCAAACCACGATCTAATGTGTCAGGACACCCTAAGAATGGTTAGGCAAACTCTAAACAATTTCAGGAACTCCCCGGTCACGGCTGAGATTAACCCAGCCACCCCGCAAGAAATAGTAGAGATTATCAAAAACCTTAAAAACCGTAAAAGCCCAGGGCACGACAAAATCAGGAATATCGCGGTAAAAAACCTACCCTTAAATATAATATTTTACTTGACCATCTTAATAAATAAAATACTAGAACTAAATTATTTCCCCAAAGAATGGAAGGAAGCGATAATTATAGCGATCCATAAACCTGGTGAGGATGCCTCAATTCCAGCCAACTACAGACCAATCAGTTTGTTGCCGACACTTAGTAAAATTACTGAGAAAATAATTCTTAAGAGACTGAACACGCACCTTAGTGAGAATGACATTATCATTCCGGAGCAGTTTGGATTTCGGCCAAAACACTCCACCACTCATCAATTGCTGAGAGTGGTAGAGTACATTTCTTCTGGTTTTAATAATAAGACACCCACAGCTGCGATTTTTCTTGACATCCAAAAAGCCTTTGATAAAGTGTGGCACTGTGGATTAGCTTACAAATTGATCACTCTAAAAGTCCCTGACGCACTTGTCAAACTTTTAATTTCATACCTAAATAACAGACACTTTCAAGTCAGAGTAAAAAATAACTTATCTACACCCAAGCTCATTAAAAGTAGTGTACCGCAAGGATCCATCCTGGGCCCGACACTCTTTAACATATATCTAAATGACATTCCCAGGACCCCAGACACGGAGCTGGCACTCTATGCAGACGACAGCGCGATACTTGCAAAACACCCTTACGTCTCAGTAATGCACAGACAGCTACAACAACACTTAGACATACTCCAAACATGGCTGGAAAAATGGCGAATAAAATTAAATCCCAATAAATGTCATTGGATTTATTTCTCAAGAAAACGTAAACCTCCGCCTCCTCTGTACATAAACAACCATGCCCTAAAAGCGGAAAAATCTACTAAATACCTAAGTGTAACGATAGACTCCCACCTAACTTGGAAACTGCACGTAACGAACATAATCAAAAAAGCGTATATAACCATAGGAGCCTTATACCCAATGATAGGAAACGGAAATCTAAGTTATCAAAATAAACTCCTAATTTATAAATCGGTCATCTGCCCGGGAATGCTGTATGCAGCACCCGTATGGGGATATGCCTGTAAAACTACCATAGACTTATTAGAGACAAGACAAAACAAAACCCTAAGGATTATAAGGAAAGCCCCTAGATACTTAAGAAACTCGGTAATTAGGAAAGACTTCAAAATAAAAACTGTTAGAGCCCAAATCAAAAAGCTAGCGCTTAAATTCTACAAAAATCTTCCATCTGTCCCAAATGAACTATTATTTAATCTGCATGACTATGATCATCGCAAGGCTAAATCTCGTAAGAGACCCCGCTCGGTACTTAACTTTGATATTCGGTACTAGGAACGTCCCACCTTAATCAGTTGATATTAACGAAAATTCGCGATCTTTGGTTTTCTACAAAATGTTTAAAATCCTAAACTGCTAAAATGCTAGGTTACCCTCAGATCTGCATCAACCCCCCAAACTGCTTAAACTCTTAATGTGCAACAAACTGCCACACTAGGAGCTAGGACAAATAATAAAAACAGTAAATCAAAAACCTCGAACCTCCAACTATGGACCAATGAAATAAGGTCACAGTATGAAGATAAGAACCACACCTAGAGATTGGAGATTAAAGGCGCTTCGCGCCTGGTGCTCTGTTCTGGACGAAACTCTATGAAGAATACGTAACGTCGCATAGAAGTCACAAGTATGATGTCACATTGCGACCCAGGTGCCACATGACTACAACGTCACTGTCACACATGTGACGATCTTTGCTGTGAGGGTAGTGCTTACCTGTACAACTGTTGTGGCAAATTGGGGTTCTTTGGATTCGTCTCTGGCTTCAACGATTAGTTCTAGGTACTTTGTCTTTTCATAATCGAGTGGTGTAACAAGGGTGATTCTGCCACTGGAGCTATCAATTCTGAAGGCTTCTCGTTGAGTAGATCGAACAATTCTATATCGCAATCTGCAAAAGGGTAAAAAAGGAAAAAATAATTAACCGCCCATAATGTCAGAAATATTATCTTTAAGATTAAACATTTGTTCCACATCGACCAATAGAAAGTGATCTCATAGTGGAGTGACAAACTCTATTACAAACACAATAGTGTTTGTAGCTCCGCTATAAGAGCGCCCTCTGTCGATTGGCTCAGAACTATATCTTGAGTTTTTGACTATATTTATGAAATGAATGTCTCATTTATTAAACATATAGCTAGATACACCCTGATTTAATCTTATTCAGTTGCTCGAAAATTTAACATTCCAAAGTCGGTTTACTAGAACTCGATATACAGAATTGGAGGTAATAACACTACATGGCTTCTGTCGCTATCTCACAAAAAAAGCACATGAACCAAACATATAGGAAAATGTGTGGGAACGGAACTAGCGGTAGATGTGTATGACAAAATAACTTTCGTGAAACAATTTCGTAGCGTTAATCATGTGAGAATCTGATATAGATGTTGTATTACTTCAAAAGCAGTCCTTAAATATATATATAGATGTACAGAAATGGTATGCTATTTAACTACATGCATCTATCTGATATTGTGATTAAATGTACTAAGACTATTGCCAAAAATATTGATACTTCCTGACATCTAAATAAAGACAAATATGCAGGAGTATATTCACATGAGAAGTATCTATAAGGTATTATATATAAGCATAGCAATATGACAGATTTTTTGACTCAGCTGTTATGCCACATATTGCTGAACTTACAAAATTCCAGTGCAGTATGGTGATGTGACATTTGACAATATAGTATGTATTATAGTATTAAACTTTTTGACATATATTAAACTTTTTTGACAATATAGTATATATTATAACGTACGTAGTGTGAAAAATAGAATTTGCATGCATTCTCCGTAGTGTGAAAAATAGAACTTGCATTAGTCGTAGGGAGACAAATAGAATTTGCATTCTATTTTTCACACTACGTAGATTCAATTGTATATAGAAATCTGCATCCAAGACGGAACCCACCTTCCAGATGGTCCGGAGTCAGGATCATAAGCATGGACAGACACCAAATCTACATTTGCCGAGTTTTCGTCCACAGCTACCCTGTATCCAAACTTCTCAAACTTCGGAGGGTGATTTCTGGTGCTAGATACTCTCACCACCAACGTGGCTTTTCCAATATTCGATGCAGCCCCGTGGTCCCTTGCGAATATTTCCATTTCATACGTCATATTTTTCTGCGTCAAGGGTGGCAATGGATTGCTCAGGCGGATGTGTCCAGTCTGGGAATCAATCTCGAAGTGGCCGTGCGAATTTTTTATCCAATAGGTGATTTCGCCATTACTGGCGAGGTCTGGATCTGTTGCCACTACCTAAAGGAAATGATATCATATTTTGAGTATTTGAAACTTGCAATAGTCATTTGGTATCAAACAATTCAAGCGTAAAAATGCTCATATTTCCGATATTAATAAAAAAATCTGATGTGGGCAACACATGACTTTCCTTATATAATGTAATGAATTTACTACTTTTACAGTAAAAAAATAGGATTTTCTTATAGTGGATACGAATATTCTTTCCAAGACATTGAATTTTCGACAATTAGTCGTCATTTTCATTGATTTAGCGTCATTTTTATCCATTTGGCGAGATTTTCGTTAATTTGGCAACATTTCAAAAAGTCGCCAAGTTGGCGACATTCCGCCAAATTCGTCGCCAAAGTCTCGCCAAGCGTTATGCACTAAGAAATAAGTTTTTCTTACAGCCGATAAATGACTATTTGCGTCCAAATACAAAAGTGTTACTTAGAGTATCTTTTTTCATGAATGGAACGAGCTAGATCCACGAGAATGATGTCACCCAATTTATCGTATGGTATTACATATGAAAAGTGAACATGTTTATCAATAGGAATTTTTTTTTTTTTTGTATGACTTTTTGATATTTTCTTTTTAAATGTACAACATCTCAAAAACGGCTCGTGTTAGCGTTCTAAAATTTATGTCAATTGTTTTCTAATGAAAAATTACATAAGAAATGTCTATTTGCTTAACTTTATTAGTGGTTTTGATTTTTTGACGATTTTTTCAAAATTTCATTCGAAAATTTAGGGGGTTCTGAACATTCGATTGCGTATAAAAACAATTGGCTTCCAGTGTTTACGGATTGTGATTATTGTACCAAATTTGGTTCAAATCGGTCCATTCGTTCGTCAGTTATCGTCTCCACAGGCCCACTGACACACACACACACACACACATACACATACTTTCGCACACACACACAGACATCACTTCAAAAATGTTTGATTCGTCTGGGGATCAGGGCTGCTTGAAACGTGCTCTCCCGTCGAAAACTCGAATTCGAATTTTCGACCCCGTCACAATGCTTTCCTTATACATTATGTATATAAGGAAAGTAAAAATTTCAGAAAAACATAGACTGTTTGTAATTATCAAATTATATGGTAACAAAGCCTGTCTGCAAAGTGTCATAATTGATCAAACGGACAAAACCTACTTGCGCATTTCAGAAGCAAAAGCACTGTGCATTAAAAGAAATTAATGAAAATGCTAATTTATATTACTAGTAACCCTATAACTGTTAATGGCTTATCTAGCGTTTTTCTTCAATATACCCCTGCTAAATCAACAGAAATACAATAAGAATCAACAGAAGACAATTAAGAATTCAAAATCTCTTTGACATAATCAGAGTATTTTTAGAACATTTGCTTATGGTAATAAAATAGGTTGAGTGCAAAAATTTTAAAATATGCGAAACTTTTACATAAATAGTAAAACGCAAAAATATTATATATTATTAATCGGGAAGCGGAGATACCGAAAATAGTTTACTTTCAGACACCAATAATATTCCTTGTTCAGCTTAAACAGATAGGTGGTAAACTTTTCATTCGAGATTTATATGCAATTAGTTCTCAATAAAACACATATACTTAGCAAAGATTTTTGGCGTATACTCATTTCAAATGTAATTAATATATTCTAAACAATTTATAAAGCATGATTTTGTTTTGAAACTCTTTACTAGATGTACTGCATCTGGACTTCCTCGTATAAAATTTAAATTGGTATTGATATTTCGAAATTAAACTAATTTTATTGGTAATATGTGTATTTGCATTCTTTCAATGGCCAAATTTTCATATCACAATTTGATTTCATTTTTTTACAAAGACAGAATGATTTTTGAATTTTGAATTTTGTTAGAATTAAGTATGTCGACGCGGTGGTCGAGCGGTCAAAGGCAGGCGTTTCTTTGTGATCTCTCGGTTACCGGGTTGTGGGTTCGAGTCTCACCTGCGGACATGGATGTTGTGATGTTAGACGCGGTGTGTTCCGACCCCCCACTGGTGCACTGGGGCAACGTTATGTGAAGGCTAACAGGTTCACGGCTCTGGTCATTGTTTAGGATACATTGACTCTTCATGTTATATGTTCGGGATATTTATTCTGTTTGTATAACATATGTCTTATTCTCTGCCATTTGAAAAAAAATTAAGTGTTACATCAATTCTAATTAAAAGTATAAATGTGAAGTGTGTGTAAGATTATAAATTGCGGCAAAACATTTAAAATTAGCAGTTGTTCATTGTATGAAAAATTAATGAGTTGAATTGGTAATAATGATTTTATTCACTGGGCCATGTTCAATTAATCTTCCACTTTGGTCAGTTAAATCAATCATCAATTGAACAGCATCATTTCAGGGGTTAAAACAGTAAAAAACATAATATGCATAAATGTCTCTAATTATATAAATATGCTATTAATACTATCAATAAAAATAAGTATCTAAATAAAAAGTATCTAAATAATAATCTAAATAAGTATTACTGACTATCAATGACTATAAATAAGTATTACTGACTATCAATGACTATAAATAAGTATTACTGAATATGAATATATAAAACATAACGTAAATTGTTGAAAGATTTTTTTTTCACTCTGCCTCTTATTTTTTTTACCGCGATCTGCGTTCATAATTTCTACATTTTATTAACAGTTTCCATAGTTGAAAAGTGTTTATGATATTATTCATTCTGTCTGTCTATCTATCCGTTCGCACGATAACTGACGTAAAAATTACATTACAAACTGACATTTTAGTATGTCGTTAAGACGGTCTGTGGGACATATGGGAATGTAAATGAATAATATTACCCAATTAGTTTTGGATTGAAACCGAATTGAAAAAGTAAAATGCATTGGGGAAAAGAAAATGCAAATGGGACCTAATTTTTCAAACAATTTTTAAGCGCAGTTAAAATTCGCAAATTGCTTCAAAAATTTTAGAAAATATTCAAATTATTCCATAAAATATATATAAAAAAATTCAGCAAAATATGCTCGGTAAATAAAATAAAATAGTAATTACAACCATATTGTATGAAGAGATCACGTGACCAACTTCAAAGTAAAGTATGGAATTCATAATTTTTCCCTAGTGTAAAAATCGTGATTTTTAAAGTCCTTTTAATTTCATATTTAGTGTTGCATCCGTCCTAAAACCTCTTTGTTTTTACATATTTTCTATGCATCTATATTCTGTGCCAACGAAATTACAATATTTTTGAGTTTAAATGACCATCAAGCTTTGATTATTTCTACAATGAGGTTTAATTTTAATGGATGCAGAATGTAAACAAGCGATTGAAGGATGAATTGTATAGGAATTGTTGAATTTTTTCACGCAAAATTATTTAGCTCTGGTATCTGGAATAAAAGTGATATGAATGAAACATTCATTCCATTTACATAGAGAGCCAGACGATTTTTTCGATGACGTCATTTGAATAAAGTTCATTTTCTTTGATGAAGTTTTAAGTTTTCAAATATAATGAATTACTAGCAGCATACCCGTTCTTCGTACGGAGTATATAATATAAAGAAACTTATAATTCGCAATAATGTGCAAATTCTGTTAAAATATTAAATTTATTGCTCCTAAAGAGAAGTTTAAGAATATCTGTTCTCACTATGCAAAATTATCTTCACGGGCAGATCTGAAGAAGAAAATATCCTGGCTCCTTTTGTAAGCAAATTTACAGAAAAAAAGGAATTGAATCAATATATGCAACCCCGTTCTATTTATATTGCCGCAGATTAGAAAATATGCTAGTGTGTTAGTAGAATATTACCCGTATTACAATATGAGTCTCAAAAATATTTGCCAAAATAAGAGATGACGTAATAAATTGAAAATATCAATAATCCCCAAACTCTTTATACCAGAAGGTCGCAATTGATTCCAATATATGACAATATATATCAAAACATATGCCAATATACCTGTACTATTTATATTCTCGTAGATTAGAAGATATACCCGTGTATTTGTAGAAGATTACTCGTGCAACGTACAATATATGAGTTTAAACAATTTTTGTCATAATAAAACAATTGCATGATAACTTGAAAATATCAATAATTCCTGAATCAATAATCGCCAAAAATATCAATAATAATAACGTTTAAACCTGAAGACCGTAATTGATACTATCCAGTTAAAAATGCTATAAGAAAAAATCAAATCGTTCTTTTCTAAAATATATTTTTATACCCATATATTTATTATTCAAATCGAAAAAATAATAATTAAAATTAACAGACAGATTTAATTTAATTGCGTTTCTGAACAACATTATATAAAATAGAATCTTCTTCATAAACTGCGAAATTAAATAACCATTTTGATTTCTTTATACTTTTCATTGTTCAGTAAAAGCTTGTGAGAAATAATTCATGGGGATAGATATCCCATTTAAATCATGTTTCAAACAATTCATATTTTCAGAAAGTGGCTAATTAGCGCATAAAATCTCCCGTCAAACTCAGATATAAAGTTTTAATTCACTTTCAAAGCTTTTCGTTTAGCTAAACCACGGAGAGTAGAACTTCGAGGAAAAAGTTTCGTTTTTCATTAATATCTCGACAACTTCTAGTCTTAGATACTTAAAGCTTTGGCTACATTTATGGGGGGCTATTTTAAGGCTATCCACAAAATTTCATCAAATTCGGTTTAACCGTTTCCCCGTGATGATGAGACGAACGAAAGTTTGGTTTTTTACTGATATCTCGAGAACCACTGATCGTAGAAACTCCAAACATGAACTAAATTTTAAGTGAGACTATTTCCAGGCTACCCACAAAATTTCATCAATTTCGGTTCAGTCGTTCACTCGTGCTGACAGGACAAACAGACAGACAGCAGACAGAGTTCCAATTTTATTTATATAGACAAACTGTTAATTTGTAAAAGTGGCGCGAAAACCGTTCTTTTTGAGCTGTGCTATGAAATGTCGATACGACAACATATATAGTATTACACGTCTATGGAGGGGACAAGGAGATCACCGAACTTTTTATCATCGAATCAGATCAAACTTCGATGAGAAAGCATTTTTAACCCCAACCTCATTGCATGTGCCATTCTCTCGAAAGTAATACACTTCCCGAGACCTTACAACTTCAGGGCACTACTTTTTTCCATATTTTTCTCATTTTCAATCCCTTAAGGGTGAGCGTCTGTAAATCTTTTGCCCTATCCGCGCTTTGTTAACTTTCGCGGCACACATTTTTTGCCGAAATTCTGCTCAAACAGTTGCGAAATATTTTCAGAAAGATAAAATGCAATGCTTAGATTATATTAAAACTAAATTGAATACCCAATAAAACATAGAATATATTTTTTATTTCAATTCAAAATATTTTTGGTGCTGCCATCTGTTGTCGTAATTTAATTCATACCGATTATTTTTATTTTTTAATGAACATTTTTAAATGTCTATTCCCTCTAATACGCTATAAAATACAACAACAGATCATATATAATAAAGCCACAATCACGGAAACGTAATTGAACTTGGACTTGAACTTGAAGACAAAACTGCAGTCCTCAGTGATGTACATTCAGATCCCCTTGTCAAATTTATGGAATGAGAAATTACCTTTCCGTGATTGTGGCATTAGTATATATGATCTGTTGTTGTATTTAATACTGTATTAGAAGGAATAGATATTTAAAAATGTTCATTAAAAAAAAAATAATCGGTATGAATTAAATTACGAAAACAGATGGCAGCACCAAAAATATTTTGGATTAAAATAAAAAATATATTCTATGTTTTATTGGGTATTAAATTTAGTTTTAATATAATCTAAGCATTGCATTTTATCTTTCAGAAAATATTTCGCAACTGTTTGAGCAGAATTTCGGCGAAAAATGTGTGCCGCGAAAGTTAACAAAGCGCGGATAGAGCAGAAGATTTACTGACGCTCACCCTTAATATATTTTCGAACTCGACCCCAGGTGAAAGGATCCGGTGGGATATCTTGCTTTGTATTATCAAATCAGTCCATTCCACGAAGCAAGAAAGCATTTTTAACCGCGTCTTCGAAGAAGTCGAAAGTGCTAGAACGAGGCTCTCAAGGAAGTCCGAAACATCCGAGAATTAGGAAGCCATACCACTTTCAAAGTACTCGGCACGACCAGCCGCACTCCCGGGGGAAGAATTCGACCACCCTTGGATACAACCATCGACATATATATTATTACACGTCAATGGAGGGGACCAGGAGATCACCGAACTTTTTATCATCGAATCAGATCAAACTTCGATGAGAAAGAATTTTTAACCGCAACCTCATTGCATGTGCCATTCTCCCGAAAGTAATACACTTCCTTACAACTTCTGAACACTACTTTTTTTCAGGTTTTTTTCTCTTCTTTAGTCCGTTAATATTTTTCTCAGTGCAACCAGAATTGATGAATTATATCATTATTATATCTTCTTTATTACTACAATGTTGTATAACGTTCCTTTTTTTTCTATACCATACTTTCAGAGTATAAAAATATTTCCGGTAGAGAAAGTATTCAATTTTAAAAATACATTATGTACACTTTTAAAACGCGTGAAATGTGTATCTATCTATGTATGAAAGTAAAATTTTATGCAGCATTTTTAACCACATCCCTGTTAAAGTCGAAAGTACAAGACAAGTCACCATATCCTCGTTTGGCACTTAGGCCCTAGTGGATATTCTAAGCCAATAGGGCGTAAAATTGTTAACTAAAATTGATATATTTAATTTCATAAGTCATTTGTTTTATTTTGCAAATATTTGTAAAAATTTATACTATATTTTCTTTTTTGTTTAACCGATTGTAACAGGATAAAAATGGTACGGAAACTATGTTTTTAAATTTATATATTTTCAATTCTTCTTCGACGTAGACCATCCGACCTACCCGAAGGTGACGAAAACCCAGACCATCCGACTCGTCCAGGGACTAAGAGCAGCAAGATGGATCTACCCGAAGGTGTAAAGTATCTATTTGGTCGGCCGGGAAGTGCCACCCAATTTAGACCTGATCCCAGTGGGGCGCCAACTACAGGGACTGCACTCTCCTTCCCTTACTACCAACCTCTCGGAAGGATGTTCAGACTCTCATATTTAAGGTGACTGTATTCCGCGGGAACACGGGGGCAGTTTGGGCAAAGCCGGAAATCGAACTCGGGTTGCCCGAGTGCAATTTTCGCGCACTAATCACTGCGCTTTCCCACACCCATGTATTTTCTATTGCAATTAACTGACCGTTGAAGCAAGATGGTACGGGTATATCTTCTATCATTTTAGCGTGTTCATTTTTCTGTATGTTGCATATGTTGACCAAACAAACTATTATTTTTTGTAAATTGATTTACAAACGGGACCAGGATTATAGGAAAACTTAATGCTTCATTGGCGTCTGCACAACACACCCCAAAAATATATCTGGTGAAGCGTTTGGCGGAAAAGCACGCTGTCTCTTCAAATGCTCTACTTATATTCGCGAATATTAGAAGATATATCCGTATATTAGTAGAAGATTACACGTACTGCAACATGAGTTTTTACAATATTTACCAAAATGAAACAAATGACGTAATAAAATGAAAATATTAATAATCCCGTAGTCTTTAAACCAGAAGACGGTAATTGATTCCAATATATGCCGAAATGCAAGCGCTAAAACTGTATGGAAAGTTTTATCCGTACTACTTATAATGCCATAGATTAGAAGATTTATCAGTAATAATAATGTTTAAACCCGAAGACTGTAATTGATATTTAATCAAAAATGCTGTATCGATTATCTTTATTATTTAAATATATATATCTTTATTATTTAAATTGAAAAATAAAATAATAATCTGATTCAAATCGAGTTGCTAAGCGGCATGATATAATTTTCTTCAAATAAATTGGTGGAAAACATATAAAAATATCGTCTGCATAATGCTATCTCTATGGAAGTTTTAATTGTGTGTTTTTAATTAATATCAAATTAATGTCAAAAATGCAATGTCAATGAAATGGACAACCCCTGGTCCTGGAAACACAAAACATGGACTCAATGTTAAGTGGAGTTATTCGAAGTCTACCCCAAAAATTTCATCCAATTCGGTACAGCCGCTCTCCTGTGATGATGAGACAAATGCACAAATATACATAGAAATAAACAGACAGAATTTCAATTTTATTTATATACTAGCAGCATGCCCGTTCTTCGTACGGAATATATAATATAAAGAAACTTATAATTCGCAATCATGTGCAAATTCTATTAAAATATTAAATTTATTGCTCCTAAAGAGAAGTTTAACAATATCTGTTCTCACTATGCAAAATTATCTTCATGGGCAGATCTGAAGAATAAAACATCCTGGCCCTTTTGTAAGCAAATTTACAAAAAAAAAAAAGGAATTGAATTAATATATGCAACCCCGTACTACTTAATTATAGTGCCGCAGATTAGAAAATATTTCAGTGTGTTAGTAGAAGTTTACCCGTATTACAATATGAGTCTCAAAATTCTTTTCCAAAATAAAAGAGATGACGTAATAAATTGAAAATACCAATAATCCTCGTACTCTTTATACCAGAAGATCGTAATTGATTCAAATATATGCCATTATATATCAAAACATATGCCAATATACCTGTACTACTTATATTCTCGTAGATTAGAAGATATACCCTTATATTTGTAGAAAATTACTCGTACAACGTATAATATATGAGTTTAAACAATTTTTGTCATAATAAAACAATTGCATAATAACTTGAAAATAGCAATAATCCCTGAATCAATAATCCCCGAAAATATCAATAATAACTTTTAAACCTGAAGACCGTAATTGATATTGTCCAGTCAAAAATGCTATAAGAAAAATCAAATCGTTCTTTTCTAAAATATATTTTTATACAATTTATTTATTATTCAAATCCAAAAAATAATAATTAAAATTAACAGACAGATTTAATTTGATTGTGTTTCTGAGCAACATAATATAAGATAGAATCTTCCTCATAAACTGCGAAATTAAATAAGCATTTTAATTTCTTTATACTTTTCATTGTTCAGTAAATGCTTGTGAAACATAACCATGGAGATAGATTTTCCATTTAAATTCATGTTTCAAACAATTCATGCTTTCAAATAGTGACTAATTTGCGCAAAAATCCTCCATCAAACTCAGAAATAAAGTTTTAATTGAAGTGGACGTTTTAAACAAACGATTGTTATCCTTTCCGTTTAGATAAACCACGGAGTTAGAGAATAAAACTGCTAGGAAAAAGTTCCATATTTCATTAATGTCTCGACAACCCCTGGTTTTAGAAGCGTGAAACTTGGACCAAATTTATGGGGGCCTATTTTAAGGCTACTTACCAAATTTCATTAAATTCGGTTTAGCCGTTCTCTCGTGATGATGCGACAAACGGAAGTTTCGTTTTTTACTAATATCTCGAGAACCACTGGTCGTAGGAACTTAAGTCATGGACTAAATTTTAAGTGGGGCTATTTCCAGGCTACCCACAAAATTTCATCAAATTCAGTTAAGCCGTTCTCCCGTGATGATGAGACAGACAGACAGACAGACAGACATATTTTCAATTTTATTTATATAGATTGTAGTACTGTGAAAATTTAAAGTATATCAGCGCTGAATGTATCGCATTTTAGAGATGTTTATATAAAATATAATTTCAGTTGGAAAGTGTTTCTTAATCAATGCTTTATGCATGATTGATCTTTCTTGTTTTTATTTCCCGGTTTACTTCACTCTAATCCCATTAGATGGCACCACCACATTGGGTACTGCAGTTTAAACTTTTTGCTATCCTGACGAAGTTAAACTTATTTGGCGTTCATCTCTAATTTTATCTACACCGAAGAGGAAAATCAAGTATCTCAGAAACGATCGTCTGCTTTAATTCTATTTTTCGATCATCAATTTAAACCTTTCTCTTTAATTCTCTGTAATTTTTCAACCAACGATTTTCACCTTTCGCTTTTATTTACTGCTAGTACACAACATCATGTTATATAATATTTACAAAATACTAATGAAAGCTGCGAATATTATCCATATAATTTGTCATGCAATAATATGTTACTATTTGTCATGCAATAATATGTTACTATTTGTCATGCAATAATATGTTAAGATAAAAATAAAATGTAATATTGTCATGTAAATGTAATGTGGTTTTTACGTGCGTCTTACAGCGCCAAAAAATAATTTTTCATTCGTATCAATGGAACGAAAAATCTCAAAATGGCCTTGCTTGGCTGTTTTGGAATCGGATATTTTGCACGCAGAGTTTTTAATTTTGTTCAAATTTTGATTTTGTCTGGGTATCCTCAAATTTAAGCTGCGGAAGATGTGTAGATGCTTTGGTCTTTATATATAGATATCTGGTTTATATATGAAAAATACAGTTGTTGGAGCCCGAGAAGTATGTATAAGAAACCATGTTTTCGTGTTTGGCGAGCGCCAATCCGTGGGGATGCCAGTTTTAAAACTAGCAACCCCTCTGCTTGGCGATCGCTAAATAAGATCACTTGGCGTCTTTCACATACATATTTCTCGGTAGGTCGGACGGTCTGGGTCTCAACAACAACAACAACATACATATTTCTCGGGTTCCAACAACAGTTTACAATAAAAATAATATTTTTTTTTTGCCACACAATAAGTACACTTGCAAACGTATAAGTGAGTGCATAACCGCATGACAAGGAACAGCAAAAAAGGCGCTATAAATAGGCTTAAGGAGTCGATAGCCCCCAGCCAAACTGGCAACAAGCTGGCAAAAAATCAAAATCCAATGGCAGTGCAAAATTCAAGACAAAACAAACTATAAACGAGCTAGTAGAATAACAAGTAACAAAATACAATTAATTAAAAGACGCTCAATTTCACAAGAGAAATAATTTTGCATACTTCTTGAAACTACTTTTATTGTTTATTGATTTAAGAAAATGGTAGAAAAGATTTCCACAATCTTGATCCTGCAGAATTGATGTTTAGATATAAACTATTAAAACATGGATAATAGGGGTAAAAGTTGATTTCTATTTCGAGTATTATAATCATGGAGATTTGTAAAGATATTACTCTTCTGATTATACTGAATGTGCTGAAACATAAGCACATCTGAACGATAGTAAAAAATTTTAGTAACGGGCAAGATTTAAATAAGAATATTTTTAGTAGGAAAATAAATAGTATAATTTTAGAGTCAAGATGATGAGAGTTTACCTGAATAATAGTTCTTCCAGCTTGTGATTGTGGTGGAATGCTCACAAAGTACCTTTCCCTTTCAAACTTCGGAGGATTGTCATTCTGATCAAGTACTCTGATGACCACAGGCGATTTCGTTTCATACCGTCCGTCCAATGCGATGACCACAAACTCGTATGTGTCTTTTTCTTCTCTGTCCAGCACCTGCTTAGTGCAAACGTCACCAGTTTTGGGGTTCACAGTGAAAGGAATGGTATTGCGGTCAACGGCATAGGACAAAGTGTCTACGGAGTCACCACTGTTAGCATGAATCTGATAAAGAAAACGTTTTGATTGATAAAAGGAAACATTTTAGGGAATATACATTAATACATAATTTGGCTTACCATATAAATTGTTTTCTAAACCGGGATAACATAAAATAAGTAAATGAAAAATATATATTTAGGATTGAATACAGGAAATCAAAATTGAAATCTATTACATAAGACATTAATATTTTGAATTCGACCATTCGTTTCGTAAACGCGTTGCTAGTGTGAACTTTTAACGGAATGCTTGTTGTTTTCTATTTCTTTCATAAAAGTTTTAACATTCCAGATCCATGTTTATTTCACAGAGCATTAGATTTACATTTGCACCTACATTAGACCAAGTTGATTCAACAATTCTACCATTCTAGAACTTTCCTGTGTTGAAGAAGCAATCTTCCGAGACCTAAAGCACCCGGGATATTCTCGCCATCTTAATTTCCATCTTAACACCATCGGAATATAGGTTTCTGTTTTATTATTATAAACGGGGCTATTGGTAAAGTGTTATATTTTATGAATTCGCTATGAGTTCCAGTGTGATTGCAATCGAAGTTTACAACGTCGGGCATATTTTCTAGTAATATCATAAAGAATGCTAGAACCAATTTATGTAAAAAATATATAAAAAAAACAAAAACACTAATGCGATTTTCATAGCGATAGCAGTTCTTTTCCAATGGATGGCCTACACAAGGTTTTGTTTTGTGTTTATGAACTTTGCCTTTGCAGCTTCGTGTCTAAGCTAAATTACAAATGCATTTTATACCGTCCACGTGGAAGGACTGGCATTGTCAGTTCCCACAAAAGTTCGTAAAACATTGTGGTTTGTTTATAGAATGTTTCTAGCTGCCATTGCATATATCGGCTATTCCATGCTGAAGAACGCCTAATAAGAGCGAAACTGGTCCATGGATGCTGGTATTTGCAATGGTGTTGTCTTCTAGACTTGGCTCCTGTGAATGTTCTAGTCTAGAGACTATTGTGTTTGTTAAAGCATTCTTACGAAACAACCATAAAATAAAACTTACCTGCAAAAAGCAGTGTCCAGCCGGTAGATTTTCAGCCAGCGAGGCCGAATAGGACATTTGTGAAAATACTGGTGGGTGGTCGTTGGTATCTATAACTTCGATGGTAACCATCGCCAGACCATATAGTGACGTTGCATGCGCTGAAAAAAAACAGCAAGTTTGAATTTGTAGATACGTTTAAAACAATATAATTAAGTAAAATTAAATAACTTAATCCTTTAATTATCAACTCATTAATAGAGTTCAGGGAGATTTTCAAATACCTAACGCACAGAATCACTTAACAGTTGGTCCTTCACATTGGCGACCGGAGTACCAGGAAATGAAAAAACGGACTTTTTGGCCAAAAAGGGTGCTATGGTGGAACAGAGATTCTCAGATTCTCAACGCCTATAGCTTTTCATTCAGCGCAACTGTTACATTAAAATGCTATACAAAAAAGAAATTGAGGCAGAATCTCTGGAGGCATCGAAGGGAATGTCAAGGAGCGTCCTCAGCAAGAACATTTCAGTCGTTTCAGAAGCTCCTCGACGAGAAACAGTTGCCAGGTTCAGATTCCTGATGGGTCATGACTGTCTCAGGACCATCTCCATCGAATTGGACTTGCTGCTTCCCCGGATTATATTTTATGTAACCTAGGACAGCCTATGTCTGGAAAACATTTGGACGAGTGCCCTGCATTAGTGATTTTTAATTCAATCATTGCGTAATGCTGGAGAGCTCGCTGTCTAATGGCCTAGTGGCCAAACGACCGGCATTTGTAAACAGCATCAACTCATTAATTATGTACTGTGACAAATTCTTAACAAATTGTCTTACCATATAATAATTCCTTCATGTCATGATTAAATGACAATAGTAGAGTTTGAACGAGAGCGAAAATGTGCGAAATTGCACATTAATTCTAAAATAATGATTACAATGTTATGTGGCAGCAGCCGACTCTCTTCCTGCTAAAGACGTTGATCAAAGATGATAGGAACATGACCCGAATTATAAGTTCGGAGTGGAAGCCAGCGTTTGCTCTAATCTTATAATGTCGGTCTTGTAAGCAATGAGTCTCTGGTTCGGGCCTGGCAACATACGTCCCTACAAATGATGACCCTGGACGTTTGAAGCACGCAACCTTCTGTCTCCAACTATCTCACCTCTCAACAAGAGATGGCAGCACCACGCTGAGCACCACTCCCTTCCTGGCTGACCACGGCTGACGTCACGTCCGAGGTAAGACACTCCTCCCTGCCATTCAGCCCCTCGACTGAGTTTCGGATGGGCGCGCGCTGGGGTTTTCAGAGTGGCCCCTCTCCTCGCCGAAATTCGACCGGGGCTTCTCATCAGGGGTGGAGTGTGTGGCAGCAGCCGACTCTGCTCCTGTCAAAGACATCGATCGAAGATGATAGGAACATGAATCCGAATTATAAGTTCGGAGTGGAACCTAGCTTTTGCTCTAATCTTATAAAGTCGGTCTTGTAAGCACCGGGTCCCTGGTTCGGGCCTGGCAACATACGTCCCAACAGTTATAAAGATTATACTACAATATGCCAATATAATATCGTGTATATCCAACTGGAAAATTGTTTGAAACCGTAAGAAGAATTATATTAAAACGCTTTCAAAACTATGTGTCGTATTATCAGAAAACACAGAATATAAATTTTTATATAGCCCTCTTAGCGAAAAAAAGTTCGATTACATAAAACATTTGCAAAAATCTGAGTTCATTAAAAAAGTGAAAAGCTCGTGGTGTTATTCATGAAACAAAATTGTTAGGTCCTTATGTCAATTGGATGCTTGCAGCAAAAGCAAGTGCACAAAGTACAAAGCTTTATTTTGCGGTTGGATCCTCAATTATTATGAAAATTTCTGGGTAAGATCATGGTTTTCTGGCTAAGTGAGATATATTGTTTTATTCTTCATGATTTGATTTTGTAAATACAGATGTAAAACTAGCTATTTATTACAATAAAGTATACAATTATTTTTCAAGTAATTAGATATTTTGCTCTAAATCTCTCTTGCTTGCTCAAAAGCTCTATTTTGCTCTGTATAAAAAGATAAATTCTATATTTTTATGCAAATATCTTTCCACGTTTTGAAAACATTCTAGAAAAACTTTCTTTACGATTCAAATCTTTTTTCAATGTGTCTGGAACTAACGGTTCGAAAGAACGGCTGATTAATTATTTTGAAACACCCTGCATATCATGTTGAATATAAAAGAAAACCATGTTAAAAGTTGCTGGAGTTTTGAACATTTTATTCTAAAACTCACCAACTTTTAGTATTATCGCTAACTTTGCAGATTGGATTACATATAACCGGAATGATTCCAGTAATTTTATCTTATTAACCTATAAATTGAAACGAAGATAATAATGCTCTGCTGTTCAATTTAATGATCGTAGTTAGTCTTCTAGTCATCATCATGTTTGTTGACGTCTTAGAATGGCTCTGCAACTAATGTAGCGCGAAACGTTTTAAAAAGATTGGAGCCAAATTGCTTGCTTTGTGTTTTGGTTTAATAGAAAAATTTGTGCCTTTGGTATTTATTTTAAAACAATATATGCAATACGTTGCATGATTGTTGATATATTTCCGTTTTAAAACCGCTCGGCAGAAAAGATAAATATTACATTGAAATTGCATTGAAATTATTGAGTTTTTTTTATCACTTTCATTTTTCACTTCATTTTTATGTATTCACGAAAGACTTAAATCAAGAGATACTTTTTTGTTTTTTACCTATGTCATCTCAATCGGTTATTTTAAAAAAATTATATGTTGTGAAGCTAAATTTTCTGATATGTCATATTAATTCCATTCTTTAAAGGACATTTTATATACATGCTTAAGCAGTAATTCTATAAATCGATAGCCTATTAAAACGTTCCACTGTATACTTACAATCTCTGGCTTCAATGAGCAAGCTGTAGGACTTAGTCTTATCGTAATCAACCCTGTGTGCTTCAGATGGAAGTACGAAAATTTCTCCTGAGGACGGTTGCAGTTCGAAGATGCCATCCTCATTACCACTCTTGATGCTGTAAGTTACGGTATTGTTCTGGAGATCTCTATCAACAGCAAGAATCTACGATAAAAGAAAATAACGATAAATATTCATAATCAAATGTGTCCATCACATAACTCACCAAAAAAACTAACGAATTTTGATTTTTTTTTTCTGTATTAAAAAAAAACATACAATTGTGATATTTTACATATAGACTAATATGAACTCGTAGATGAGTAAGATAGGTTTAGAATTTTGATTTAATCCTTAGTTGATAAAATATTAATTCATTTAAAATTTAGCATTAACAGTATGGACAAATATTTAATGGGTCGAACCGACTTCCAACTTCTCTGTGATTGGTTCTTGGTGAAAATTTCAAGCACATAGTCAAGGGATGAACAACGCAACTATTTGTCATGAACAATCAAGATTATAATACGAGTATAACTATTTATTGATTTGACAATGATATGTCTTATTATTGATTCTTAAAAACAGAGTTTCGCAACTATGAATGCCGCGAACAATTGCCATTACAACGTTATTATTAATGCATTATCAATTATATGTCTTATTGGTGCCTTTTATAAACAATTCACAAAGTAATCCCAAAAACTAATCCAGAAATACATATATGCAGCAGACATATCTTCTGGAGGTTATATAAATGTTGTGAAGTTCGCTATTGGGAATATGGATTCCTAATGTTAACACTGGAGCTGTGAATTTTAAAGTAGTTGCAAGAAAGTCGGAGCATTTATGTTGTTACCAAGGTAGTTTGAAAATTATTATAAAAACAGAAAAGCTCCGTGAGAATGGCGAGAATAGTGGACAAGAGCTGAGCATCAAGTGTGATACCAATTAAAGGCATTGCACGAGGAACTTGTTAAAAGCAACCAGATTCGTGGAGAAAGGTATTTGAGTAAACTTATAGTCTCTTCATTTAAGCCCTTTCAAAATCATATTATTGAGATGTGCTGTATTTGTCTTCGAAATTTTCCCACTGTCAGAGACGTTTTTTGTTCAGTTTGCTATTTTTCGCAGACGCTTTTGTACCTAGGGAACATCTGCAAATCTCTTCTAACCACCATTTTTACTCCAATCACCATTTTTACTCCAACCACTACTTTTACTCCAAATCGCCCAATCAGTTACGGTCTATTTGTGTTATTTTCATGGCGTGCGTATGTTACATGCCTAATATTTGATACGTAATTTATCAATAAGATGTTTTTGCTGACAAAAATGTGTTCCAGTGTTGCATTTAAGACAGACGTTTAGAATGTTTAGAATTCTCTGGAAGGGATGAAAAATTAACCCTCTTTTCGGCATGTACAGACATCGCTTTGACTGGGAGTAAGGATGGCCGCTGTTGCACCAGCCTGTATATTTAGGAGACCTGGAGAACAAGAAGTCGCATAGTGTCACTTCTGAAGAGTAGAGACGATGTAGGGGCTTTCAGACGACTGTCATTTTCTTAAACGCTACTTTATAAATAATGTGGTTGGACACGTTTTCAAGATACAAAATAAATTTCTGTGTAATTTAGGTAATATCGTCAATAGTGTAACGACCATCTTCAAAAATAACTCCTGTATTTTACCCTACCAAAAATATAAAGAAAGAACACGACAAAATCTCTCAAAAGAACTTATAAAGAAACATGCACACAATCTAGATGCAGTCAGTCACGCCACTCAACATATGTGATTTTAGAATGTCACTATCTGGTACCCCCTCGACTATCTACTGCTGCTTCTTTGCGATACAGATAAATTTGGAAATTTATGAGTACCCTTCGTATTGAACCTAAGCAAATTTTTTAAATATTTTAATTAACGTTCAAGCAATTATTTTAAGCAATTATTTTAATTAACGTTCAAGCAATTATTTTAAGCAATTATTTTAATTAACGTTCAAGCAATTATTTTAAGCAATTATTTTAATAACCGTTCAAAATAATGAAAAATTAAGTTAATAATAGTTACAAACCCGGGATGTAGAGAGAGTTACCAATGTTAAGATTGCGCTTCCATTTCAGATAACAGTAACAATACACAGGTTTTACCCTTATTATACGCTCCTTTAGTATGGTACGTATGGCTGATATATGTAATGGCAAGAAGAAAACTTACTGCCTGCCACAATTTCGGGAGCCTCTGTAGAAAAGTAGGAAGACAGTGACTACATAAATAACTCGCTACCGAGAATTTTTTTTATACACTTATTAAGTTTCGTGGACGAATAGAAAGAAAGTAACTTGGTAGCGTGTTGTTTAGGTAGACACTGTCACCCCCTGAACCTCATTCTTTTCGCTCTTTACTGAAGGAAAAGCGATAAATTGAGTCCTGTCATGTAGCAAGTATCCAATTTCGTCCAGTATCCAATTTTAGCTCAGGTTACACAAGACTGCGACCGTCAAGTTCATAGGCACAGAACCCAATTGTAGGAGACGTTTATAAAAATTAGCATTATTCCCCCATTGCATGAAATTTGAAATCAGTTACGTACGTGGAAGGACTAAATATATTGGCTCTTATAGAGATTAAAAAAAAGTGTGGCATATAGTAAGTTCTCTTGCTGCCCTTGCATATATCAGCTAATCTTCTCTGACAAATAATAAGTGGAAACCATTTTAGTTCAGCTGTTATCTGAAATGAAAGCGCAATCCTAAGTTAATAATATTATGAAACATATAGATTCTGCAAAATAACTTCCTCTTATTATATACAGTTTGCCCATTTTATCCTGGTTGATAATTACCTTCAAACTACAATTAGAAATAAAAACATATATTCATAAAATAAGTTTATCTCAATTACTTGCTCATAGATGGCAGCACTACATAAACTACAATTCCTTCGAATTAGAAAACATTTTAACCACTTTATTTTTAATATTTTATGCATCAAAAAATATTTTTTATTACATCACAAGAAAAGTTCATTAGTGAAAAGGAAAATAATTAATATTTTTTTCTCTATCTTTCTTGAAGTTAAATATTCTCTTTATTTATATCTCGTAAAGATAACAAGTTTAGACAAATTTAGTGAATTGTGCCAAGTTAACATTTTGGTAATTAAAGCTATTGTGTTTCGAGTAGCCTGACTTATTAAATGAGTTATTTCAATTCTACATATCTTTACATCTTTATTTAAGGCAATTAAATTCTTAATTCGTAATAATAATCTAATAATAATAAATAAATCTAATTAAATACTTTAAAATATCTTGCAAAATTCTATTTATTTTTAACATAATTTATTATTATTTTGTGTTGCAACCAATTATTATTTTGTGTTATCTGTCTAAACTATGGAATGATCAGATAAAGTTAGTGAGCCAAGTGTAAGTGGAACAACTGTAATTAATCAATCATTTGATGTTAATTCTATTTAATGTATCAATAACGCAGTTCCATGTTCAATTTTAACTATTTAATCGGTATTTTTACAAAAACATATAGTTATTATTGTGTCATCACATACAATTTGAGTGTGTTTTTCCATTGAAATTTAATTGTTGTTTATCTCATTAAAAACACGCATAACATATTCAGATAGTTTTATATTCTTACTGAATATTAAGACATATAATTTTAATAAGAGTTTTGTGAATATTAAAATTCATCTAATAGAAATTTTGAACAAAGCCACCAATGGGTCTTATATATGGAAGATGAATTATTCTGGGGTATTTCAAAATCTTCTAGCATGTGAAGAATGCTTATTTTTTTCATATACAAACAGATAGTATTTCCTTTCCTCCTTTTCACTTTTATTCATACAATCAATACCTACAATCTATCTACAAACAATAATATAACAGTGAAAAATACACAGTACAGTTAGATTTTGTTTACCCTTTAATTACATAGATGGCAGCACTAACTACTTAAAGGAATTGCCTACTGATTTTCACATTAACTTTTCGACGATTGTTATCGTCTTTCAATTAACATAGTGTGTGCTAGGGAGAGTCATTATTCCCCGTCATCTCATAATATTTTGAACAAAAAAAATATATATATTTTTAAAAAGTCATAGAAAAACTCTTTATAATTGAAAATTTATTAAAATACAACAAGTAATAAATAATAAACATATTTCAAGTACAATTCAAACTGATGTTAAAGAACAAAACAAAAATAATTTGGTTAAAAGCAGCATACAATACAAAAATCATAATATGGACCTATTTCGAGGGCAAAAAATAGTGTTTTTCGACAAGGTAGACAAGAAGACCAACCTTCCCTCCAAAGCGCTGTCCATATGGAGGGGGGGGGGGGGGGGGGGGGGGTCCGGATCTACAGTAATTTTATTTTAGGGAGGAGAGGACATGAAAAATTAACAAAACGTGGAAAATCAAATACGGGAGGAGGGGGGGGGGGATTAATGTTTGCAAGGGGTCCCACAATTTGTTTAGGCGGCCATATTCACTCGTAAGAGAAAAATCGGCAGCGACTTATGCAAGAACAGCAAACGTGGCCACATGTGACTTAAGCCGGCAAAGATCGTTTTAAACGACGAGGGAAGAGAAAAGGAGTAAAATACCCGAAAGCAAGGAACAAGAAGTAGGACATAGTGAATTAACTGTTATTAAACAGTCGTCCAACAAAGAATTCGAATAATTTGTTCAGTTGTTCATAGAAGCTCAGTTAAAAAACCAGAAAATAATAAAACGGAGCAAACGAAATCGAAAAATTAAACCAGAGGTTTCACGCAGAAGAAAATCAAGGACCCTTATCATTAATAATGTATTTTGACTGAGAAACAATAGAAAAACTTTCAAGAAAATTCGATGAAATAGTCAAAACAATCTTTGCTTCAGAAAAATTAAAAGCATGACTAGAGGCCTAAAAAATACAGCAATTGCAGACTGAGATATGTCTTGCTTAGAAACATGGCTCACGTGCTCCTTAATTCGAAATTTAAAAGATATTTTTGTTTGACCAACATAACCAAGACCAACCGCATCCGCAAGGAATATTCTAAATATCCCAACTATTAGAGATAGGTTTTTTCCACCGATTTCGGTTGTTCCCTTCTTAATTGTTCGTGTTTGCTTCACTCGTAATTTTCATCTTTTTTCTGGTTTATTTAATTGATCATTTTCTCAGGAGAGAAGATTGTGCTTCTTGTGTATGATGGCTAAGATTTTCACCATTGTGCGGGACTGGGGACGTTTGCCCCACAAATGTCAGATCCACCTTCTAATGTCAGATTGGTGGGCAACAGTCAGTCTGATTCACCACTTCCTCCTGTTTATACCTCAGGGTAGCCTCCTGCTACTACTATTTTACCCAGGTTAGTATCCTTCTGGGTCGTTATCCTCTCAATTTGAAATAGGCCCTCAATCTTCCAGAGTTCACTGAATCCGTACTAGTCGCACTATGTTCCACTTTCAGACCTCCGACCTTTGCACTAACCTACAGGGTTGATGTGTTCAGGCGTCATTGTAAAGTGCCTAGGTGCTGCAACCGGGGATCGAACCTTGGATCTCCAAATTGTCCAGCCGACGCTCTACCGTTGAGCTACTGGGACGAAATTGAAAGTTCTTATCATCGAAGTTGACTCTGCACATTCTGATGGAAGACTGCGTCCTCCAGCAATGACAGTGCATGTTCAGTGAAACTTGACTGATACAGATGATATCGATCAAAGGTCACTCAGGTGTAATTGAAAATGAGCTTGCCGATTCAATAGCGTCCAGTGCCACATCCGACAATTCTGTTCAAACCTTAGAAATCCCAATTCCTAACTCTTCCTTAAAAAGAGATTTGGAAATGAGACTATACTTCAGCAATGGCAAGACAGTTGGGACTACTCGTCTAAAGGATGAATAAGATACGATTTCTTCCCAAAAATTCCATTTGAGATGAAAAGTTTTCACAGATCTCACCCAACTCTTCTCGGGACATGGTCCATTACCGAAGTTTCTCCAAAAAATTGGAAAAAAGCGATACGGATTTGTACGTGTGCGGAGAAAAAGGGACAAATCTACATATATAACGTATTCGATTGTCCATTACCGAAGAAATGGCATCTTGCCAGATCATTACTCTCTGAAAGGTGGTCCTCTTTGAAAGGTGGGAGAATAATATCACCGCCAATAATTGGGCACGAAGACGTAGTCAAAAGATTTTTACATATTTAGAGGAAAATGAAAGCTCTATTTGACTGTATATGCATCCTGTATTGTCCTGTATTGCATGCAATCGTTCATTAGGATAGTAGGTATTCATTGCATTGCGCATTATATGATTTATTTTTAATGTGTGTGACATAATTTTATTTTTGTATGTATCTTATGTGTTATCACTAGGGAGTATTAATATAATTTCAGAGCTCTTTTATATTGAGTAATGTTATGTTTTGTGTGTAATATGTATATAGGTTACTCAAAGAATAAGTAATGTTTGAGTTTAATGATATTTATGCAAATACTCGTATGTATATAACTATATTTACCTTTAGAAATTAGTTAGTACAGTCATATGCCATTTAAAAGTGTTTAACATGTATTATTTTTGATAGATCTAAACATACGACTAGATTTATACTTTGTTTTTGTATATTATACTGTGGGCAGATGAAAAAGTTTTAACTTCTATAATTGATAACTTTCTACGGTATCTGTAGTATCCTACAAATTTAAAAATAAAGGTTTTTATTTAGTATAGTCGAATATCAAATTCCTCGGCAAGGCATAACCAGGTTGCAAACCCAATGGGTCGGCCCCTCGCTCAGGGTGATTGATTGATTGATGACCTACGTAAAAAAAAAAAATACTTGAAATGGGTTTCAAAAGTCTTTAAATGTATGAAAAGGTAACAAAAATGCATACACTATTATCCAAAGAAGTTAAGATAATGAATGAGCTAGTTTCTTTGCGTTATTTGTCTCTATTTCTTAAGTGTTTCTAAAAGTCGTTTCTTTTCAGTTAGCTCAGAAAAAAAATATTTTCGTTCAGCCAAAAAGTATTTTTAGTCTGTAAAATCGTTTTTAGTATGAGTGGGTGAAATTCCTGTCCATACATAAGGACATAGATGAAAGGTAGAAATTCTATATCCATCCTGCATGCTTAAGCTCATTACCTGTTCCTGCAGCGCAAATAAAAATTCCGGTTTTTCACTTAAATGGAGGATTAATCTTGCTACTGCGCATGCTCTGTGTACGTACAGTGCAAGCTTCCGTCGGTCTAATTGGTCTAAAGAAGGCTGAAAATTGCCTCTTCATTGTATATAGAATTATTTTCCTGCCAGACCTTTCATCATAGTGACCAATCCTGATATCTTCCTCTTAAATGCGTAAAATGTGCCGGCCACCATAAAACCATAGCATACTTAAAAGTACTCCATGTACCAGCGCTAACTGCGGGGATGCACATCCCGCCAGTTACAGAGGCTGCCCTAAATTCCTAAAACAGAAACCCATACCCCCAGAGATTTTAATTCAAACTCAGACTTAACAGAACAAAACCCAGACTTATGCTAGCAAATTTTCATCAAACCCGAAGACTTCCCTGAGCTCCCAGAAAAGTCCCAATACCCTGATAAACAATATAAAGTAAATGGTTTTATCGAAAAATTTATAGTTATTACCCCAGCCTTTGAAGCCAGATACCACCCTAAACAAATTTTACAATGTTTTACTAAAATTTTACCTCCTACTGATATAGACAAGATTCATGTTCTGTGTGCTAGTCTCTGTGAGCTAGTAGTATAGAACTCAAATCCTGTCTCCTGATTGACAGCTCAGGTGAGCTCAGAATCCCAGCGTTTTTATAACGCAGCTTTTCACTGAAGGCCAGTGCTACTCGGAGCATAATTAGACCCTGCCCACTTAATGCCCTTCCTTTATTTCTCGAGGAATTTTGAATCCTATTCGGAATTCGAGAGATCTAGATTGCGATTTACTACAATCTGGATCCAAGAGCGTCTCCCGCTTTGTATATTTTTCTTTTCAGTAACTTATATTTTATTACTATTTCCCAACCTCCCATTAGATTTGGAGTATAAAGGCAGCTGGAGCTGTCATAGGGACTTCGCAAATTTGAAATCCTTGAATCCTTGAAAAGGGATATAGGATTAAGAAGTTTCTTACCTTGACGACAGGCTTATCTGTACTCTGTTTTTCTGTAATAGCTCCGTGGTACGATAATCTGGTAAAAACAGGAGGATGGTCGTTCCGTTCTCGCACCCAGACGTTCACTTGTACTCCGATGCTGTTGTTTTGGGGTACACCATCGTCGGTCGCTCGGGCGATGAACGAGAAGCGAGTTCTGGCGTCCAAGTCCTTCTTAACATACACAATGCCATTGTCTTCATCGATCATAAAAAATGCTGCCATAAATAAAATTAGCAATTTAGAATGATTATAAACATTATGGTAAAACACTTAATGCCTTATAACTATTTTTCGAACAAATTACCGCAAACAAAATAGGAAAGATATGCCCAGAAGATCGTAATGTTATTATCGCTTTTTAATCAAATATCTCACAAATAGAACGTTCTTACTACACAAGGATGACGATATAATATTTGTCACATTACACTGCATTTGTTAAGCTAATGAATTTATCCATATGTCTATTTTGATAAATTAATTCAAAGCGAATAATATATAAAAGGCAGTTTATGGTAATAATAAATAAGTCTCATTAGATTTCGAATGAAAAGTTACAAGAACAAAAAATGATTGCTTAATATATATGGCAGTTCCTAAATTTAATATACTTTTTATTATCAAGTAAATTCTGGAACTTGAGATTGGCTTTCCATATCAACGATCTCGATCAGATCAAAGTGATAAGATTCACAGATTCCAATAATCATATAGACTTTTGTTCGAATTTTACAAAAGATAAAATAATACATATACATAATAAAATATATAAGACTTTTTACAAAAGATAAAAAAATCTCTCGATTGATATCACGTTTCATAATGTACCCTTTTTGGTGGGAGGGGTGTTATTCCCCCATCCCCGAATAGGGGCTATTAATGTCATTAATACAAAACTTGCATCGTGCTCATTAAGCTATAAATAAAAAACCCTTATAAGCACAATTATACCCATTTTGTTCTATGCTGCCATGTTGAGAAAATATAACGTATTAAATAAATTTCGAAGTTCTCGCTCGAATTTTAAAAAATTATATCTAGTTCTAGATTTTTCTTTAACAAAGTCGGGTAAAAGTTTCGTTAAAATCCTTTAATATTTGTGGCATCTATAGTGTGCACCAGAAATCGAACATACGACAAACGGACATCCACTTTAAAAATAGTTAAAATGTGTTCACAAGGTCTCTAATATTGGCATGAAAATCTCGAAATCGAAAATTTTCGTGAAAACAATACTTTCTCTATATTCAATATTATGAGAAATTAAAAATGTAATTTCATTGCTGTGAAAGTAGAGGTAAGTATAATACACAATTTTTTTTCTTAATATTTTAATTGACTTTTAGCATCAAATATATTAATAATATTTCCTCAGTTATTTCACATATTAATTATATGTAGTATACTACATTTCATTTCATCTATGTTTATTATTGAATGTCTATCTTTTGGTTTCTCTATTCCGTATACAAATTCACAGTTTTTGACGAATTCTTTTTCTCAGATTTGTTATGGTTATCAACAGTGCTGGTAACCCCGTCCACGTTTAGAGTTACTAGGCCCAGGGGTTGTTGAGATAATGACAGACGATTTTCGCTTAACCTTTCCGATATAAATAATAAAAAAAATTATATAAAAGTATTTTTTTTTTATAAATGAATGGTATTTTTGATTGCGTTATATTAGTGGCGATTTTGGGATACTAGATTATGGGTATTATTGCTATTTTCGATTTAAGACATGTTTTTACTTTGTCAAATAATTTTTGGTACTCTTCCGTTAGCTGGGTACCAGACCAAAACTGCTGAGCTTTAAAGTTGACGTAGTCATCGACAAGCTTAAATGTTCACTCTGGTGGACTTTTATTTTTATATGCAATTAAAAAAAAGATCAATTTATACAGAAGGCATGAAATTGTAAATTTCGTTTACAATTGCTGAAAATAAATTTGCTTTAGCATGCAAACGTCGCCACATAAATTCAATTAAATAAGATTCTAAATATGCATAACTTCATCGGGTGATCATTTGAACATCGTTTTTCTTTATGAAGAATTCCATTTTTTTGGAAAAATTGAATGTTTGCCTCTTCGTCTTTAGGCAATAGCCAAATTGTGTAGTCCATTTTAACGTTTTAAAAAGTGACTAGTTTTTCTAAGAATAAACTTATTTAAAAAAAAAAACGGTTTGTTTTAGGCTTGCTAAACATGTTAAAAGATAAATTCTTTAAAAGTTGTTAGTAAATTATATAATTGTGTTTAACCAACTGTCGCAAGGGAATAAAAATGATACATTTTGGAGCATTGACCAAACCTCATACTTTTTGTAAATTTGCTTACAAACTGGATAAGGATGTTTTATTTTTCAGAATTTTTCTGTGCAGCTAATTTGTATAGCAAAAATATAGATTCTTATATTTCTAGGAGAATTGTATGAAATATTTTAACAGAAGTATTTGAAGGACAATATCATTTAGAGCATTAGTAGAATTTGCAAATATTTTAAATTAGCAGGAACGTCGGGTATATCTGCCAGTTAATTAAATCTTCGAAGTTGATAAACATTTCTTTCTTTTAACAATAGGCATTCTTAATTTGACAAAAGGAATATCAGCCAATACCGCATACTGGTTACAGAGATCATTTCTAAATTTAAACCTTATTTTTTCAAACTTAGCATACCTGTATCTCCTCCTGATAAACTGTATTTTATCTTGTCTCCATCTCCATCAAAAGCTTTCACGTGGCCTATTTTGGTTCCCCGCGCAGCAGTCTCCTCCGCTCTGAAATCATACGGCAATCCCACGAAATCTGGAGCGAATTCGTTGATGTTTTGTACTTTAATGACGACGTTAGCAGATCTGCAGGAGATAATTTTAATTTAATATTCGTTTGAGTAAATACATAAAAACACAAAGTTAATTATATGAAAAAAAATCTATAAAGTTATTAGTGGTGGCTAAGTTATGTCTAACATTTAGTTAACATTAACTTTCACTGGCAGCTTCAGCACCAAAAAATCTAAAGTTATACAAGAAATGCACGTTAACGCATGCCAGCTACATCTACATTAGTTTACAGGTTCCTATATATAGTACTGTGTTTTTCATCTAATTCACGTTTATACACTCCCCCTGTAGCACCAGAACATGCAGAGTACGCTCAATTTTAGTTACAAAGAACGTACGGAAAATGTTCACTTAGTATAGTGCTCTTGACGTCTATTTATCACAATGGTGATAATACAAGTGTAAGACTGACGCTACAGTAAGTACCTTTATAATACGTACCTTTATGTTACGTTACTTTATAATACCTTTATAAAACGTTCCACAAATGTGTGTTCCTAACATAACAACCGGTAACACACATGAAATATATCCAGGCATGGGGCAAAACTCTCTACGAGAAGGCTTACTATAGGATATCGCAACTATTACAAAATTTGCTTTTGTTATACTGACAGATATACAGACAAAACGTTTATTGTGATGTTCCGAAGATTACTGATACTGTATGCCAAATTTTACGTTTTTTTTTTTTTTGCATTGCAACCGCACGTTCTCATTTGTATAATCAGAATACTGTTTTACGTTCCATCAAAACTTAGTCCCACTATAGAATTAATGACACTTTTTTGAAACGTTCTGGTGTTCTTGTGACGTTAGAACCATTTTGCATGTATATAGAGAAGAAACAAACGTATTTTGGTATGTTAATACACCAGTTACCAGAGATTTTACTATCACTTAACTTAAGTTCATATGTTGCATGGAAAGTTGTGCTATTAACATATATTTTGGTTTTGTAATCAAATGGTTAAAACAAAAATTCTTCAAATCTTGAAAACATACTCAATGGATAGAAAGTTCTTCATCAAAAATATTCCTAACTCAGCGGTATGTTTAATTCTGGATCTTGTCTAATAAATGTTATTTCTTCAGTCAAAGTTAGTCTAATTGCAGGATACAAAGAACATAATGAGTCAGAGACGAGCTTTTCCTGGATTGGCCTGAAAACTTGATTACATATTTTTTTTTATAAAAAAGAATTGGTGATAGTCGACAAATTCACTTATAGTACGTGTCTCAAGTGTGTAAGCTGTTCTTTAAGTAATGCGATTAATAAACAATAGGCGACTAGACTAATAAACAATGCTAAATAAACAATACATATATTTATTATAAATACACATGGTCTTTTTAAAACAAATAATTAGTAACGACTGCATATGTTCCAGTTTACCATACATATTATAGTCGTATGATCCAAAGCAATTTTCATTAATCTCTCTAAGATTGTCTCCAATGTCATAATACACTTATCCTTGGAAAATTCCATAACGTTTTTAACCAGAATGCCAGCATATAGTATGGACAATTATCTATACCCACCACATACGGAATGATAGCTTAGAATTACTAATAAACAATGCTAAATAAACAATACATATATTTATTCTAAATACACATGGTTTTTTTAAAACAAATAATTAGTAACGACTGCATATGTTCCAGTTTACCATACATATTATAGTCGTATGATCCAAAGCAATTTTCATTAATCTCTCTAAGATTGTCTCCAATGTCATAATACACTTATCTTTGGAAAATTCCCTAACGTTTTTAACCAGAACGTCAGCATATAGTATGGACTATTATCTATACCCACTACATATGGAATGAGAGCTTAGAATTACTAAAAATTTATATTTTTCATGAATTTCACAGTATTTAGTTTGGCGATTTTGGACTCCATTTTGGCATGTATAAGCAAGTAGAAATGGAGCGGTAATGTGCAGTACAGTCCGGCGAACACGCAGGTACATACCTGTGCAAATTAATTGGGACAAAGTAAAAAAATCACTCTTTTTCAAAACCTATGCCTTTATATCATTCTATGCCTTTGTATACACTGATAAATACCTGTATTAGTATGAAGTATGCCCTCCTTTAGCAGAAATTACCTCTTGAATCCGTTTTGGCATTGATTCCATTAATTTAGTTCAAATATGTTTGAATTAATCATCGTGGAACTACACTTTAATAGCATTAGTTATCATGCAGTCTTTGGTTGTACAGTCCATTTTACCTAAACGTCTCTTCAAAATATTCCACAAGTTTTCAATTGGATTCAAATCTGGTGAATTGCTAGGCCAATCAAGTAAATTAATTTTATTTTCTTGCATGAAAGTCTCGACCAATTTTGAATTGTGACATGGGGCCAAGTCATGCTGAAATGTCCCGTCAAAAGTTTGCAGGAATGGAACAATCTTACCTTGTAATATTTCTATGTACTTGGATGAATTCATCATACCTTGAACAGGAACAGCTTCCAATGCCATTTGCTGTGAAAAAACCCCAAAACATCTATGTTTCACAGGGTGTTTTACACTTTGTTACACTTTGTAAATATATTCCTGAATTACACTTTTACGAATTTATAACAAAATATTCGGTATATTCCCTTCACTCTAATTACTTCAGTATCATTATTTTTGAACAACCTTTATATATTAGACGGGTTTCTAAAACTTTGGGCAGATCGACAAATTTCTCTTGAAAATCGTCTTATGCTCAGGAAAAGTGTTGACAGTTAATAAAATGTTTCTGGTTCTTGCAACTCGTATTATAATTGATGTTCCTATGTGTTCTTTGTCTTCGAACGGTAAGTATAGAAACTCATGTAATAAAATCATCTTAGTCTCCGTCATTGATAGAAAAATTAATTAGGCTTTTAATTCACTATAAAGTATAAAAATGTATACCCGATTCTGGCTGGACGTCCACCGTCCACTGCAAAAACTGTAAACTCATGTTGGTCATTGGCTTCGTAGTCAAGATTGGAGATCAGAGTAATGGCGCCAGTGGAATTATTCACTAAGAACACATCCTATAAGGGAAAATGAAATATATACAGTTATAAAATACATAGAATGACGTTATGGAATAAGAAAATGAAATTGTGTATGAAATGGTATCATTTTGTTTGAAAGGAAGATGGCATCAAAATTAACTGGTACCCTCATAGCAAAGATCGTCACATGTGTGAACAGTGACGGTGTAGTCACCTGACACCTGGGTCACAATGTGACATCATATTTGTGACTTCAATGCGACGTTACGTATTAGTAACTTTGTAACTTAATTGTGACTATATTCAGTGACGTTTCCACAATTTAATTAACACGTGACAATGTGACGGCATTACAATGGCAATTACAATGTGACGTCACAAACGACTATGAAAATGACCAAAATGACTTCGCTGTGACCTCAATATGACATTGCCGAGACGTACTGCGACGTCCTGTGACGTCGCAAAGTCACAGTGTGACGTAAATCTTACGTCACTGTGAAAAAAAAATGCTGTTAGGGTAATTTAAATCGAATTTATTTATTATGTATTGAAAGAAAGTGAAATAAACATATAACATAAATATGCCTATCACAATTACTTTTTTATTTTCTGCAATTAATTATATTGAATAAATTCACTTTTACCAGTTACTATTTTGAATTAGCATTTGCAGTATTTCTTAATGTTTCGTGGAACTATTAGTAAAATTTTTTATGTATTTTGGCGAGTGGAATAAATAATTGTGTGCCATTGAATAATGTCTGCAATAACATTTTCTGTCATTTCTCAATGCTTTGAGGAATTACGCAAACTTGTTATGTATTTTGAACAGTGGAATAAATAATTTGGACTAGTACCATTGAGAAATAGCTACAAAAACATTTCATGTCATTTCTAAATGTTTCATGGAACTATTTGCAAACTTTTTTATTTATTTTACTCGATGGGATAATATAATTTGAGTAGCATCATTAAGAACTGGCTGCAATAACATTAACTGTCATTTCTCAATGTTTTACGGAACTATTTTTAACCTTTATTATGTATTTTGACCAGTGGAATAAAGTATTGGCTAGTGTAATTGAGAAATGACTGCGATAACATTTGCTGTCATTACTCGGTGTTTCATGTAACTATTTTTAAACTTTTATGTAATTTGACCAATAGAATAAAATATTCTGCCGAGTGCCATTTAAAAATGGCTGCAATACTATTTTCAGTCATTTCTTAATTACCTATAAAACAATTTGCAAACATTTTGTGTGTTTAGATTACTGGAATAATGAATTATGACTAGTGTAATTGAAAAATGCCTACAATACCATTTGCTGCCATCTTTCAATTCTTCATGAAACTATTTACTAATTTTTCATGTACTCAAACTTATTTTTGTGCGGTGGATAGGCATCGCATAAAAGAAAACGCATAAAAAAAAATTGCACAAAACTTCACAAGTAGCTATAAAAAATAGTTTTCGCAACACAATTAAAAAGTATTTTTTTATGCGGTGAATCGGGACCGCATAAAAAAAGTCTCACGTAGAAAATAACTCAAAACCTTACGAAATAACTAGGAATTGCTTATTTAAACGAAATCAAGACACGAGGCTTGGCAGCTACTTGGAATCTAGCCAAACCTTTTGGAATCTGATTTAGAAAATACACATGCGAACATTTTTAAATATTTTATTTACATATGTACTTATTTTACACATACAAAACTTTTCAAAACGTATAATCATTATCCTTCGTAGTCTGACAATAGGAATGTGAAAGCACTGTGAAGGACGTCAATTAATATTAGATTTAAAAATTAAAACACACGTAATATTCTTTTTTATTAAATCACTTTATTTAGCGGACTTGTCACTTGCGCAGATCAGAGACGACTAAAAAAAAGCAACTCTTTGCTCCCTTCAAGTAAACTTCTTCTACCTACTCGTTAAAACAAACAAAACAAAGCATGAGACTAGTCGCCAACTATCTCATCAGCAAAAAACCAACTCAGCGACCTAACGAGACACGCAGTCCGTTTCAGGAAAACCCGAACTAACACGATGCAGATGTCCTTCAATGTTTATTTGCGATCGATGCATTTTTGCTTTGCTACGCAAGACTTCCATCCCAATATGCTATTGCACATTTCATTTATTTACATGGAAATTCTTGTGCGTTCAACAATTAAATTATGCGATTATAGAATTCAAAATACATATGTAATGTAATTGGCTGACGCAATACTTATGTAATGTGATGAAATAGATATCAAAAATCGAAAAAACTAAATGGCCGATCAAACCTATTAATTTTTTTTATTGATAACTTCGTCAATTATGTTCCAATTTGATAGAAATTTTCATATACCGCACAAAAAAAAATCGCACAAATAAAAAATCGCACAAAAAAAGACCGCACAAAAACAGGCTTGAGTGTGTTCTGACGAGTGTCATTTAAAAATGGCTGCAATAATATTTTCAGTCATTTCTTAATTGTCTATAAAACAATTTTCAAACATTTTGTGTGTTTAGATTACTGAAATAAAGAATTATGACTAGTGCAATTGAAAAATGCCTACAATACCATTTGCTGCTATTTTTCAAAGCTTCATGAAACTATTTACTAATTTTTCACGTGTTTTGATCAATGAAATGAATAATTCTAACTGCCATTGAGTAATGGCTATGTTCTAGTGCCATTGAGTTCTAGTGCCATTGAGTAATGGCTATAACAGCATTTGCTATAATTTCTAAGAACTATTATTTGAAAATATCGACTTTGACAATTTTGCTGCAGTAACGTTTCTATCAATTTCTAAATGGAGCTACTTTGCAAACGCATTAATATTTTAATGTCGAATATAAAGAAAACAATATAGCATTATATATGCGCATGAGAAGTTAAGATGGAACTTACGTCAGATCCATTTGTATAGTATCTGTCAATTTTGCCATTGGGTCCTGCGTCGATGTCTTTGGCTCTGAAGAAAGGTGGCAAAGTTGTTCCTAAGGGCAAGTTTTCCGGCAGTTCCAAGGCATAACGTTCTGTAATGTATAGCAATTTAGTAAATAGTAATTTAGTATGTACTGATATAAACACCTTTTAAACCTAATGAAAAAGCACAAGAATAATACAAGAATAATACAAGAATATGCCTACAAGAAAATGAATAAAAACTTACCTTCATCGAATGTGGGAGTATTGTCGTTGACATCATCAATCACAATTACCACTGGTACGCTGGTATTGATGGAATTGCTGGACAACTGGTCCCTTGCAAAAACCTTGGGTGAAATATTAAATCATTGCAACTTATTAATATAATTTACAAAACATAAACATACTAATAATATGAAAATATTTTTTTTAAAAATGTTATGAGATTATCTATTTCTAACATGTAGAGATTGAAATTGCTAGACAATTGAGTGAATATGGAGTACTTCAATTTCAATTCAATATGAAATACTGCAAACAATGCCGGTTCTATTTTTCGAGGATTCGTCAAATTTTAATAGTTAAAAATGTTTTACTAAACTAAGCTGTGTACCAAATTTCAGCTTTCTAGATCAAGGAAAATATGTTAAAAATGCCATCAAAGAAATTGAAACTGGTAGCCACCCACAGTCATGACGAGTTAAATAAACGCTTTTTAAATAGTATAACGAAATATGGATATTTACATGGATATTCACAGGAATATCCCTTAAATCTAACCTTAATAGAAAATCAAAAAGAATTATACAGAATTCAGTTGTTTCAAGTATTTTGCTAAGGCTTTACACTTTATTATAGCATTAAATGTGAAGATTCATTCCCCCCCCACTACATAATGTATAGTGTAGGGAAAGTATTCTGGCTGGATCGAAAGTTCGAATTCGAATTTTTGATGAAGGAGCGCGTTTCAAGCAACCCTGAACATGGACAGAATGTTTTTGAGACGATACCTGTCTGTATATGTACATTAAAATTATTTAATGTACATTGTATATGTACATTAAAATGTATATTAGTGTGCCTTTGAGTTTGTGTACTGAGGTAACACGGACTTACAATTAAGCAATATCTCCCCTTATGTATAATCTTCCTTTATAATATTTATGGCAGATACGAAAAGCTTTAAATTAAGAAAAGCTTTAAGAAATTGATTAGAAAATTAAGAACATTTCTTAAACAAGTGCTTATAATTTGTTAAATAATATATCTCTTAATCTGAATGAAAGTAATAGAACATAAATGCATATCTACTAAAAGAAAAACTGTAGGGTACATTATTAAATTGTTATTTCAGTCAAATTTATTTTACAACTTTTACAAAAACACAAAATGACACCCCCAGTTTTAGTTGTATCTGATATATTTGTGGCACACAAGACTATTCTGTATCGATTTGTGACACTTTTGATCCTTTGCTTGTACTCAAAATGGTATCTGTATATCGAGTTATGTCACTTCTGATGTCATTCTCGTATACAAAATGCCATCTCTGTTTTGAGTTATGATACTGATGATGCTTCATTTTTACAGAAAATGGTATCTCTGTTTACAGTTATGACGCTATTGATGCTTTGTCCGTACACAAAATAGCATCTCGAATTAGAGTTATGATGTTTTGGATGCTTTGTTCGTGCACAAAATGGCACCTGTATTTTTGAGCTGTGACATTTTTTATGTTTTATTTATTCACAATAGCACACTTATTTTCGAGTTATGATACTTCTTACTAAACAGGTTCACTTTTGAAAATCGTTTTGATTTGCTCTTGCAAATTTTTGTAGCAACGCATGTGAGAGCTCTGACGAACCAATTATAAAGACACTAAAAGATATTCCCGTCATGCGACGGAATTAAAAATTTGCAAAGCATTGCTTCCCATTTAGCGTTCTTTTTATCAATTTGGTGACATTTTTATCAATTTAGCGACATTTTCGACAATTTGCCAATATTTAAAAAGTCGCCAAGTTTTCGACATCCCGCAAAATTTTTCGCCAAGCATTGCGGACGGGCGGAGAAATGGGTTATTTATACAGTCGTTTGTTATGTTATTTCCAATATATTGAATTTTCATCAGTTAGTCGTCATTTTCATTGATTTAGCGTCAATTTTATCAATTTGACGACATTTTCGTCAATTTAGTAGCATTTAAAAATACTCGCCAAGTTAACAATACGCTGCTGAAATTCGTCGCCAGAATTTCGCCAAGGGTTAAAGACGGAGAAATATGTTATTCTTACAGTAGATTCTTATATTTTTTCCAAAATATTGAATTTTCATCAATTAGTCGTCATTTTTACCAATTAGGCTACATTTTTATCAATTTGACGACATTTCATCAATTTGGCAATATTTATAAAATCTCGTTGGTGGGACAAATTGGCGATATTCCGGCATATTCGACACCAAAATTGCGCCAAATGTTACCCAAAGATAGATAGATATATAGACAGACAGATAAATCAAGGTGTTTATATTAAAAATAACATAATTTTGCTGATTGATATGGGCAATTTTACACAATCTAACCATAGTGATAGTAAAAGAAATCTGATAAGTCCACTGCATGACTTCTCCACAGATTAGGAAATTTCAATTTTGTGGGAAATAAGTACAAATTAAAACTTTCTTATTAGTATATCTAAGCTAAACTTATATAGAATTATTGTTATTACCTATTAAAATAAACATACCGAATTTTATACAATTCGCAAGATATTGTACTGCGACTACTGCCTATATAAAAGTGAAATGTATTCTGTTTGATGAACAGTTTGTAATAGTTACTAAACAAAAATGTCCATTTAATTTGGGTTTAAAATGATTACAAAAATGTATCAGTTCTTTGATGATAATAAAAATAGTTTTTCTTACTAATTTAGATCAGAAATTCCTAATATCCCTAGTAACAATTTAATATTGGCAGTCAATATTGGAAATATTAGACCAATATGAAAAATCTGATGTGAGCAGCACATAACTTTCCCTGCAGACTTATATCCACATTCTCCTTATATTAATTAAATTTAATTCACTCGCAATTCAATTTTTGTTCACATTTGGTAACTGAATGGACTTATTTTCGAAGGTGGTGAAAGTACGAAAACACTAAAATATCTCGAGAACGACTTGTCCTAGCGTAATGGGGTTTTTCTTATTTTTTTCTTCGTTAAAAATTACGTATAAAACAAGCATTTAATGGATGTGTTTCAGCATACGTAGTTTTTACTTTAGGTTTTGACGTTTTTTGTTGGTCATTTCGCAAAAAAAGGCAAGTTATTTTTTTCCGAAGCGTACCAAAATCTAATCAGCACCAGACCATCCCACAAGCGACTTATCTACCGAATTTTGTGAAATTCGGTTCATTACTTTTTCTGCTAGAGTGGATACAGGCTTTTGAGGGCCATTTCGCAAAAAAGGCGGGTTCTTTTATCCCAAATCGTACCCAAAACTAATCAGCACCAGATTCGCCCACAAGTGACTTACCTACCAAATTTTATGAAATTCGGTCAATTAGTTTTTTAATTAGAGTGGATACAAAATCTGCACATACAGACACACAGACGGACACGCAGACACACACACAGACGTCACGCTGAAAATGGTTTTTTCGTATTCCAGAGGTCTCGAAACTTGTAGATCCGTCGAAAACTCGAGTTCCGATTTTCAACATGATTCCAATACTTCCCTATACATTACCATGTATTGCAGGGAAAGTAAAAAGTGGGTATTTTGGCGGAATTGGCCCAACATTGGCTTAAAATATTGGGCCAATATTCCGCCAATATTGGCGTTATATTGTAAATATTTCCAATGTAACACCAATATTGGCGTAATATTGTAATGGCAATATTTATCCAATATTGAAGTCCAATGTAACCCCAATATTTTCCCAATATTGAGATTGGAGATATTTCCAATGTACTGCCAAAATATACAATTTTGGACCGATATTGGGCCAATATTAAATGCTACTAGGAATCTTACGAACGATGCATATTATGACTTTGTAGGTTATGCTTCTAAATAAAAATCACATGTAAAATGACAATTTGTACAATACATTTAAGCATAATTATGTTTTTATAATTCATTCCAATTCAAAAGTAAAATGCTTGACAAAAAGAGCATCTACTATTCAGTATTCAAACAGTAAACAGAAAACAAAAAGTAAATAAAATGTTCAGTAAACAAAAAGAACATCTACTATTCAGTAGATGCTCTTTTTGTTTGAGCTTCTCGATAATCAATAAGATTCTGACATTTAATGATGAATGATGTACCAAATTTTATAGTTACTTAATTTATATAGTTACTTAATATAGTTACTTAATTTGTTCGAGGTATATAGAGAGATGTGGAAAAAATAAAATGTCTAGTAGTCTAGTATCTCGAAAACTGGTTGTGGCAGTTTCTAAATAATGGCAGTCATTCATTTCGGGATAAAAATATTAACAAAGCATTCACTAATTTTATGTCAGTATGTTTATTTTACTTTTAATATTTTTTCTATTTTAGATCCAAAATATGGCATATGTACTGAGCGGCGCATGTTACAGGGTTGTTTAGGCTGAATGGCTCACTTATACAAACAGTTCCGCAGAAATACTATTAATTGTCTGGTGTAATTCTGACTGTGCCTTTTTTAACACTTACTAACATTGTTGAAAAGTGTTTATAACTTTGATCATTCTGTCTGTCTATCTGTCCGTTAGCATAATAACTTCCGTAAAAATGAATTTATCGAAATCGCATTCTACCATGTTGTTGAGTTGGTCTGTGGGATGTTTGGGAATGAAAATGAATAATGTCACCCAGTTAGTTTCGGATTCAATACGAATGCATTGACTCCTATAGACTTAATTTTTTTAAATGTTTTTTAAGCGGAGGTAAAATTCACAAATTGCTTCAAAAATTTTAGGAAATATTCAAATTATAACATAAAATGTGTAAAAAAATTCTCAGGTATATATGTTGGGTAGTTTTAAGATGTGACGTGACTAATTGCGAAATAAAATATGGCTTCAATTTATTCAGCTGTGTAAGATGTTTAAAGATCGTTAAATTTATATTTAGTGGTGCAACCGTCCTAAAACTGCTTTATTTTTACATATTATCTGTATATCTAAATTCTATGCCAACGCAATTACAATTTTTTTTTATTTTAAATGATCACTAAACTTTTTAATTCCTACAACGAATCCTAATTTTAACGCTAAACTATAGCTTGCAGACTGTAAACAAATCAAGCGATTGTACGGTGAGTTGTGTAAGAATTGCTGAATTTTTTCATGCAAAATCATTTAGCTCTGTTGTTTGGAATATAAGTGAAATGAATGAAATAGCCATTGATTTTACACAGAGAGGCAGACGATTTATATTCCGATGACGACATTTGAATAAAATTCCTTTTGTGTAAGCACTGTCCTTTTTCAATGGAGATTTAAGTTTTCAAGTATTACTGCAGTACTGTGATAATTTTAAAAACATCACCGCTGAATGTATTACATTTTAGAGACGTTTAAATAAAATGGCATTTCAGTTGGAAAGAATTGTTGTTGTTGAGACCCAGACCGTCCGATCAACCAGAAAGGTGTAAGGTAACCGTTTGGACGGCCGGGAAGTGCCACCTAATTTAGACCGGAACCCAGTGGGGGAGGCATTTACAGGGACCATACTCTCCTTCCCCTACCACCAACCTCTCGGAAGGACTTACGGACCCACATGTTTAACGTGATCGTACTCCGCATGAACACGGCGGCAGTTGTGGCAGCGTGCAAATCCAGCGCGCGAACCACCGGGCTACCGCGCTCGAAATGTGCCAACAGCACGCGGTGTTCCCAGGCGGTCACCCACCCAAGTACTAACCGCGCCTGATGCTGCTTGACTTCGGTGATCTAACGAGAACCGGTGTTTTCAGCACGGTAGGGCTGTTGGCATCAGTTGGGAAGTGTATCATAATCAATGCTTTATGCATGATTGATTTTTCTTGTTCTATATGCCGTATAGATGGAAGGATCGCCATATCGATACAACGTCTGGTGCGGGGGTTTTGCTTGCACTAACTACCCTTGCTACAGTGCTGAATACAAAAGAACATATAAGTTTTTTTTCAACTTACTCTTAATTGGAACACTTGTTGGCTGCTTGGTGGATCACGATCAACAGTTTCAGTCAGCACCAGCTCACCCGTCCGTGAATTAATCCAGAATTTCTCTAAAGAATTGCCCTCTCCAATCCAGTATAATATAGACTGGTCCTTAGGTCCTCTGTGTAGATTCGTAGCATTGAGGTAGCCGATGCTTTCGCTCCTAGGGAGGCTTTCGGGAATTCTGAATTGATAGGTTTGGCGGTCAAAAGCAACAACTTCATCGTTCACATCCTGGAAAAAACAGTGCAATAGTAAAAACAATTACATTATACTCTGAATCTTACATAATAAAAGATGTTTGTCAGTGTTTCTGTTTGTCTGTGTCATCTATAGCGGAAAGACCAAAGCTTCTGACAGTGATGAAATTCAGTACTGGGTTAGCTGAGACCCGATACGACATACCTCGGCAAGATTTTTTAAAAATTCGCCTACATTTTTTTCAGTTATTTTATGTTTTAGAGCGATTTTGAGGGATTTCGAGCACATTACGGTTTCTTAGTAATCGAAAATATCATCACAGAGTTTCCATTTTGACTCCAGCGCAGGAAGATCGAAGCACGTTCATTCCAACGATCTTTGAATCGCATCTGGAGAATAATAGCTTCATATATATATATATATATATATGTAATTAAAGATTATTATGATTACTTGTAGTATATATATATATATATATACCCGAGAAATACCAAAGAAAATTGCTTGTAAACTGAAGGTAAAGGTGAAAAATTGCAAATCAGAAACCAAGTGTAGCACGATGAGCTAGGCCTTTTATAGGTCCCAAGAAGTTTGGAAATTGAATAAATGGAATATATATATATATATACATATATATATAAAGATTATTATGATTACTTGTAGTATATATATATATATATACCCGAGAAATACCAAAGAAAATTGCTTATAAACTGAAGGTAAAGGTCAAAAATTGTAAATCAGAAACCAAGTGTAGCACGATGAGCTATTATAGCACGATGAGCCTTTTATAGCTCCCAAGAAGTTTGGAAATTGAATAAATGGAATATATATATATATATAAAGATTATTATGATTACTTGTAGCATATATATATATATATACCCGAGAAATACCAAAGAAAATTGCTTGTAAACTGAAGGTAAAGGTGAAAAATTGCAAATCAGAAACCATGTGTAGCACGATGAGCTAGGCCTTTCATAGCTCCCAAGTAGTTTGGAAATTGAATAAATGGAATATAGTGAATATTAAAGGAATAAAATGAATAAAAAAAGCATTTCTGAAACCATGTACGTTATCAAGGTCCATACATGTTTCATTAATGCTGATTCTACGTTTCTGTGTACACAACTGTAAAATGTATTACAGAATTAATGTACATGGCCCGACGTAGAGGAAAATACAAAGTGTAAGAATATATATGTATATATATATATAAATATATATATATATATATATATATATATATATGAGACTTAGCCATTGTAAAAGATAAATCTTTAAGAACTATAATGTCATTTGGCACTAAATTCAGGTTACCTTCATGTAATAATTCTAAACAAGTGTTAAAGTCAATCAATCTGGACCTTGATAAATTTATTTATGGATTAGCTTCTAAATATGCTCAGCCTTTAGAGGCATTTAATATGTGGAAATTTACTATTTTAAGATCTATTAAAAATACCATTTGTAGTATTAATTTATCTAGATCCATATATAATATGGATAATATAAAGCATTCTGTTAATGATTTACATAGATCTTTTGTTATTACTTATGTAGATAAAGCCTCTAATAATTATGCTATTATTTGTAAAAAATTCTATATTCAATATCTGCTAGATTATTTAAAAAATAATAGTCTATTTAAAATTGATTCACACTCTCTTAATAGTATCAAATTGAAAATTATCAATATGTATAGTGATTTAGATATTAATAATAAATTTTTGACATTTCCATATATTGTGCTTATACCTAAATTTCATAAAAATCCTATTAAATTTAGAACTGTTACTAGTGGTCATAATTCATACTCTACTACTGCTAGTAAATTATTACTAAATTATTTAAATGTACTAAATAGCAATTTACGAGATTCTGGTGATAGCTACATTATTCTAAATAACAGTAAGGAATTCAAAAATAAATTAAAAACGCATGGTAAAATAATAGGATTTCAAACTTTTGATTTTAAAGATCTATTTAATAATATTAAGATCACTGATCTATATGATGTCATTTTAGCTTTATATAATGCTTATATTACTAAACATTCTAATCTTACAAAATTTACCAATTTTCCTAAGCTTCTCCATTTTGTTCTTTTCAATAATTATATCTTTCAAGGTAATAAATTATACTTACAAGTCTCAGGTGTTCCACAAGGTGGCTGTAGTAGCAGTATGTTAGCTAATTTATACCTATATCATTATGAAAAATTCTTTACTTCAACTGATTATAAAATTTATAGATATGTAGATGATTTGATTTGTCTTGTATTTACTGATAACTATGTCATAGATATAGATTTCTATCCGGATAATTTGGAATTAATACCTAATGAAACTTCTATTAGTAATAATGTTTATTATTTGGATTTAAATCTAATTATAAAACCTGCTCATGGGATAGTTACTAAATTATATGATAAAAAAGATTTTTTTAAATTTAATATTAATAAATTATTACCTTTTAATTCCTGCAACTCGATTCAATTGTTTAGAAATATTATACTTAATCAACTTTTTAGAATTTATAGATTATCAGATAAAAAATTTCATGCTTTGCACATTAATAACCTCAAAATTACCAGTAAAATGTATCAATATCCTGCATATTTAGTCAATAGTATAGTTAATAAGTTTCGATTAGCCTAAAATTCTCATATTCTCCCCTTATTATCTTATTTTAGCCGTACTTCTTCATTCTCCTGCAATTATATTTTCATCTTTTTATCTCGAAGCTTTAACAGTTGAATAACTCATTTTATTGCCTTTGCGCAGTACTGTTTTTATTACTCTCTTTGGCAACAGCAAATCACATCTTTTCATTTTGGCATATGGCAACGTTGATCCAGTCATATTTTGCTCGTCATGGTTGCGCTGAAGAGGTGCGTTTTGAGGTATTTATGTTTCCTTTATTGTTCCAATCTTTATGCTTGTCGTCCATATAACACAAGTTTATAGATAAAATCTATCTTGTGTTTCAGAAACAAGCATTTTTGTGTTCATTTCGAAAAGATATATGGACCCGATGAGAATTTTTTCGAAATGAACTTTTCGTAAGCCTAAATCTCCTCCATGTGCAAGCTTTTTTGCTTGATTTTTTTGTTTTCTTATTTGCATTCCTCATTTTTGAAATTTGTTGATTGTCTTTGTCCTTATGACTTGCATTATGCTTTATTATTTCCTCTTTTTGTCTTAATTTCTTTGTATTTGTAGAAAATTTTGGAATAGTGTATTATGAGTTACTACATACATTCTAACTTTGGATTTAATAATTTATTTTTATATATATATATATATATATATATATATATATATATATATATATATATATATATATAAATATATATATATATATATATATATATATATATTCTTATTTCGTCGAATTCGAAATGTAAGATTAGCACAATTCTATAGTTTGGCAGAAAGTTGTGTGAAAAACCCAGACCACACGACAGACCCCGAAGGCTTACTGTAGCTAAATGCGTGGCCGGGTAGAAAGTTGTGTGTATATCTTCGCATTCTGACAAAAAATGTTTCTCGAAATATTACATTATTTTATTTTTTATGATTTTTCAACAAACGCGTTTTCGTTAATGAAGTGATGACGAGCTTTCTCCCCGGCTAACTTAGCCCATGCCTTTTCTCTTAGAAAAAATATTACGTTCTGTTTTTTTTATTTTATTATTATTTCTGTTGTTGCTTTCCACGGTTGCGGTGTGCATGTTTGAGGATTTAGATCATTACGAAAGGAGGAATTGATTTGAAGGAACCATTTGTAAAACATTTCCTTCATATTTAATTATTTATTTTTAATTACATTGAAACATGTATTATTTTTTTAATTATCTTATTTCACCGCATTCGAAAATAGAAGAAGAGCCTAATTCTATGGTTTGACAAACACGCGGGTGTAAATCATGGTGTTCTAATTATGCTTTTTAATTACTCTATTTTCTGATTTTCTGTGAATTTTTAAGCGAAAGCATAAATATTTATACTTTCGAATTCACTCGCGAACAGGTGCTCCTTCTCCGGCAACAGCGGATGTTTATGCACATGAATGCCAAATTGTTGCAAGCAACTGCACGTGTTGAAACTAGAGATTTGAATTGAAACACAGAGTGGGAAATGATTTTTGTTCAAAACAGGCAATTTGGAAATTGAATGGTGTTATCTGTATATGCATTATTTACGCATCGGACGCTTATTTAGAAGTCGGACATCGTCGGATAAAGGGTTCTTATTATATTATAATTGGAATTGTTATTAATGCAAATATGGAGGTATATTAGCTACACTACGTCACATTATTATAAGAAACGCAGAATTTACACCTAAAAGAATGGCAACAAGAAAAAACAATATCAAAGTATTATTTTATACCTGATAAGCATTTTCCTGCGTTCAACCTATTGTTGCTGAATATTTATCTTTACAAACACCAGTTACTGTTAATTGAACGTCCCTTTCGTTTGACCGTGACGGTAAATCTGGCGAACTTAACCACAAATTCAGCAAAATGTGGTCAAATTTGAGACTTTGGGCAAAGTTTGAAAATTTCGTGAACGGAGATGATTGGATTAGAAATTCCGGAGTTAAATAAGTGTTTCAAAATTTTTCACAGCAGAACAATTAGCACTATATAATTGTAAATGGTATTTGTGTAAATGTGTATAGTTGTAAGTAGCGCTTAACTATGAATAACTTGTGTAAATGTGTATAGTTGTAAGTAGTGCTTAACTATGTTGTAATTACCATATTGTAAGTTGAGAAATACTTCGATAGTTATTTTGGAATTACAATACTGTAATTAAGAGAAATATTAACTATAATGTTACAGTCCTGTATAAATAATATTTTTGAAATACTCCGTGCAAAACAAAAATTGATAAGTTGCATAATATAGAAAATTGTGCCTTATGAAGCAAAAGGCCGGCCAGCGCCTAATTGGAGCCCTGTACATATACATGTTCATAACTATTAATTATATACAAATTTTGTCAAAAAAAATTGTCTGAAATTTAAATTGCATATATAAAGGTCACCAAAAGCGTTCAGTTTGGCTTTCCTATCGGCTTAAACAACCCGAACTTGAAACTGGAACTGATGTGTGTGGGGCGATTTGCTGGCAAATAATGCGGACTATGGGAATTCTGCAGTTCTGAGTTCTACTGTGTCTCCGTGCAGTCCAACTGAGGTGAACATAGCTTTCCGGCCAAGTCTTTATTATACAGGTTTATAAATGTTGTTCAACATCGTGTATCTACTCACAGCAGGATTCCAATATAGACTGAAGATGTTGAATATTTAGTCCAAGTTATATATAGAAAGGCATAACTGTTACAGTTTTACTTGTTAATTATAACTGAGGACCAACATGTACGTGTATGACGGGTCTAGGACACGAAGAAGGAATGAAACTTACAATGACTTTGATGACTAGCTTAATAAAGGGGTTGGCAAGAGATGATGCTTGTGGGCCCTGGAAAGGTTTAACATTTCTGGCAGCAACATGCAGGACGTATTCAGACTGTCTTTCATAGTTGAGTTTGTCAGCCGTCGTCACTAGTCCGGTATCCTCGTTGATTGTGAACATCTTTTCTTCGTTTCCACCAACAATCAAGTACTTCAAAAGGGCATTTTCATCGGTGTCGTCATCTTTAGCCTAGAGGTGCAGATATATTTTAGATGTTGATACTGAATGAGTTAAGAAATTAAGCCAAAATTTACCAATAAATAAATGCATTGATGTAATAGTAGGTAAATATATAAATACAACACTAACTTTAAATAAATTAAATACGATATTTCGATCGCTAATAAATCGCCAGTTTTGGCGAACCAACTATTAATTTTCGCCAACCAATCATCAATTGATGTCAAGATTGGTACAAATTTCCCCTTTTAGTCATTTTTCTGCTCTTTCTATTTTTATGTCAGAATTTTTGTCAACTGTTAAGGGTGAGCGTCAGTAAATTTTCTGCCCCATCCTCGCTTTGTTAACTTTCGCGGCACACATATTTCGCCGAAATTCTGCTCAAACAGTTGCGAAACATTTTCTTATAGATAAAATGCTATGCTTAGATTATATTAAAACTAAATGTAATACCCAATAAAACATAGAATATATGTTTTATTTTAATTTAAAATATTTTTGGTGCTGCCATCTGTTGTAATTTAATTCATACCGACTATTTTTATTTTTTAATGAACATTTTTAAATGTTTATTCATTCTAATACGCTATTAAATACAACAACAGATCATATATAATGCCATAATCACGGAAACGTAATTGAACTTGGACTTGTAGACAAAGGAACTTGAAGACAAAACTGCAGTCCTCAGTGATGTACATTCAGATCCTTTATCAAATTTATAGAATGATAAATTACCTTTTCGTGATTGTGGCATTATTATATATGATCTGTTGTATTTAACACTGTATTAGAAGGAATAGATATTTAAAAATGTTCATTAAAAAATAAAAATAATCGGTATGAATTAAATTACGACAACAGATGGCAGCACCAAAAATATTTTGGATTAAACTAAAAAATATATTCTATGTTTTTGGGGGGCATTATATTTAGTTTTAATATAATCTAAGCATTGCATTTTATCCTTCAGAAAATATTTCGCAACTGTTTGAGCAGAATTTCGGCGAAATATGTGTGCCGCGAAAGTTAACAAAGCGCGGATAGGGCAGACAATTTACTGACGCTCACCCTTAAAAGAGAAAAACTTTACGGCAAAAATCCCTGCTGAATTTGTAGGTATAAATAATCTATGGACAACGAACATCCAAAGAAACATTCGTGATAAGTTAATCCATTTTTGTGATGAAATTCTACATACCTCTACATACCTCTAAAATATAAGAATATATTTTTAAATAGTGTTTTTCTCCCTAAAATGTATTTCGTGGACTTGAAGGCCTTATAAACTGCGTGAGCGGTAGAAAGCTGTAATTTGCTAGTGCTGGTTTAGGAGATTATTCGTTAAATCGTTTGCTTTCAAAATTATTTACAAAATGCTACATGGTGTAGCATGGATGCCAGTAATAGATTTATAGCTTTCACAAGTATGTAATTTATTCCATCTATAAGCAAATAATAACTTGCTGCATAACTAATACAAAGGAAATCTAGAACTGATCTTAAAATATTTATTATCGATAAAAGTTAATACAAGCATTGCTGGTAAAAACTACTTTGCACTTTCTCCTCCCGATATTACTTATTAACCTAGTACTGTCTTCTGTATTCATACTGTGCGTATAACACTGGTTATCCCAGAATATTTATTGTTAATAATTTGCAATATAAGAATTGCTGGTGAAAACAAACACCCTCCTCAAGATATCAAGGACTGATCCTGAAATTACTTTTTGATTTTCACAGAACTAATTTTCAGTAGCGTACTGCAGTGTCGTTTGGTAGAAAACTTAGTAACTATCAATATAAACATTGCTGGTATAATCTACTTTAAACGTTCTCCTTGGGATGTTACTAACTGTTACATTTTTAAATTATTTTTTTGATTTTCCCAGGAGTAATTTTGGTAAAGTACTTCTGATAAATTGGAATTACTGTTTATGATTTTTCAGCTTTTCTAGTACGATACGTTTTAATTATAGTATTTATAAAAAATGTTTATTTATGAATAAGTAGATAAACTTCTTTGTATTTATGTAATAATTTAATATTATTTCAATTTTATATTTGTTTTTTAACTATTTGTATTAATTTAAACTGTATCCATAGTTTTCCAATTTTTGCAAATTCGGATGTAGTAAATAATATTTATGGTTATAGAAAACTATTCAATACATTTACTTATCTTTATTAGAAACACAGGTAAATACATCATTACTTAAGTACTCAAATAAATTTCAGTTACGAAAATAACTACCAATAAGATATCAATATTATACGCATACTTAAAAAATATATTTAATTTCAAGGGTAAAATAAACAACGAAACCATTATACACTTGTATTTATGTAATAATTTAATATTATTCCAATTCTATATTTGATTTTTAACTATTTGCATTGTTTTAAACTGTATCCATAGTTTTGCAATTTTTGCAAATTCGGATGTTAGTAAATAATATTTATGGTTATAGAAAAATATTCAATATTTTTACTTATCTTTACGAGAAACACAGGTAAATACATCATTACTTGAGTTAATTACACAAATAAATTTCAGTTACGATAACTACCATAAGATATCAATATTATATGCATACTTAAGAAATATATTTAATTCCAAAGGAAAAATAAATAATGAATCCATTATACATTTAATCTGCACTAAAAATGTAAAAAAGCATATTTCTCAAAACTCTAGAAACATGCTTTTACTACATTACATGCATTCGAATATATTTTAAACTACTTTTGGATCATGAAAAGAATATATTCGCCCTTCAAAAGTCCTCTACAGAGATTTATTTTAGAATCGCAATATAAGTTGAACAAAATGTATATCACGTTTCAAAGAAATGGAAATATTTGAAATTCAGGTATTTGCGTAGCAGGAAGGGTATCAATTTGAATCTTCGAAAGGTACATATATACATATTTTATAGCACAGAATAAAACTCTGGATAAAAATATCTCTATTGATAACAAAATCAAAAATCTGATGCGGGCACACGACTTTCGCTACAGAGTTAAGTTCAGTTTCTCTTTATTTCTTTAATTCATTAAATTAAGTTTAATTGCACAAAATATCACTGAATTTGCACTTTTAATTCAATTTTTGTTTTTATTTGACAGCTGGAGATGTTTTCAAAAGCGGCGCACCAAAAATGCGAAAAAACTGCAATATCTCGAGAACGGTTTGTCCTTGAATAATGGGGTTGGTCTTATTCTTTTCCTCGTCAAAAATTACATAGTATTTTATTTTATATTTTGGCGATTGTGGCGATTGTAAAATTTTATGAAATATTTCATTGACACCTATTTTTATGAAACTATTATTATTTTTGGCACCTGTAAAATTTTATGAAATTTGGTTCATTAGTTTTTAAGTTAGAGTGGATAAATACATTGCACAGACAGGGCGCGGTATCCCATTGGTTAGCACGCTGGAGTTGCACTCGGTAAGCCCGGGTTCGATTCCAGCCTCTGCCAAAACTGCCGCCGTGTTCATGCGGAGTACGATCACGTTAAACATGTGGGTCCGAAAGTCCTTCCGAGAGGTTGGTAATAGGGGAAGGAGGGTACGGTCCCTGTGGATGCCTCCCCCACTGGGTTCCGGTCTAAATTGGGTGGCACTTCCCAACCGTCCAAACAGTTACCTTACACCTTTCTGGTAGGTCGGACGGTCTGGGTTTCAACAACAACATTTCACAGACAGACAGACAGACATTAAGACACACACACAGACGTTAAGCAAAAAATATTATTTCGTGCTCTATTGGTCCCAAAACGTGTTGATTAATCGAAAACACGAGTTCGGATTTTCGACACAATTTTAATATTTTCCCTATACATTACCATGTACATTACCAGTGAAAGTAAAAAAACATCTGACCTTTTTAGTTATTTGAAGTAATGATATTTTCAACGCATAACTTTTCATAAAGATTAAACAAGAACACGAATTAAGGTTTATCGTATCACTCGATCTTGCCGAAAAATAATTCGTAGTTATCGATGAAAATGATCATTCCAAATGTCATAAAACTGGCCTGATTCTTTCTAGAGATATTGTCACTTCTGTGGGAAAATGAATGTTCATGACTCTTCGTGAGCGGCTAGTAACTCTTAACCTTTTACTTATGGTGGGACAGCGCCATTCCCAAACGAAGAATCTCTCAAAAAGACAGGTATTTGACATACCCTATCCCAAACAGTTCGATCCCTCTTTGCAGGCATTGGCGTCTATGGAATCCAATGTCTGCAGACATGTCTGCATTAACCAGTATTTTTTATTGATGTGCGATAGAATACAGAATATATGGAGCTAAAAATAAATTGAAAGGTAAAAGAATTTTGAATACGTAGGAATATTCTTATCATTGCTTCAGTTTTACTTTGCATTACGCTAATATTTTATTTTTGCAAAATTGATAGTTTAAATAAATATTTTGGGCCTTTCGCCATAGAAATGCATACAATGCAGCAATACTTATATTATCCCAGCGCCACCTGAATTATTGTCTCAAATGACATTGGCGTTTTCTTAACATGAAGTTTTAACTCCTTTTACCTCCATGGTACGTATTATATTGTACGTATTTATTTATATATATTTTTCATTAAAGTTGAAAATCGTTCAATATCTTGAGAACAGCGCCTAATGTTCTGCAAGTGGTGTTATTCATTTGCAAATAAGAATGTACAAATAAATTTACTCTTTTCAAAGAATTTTAATAAAATTATTAAAAAAATTCGATTTTTGACAACAATTATTCTAAAATTGGAGGATCTTCCCTAGTCTAACCTCATCGAAAACCAACAAGTATCTAACATTCATCCATTAAAAATTGTATCAAATTTCTTCTAATCGCTCAGTGTGATCAAGAGATAGTACAAAAGCAAGCTCACAAACACAAATATATTAAAAAATGGTTGCTTCATATACATGGATGTATAAATGCATCCGGATCCGAGTTTCGGATTTTTGATTCTGCAAGAATTTCTCTTTACATATACTACTAATAGAAACTTGAACTTTCAACCTGAAATACTGGTTCCTGGTTCTTAGCTATTTTATTTACATAATCCTGCAGCACTCTCAAAAAATAAAATCTTACATTTCTAAAACAGATATGATGTTTAGTTTGATACAAACCGTCTTTTGCAAAACAATTTTGTGTAATTTATTAAACTTGTAAGGTTTAAAAATAACTTTTCGATTATTATTTCCCCAAGTTTGCATTATAATTTATGTTTCTTTAAACTAACCATCCTAACTGGCTTGGTCTCATTGACCTAATCAGCATTTTTTGCGTTCCTACGGTGGAATAAGAATATGTTTCGGATCTTGAGAGTTTGAGTGGTTTCTTGAATAGTAGCTTCTTGAGTAGAGACTTCTTGAGTAGAGGTTCTTGGAATGAAAGAATGATTCGAGTAGTGAGTGGAAGGAAAACCCATTCGATACAACGATGACTAGGAAGAGTCTAGTATTCTGGGTGTGGACACAATAAGGGACGAAGCAACAGAATGCCGGAGTAAGCATATAAGCTTTGTAAATGCGTATCCATATAAGCTTTATCACCAGCCTAGTATATTGTAGTAGCTTGTATAATTGCCATCTATTCTGGGCATGTGCTATAACAATTAGTATATATGTTGTCCGTTGCTTTTACCAGCAAGTTGCTGTAATTTCTGTGAAGTTCCCAATAAACTGAGTTATATCTTAAACAGTGTCGTCCTGTGTTATTGCCCTTGGACTGAAAGGTCGAAATATCAAGTATTCTAAGTTTGAGTCACTTTTGACAGATTAAGTAAAATATCCCCTCTAAAGGCTTGTAAAGAGGATAAAGAGACGATTAGGTCTTCACAAACTTTTTGTTGTATAAAAGAATGTTGAACACATGCACTAAAAATTCAAAAATTCGTTTAAATAGGTTTTAGATGATGTTTAATTTGGATCATTACAGTAGCCAACTGATCAGACAATAGCATACGCGACCACTGTAGGGTTAAACATGTTTACATTTTTCTCCAAAAAATGCATTAAAAGTAGATGGTAGCAAACTAAAAACGTCAACAGCATGGAAAAATTGCCATCGAATAAATAGACAGAAAATAAAAACATAGGGATATTACTTACATGCATGGTATGAACTGTATACGGTGGGTTTTCCTCTTCAGGTACACTAACCACAAACGTATCTGAGTCAAAATAGGGTGGGCTGTCATTTATGTCTTCCACTCTCACTCCAACTGTGGCTGTTCCACTGAGCTGGGGTGTTCCAGCATCAAAAGCAACAACCAAAAATTCAATTTTTGCCTCCTTCTCTCGGTCCAGTCGTCGCCTACTCAGGATATTGCCAACTTCATCAATCTTAAAAGCCTCACTGGCTTGATCCCCCAAAAGTCTGTAACGGACAATAGCATTTCGGCCTGAATCTCCATCAAGTGCCTGTAATAATAGAAATTAGATTTTAATATAGAAAGGACATTGAGAGCGAATTAACATTTAGCCGTTTTAAAGACAATTTTACATAATTATCATCTTACAGCCTATAAATATTGTAAATTCAAAGCGAATAGAATATTGAGAGTGGTATACCATTTAGCCGTTTTATAGGAAGCCGTTTTAAAGACAGTAATGTATAGCCGTTTTAAAGACAGTATAAATATTGAAAATTCAAACTTTTAAGATTAATAGGATATAGAGGGTGACTTACCACTTAACCTCTCAAATGGAATTGACCGTAATTCTCATCTTACAGTTTATAAATGTTGGAATTTTAAAGTTTTAAGATAAATTAAGACATCGAGAGTGGTATACCATTTAGTCATCTCAGATAACATTGGCCACAATTCGCAGCATAACTACTATCCTATAGCATTATAAATATTGAAAATTTAAAGTTTAAGATGCATATGATATTGAGAGTGGTATTCCATTGAACCGTTTCAAATGGGATTGAACGTAATGCTTATCTTAGACTCTATTGGAAATTAAAAGTTTTAAGATGGATAGGATATTGAGAGTGGTATACTGTTTAGCCGTTTCGAATTGAATTGACTGTAATTCTCATTTTAAAGAATCTAAATATTGGAAATTCGAATTAAAATGAGTAAGATATTGAGAATAGAATTCCGTTGAATTATTCCAAATGTAATTAGCATTAATCCTCAATATTGCCATTTCCACGTTGTAAAATGGTGAGATCATATCTCTCCATTTTACAACGTGGAAGCATTAATGCTGCAGATTTCCCCCTGTTTAACAAGAGCATTAATTCTTGCGCTTCAGGTTATATGAATAAATGATGATTCAGATAATCTGATAAATATTACTTTAAGGTTCATAAATGATGTAGGAGAAATCGACTTATTATATGTTTATATCGAAGCTTTTACGGAAACTGTTAGGAAGAGAGCAAGTTTTTCGGTAGTTAAAAAATCTAGCATTTCATTCTTTACACACGATTCTTACTGTATAACCATTGAATAACGCTATAACGATGGTGAAACCTCGCAATGGGAGCATTAGGTCTGAAAACGAAATTATCCGCCGCCCAGGCGGTGAAGTGGATAGCGTCTCCGACTGCTGTCTAGTGGGCTTGGGTTCGAATCCCGAGTAAGGTATGGGCGTTTTCTTGAGGATGAAGTCAGTCTTCCGTCTTCTGGGTCCTCGCCAAATGTGAAGCTGCACCCTCCCAGACCTTCGTCACTGATGCTTGTTTGTGTTAATAAAAAACTTTGTGATTTCGTCTTGTGTCATTCTTTGTCCTTCTTCTGGCATCACTGGTCCTGTTTGTTGTTCGACCGAAACAGGAGGTTATGAGCAACAACAACAACAATGAAATTATCCAAGACTTCTTCTACAATTTATTCCCTTAAACACATAAAAATCGCACTACAGAAATATGCATATGAAAGTCAGGATATTCTTAGCGCTACTTTACCTTTTAATATATTTTTATCAATGCATATTACCACAATTACCAACTTTTTATCATTTACTCCATGTGTTTTTCCTATAACTAGAGCTAGAACAGTTTCTTGAAGAATATGTATTAAGGGAAAAGTGATTGTCAACTGTCAAATTTTTATAGAAAATATTATCGCTAAATTTCGCTACTTCCCTAACGAGCACAATATTTATCTACCAATTTTAGTCTGAATAATATAAATATTCAGATAAATTGTACCGTATACTGTTTGCATAAAGAAACCAACTGCAATTAAACAAAAAACATTCTTACGTGTAATTGACATAAACTGATTAAGAAATCCATTTGAATTCACGTTATTTATTTCATTACAGAAAAGCAATTGTATGCTATAAAGTAATCAGAAATATCAACACTTACCAATATGGATCCTACAGTGACGTTTTCCTGCATTTCTTCAACAATGGAAAAGTTGTAATAATTGTGCGTGAATACTGGCTGTTGGTCATTGATATCCACTACGTTCACAGTCATCGGGGAGACGGCAGTCTGTAATACAAACAACAAGCATGTTACTACCATACCTTCATATTGACTGTCACATCCTTTGTACAAAGTAACCCAAACTTTAAACTTCTATTCACTGCTTCTACAATATGTATACTTTATCATCTAATGAATAATATGTATCCTAAACCAATGAAGATCACCTGCAGTAATGAGGTCTATTCACATGACGTCACAAAAGTTTTAACGATTTTCAGTGCTTTCCAATATTTTTCCTGTATCTTCCAATGCAAGCGATTTGTGATAGACTGATGAAGCAATACTTATAATAATGCGGTCATCTGACGTTACATGCGGTATTCATACTATTTCCAGCTTTTACGATATTTTTCCTGTATCTTCAAATACAAGCTATTTGTTCTAGACCAATGAAGCAATATCTAAAATAATGGGGTGTATTCACATGACGTTACAAAGTACATTTACGATATTCACTGCTATCACGATATTTTCCTGTAGCTTCTACTGGAAGGTATCTATCCCACACTAGTCAAACAATTAGTATAACAAGGAGGTCTATTCATATGGCAAACGGTACTCACGATATTCACTTTTTTTACGATAGGTTTGATGTAGCTTCTAATGCAAGGGATCTGTGATAGACCAATGGAGCAATAGTTATAATAATGCGGTCATCTAGCGTTGCATACGGTATTCATAGTATTTCCTGCTTTTATGATATATTTCCTGTATCTTCAAATACAAGCTATTTGTTCTACACCAATGAAGCAATATCTAACAGAATGGGGTCTATTCACATGACGTTACAAAGTACATTTACGATATTCACAGCTACCACGATATTTTTCCTGTAGCTTCTAATGGAAGGTATCTATCCCACACCAGTCAAACAATCATTATAACGAGGAGGCCTATTCATATGACAAACGGTATTCACTATATTCACAGCTTTTACGATAGGTTTGTTGTAGCTTCTAATGAAAGCTATATGTCCTAGACGAATTCTGTAGCTTCTAATGGAAGGCATCTATCCTACACAAGTCAAACAATTATTATAACAATGAGGTCTATTCATATAATAAACGATATTCACGATATTCACTGCTTTTACGATAAGTTTGATGTAGCTTCTAATGCAAGCTATATGTCCTAGACCAATATTCATTTATATTCATATGCCGTCACAATATGTATTCATTTAACTTGACCATGTGTTTAATCTCATTTTAATGCTCTTTAAACCCTTATTTTTTCAAAATGAAGTTTGAATTGTCCAGTATTTTGATAGAAATATTTAAAACAAAGCACAGAAAGTTCATTTTAGGCACATATTTGCCATATTTGTTGGTTATTGCGCATAAGTAAATTGTGGATATCAGCAGAACTGACACCTGTGAAAAGACCCCAGTAAGAAATTGGTACAAAAGAAATGGCCGTCAATATTTGACCTGAAGTCGAGATTATTATTTATTATTTTAACAAATAAGATAATATTCTATATTTAAAAGAAATATTTTAATTTGATTTATCACTTCTGTAAATAATCATAACTATTGCGCCAAGAAGCAAAGCAAAAGTTGATTACAGCTGAGTTTTTGAGTGTTTTCTGAAAATTAAGATTAGAGTATGTATAAAGTTTAATTATTGTGCATGAAAATCAAATTTTGTCCATCATAGTAATCTTGCTCACTGAGTTAAAAGCCCCCTATGTCTGCCCCCTATTATCTGCTCCCTATGTAAAGTCTTGGAAATTTTCTATTTAGCACAAAGCAAACTTTTTTGATATACTTGATAATTTCGGAGACTTTACATAGTATGGTGTACTTACGTTAATGCCGTCTGATACTTGAACCAGGAGATCATAGCTCTGCTTCTTTTCGTAATCCATGACTGCAGCCGTCAGTACTTGACCCCTGAAATCAAAATACGCATGAGTTACAGGTACATCATTTTTCCCGCGGCCTTCCTCGCATTTTGACGTCTGCTTGGGCTAGAATTTGGTTTTTCTGCAAGAGTTTTTGCTTTAAATCTGACAAATACTTTATTGTGTCAACTGAGCATGCGCAGCACCGCAAAATGAAATAACATGACACGAAATCTGTCATTATTTTAAACTTTCCCAATTCAAATAAACTTATTATACAAAAATTTAAATCATATAATGCAAGAATTAGAATTTTTTCTTTCCCATACGTAGTATTGAGAAAGTATTGTTTTCACAAAAATTTTCGATTTCGAGAATGTGTGTATATATTAAGTAGTATCTTGTATGTATCTTAATATATATGTATTACCTAATATATATCTTAAGGCCTCATGAACACGATTTAATTAACTTTGGAGTGCTGTCTGTGGTCGATGATGGTCGATGGTCTGATGTCTGTGGTCGATTTTCTGTGTACACAGTAGCAGTCAAAAATATTAATGGATTTTTACGAAACTTTACATTCAGCTTTGCAATAAAATTTTCTTTTAATTCGAGCGAAAACTTTGAATTTTATTCCACATTTTATATTTTTTAAGATGACAGCATAGAACACAATTTGACAAAACCATGCATAAAAGGGTTTATTTATCATTTAGTGATCATGAGACTTAATAGTTTAAGTCATGGTTGTGAAAAATTTCAGCGATGCAAATTTGTTTTGTCCGTGACGTCATTAGTTTCCTCTGGAAGCAAGTTACTCCGCGGGGTACATTGTCAAGTATGATATCAATCGCAAGATTTTTCTAGTCCTTTAAAGTGATAAGGGGAACTTACTATAATTGTAATCATTTTGACCCACGATACCGATTTTTCAATTTTTTCCTTGTAAAATTTAAAAAAAAAAATGAATTCCAGTATGAGAAAGTCGAGTTGAGCCACACTCCAGATAATTTACATAGGCATCCGCAGTTTAAGTATAACGCAGACACTTTACCCTAAATATAACATCAGTTTCGAAATTTTCATATACAGATACCTTAATATACTAAATTTAGTATTTATTGGATAAAAATTTGGATATTGTTGAATGAGCATGTACGAGGGTCAGTCAAAAAGTTAGTTGCACTCCGTCGTAAAAACTCTTGGTAAAAGGATATTTTGTTGAAACTTTGTGGCAACACTGCAGACATTTATTTGCAGCGCGTGACGTAGCGGCTTTGACGCAGCAGTTTTAGTTTGCTTTCTAATCAGTCGTGAACATGCCTCGGCAGCTGCAGGTGGCGTCCAAATTGGAAGTGCGTGCAGTGATTCGTTTTCTGTGAGCAAAAAAGTGTAACTGCACTGAAATTTATCGGCCAGCTAAACTTTTGAAATGCATTGTGCTCCTGCATGACAATACGATACCGCATGCGGCAAAATTAACGAGGGATCTTCTGAGAAAGTTTAAGTGAGAAATGTGAGATCAACCCCTTATAGCCCAGATCTTGCACCTTATGACTTCCATGTTTTCTGTCCCATGAAAGAAGAACTTTTAAAGCGACGATGTCACTGAGGTGAAAATTGTAACCGAACAATGGTTATCGGGCATTGGGCGGGAATTCTTCGCAGAAGGCATAGAAAAATTTTGCCACGCCTCGACACATGTTTCAATACAGGAGGTGATTACATCGAAAAGTAGCTTTTGTGTGGAACTTTAGTGTACAAATAAAATTTTTGTAAATTTTCGATCATGCTTCGTTTTTTCAAGCAGTGCAACTAACTTTTTGATTGACCTACGTATATTGCACTTATTATTAGGTACAATTGCTCTTTTGTACGATATTTAGTTACTATATATAGATTGAGTAGTTTTGGAATTATTGCAAAATAAATTGGTATAAAAATACTATACAAAACCCTCGTAGTTTAAAATTGCATACATTTCGTAATATGTATTGAGCATTCTACTGTTCAATCATTGCATCATTGGAACTTACTACGGACGACAAGAGATAGTTTTCAAAACAAACTGGACGCTATTTGTATGTTAATATAACTTTCATTAAATACCAAAACTGATTTAAGTTGTTTGAGATTTCATAGACAGTTTGCTTTGTCAAAGGTCTTTTGGTTTGTCTAAGGTATTTTGGTTTGTCTTGTTTCTACCAAGCGGATAAAACTGCAACGAAACAGAGGCGGTCGATTTCAACAAAATACCAAGTTGGATTTCCAAAATCAGAAACAATACGTAGATTTCGATTCACTGGCGATCTATTTTGCAACAATCACCAATCCCTTCTTCTTCAGGAAAGATCAAAATATTCCCTTGTTTGTCTGTCCTTTTATGTTTCTGGAAACAGAGTTTGCCTGGTTGAAATCCGGTGGAATCAGTTGTGCTTTTATTTTTATTTAAGTGAAGTAAATTTTTATTTTGGTGCATCCTATTTGTGCTATTACATTAATTCTGATAAGTATCCGTTTTTAAAAAATAAATCAGCTATATTTTATTTAACTTAGTAATCTTGAAGCTATTGACATACAGTTCTTCACCGAAATAATGCCCTTGTATGAATAAGTACAATACTCTTTTTGCCAAGAATAAGAAAAACTTGAGCAATGTATAAAAGCACAAGGAACACAATAATGCAGCATACAGCTGTTTCGAGGATGAGCTGTATCCCCTTCGACAGTGCAAGAGTGCTAAAGAAGAATGGTGTCTTCCTAATTTATATTTTGTTTGCAAATGTTTGAACTTATTAAACTTACTAAATTATTAAAATCGATGATAGACTTTCCTACAAAATTGGGAAAATAAAATCTCAATTCCTTATTTATGTCAGCATTTTTCAAGTCAATCACAACTTTTTCCTGATATATATTTTCAATTCGCCGTTTTTCAAGTGAAATCTCCCAGTTCCTTAACTTCTTTCCTGATTTCCTTTGATTTTCAGAAAATTAATGAAGAAAACCGTTAACCGAGAATACATTAGCTGCCGTCGTCGAACATGATGTCGATGACTGTCTGCTTGGTGAAAATGCTTGAAAAAAAAAATCATACAGTTTATTTTCAGTCTGTTTATTTGAAACATAGTCATTTTTTTGTTTCCAAAACAAGAACTTGTTTCTGTTTGCCTTTTGAAAAGCAAAACTCAGCCGCAAATGAGTGTGTTTGGAAGAAACCCACCCTGACAGACCGCAGGAAGGCGTACAAAAACTAAAATGTGGTTTTTCTTGCTCACCCCTTTACATTAAAAAGGAAAGTAAACAAAATTTATTAAAAAAATTAGATTGTTATTGTGACCGAAATATTGCTGATGACTGTATGGAAATTTATTAGTTAAAATCTATGTAGAGAAAAGCAAGAATCCACTGTTTATTTAAAAGAAAAAACATTTAAATAAAAACAGTTGAAATAGATAAAAATATTTTAGCGAATACTAAAATATTTACCAACTTATTCTAAGTAGAAAGTACGAAATGTAACAACACTTACGTAGACGTGTCGACTAGAAAATTTCCTTCATCATTCCCAGCAACAATAGAGAAATGAAGAATAGTGTTAGCATCGGGATCTTTCGCCTGCAAAGAAACAAACAACATTCTTACATTCTCATACACGTATTATAGTATCCCATTGGTTAGCACGCTGGAATTGCACTCGGTAGGCCCGGGTTCGATTCCAGCCTTTGCCAAAACTGCCGCCGTGTTCACGCGGAGTACGATCACGTTAATCATGTGGGTCCGTAAGTCCTTCCGAGAGGTTGGTGGTAGGGAAAGGAGGGTACGGTCCCTGTGGATGCCTTCCCCACTGGTTTCCTGTCTAAATTGGGTGGCACTTCCCAGCCGTCCAAACTGTTACCTTACACCTTTCTGGTAGGTCGGACGGTCTGGGTCTCTACAACAACGTATTATAGTACAGAGAAAGTATTATTCTCACAAAAATTTTCGAATTCAAGACTTAATGCCAATATATGTTTTAAAACCGCCTGGACATGTTTAGACTATTTTTTGGAGTGATGTCCTTCTGTCTGTTGGAAGTCTGTGGTCGATTTCTCGTATACAGATAGCAACCGCAAATATTAATGGATTTTCACGAAACTTTACATCCGCCTTTGCTGATAAAATTTAAAATTAGATGGATTTTTTAAAAATTCGAGCGAAAACTTATTCGAAATGCATTCGAAATTTTATATTTTCTAACATGGCAGAATAGAACAAAATTTTACATAATCATACATAAAATGGTTTATTTACGGCCGTGAAATAACTTTTTTTGCTCGTGACGTCATTGCCCCCCCCCTTGGGATGCAAGTTACACCCTCCAGGTGGTACAGTGTCAAGTATGATATCAATCTAAAGATTTTTAAAACCTTTTATAGTGAAGGGTAATACGCTATAGTTGTAAACATTTGGATCCACGACACCGATTATTCAAATTGTCTTGAAAATTTGAAAAATATGAATTCTAGTGTGAGAAAATCTCGTTGAGCCGTACTTTAGTGAATTTATATCGTAAATCAATTTTACTGGTACAACATTTGATTGTCCCTACAGATTAATACATTTGATATTGTGCAAAAAATAACAAACATTATAACTTTCTAGTTTTCTCAATATCACTTAAAGTCAATACCGTCTCTTTTGCCGATCAGATAAACTGTTGCAAATCTTTCAGCAAGCTGAGGCAAGCCGTCTATGCCATGTAGGGCTATTATACGCTCGAAGGTCTGTAGTCAGCGTCCCGTTATCCAACGCTTATCTCCAGAAGTTTTCAGTGATGTCTTATCCATAAAAATTGAACAAGACAATAACAGTCTAATGAACTCTTTACATATGAGAGTTCCTTCTTCAGATTCTAGACGTCAGATGATCCGGCGTGACAGTGGTGCCACTTACAATCGCGAGGACGTTATTGAAAGGGGTAGATACAGCATGATGAGGAAAGGCTTTTTCTTAATACACGCACAGAGCTACAAGTTCAAGAAAATAGATCTATGATATGTGAACGATACTGCATATTCAACGTCAAGATCAATTGTGTCCGGGTGCAATAGGCGAATAATTCATTTTTATGAACGACAATGCTAAACCATATTGCTCACGAATTCTAGAGATTCATTTGAAAATGGGTAATACTAATTGAATGGAGAAGCCAGCACGTTCCCCATGTCTCAATACATAGAATACGTTTAGGGTACTATAGGGATATGAATCACTGCTCGAAATTCTACATCAAAAAATAAATAGGGACTTGTTTTTGCTCTTAAGTAGGAGTAGTAGAATTTGCCCAAATAACTCCGACAACCCTTAGTGTTAATCATGGTATAACATTGTGACAGTTGCTTCATAGATCAGGTTGGACACATTTCATACTGAAATGCTTTTTTGCAAAAGTTTTCTGTACGTACTGTACATAATTTCTACAACTATGCCCTTAAAAACATGTAACATTTGTAATAAGCGTATTACATTTTAATTTGTACGAAATTGATTACAAAATTTTGTGTAACCAGATGGTAAACATTTATATTCGGACTTATCTGTTGTCATTAAAATCTTTTCTAGGTAAAAATGTGGATTGTCCTTTCGAACACCAGCGTATTTTCTTCCATTTCTTCGGATGTTTCAATTGTAAATTATAATTTTATAGTTATAATAAAAACAATTTCACAAATTAACATTTTTTCTAGCACTAGGGGCTCTGTCACCTTCTCGCTTTGCTTCGCCAACCCCCTTCGGGAGGCTTCACCTCTTGCTCGTTGCACTCGCAGAGCTCGCTTCATACCTATCTCTCCTAAAAATTCTACTTTTAAAAATCTCTTTTCCATCCCTGCCTATTTTCGGCAGGAGGTAAAAGCAGGGATTTTTCTAAGCTCAGGGAATCCCCAAACTGAATTCCTTGATTCTGAGCTCGCTTCGCGTGCTATATCATGCCAAACTAAAGTTTAAATCGATAAAATGTTTAGTTCATCGTGTTATTCTATTATTTCTCTGTAAATGTACCAAATTTCATATTTTTGTATGCTATAGTTCTTACGGTATGAGACAGAGAAATCGCTAGACGTGCCGATACGAAAAAAAGTTCACTTCAGAAGTGTATAAAAAGTAAAATATCTCAAAACTTATAGAAATAAAACAGGGGCTCCGTCCTGAAAAAATTCACCCATGTAGGTACCTGCCTGCAAAAATTCGTGATCTTGCTATTGTTCGTCTATCCAGGACGCGAACTCGCAGCTTAAATATGTTGTCTTTGACGTTGACATTAAATATTTCTTAAATTACAATATATATATCAAAAAATGGTTTATTTCAGCGTATTTCCCAAAGTTCTTTCTACATGTGTACTAAATTTCATATTTTTATATGCAATAGTTTTTGCGTTACGAAGCAAAGAATCTCGTGAAACCAGAAATTTGTCAAACAAATGCTGCTGCGACAGCTACTTTTTTAATATAGAGAGAAACTTTTCTTAAAAATTTGTAGCTCGTTCAAAAAACTTTTAAATTTGTGAAAGTAGTGCGTATAACCTCATCTTTAAAAATAAGTTAAAAATAATAATAATAATAATAATACATTTTATTTTGCAGCACAATACATACAATTTCTACTTATAAGTATATATACCTCAGTTTGGGGTTACAATTTGGGGATTTCTGCACATCCAGATTGTGAATTTTATTGACAGATTGCGATCAATCACTTTTTATGCATAAATAGTGTTTTACTATATCACTAATGCAATCATGTTATAATCATTATGCACTTAAATAGCAATTTTCCGTTACTCATATTCTATAAGAAACAATATTATAGGATTCCTTGAATAAAGACGAACAATAGCATACCTGGAAACCATGATATGAGAGAGGACGGAAGAGCTTGTAGCAGGGCTCAACAGAAAATTGTGAAATAAGTATTTATTATATTAAAAGTAAGATTATAAGAGCCAGGGAGACAGCAGCAATGTGTTCAGGATGAGGAGTTCTTAATCAAAATGACTTTAACCTCCGATATGGACCAATATTTGAGCCTATAACATCATTCAAGCAGAATATGACCAATTGCAGCTCTTTCTAATATAAGCGTTTATGAATATTTTTCTGGAAGATAGTATCTTACATAATAAAATAAGTAATCTGTCTGTCTTTCTGTGTGTGTGTGGTCTGTAGCAAAAAACATAAGCGTCGTACGGCCATGACATTTGGTAGCGTATTATCGGAAATTATCTGTGAATTCCGATGTAGTTTCTATCAGAGGCTTACATCCTATATCCCCAGCAATGCTAACATTTTCTAGTCTATATATATAATTAAAAGTATATTTCTCTTTTTGTCTGTTTCGTATAGTAATCCACAATTTTTGAGAGATTATTTTCAAATTTAATATGCGTATTTTCTACTCCACTGCAGATTATACTGTCCATGTTACGAGTTTCTAGGACCAGAGATTGTCGAGATGTCAATAAGAAGTGCAAATAAAAAAACGACCTTCTATAGAAATAACATTATACAGAGAGTTTTCCCCCCCTCGAAAATTTATTTTAAAAAAAAAATGTGTCATATTACTTTGCAGCGGAATTTAATAAAATGCGTTTATATGACAAACGATTTTTCTTCAATTTATATGATTTTAACAAAAATTGTTTGCTAATTAGGATTTTAAAAATTTGTATGCTGTTTATTTGTTATTTTATACGCCATCTGTTTTATTTTGGCTAAACTCTTTCAAACTCATACATATGCCATTGTGTTTAACCGATTGTTAAAATAGGATAAAAAAGGTACAGATATACATACACTCTTTTGCAAAATAAAAAGAAGCACCCCTAAAAAATAATCCGATCATCTCGAAATTTCGCATGCAAATTCTTTTATACGAAGTATGTAAATTATTAAATTTGCAAGGCCATAGAGTTTTAACTTCGGTCATAGCGAGCGTTTCTACTGTGTAACTAGCCTCCAATAAAACAGGTTAAAAATGTGGGGGGGGGATTATCTTTACTCGTATTGAAGCTGCAGTTCCGTGGAGATACAACCAATAATGCCGTTACGACGTTGCTGAAGACCTTATAAGTAATTAGACGAGTTCGAACGTGGTCGTATAGTCGGGATACGTGAAGCTGGTTGGTCATACCAAACAATAGACCGCCACCTGCACCGAACGGACACTGCTGTGCAAAGGTGCTGGCATCAATGGTTGCTGCAAGGAACTCATCGGCGGAATGAAGACTGTTGGAGACCAAAGTGCACAAATGCGAGGCAAGATCGGATGATTGTGCGACAGGCCAGAATTGGCCCAGCGGCATCATTGTCAGCCATCCAACTCGCTACAGTCTCTTCCATACCACCCGTGGTACCTTCTACCATCTCACGGTGCTTGGCTGAGGTGCGGTTAAGCTCACGGCGGCCTTTAAGATGTCTGCCCATAACCCCACAACATCGACGGAGTCGTTTGGAATGATGTCGTAGCCGAGCATCTTGGCTGCTAGCAGACTGGCATCGCATAGTGTTCAGCAATAAATCACGCTTGTCTTTCAGCAGATGACCATCGGGTACGTGTGTGGAAGAGCCAGGGCCAGCGGTCCCAATCAGCCTTTGTTTTACACAGGCATATAGCCATTACCCCTGGTGTGGGGTGCTATCTCTTACGAAAGCAGGCCATCCCCTAGTCATCCTGCGTACAACTTTAACAGCTCAACGATATGTTGACGAAATCCTGCGGCGTTTGCCTTATCCTTCATGGTACGTCATTCTGGGGCCATTTTCCAACACGATAATTGCACGCCACATACGGCTCGCTATCTGTGGACTGTCTCTGTGCTGTTGATACAGTTCCTTGGACAGCAAGATCCCCAGACCTTTCGTCAATCGAGTATGTATGGGATATGCAAGGACGTCAGATTCGGGCACCCCGAAATGTAGCAGATCTGGAGCAACAATTGGCAGAATGTATCGCAGGATGACATTGGGAAATTTTATCACTTCTTATCCAAACGTATACAAGCATGCAATGCCGCCAAGGGGGAGTTTCACCAATTACTGATTTGAAAATTCAATATGCAATTGCTAACCATTGATGGATCTTGCGGCCTTGATTTTGTAACCATTTCATTATCTGTTTATGAGCTGTATGCATATTTAATTCCAATAAAACAGACACTTTCTTCATGGTGCTTCGTTTTTTTGCAAATGAGTGTATATTCAAACATTTTAGCGTCTTCATTTTATCGTACGTTGAGCAAGTTTTATAATTTTTTTATAAAATTCTTTAGAAACTGGACCAGGATGTTTTATTTTTCCGATCAGCCTGTGAAGATGATTTTGTTTTGCGAAAACAAAAATCTGTATATTTATTTTTAGAGAATTAAATTCATTATTTTAATATAATTTTATTTTATTACAAATCTATATTATTTATAATATTATTGGGATTGGCAAGTATTTTAAATCACGAGAAACGCTAAGTATATTTGCTAGTTCAAATATATATTGATTCCTTATGTAAGTCATACCTTTTATTTCATACTTTCTATCATTTTTGTATCAAAATCTATTTGTATTTAAAGCTATTATGAATGAAAAGCTATTTATATAAATTATGGTTGTGTATATTATACAGGGTGTCCCAAAAAGAATGAAAGGCGCTTTAATTCTTTACCTGTTGGAGATAAGTGGGCAATGTAAATTGCAAAAATGTTGAAAGTAAGGTCGGAAATAAGACTACGTTAATGAAATAATCCTCCCATTAATTTTCAAAATGTTACATTTTTTTAAATTTTTATACGACCCCCAAGACAAATTGGGTCAATCAGAAAATTTTTATTTTTAATGCAACAAGATCATTTAAAAAGAACCGCAGATCTGTATCTTTAAAATCAACTGAATTATGATAAAGAACAAAATCTGGCTTATGCCACTTTTCCGTACCATGTGAAAGGCTGTTTTATCAGTGAAAATAGGGATGCTAAACAAATTGGCGATGGAAATTGTTTATATCAAAAATACGTTAATATGTGTCAAAATTTGTGACATATCACAAAAAAGATAAAACTGGACAATACATAGGATACCAAAGCGCGTAGTGAGTATCACTGCTTTATATGATCTCTGTCTGTGTAATGCTTTATTTAGATGCATTTGTGATAAAATTTTTTGACACATATTAATGTATTTTTGATCTAAACAATTTCCATCACCAATTTGTTTATGATCTTATTTTCACTGATGAAACAGCCTTTCACATGGTACGGAAAAGCGGCATAGATTTTTTCCTTTAGCATAATTCAGTTGATTTTAAAGATACAGATATGCGGTTTTTTTAATGATCTTGTTGCATTAAAAATAAAAATTTTCTGATTGGCCAAGTTTATCTAAAGGGGCCGTTTAAAAATTTAAAAATGTAACCTTTTGAAAATTAATGGGGGGACTATTTTATTAACGTAGTCTTATTTTGTACCTTACTTTCAACATTTTTGCAATTTACATTGCCCACTTATCTCCAACAGGTAAATAATTAAAGATCGTTTCAATATTTTTGAGACACCTCGTATATTAGCTATTTCTATAAATTATAGTGTTTATTTCTATAAATGATAGTTTCAAAATTGCATATTTCACAGATCATCCTAATTTGTGCTGTTTCAGTATTAAACATGATGCTCCTATTTGGATGTATATTACTATTTGCAATCTTTGTAGTTTCATTTAAAAGACATTTGTATTTGTAAAAGTCATTTCATTTTGAACTAAGTAATTCGATAAGTGATTAACATATTAAAGGTCATTAAGTTAAAAAAAATGTGCAAATGAAAAAAAGACATAAGCAACGTTTTCAAGCACAAATAAAATAATAATGCAACATACAGTTGTTTCTAGGATACATCGGTTCTCCTTCGTCAGTGCAAAAAAATCACCAAACCCGAGGTCAAAAGGACAGAATGGGCAAGGAAACAAAGGGCTTTAAATACCCAATACATGGAGTAAGATTCTACCTGATAGAGCAAATCAGAAATCAGAATGAAGAACAGTTCAGCAAAACTGAAACAAGAAGTAACACACAAGATAATACATCCCAAAAAGACGAATCAAGTGAGAACAAAAATAAATAAAAACTAACAAGAGTATGGCCTTGAATTACATTTATTTAAAGCACCCCATATCTAGAAAAAGTCTAGCAATTTAGTTAATGACTTGTCCAGTACATCATATTTGTCCTCAGTCTGGCGGATTTTTTCCCCTTTCTTAGTCTGTGGGGCGACTTATTTCGTTTCGACTTATTTTTCGTTTTGTTGGGTCTAATTTATTTTTGTTTGGCCTTGATTTGTCATGTCTGGTTGTTTCTGTTATGTTTTGCGCATATAAATCTTCTGTGTTACTTTTTGCTTCAGACTGGCTGGACTGTTATTAATTCTGATTAGCACTCCTCCATTGTCCTTTTTCTGATTAGCACTTTCAGGTAGACGCTTAATCGATGTCTTGGATGTATATAAAGTCCTCTGTTTCTTCTATTTGCGCCAATTTTGTCCTTTTTACTTTCCCTGCAATACATGGTAATGTATAGGGAAAGTATTGGAATCATATCGCAAATCACAACTCGAGTTTTCAACGGATCTACACGTTTCGAGACCTCTAAAATACGAAAAAACTATTTTTAGCGTGACATCCGCGTGTGTGTCTGTGTGCCTGTCTGTCTGTTTGTGCAATGTATGTATCCACTCTAACTAAAAAAATAATGGACCGAATTTCATAAAATTTGGTAGGTAAGTCACTTGGGTGAGACCCTGGTGCTGATTAGTTTTTGGTAGGATTCGTAAAAACAGAACCCGCCTTTTTTTGCGAAATGACCCGTAAAAATTTCATGTAACCACCCTAGCTAAAATACTATTTGATCATATTTCACAAAATTTGGTAGATAAGTTACTTGTGAGACATTCTGGTGCTGATTAGATTTTGGTACGATTCGAAAACGAAAAACCTGCTTTTTTTACGAAATGGACGGCAAAAACCGCCTAAATCTAAAGAAAAAAAAAAGACTACATATGCTGGAATGTATCAATTAAATTCTTATTTTATGCGCAATTTTTGACGAGAAAAAGACTATAACACACTCCATTATACTTTAGGACTAACCGCTCTCAAGATATTTAAGACTTCTTGCATTTTTGTTAGCCGCTATCAGAAAAATGTCCAATTACCAAATAAAACCAAAAATTGAATTAAAAATGCAAATTTTGTGTTATTTGGTGCAATTAAACTCAATCTAATGAATTATTAAAGAAATAAAGAAAATATGAATTTGAGTCTGCAGGGAAAGTCATGTGCTGCTCACATCAGATTTCTTCTCTTACACTGAAAAAGAGTATCCAGAGTCTCCTGGAAAGAGCTGTGCGCTGCATTATTATTTTATTTATACTTAAATATGTTACTCAAGTTTTCGTATTAAAAATACGTTAAAATAATTTAATTGAAAGGCTTTTCCAACAACATTTGTTTCGAAAAAACTCAGCTTTTTTTTCTTAAAGACATGTAGCTTCTTTAAAACTCCATTCAAGGAGTCTAACCACGCATTTATCTTATTACTTAGCAGACAGTAAGTATTATTATAAATCTAATTTATTATTCGATTCACATAGTGTTCAAATAAACACATAACTTCTACAATTGAAAATCTCAAAATTTCGTTCTTGTCTTTTCTCCATTTATCATAACGTTTTGGCAACATCGATTGAAGACATTCCTTTGGTAGTACTAAACCATTCGATTAATTAGCATAAGCACGAAAGCATTCGAAAAGTAAGAAAATTAAACATTAGCCTTCGCATGTTCAAAAGGGATACACCCTTTATAAAAGGTTAGAAACTTGCGCAATAAAATGCGTGTTCCACATCGAGCAGACCGGTTTACGATGAGTGTACGTCACGTGACAACACATGCCCACACTATCAATGAATGGAACACGGACGTTACCTAAACGCCTGTGTTAATGAACGAAGTCAGATGAATGTATATTAAAATGAATCACGCCTTTTGGGAGGATAGGCTTGTTTAAAGATCTAACTCAAACATGTTTTAGCCAATAAATGATAATACATCAATATTTGATGTTTTTAACACTTTACAACAAAGTTGAAAAGTGTTTATGACTTTGTTAACACTTTACAACAAAGTTGAAAAATGTTTATGACTTTGATCATTCCGTCTGTTTGTCTGTCTGCCTGTCTGTCCGTTAGCACGATAACTGCCGTAAAAATGACTGAATCAAAATGAAATTTTAGTATGTTATTCAGACGATCTGTGGGACCTATGGGAATATAAATGAATAATATCACCCAATGAGTTTTGGATTGAACCCGGGTTGAAAAAATGAAATACATTGAACCCTATGGGGCCTAATTTTTCAAACATTTTTAAGCGGATTTAAAATTCACAAATTGCTTCGAAAATTTTTGGTAATATTTAAATTGTTCCATAAAATATATAAAAAAAAATCAGTAAAATATATTCAGTAGTTTTTTAAATAAAAATTAAAATAATAATTACACCTCTTATATGAAGCTATCACTTGACCATGATATGAAAAGATCACATGATCCACTTCTAAATGAAATATGGCATCCATCTTGTCTCAAAATCGTGATTTTTAAAGTTCTTTTTAATTCATGTTGAGTGTTGTATTCGTCTTAAAACCCCTTTATTTTTGCTTAAATTCTGTGCATCTACATACTGAAACAACGCAATTACAATATATTTGAGTTTAAATGAGCATCCAAATTTGATTATTTCTACAACGAAGCCTATTTTTCACTTATGTAAAATGTAAACAGCAAAATATGTAGAATGTGTTGTATTAGAATTGCTATATTTCTTTAACGAAAAATTATTTAGCTCATGGAGTATGCATAGCTGATATGAATGAAATATTCATTGATTTTACAGAGAGAAGGACGACTTTTTTGATGAAGTTTTAAGCATAGAGTTTAATAACTTGTAGCTCCATGGTTTTAATTTTTAAATAAAATAAATTATTTTAGTATTGCGATGAATGAAATGAATGTGGAAATATTTATGAATAAAATGCTGCTTTTACAGAAAGAGCCAGGCGTGTTATTTTCTCTATGACGTCATTTGAATGAATTTAAGTTGTTTTCGATGAAGTTGTCAAACATAATAAATTATCGTAGTATTATGATAATTCCCTGTTGGGATATAAGTAATATATAAGTAACAGCTGTAGTACATATATGTTTCTCCGGTTTATCGAATACCCCGATTAATCGAATAATATTTTCTAGAACCTTCAATATTTGTTTAAGTGGCGCCGACTGTATATTCGTAAAAAGTACTCTATTTCCGACAAAATTAGTATAAATTTTTTATATCTTCATGTATATAAAGTCGGAAATATAAGCATTCAATATGTTTACATTTTTCGTAACATCCCTATTTCAGCAGGATACCTCGAGCACAGATTTTTTACACGTTACAAAAATCATCCAAACATATCGTGTGTTTCAAAAGATACTTAAGTTAGAAGCGCATATAAAAGTTTTACATTTTACTTTCCCTGCAATGCATGGTAATGTATAGGGAAAGTATTGCAGTTATACTGAAAATCGCCACTCGCATTCTCGATGGATCTACACGTTATGGGACCTTCAGAATGCGCAAAAACTATTTTTAGCGTGACGTGTGTGTATGATTCTGTGCAATATCTACTCAAACTCAAAAACTAATCGACCAAATTTCATAAAATTTTATAGGTACGTCACTTGTGGCTTACCCTGGTGCTGATTAGATTTGGGTAAGATTCGGGATTTAAAAAAAAAATAAAAAAAAGTTGCCTTTTGTTTTTGTGAAATGGTCTGCAAAAATCGCATGTAGTCATTCCAGCTAAAAATTAATGGACCAAATGTCACAAAATTTGGTAGATAAGTCACTCGTGGGTTGATAAGATTTTGGTTCGATTCCAGGAAATGTAACTTGCCTTTTTTTGCGAAATGACCCGCGAAAATCACAAAAATCTATAATAAAAGACTGCATATGCTCAAATGTATCAATTAAACACTTGTTTCATACATAATTTTTGACAGTAAAAATAATAAGACCAATCCCATTATTCTAGTACTAGCGGTTCTCGAGATATTTAAGTTTATTTGCAGATTTTCTACATCAATTTTCAAAATAATTACCTAATGTAAACAAAAGCTGAATTAAAAGCATAAATTCAGTGCATTTTCAAATATTTATGCGTGTTATTTAGTACAATTAAACTAAATTAATGAATTATTAATGAAATAAAGAGAACATGGATGTAAATATGTAGGGAAAGTTATGTGCTGCTCTCATAAGATTTTCTTTACGCATTACATTCATGCCACCTCCATTTCAGATTTATGCCTATTTGCCTTATCTCTAAACCAGTAAACAAGAACAATCAAAATACTACAAAATGTTGACAAAAATAGGCACAGAACTTCAGGATGAACTAAATAGCCATCTGTCAAGCCAACAATGGAGTTCATTTTCTACAATTTCATCTTGCTTTTGATACAGGCATTAACTTGACAGCCGCATTGTTCGAGTTATATTCCTTTGATCACAAAAATTGCTAATCAGTATTTCTTTGAAAGGTAAAAGTGGGACAAAATAACTTTTTTTGTTGTTCTTCGTGATGAGTTAAGGCGTGGAACATAGAAGCATTTATGGTGTTTATCATTTGCTTTTTACCAGCATTAATGCAAATGATATGTAATAAGAAGTTATTGGTGATAAAAAGTTTGCCATACTATTATCTTTTCGGACATAAAATATTTTTTTGAAACATTTATCTTTCGAGCTCTGGTATAGATAGAATTTAGATGAATACGGATTTGGAATCAACATCAAATTCCAATGGAGAATGGGAGACGGGGATTTACAAAAGATATCCACTTTGAATTATTTTTTCATTTCCAATTTCGGAGCCCACTTGAAAGATAAGAGTCTACAATATCGTCCCAGTAGCTCAATGGTAAAGCGTCGGCTGGACAGTTCGAAGATCCAGGGTTCGATTCCCGGTTGGGGCAGCAAGGCTCTTTACAATGGCGACCCGAACAAATCAACCTTGTAGGTTAGTGCAAAGATGTCGGAGGTCTGAAGACCCCAGACCGTGCGACTCACACAGTGGGTTTAGAGTAGCTAGCTGCACGGCCGAGAAAGGTTGCCTCTTGCACTCAGGAGGCACCCAAGGTCTACCATCCCGCCAAACGAACTTTGTTTAGGTCTAAGAATATAACAATTGATGAAAAATATTGTGATTAAACAGACAGTTTTACATTATATTTGAACTTGACAAGTACGCCCATTTTACAAAAATGGGAAAAGGGTTTTTGCGAATATAGATAAATTAGTATTATCAGGAGGCTGACCTGGGGTAAAAATAGCAGGAGGTGGTCAATCAGCTTGTCAGTGGCACGTCAGTCTGACATTAGAAGGTGGAGAATGCAGAGTCCACTTCAAAGATAAGAGCTTGCAAAATCGTCCCAGAAGCTCAACGGTAGAACATCGACCAGCCAGTTCGGAGATCCAGGGTTCGATTCCCGGTTGGGGCAGCGAGGCTCTTTACGCAATTCAAAAACTTGCATTTTACTTGAAACATCTATTTCTCAAGATTGGATATAAATAGAGCTTAGATGATAACTGATATATATTTAGTATCGAATTCCAGAGGAGGTTGGTAAGATTATTAAGTATTTTCCCTTTCTGTTTATTTTCCACTTCCAATTCCAAAAATTTCCTTAAAACATCCATGTCTTATAACTGGCTACAGATAAAGACTAAATAAAGACTGATATAGATTCAGCATTAAATTCCGTAGGACAGTGGTTCCCAAACTGGGGTCCCCGGACCCCTGGGGGTCCGCGACGAGGTTTTAGGGGGTCCGCGAACAATACGCAACATTTAACTAATAAATAGTTAGCTTTAAAAAAAAAAAATTCATTATTTTTTCCACTTTATTTTCATTTTATTTTTTTAAATAAAATAATAATGAACTTTTTTTCTAAATAACTTTGAATTAAATACATTCAAGAAATTAATTTCAAACTGATATGTTATATCTTCAAACAGAATTAAATTGTTTGGGAGTAGGTTTCGTTTCGGCACAATGTCATGATTAACGGTGACGATACTCTGTAGCTCGGACGTCAAAGTACTTGTAACTTCGAGCACCGGATGACGTCAGCTTTGAATAGAGGGGGGCTTAGCGAATATCTCCCGTCTCTCCCGCACTGATTTACGCGGGTGCTCCCGCGGAAAGTCACGTGACATAGCTACATAGCTATGTCACGTGACGTTCTTCACTAACGTACTTTCAACCCTGCAGATATTTGTTAATTATTTGATAAAATGGATCGTTGGTTAAAATTAGGTGCTTCAAATTCACCAACCACTCTCTTACACCACAAGAAGATTTTTTGGCGGATCTTTCATCGGATTGTTCTCTAAAATTAATGTTCTCACAAGTACAATTAACTGACTCCTGGTTATCAGTAATGGTTGACTATTCTCAACTCGCAAGAAAGGCTCTTAAGTGCTCAACTCCCTTTCCCACAACTTACTTGCGCGAAACAGCTTTCTCCCACCTGACATATTTAAAATCTAAGTTGAGAAATAGACTTGAAGTTGAAGGTGATTTAAGACTGAAATTATCAGACATTAAACCAAATATTACTAAGCTAATTGCAAGAAAGCAGCATCACTGTTCACACTAAATTGTGCTTGTTGTACATATCCAATAGTAACATGCCCTTGCAATATGGTTTTAAGGGGTCCGCGAAATTTATTTTTTCTCTGAGGGGGTCCGCGGACCCGAAAGTTTGGGAACCACTGCCGTAGGAGGAAAGGAGATGGATTCACAAAAGATGTACACTTCTCTTTCTCTCCATTTCTCTTTCCATTTCCGGTTCAAAAAATTTCATTTTACTTGAAACATTATTTCTCAAGAATGACTATATATAGTAGAGCTTAGATAATGACTGATATGTATTTAGCATCAAATTCAGGAAGAAGTAAAGGAACTAACTCAGTAGGGATTTCCGCTTCCTCTATACGTATAGCGTAGATAATGGCTGATATGAATTGGACATCGAACTCCGGAAAAGAATAAGGGATTCACTAAAGACTTAACTCCCGTTTCAAAAAACCTTCTTGAAACATCTATTTTTTAAGATTGGATATAAATAGAACCTCCTTTCGTTCGTGAGATATAGTCTCCACAGACTCACGGACACACACACACACACACAGACATCCCCTCAAAAATGTTCGATTCGTGTTCAGGGATGCTTGAAACGTGCTCTCCCGTCGAATACTCGAATTCAAATGTTCGACCACATCACAATACTTATACATTATTCTATGTATATAAGGAAAGTAATATATGTAAGTCACTCTTGGGATTTAAAACACGAATTCTCGGCGAAGACAAAAGCTTGTCTTAAATAGAAGACACTTATCTTGAAGCATGGATATATTAAAAATGTTAAACGATAATAGATACATAACTATTTGCTATTATCTGAGAATGTATTTTAAAGAACCTTGCTGTACCAAACGGGAATCGAACCCTGGATCTCCAAACCAGCCGACTCTCTACCGTTGAGCTACTGGGGATGAAATTGCAAGCTCTTATCGTCGAAGTAGACTCTGCATTCTCCACCCTCTAATGTCAGATTGGTGGGAAACTGACCATCTCCTGCTATTTTTACCACAGGTTAGCCTCATGCTATTACTATTTTTACCCAGGTCAGTATCCTGCGTCGTCGTTATCTTCTCAATGTGACATCTGCTCTCAATCTTCCTGAGTCCACCCAATCCGTACTAGTCTTACTAGGGTCACTTTCAGACCTAAAAATTTTCATCTCTGCAATCCCTCCCCCTCTAATAAACGAATTTGGTTCTCCAAAGTTCGTTCAAATCCCTCTTCAGTATTGTGGCGATTGAGCGTCGCCGTGGTCCCGAACCAGGGACCTGATGCTTCGTAGACCGACATTATAATCACTGAGCAAAAGCTAGCTCCTCCTCTGTTCTTATAATTCGGGTATTGGCGATGTGGCATCTTTGAGTGCGGCAGCAAAGACATCTATCAAAGATGCCACACGAGCAATACCCGAATTATAAGAACAGAGGAGGAGCTAGCTTTTGCTCAGTGATTATAATGTCGGTCTACCATGCATCAGGTCCCTGGTTCGGGACCACGGCGACGCACAATCGCCACAATGATGACTGGACGTTTGAAAAAAGCGCAACCTTCCTTTCCAACGACTTCGCCTCTCAGCACGAGATGGCAGCACCACAAGGAGTCAGAAGCCTTGACACTCCCTTCCTGGTTGACCACAACTGTCCGTCACGCCGAGGCAACACGCCTCCCGGCCCTGACGTCACGCCGAGGCGACACGCCTCTCGGCCTCCTCATCAGCGAGGGGAGTGTGCGGCAGCAAAGACATCTATCAAAGATGCCACACCGCCAATACCCGAATTATAAGAACAGAGGAGGAGCTAGTTTTTGCTCAGTGATTATAATGTCGGTCTACGAAGCATCAGGTCCCTGGTTCGGGACCACGGCGACGCTCAATCGCCACAGTATTTTAAACTGTATTCTTATTGCCATGGAAATTTCTAATAAAGTGACCTAAGCTTATGAGTAGATTCTGCTTTCAATTAATTTTGATCCATGAATCCCTTTATTTCATTCTTATTAATTTATATGGACTTATTGTGTTCCCTACACATTTTCTGTTTAAAAAAAGAAAAACTATGCTAACTGTTCTTATTTTCTCGGTTCTTTCTTTTTATTTTGATCCTTTTTATTTGTACTTTTTCTAATTTTACTTTTCTAAATTTTATTCTAAATTTCTGTTTTTGTTTTCCATGTGTCTAATTTTTCCCCCTTTTCATATACTTTCTTTTTATATATTTTCTAAATTTTATTTTTAAAATTTTATTATTTTCTTTAACTTTAATCGATTTTTCATTATGTTAATATACCTCACTCTGAATTTCATTTTTAAATGATATTTTTATCTATATTCGCAATAACCATTTTCCCACTTTTGAAAAATGGACGTACTTGTCAAGTTCAAATATAATGTAAAAACTGCCTGTTTAACCACACTATTTTTCATCAGTTGTTATCTTTTCAGACCTAAATAAATGTTCGTTTGGCGGGATGGTAGACCTTGGGTACCCCCTGAGTGCAGGAGGTATCCTTCTCCCGGCCGTGCAACTAGATACTCTAAACCCACTATGTGAGTTCCATGGTCTGGGGTCTTCAGACCTCCGATATCTTTGCACTAACCTACAGGGTTGATTTGTTTGAGCGTCATTATAAAGAGCCTTGCTGCCCCAATCGGGAATCGAACCCTGGATCTCCGAAATGGCCAGCTGACGCTTTACCGTTGAACTATTGGGACTATATTGCAAGCTCTTATTGTCGAAGTGGACGTTGCAATATTCCCAGACTTACACCGTATGCTACCAAACTGATTTGCTTCTGTGATAATGCAGAAGTGATAACGATCTAGACTATTTCAGGAAAGATTAATTGAAAATTCTAATCTTCTCCATCTTTCAGTCATATGTTTGAAATTAAAAATATAACTACTTTTCATTATTATTATTAATGCGCCCTAAAACCACATGGTTGTAATAAAATTATTCGATTTAGAATTTTTGTTTTCTTAGTTAATTCGCCGTGGACTTTAAAGTGGCGAAAAATATTTCCGGAAGACGGAAGGGGATCATGAACAACTCAGATATCTTTTTCTGAATTTATTTATTTTTTAATTTTGCGAAGAGTAAGCGGGTTGGCTGAATCCATTATATTGATCGCACTTGATTGTATTGCTCCAAATTGTATTGCTTAACATTATAGCCATAACCTGCTCATGTGGCCGACGTTCATGTATTGGGGAGAAGCAACATATGCAATAGCAGATATCCGAAAAGTTTGTAAAGAACTTTGCTGTTTCAACTGGGAATCGAACCGCGGATATTTGTACTGGCCATCCGACGCTCTACCGTTGAGTTACCCGGCAAGCTCTTATCGAAGCGAACTCTGCATTACATTATTTTATTTTTTATTTTATTTTATTTATTTATTTATTATTTTTTTAGAAAACAATACAGTTTTGATTGGTTAATAGAATACAGTCGTCCAAACTGGACTACAAACGCTAGACAAAAATTATCGATGAAGAAACGTTTGGATATAACGTTTGAAGTCACTCTACCAGACGAGCGTGAGGGCGTCTCAATCGATAAACGCATGCTGGTGTGTGGCACACATGTCGATGCACAGATGTGAAATATCTAAATTTTAATTTTTTGTACTCTGTAAAGAGTCCGGCCGCTCATTCTACTTTTCTAAATCTTCAGGTACGTTGGCGTTCTAGGTTTTCCACACTCTAAAATACCCCGGCCGTCCAATTAACTGCTCCATGTCCTAAGATGAGCTGGTCGGCCTGGGCTTTCGACACTCTAAAGTACCGGACACGGTTGCCCAGTGGTTAGCGCGCGGGAATTTCACTCGGTAGGGTCGGGTTCGATTCCTGTCACTGCCCAAACTGCTGCCATGTTCACGCGGAGTACGATCACGTTAAACATGTGGGTCCGTAAGTCCTTCCAAAGGGGTTGATGGTAGGGGAAGGACGGTACTGTGTCTGTGGATGCCTCTCCCACTGGGTTACGGTCTAAATTGGGTGGCACTTCCTGGTTTCCAAACAGTTTACTTTCCAAACACTTACTTTACACACTTTCTGGTAGGCCGGACGATTTGGGTTACAACAATAACAACAAGCTAAAGTTCCGTCTGCCGTCCAAATGGATGCTCTATATTTTCGGATGAGTCGGACGGTCTGGGTCTTCAACACTGTAAAGTACTTTGCAACCCCAGCCGGGAATCGAATCATGGATTTTCGTAAAGGCCAGCTGATGTTCTACCGTTGAGCTACTGGGGCGAAATTGCACGCTCTTATTGAAGTAGATTCTGCATTCTGCACCCTCTAATGTCAGATTGGCTTGCAACTGACAATCTGACTGACCACCTCTTGCTATCTTTACTTCATGTTAAACTCTTGCTACTATTTTTGTCCTCCAGGTGAGCTTCCTGCGTGATCGTAGATCTTCTAATATTTTAAAATCGGCGCTCGATATACAAGAGTCCACTGCATCCATTCTAGTCGTATTAGGATCACTTTCAGATTTCCAACACCTCTGTACTAAACTACAGGGTTGATTTGTTCGGGTGCGATTTTAAAGAACTTTGCAGCCCCAATCAGAAATCTAACCACTGATATTTGTAGTGACCAGCCCATGCTCTACCGTTGACCTACTAGGATGGAATTACAAGCTGATATCGAAGTGGACTTTGCAAGCTGCATGAACGCAGTTGATTATATTGGGAAAAAATATATTTCAACTGTAGTTACTTAATTTTGTTTTGTTTCGGGTAAAAACACTGCAGATATAAACTAATACTTTCAGTTTTATCAGTCCAGTGTTAGCAATCTTCATGTCAATCATTAGCAGTGGTTGCAAGAACAGGTGACTGGTAATAACACGCAGTAAAAATGACTGCTGACTATGCACATCGTAGATAACAAAATTATAAATATTGTTACCTTATTGAACTGCAATATAAGATGGGATTGTAATATAGAAAAATGTAATACCATTGACATCTTACCTGTAAGTGATAAACAAGTGCTCCGGGAGGTAATGATTCTCCTATGTATGCTTCATACGGTGCACCAGTGAACTCAGGTGCGTTGTTATTGATATCTTGAATGTTGACATTTACAACGGCAACGGATGACCTAAAAGTGAAAATATTGTTAACAATAGAAAATGTTTTTAATAAAAAAATATATTAATTATAGAAGAAAATCGATGTTTTTTGTTACAGCCATTTAAATAGATCCACACTTCATCAATTGTCAATATATACACTCTGTTGCAAAAAAGTATATGCACCCATAAGAAATTGAGCTACAGCCGCGAAACTCGGCATGTATGGTTCGTTTGAGGAAATATGTAAATGATCAGAGTTTGGAGGCAAAAAAAAAACGTTATATTAAGAAATGATGGCAACAAGAAAATTATATTTTAGAAAGTGGTAAATTTCCCCTTGTAGCTAAACAAACCGAAATTCGGTGCGGCATAGGGACAATAAAGTTGCTTACGTCCCTCTGTCCTAGATTCTGCCACAAATGTTGCAACTGGTTAGTTAATTCGGTGGCATTTTGAGAAGGCTGCAATTGTCGTTCAATCATGTCCCAGACGTCTTCTATTGGCAATATTTCTCGAGACTTCGATACCATGGGAGAATATTAAATCCGTAAAGATATTGTAGGGAAAACTGTGCAGTATATGATCGAACATCGTCTTGTTGGTAAATGGAATCTGGGCGACTTGATAGCATCGATGGAATAATAGGCTGAAGAAGAATGACAATGTACAAGAGAGCCGTCAGATTGGCTTGCAGTAGTACAACTAGAGGAGATATGCTGTCCCATGAAATGGCTTCCCAGATTGTCAAAACACGTGTGATTGTCGTGTTCAGGTCCACAAAAATGCGGGAGCCAACGGCCCTACCGTGCTGAAAACACCGGTTCTCGTTAGATCACCGAAGTCAAGCAGCATCGGACGCGCTTAGTACTTGGGTGGGTGACCACCTGGGAACACCGCGTGCTGTTGGCACATTTCGGGCGCGGCAGCCCGGTGGTTTGCGCGCTGGATTTGCCCGCTGCCACAACTGCCGCCGTGTTCATGCGGAGTACGATCACGTTAAACATGTGTGTCCGTAAGTCCTTCCGAGAGGTTGGTGGTAGGGGAAGGAGGGTAGGTCCCTGTGGATGCCGCCCACACTGGGTTCCGGTCTAAATTGGGTGGCACTTCCCGGCCGTCCAAACGGTTAACTTACACCTTTCTGGTAGGTCGGACGGTCTGGTTCTCAACAACAACAACACAAATGCGGGATCGCAACGGTGACCAGTCCTCCTCCACACACGTATGCGGAGGACATCAGCCCTGAGAGAATACGGAATCTAGTTCCACCAGTTTCCATTAGGCCTATGATGCGACCTCTCTCTAAATCAGCCCTGAGACACACGGAATTCGTCGCTAAAGACAATATGTCTCCAATCGGACACTGTCCAGGCTGACCAGACTCGGCACCAATCCAGACGCCTCTGATTATGTTGAGGAATCAGTGGTAGGCGCCTTAGTAGCCGTCTGCACCTAATACCAACCTTCTATCTATTGTCTCCGAATAGTAACGTTTGATACAGTATGCCTCGAGAATGGCAAATGCCTTCGAATGATTGATAGCGACGCCATTAGTGTGGACGGGGCTCATCTCCTGTCTGCACGGTCTTCTCTAATAGTTTTCTGTCCTGGTTGTGTGTGTGTGTGCGTTCTGGCTGCAACAGTTTCATGTGACTTCTCTGATCCATTGTTGCCAACACCGAGCAACTACTACATCGTTACGACCAAAATGGTGACTGATACTTCTGTTGGACCAACCAGTTTCCATTAGCCCTATGATGCGACCTCTCTCTAAATCCGACAATTATTCGTAGAGCTGACGAGAACATCTAAAAGATATCTTTGTAGACAACTTTCAGTATTAAAGCAGAAAATCTAGTTCCAATTGCCTGCGCGTGAGAATACCGATCGTTTTAAATGTTACACGATGTGTCGAATCGACGCACCAAGGAGTTGTCCGAAAAAAATTCGACGCACCAAGGAGTTGTCCGATTGTAATGAAATTTCGTATGCAAAGACATTTTGAGCGAACATGCAAATGAATAAAATTTGGTGTCCAATCAGTAAATAGTGGGAGCTCCAGCTCGTTGGAACTGCGCATTCAGCAGGTGTATATCTGGGCAGGTGTATATCTGGGCCGGTGTATACCTGCATATCTGCAGATGGATATGGCCTGGAGTGCCATCTCCCTTGATAGCCGGACCCCTTTGGTAGTCATTTCTGGCACACTGACAGCACAGCGGTAGATAGACAACATTTTACGACCGGTTGGGTTACCGTTTCTTTTGCGACACCCCGAACTTACTTTTCAACAAGATAATGCCCGGTTTGATGACATTAAATGCCCTATCAAGATCTTACCTAAGTTAACCTCACTGAGATACGAAAAATATATTCTACTGATCATAATGTCCATAAAATGATTTCAATGTGAAGGGAATTAGAGGAGATTATATATCTTTTTAGCTCTTCTATAATTCCAAATTAGTATATTCTGGATGCAAGTAGAACATCCAGAACATGTCTTCTGCCTGGGTGGGCAATAATTGCTCGAAAAATACCAAAAAAATATCTCGAAAGATAAAGTTATGAACAATACAATATTAAATAGCATTACACGAAAAGACAAATGGAAAGTCTGCCAGGAATTAAAAGGAAATTAATTTATATTTGACCTTACTTTCTTCATTAGCGTCCATCAATCATTAACGTATTTTTTGTTTGCGCTTTAATTCTCAAGGCTTGATGCAGAAAATGTTAATCCACGAAAGAGTAAATTATGTTTGAGACAACATAGGGTGGATATTTTTTAAAAATTGGGTTAGCAATGCGTCATATCCTGAAGGCAGGTCCAATACAAAGGCAGTGATGAAAGTTATGCCATAGAGCTCATTTTAGGGTGCGCTCCTCATGAATTACAAATGTGTCCTTGTCCTTTGTACCAATTGAAAGATGGCACTAAATGAATGTTAGTTCTCATAATTGAATCAATTTAAGCATCGAATGATCAGTTGTTAATAAATACATTACTAATAGGGAAAGTAAACGTTGTATTATATGCAACATGGAATTATTAAGACATTAAACTATAATATTAAACTAATATAATATTAAACAATTAATTATAATTAAATGTGGAGTATGCACTCCAAATTTTAAAATGACTAAAACTGTCGTTTTTAATGCGAAAAACGTGGATGCAGTGGTGCCGGAACGCACGCTGAAACTTAAATTCAAAACCCGAAATCTACTTATTTTAATACTGCAGGCTTGTTAATGAGGTTGATATGATGTGGGAGATAAAAAATATCAACACTGTTGGAGTTTCGATCAACAATCGCAGCATACACGTAGTTGAAAATTCCCTGAGAAATGTTGACATTATACAACCCAAAAAACACGTAAATGTTGGGGAAGAATTAAACTACAATTTTTTTATCATTTTTAACGGACTCAAAATAACAGATTTTAACATTTTTTAAGCTTTCCTGAAATATCATGTTTATTCAAGGACTAGTGGAGTAAGGGTCTCTAACTTGAAAGTGTCACAATATGGTATTTTTTTATCACATATGTTGTTACTCAAAGGTTTGAGGTGAACAGTAATGCAGTATTTCAGGAAGGTATACTCGAGCCTAAATTGCTTCGAAGTTCAAAACGTAATTACCACTTCACCCATAGTAATGATGTTGACATGATAATGTTGACATGATGGTCATCAAAAATGTTGATGTAATCGTGGCCTCCTTCAACGCTGGCCTCCTTCATACATATAGTTGAAATTCACTTAAACTGTCTGCATTGCAGAACCCAAGGAGTCCATAAAAGTTTAGGAAGCAGGCCTATCAGAAAAAGATAAATTTAAAACTCATGTTCACTTTGGATGGTTGACTGAGAGCCATTTAAATTCGATCTTGAAAAATCAAATAGGGCTGTAAAAATATCCAGACTTGTACCTACCTGGTTTATACTAATTATTACCATTGTTTTGTGCTAATTGAGATTTTATATATTGTCAGCATGTTTTTCAAAATGCAATGTAGAGTTATGTTTTAATCCATATGTCACTTACCTTCTTTCGGATTCTATTCTTGCTAAATCTGAAGCTTGTACGAAAAACGTGTATCGGGGAGGCTTTTCACGGATCGTTCTGAAGGATTCCAGGATGTAAATGGATCCATTTTCAGGGTGTACGTCGAACGGAACGGTCTGACTTAGACTGTCGTTCTGTCGCTGGTATCTTACCACTCCATTCACGTCCAAGTCAGGATCCAGAGCAATAATCTGTTAGAATAAGAAAAAATAAAAAAATAGTTTACAATATTAAACACATTCTTTTAAATGTATAATTCTGCAGTTTGAAGTATTTCTATTTCCCGCCAAAACTTTAGACATGGGATTTTCACGGATATACGGAGATCATAATTAAATTATTCCTATCTAGAAATATAAATCAAAACATGCGAAAGAGATTTACTGAAAATAGTAGTTTTAAAAATCCCAACGAGGGGGATATTTAAAGCGGAAGGTGACAAAACGCCCCGAAAATGCTTGGAAGTCTGCAAATTCAAGATAATTTAAGAACTTGAGGTAAATTAATTAATTAGAAAATCTTGTGGGATCAATAAATGTCAGTATTTCACTCATTTTTAATTTTAATATTTTCCTTTATTACTACAACCTTTTTACTGTTTTGCTACTTTTGATTTAGCTAGAGGTCACTGACCCTTGCTAGCTATGCTCAACAACCCTGTAACTCGTTTTGCGAGTCATAGTCGCTTTACATTTCATTATTTCTCTTTACATGTTCATGTTTAATTAGATGGACAAAAATATATTCTCTGTTTCAAATTGAACTACAGCTTTATTTTCCCTCATTTTTGTAATTTCACCGTTAGCAATGTATTTAAAAATCCATAGATACCGATAGCAGATATTGATAATTCTTACTACACTCTCATTAGAGATAACTGCAACTATGGATAGCAAGCTTTTTGTGCCATGACAATCGGCTGGCAAGCGCGTAAAAACTGCGCAACCAGTCTATGGATACTGTAATCCAAGGACGTATCCATTTCATTTCGGGGGGGGGGGGGGGAGGGGTTCAAAGTATAGAGAACTTTCAATCAAAAAAAAGTTTGAAAAAAACTAACGAAACTTGACTAAATTGATACTAGATCACAATTGAACAAGAAAACACGAGAGCACAACAAGGACGTATCCAGAAATTTCATTTCAGGGGGGGGGGGGGGGAGGGGCGGACCACCGGACACCATCTATGAATACGTCATTGCTGTAATCCGCAATATAAACATACTTTTAACTTTGGTTCGATCTCTTGAAGCGAGCTATGTGATTGTAAACCTATAATTTAATTTTAAAAATAAAAATACCGGTTGTTATTTTTTTTTCGTATAGAATGCACAGTTGAAATGATCGTTCAAAGAGGCCCCAAAATATTTATTTTCGCCAAATATGAATTCGAAAATTTTTCAGAGAGCAATTCTTTATATATATACAAGGTACGGCAGGGAAACAGGAAATTATGAAGTAACAGATTTCTTGTTTAGTTCTGTAGTAGGGGCGGCATATAACCTATTACGTCATTTAGTCACCATAGAGCCCTGAAACTCCTCAGATGATCTCTTTTCAACAGGATGGAGCACTGTCACGGTTTATATTAATTCTGAGTTGCGAAGATTTTCTGTGCATAAATGAGGATCACTTGATCGATGTCATCTTCAAAGAATAATTAGCAAGGTATGTGGCTTTAAAATATTATGTATGGAAGTTTGTTAATACTCTAAACATAATAACCATCTACTTTAAACTGGCTGTTTCCCTGCTGGAACTATACAAGACCATGAAAGAGTAAAATAGCTATAGATCATGTAAAATATTTAAAATATGTATTTTTAACTTACTTGTCCAACAATGGATAATGGTGCATCTACTTCTGTGGCACTGAACACGTAGACACTGCTTGGCACAAATTGAGGATTGTTGTCGTTAGCGTCCAGTAAGTGCACTTCAACCACAGCGGCGGTGGCTTTAGCATTGGGATTGACGTTCGGTTTCCTCTCTCTTGCAAACACCCTCATTCTAATTACGTCTTTGGTTTCACGATCCAACTTGCTTGGATCCCGGACGCTGATGGAACCACCGGATGGATCAATAGAAAATGCACCAGACTCATCCTCGAGCTCGTAACGGAATTCTGCGTTATCACCCTAAAGAGTCAAGACAAGCGGAATATGAAAAACATAGTTTAATTGTTAATTTTTTCAAAATATTTGCAAAAAGAAGCAAACATTTAATTTATCCATGCATTACATTTTATCAAAATAAATACTTTAAATTTTTATATAGCTTTCCTCCCGACTTTTAAGGAGGAAAATATGTCGTATTCTGGTCACGGCACCACTATATTGTAGGATACGTCATAGGGATAAGTCGTATCCAATGGCGTATCTTGCAACAGCAAATATATTATTTCCTGTACGGGCAGCGCCATCTAGTGGTGAAATACTAGATATAAACATACTAAATAAGTCGTATGTTGTAATCTTAGGAAAAACATTTCATGCGTCTCTTTAACTAAGTATCTGTTTAAATAGGGAAATGTGTGGAAATCGTTTCAGTGAAGAACTATGTAAGAATTATCGCTTTAATTCATGTAATACTATCCGACATAGTTGTCCAGCATGATCATTCTTGAGATAGCTCATAATCTGTAATAGCTTTTTATCAATAGCTATGATTCTCATAGGCCACCACATTTCGATATACTACTATTTTACGTCATTGCAAAGAAACGGAAACAATCAGTCCCGCTATGTAGATGGCCATGAAGAAAACTTGATGGCACGTAATTGCTAATGGTACGATACATAAAAAGGTTGATGAAATAATAGAGAAATATGTAACCCTATATTTTCCGTAACAGTCTTTGTGACCCACTCAGTTTTTTTAAACCTCTGAAATGTAAACCTTTCACCAATTCAAAGGGCCGCATATAAGCGATTCAATTTTGATGCTCTAACTATAGGGTGGGAGTTCCTCCCTTCCTGGCGACGTGCGTTCCTTACTAATCTGCTGAGCGCTATTTCGCCTCGGATCTTTTCTCAGTGCTATGTTTAACTTCACTGCGTTAGGTTAAACATGGCACTGAATTAAAAGTAACCAATAACGAATCGAAAAATCAAGCCAGACAAATATTTTGTAAAAGAGGTTGAAATCTTGCAAACAGTTGACTGTCAAATTTAATTCTTGTAGGATATCTAGTTTTTATGACATCGAAATATAAATTTGAAACTTGCCTAAATACAGGAGAGGGAGGGGGTGATCCGTTTGCCTAAAAAATTGCGCAAAATCGGTAAAAGGTGTTGCAGGTTTCGACCGAATTTCGTTGAATAGAACGTTTTTCATATGCAAAGATCCAATTAAGATTGAAATATTGCAATAAACATTTTGATCGCTAAGGAAACGATTATTTGAAAAATTTCTCAAATTGTTGGTTTAATTTTAAATAAATAAGAAAATAATCGATTTTGAAAAACATTCTTCAAAGTGTTCCAGGATTCTTAGGACAAATATATCCTTTACCACGATTTATAGCTGTAGATTGATTGAATTTTACTCTACAGCCCGCATTTACGAATACACATATACACACACATACTTTGCATTTTTTTTTTAGGTTATGTCTTACCGAATCTTCGTCAAATGCAGATACTTGTACAACTGTAAATCCTGGTGGAAGATTTTCCATGACTGTAATGTTGTATAATTCATACTCAAATTCAGGCACATTGTCGTTGACGTCTAGAACTTGGACGTCCACTTTAGCTGTCGCCGTTCTTAGAGGATTATCAGTTTGAGTGGCCTAAAAGACAAAATAAAATCAATTAAAATCCATTCTAGAAAAATAGATATATCTTTTAACATATATATGTACCAACATGCATAGCGATATGTGCTATGTATGTTGGTACATATATATGTTAAAAGAGATATATGTACCAACATACATAGCGACTGATATACATAGCGATATGTGCATAACGATATGTATCAACTCTCATTTATCTCTATTTTATCTTCATAACAAATGATATACTGCCATTTTTGACATTACATTGCGAATAATTGGCAAAACATGCAGTTCTGAAATTTTACATATGGATTAATATGAATCTTTCAATGGGCAAGACAGGCTCATAATTTTAATTCTTAGTTAATAAAATATTAATTAATGAATTTTACCATTGTCAATACGTGCAAAGATTTATTGGGTCAAGTCGACTTATAACTTCTCTGTGATTGGTTGATGGCTGAAATGTCCCAAAGATAGCCGAAGACTGAATTGTTAAAACACTGAATACATTAACATTATAGATATTTAATTCTAGAAAATATTATTCACAACGTTAGCTAGTGTATTTAAACTTGAAATTAGTTGCCGTAACAGGTTGGGTAGAGCTAAAGCAGTTTTTGCTCTGAATTCACCAATCACAACATCAACAACACTCCATCGAAAGCGACTTTCAAATGTAAACAAAGTTTGTGGTTATCATTTATATTGATATTTTCCCCTATTCTTACAGTAATACTTCTGGAATTCCACAGGATTCAATACTGGGACCTTTGCTTTTCACTCTTTTTGTCAACAAATTACCTATGATAACAGATTTTTCAAAAGTGTGCGTTGTTTGCTGATGATTTTAAACTGTATCCACAAATCAATTCTGATGATGATTGGATATGTTAACAATATGATCTGAATACGATTTATGATTGGTCCCTTAGAAATCGTTCATACCTCAATATTTCTTAATGTTGCATGATTACTTTTACTCATTGAAGAGATTCCTACACTAATCCATGATTGTATCAATGGGGAATATGGTTTATAAAGTTATGGACTTAACGATTACTTTTGCTGCTACTTTAAATTTTAGAGATCATATTTCTAACATTAGAGAGCCTATGAAAATCGTAAAACTAGATTTTTTGTAGAAATTAAATGTATTATTACGCTTTCCAATTTATTTATTTTTATTTTTTTGATTAATAAATTCAATTTATTCCTGCTTTAACTCTCGGACAATTTCGGGTATATATTTCTAGGTATAATAGGTTTTAATGTCTGTATGGATTTTATTAATTGTATACAGACTAATATCTTCTATCTCCTATTTATATATATAAAATTGAAAGTTTGTTCTTCTGTTTGCTTAATTGGTTGCTGGTCTATTTGTTAGTTTGTTTCGTATACAAATCCACAGTTTTGATGATTATATATGGTTATTTCCTATTTTACTGCGGTTGACACTGTTCAACTTTCGACTTTCTAGGCTCTGGGATTGTTGAGGTATTAATAAAAATGCTTTCATAGAAGCAGTATAGTGTAGACGATTTTTGTGAATAGAAAACTCTTTGAAGAAAATAATAGCCATGTATTAAATACTATTTACATTAGAAACATTCTGTTTATTATCCATTTATCATTTGAATTTTGCAGTATAAAACAAATATTTTCTACTTAATCAATCGATTTCCAAAATTAAAAACAAAACTATGTACATGTTTTTTTTTTACTTTCCCTGCAATACATGGTAATGTATAGGGAAAGTATTGGAATCATGCCGAAAATCGCAACTCGAGTTTTCGACGGATCTACACGTTTCGAGACCTCTAGAATACGAAAAACAATTTTTAGCGTGACGTCTGTGTGTGTGGCTGTCTGTGCGTCTGTGTGTCTGTCTGTGCGTCCGTGTGTCTGTGCAATGTATGTATAAACTCTAACTCAAAATTTATGGACCGAATTTCATAAAATTTGGTAGGTAAGTCACTTGGGTATGACCCTGGTGCTGATTAGTTTTTAGTATAAACCGTAAAAACAGAACCCTCCTTTTTTTACGAAATGGCCCGTAAAAATTTCATGTATCCACTCTAGCTAAAATACTAATTGACCAAATTTCACAAAATTTGGTAGATAAGTTATTTGTAAGATACTCTGGTGCTGATTAGATTTTGGTATTATTCAGAAAAGAACAACCTACCTTTTTTTACGAAATGACCCTCAAAAATCGCCAAAATCTAAAAGAAAGCTACCTTTGTTCAAATATATCAATTAAATGCTTGTTTTATACGTAATTTTTGATGAGGAAAAGAATAAGAACATCTCTATTACTCTAGGACTAACCGTTCTCGAGATTTTTGAGTTTTTCCGCATTTAGTTATGCAACTTTTGGGAAAATGTCCAATTACCAAATAAAAACAGAAATTGAATTAAAAATGCAAATTTAGCGTTATTTTGTGCAATTAAACTCAATGAATTATTAAAGAAATAAAGAAAATATGAATTTGAGTCTGCAGGGAAAGTCATGTACTGTCCACGTCAGATTTTTATATCTGAAAAAATAATAACCATTCTTAATTGATATTCAAATGCGATTCTGTTACCAACTGGTCAACGTACGACTAAAAATGGGCGTATAAAGACAAAACTCATTAAAAGGACTTGCGCAGCTTCCATTGAATTCAAGTCAGCCTTGCTTTAAGTATAGACATAAATAATGAAGTCAAACATCCTATAAAGAGGTTTCATATGCAAATATCCAGATGGTGATTTCTCATACGCCTGCTTTTATTAACGAAGAGTAAATGGTTTGTATCTTATGCTGAACTTGAATAATTAAATTATATCACAATTAAAATATGTGCCATTTGACGGGTACCGTAATTGTCATTCTTATATGAGTTTAACAGCAAGTCAGAGGCAACGTGTTTATATTTGAAGATTAATATGAGACACTAGCAGGAATACCCCAGTTTCTAGAGATAATCTATATAATAATTGTCTAAAGTATTTGTAACTTTAACCCTCCAGAAATCCTCGAGGATTGAAAATTTGCAAACTTATAGTATTAAACACTGGAAATACCTAGCGCAGCTAGATATTTTTCTACCCCTCGAGGGGCGAAAAATCAGGAGTTTGAGAAGACTATCCTGATTTTCCAGGAGTGCCCTCAGTCACCTAGAAGGCTGGATCTGTGCACATTTATAGTACTGACACCGGGTAAAAACTTGAGGAAGCCGAATTTTTATTTTTCCCTTTAAGGGGCGTAAAAATGCGGTGGTTTTGAAAAGTCTTTCCAGAACCACAGAAAGCTTTTCGGTGACTTAGGAGGCTGATTATTTGCACATTTATAGTATTATTATGAATATATATAAAGTTTCACTGTGCTATAATTCTATTCAAGGCGAATGTAAGTTTGCCATATTTCCGATTTTTGAGGCAGGGTTGCCAAATGTAGCGATTTATCGCTAACTTGGTGACTTATCGAATGTACTAGAACTTTCCCGAAATAACGAATATTCTTTGAGATTCGAGCCCGTTCTGGAAGTTCTTACGGAGAGTATACAAAAGAAGTCATTCCTCAGTTGGAGGGATACCAGCAATGCTGAATAGTGAGATACGTCAGTGGTCCAAGAATAGTACCTGCTATTTCTGTGAATTAGCGGAGCATTCAATTGCTGTTTTATTGTATCTGGGAGTTGTTAAGCGATTGTGTAAGATAGTCATCGAGCTATTCGCTGTATATTGTTCCTGTTTACGCTTATTTGTATTTTTGAATGAAACTGTCAGCTATTTAAAAATTTGAACTTATTTTTGTATCCTGAGACTAAACCCACGATTCCAATGGATACGTCGTAACGGTATCAACCATGTAACAGAACCAAATGGAGTCGCCAATTTTTCAATCTCTCTGAGTCAAACTGAATTGGGAAGAGAGGGTAAGAAATGAATTTCCAGACTTTTAACACCCCTCCCCTCCTAGAGAGTTTTACCCCACCCCTCCCCTCCTCTCCTGCGAGAGAAATCTCCAATCAGGTTCCTTAGCAAGCTTGGTGCCAACTGCGTTCAATTTTCTTCGGTCAATGTTCTCCTCCCTGTTCCAGGCGTTTGTCTCTTATTGTTCCTGTACTTACACTTTCTGGTGTCCGTCTTTCATATATGTTGTTTCCTGTTTATATTCCTCTGTTGTATATATCTGTTTTCCCTGTGTTCCTCGGCTGTTCATATATTTGAAAGTCTTACCATGTGCATGTATTGCACTATATTGTACACTATATTGTATGTTGTTGTTGTGGCTTATCCTCCGGCTGTCTGACGAAGTCAGACAAGATCCATTAGACCGTTGACCCTAAGGAAGTCGAATATTGTATGTACACTATATTGCATTTAACTTTGTCTTATCCGGTTACCTCAACTGATTGTAACTTTTGTTCAGCCATGTTCTTTTTGCTTTCTTTTTGTTGGTTTTTACTGTATTGTCCCTTTTCTCGCGGTTGCTCGGATTATTTTGGTCATACGTTTTTACATAAATTTAATTTCATTTTAAGAAAATAATTTAATTTGTACCTCAAACTTCAAAATTTGTTAGAATCTACGTTTCTTTGGCCTCTCTGCCCACTGTATTTTATGTAAAACATGTAAAACTGTCTGTATATATATATATATATATATATATATATATATTTACCATGTAACCACATTATTGAATTTTAAATAAATGCAGACTAAAACTTGGTGGCTGACCGTGGAGGTCGGTTTCGGCTAACCTCCTCTCCCGGGCACGCATTAAACTGTCGTAAGCCCTAGGTTTGGCTGTGTAGTCTGGGCCTTCGACCCCTCCCCTCCTCCAAATGACAAGGCTGAACATTTTCAGACAAATAGTATCGAACCCAATTTAATTGGTTTTTCGATTTCCTCACTCACAACAACACTCACTAAAAACATTTGTGGTGTAGATCATACACAGCATTTTTTCACTGTGAAAGAAATAAATTTCTCACATTGTATAAGGAAAGTCATGTACTGACCACATAAAATTTTTTTCCCTTTAAATGTTAGTTTCCTTATCTTTAACAGGTTTAAATACAAGTATTGAAATAAAAAAACGCAGCACAAAATATGATATATATTTTAGTCATAAACCTGCTCTTAATTAAACTCAAAATATCAGTAAATATATATGTAAATATGCTGAACAGTTGGTACATTAAGAGCGCCCATTGCAAATAGATGAAACCGAATATTTTAAATTTCATAGTTTTGAGGGCATCAGTAAGAGGATAAAACTTCAAAAGTAAAGTATGCCCTAGACTGCCTCATTGTCTACAAAAAGTTTTGTAAAGCCGACTGTTTTAGTCCTGTTCAGATTTGAAACCGAGACCACGAGTACCGCAACCCGATGTTATAAAGTTAGACCAAACGATAGCTTCTGTTCCGAATTTACATATAATTCAGGTGGTGATGCCTAGCACGGTCGATCGATGTTGGAAAGCTCGAAGTCGGTCTTGCCACACAAGAAATATGCATGTATATATGTTGAGCCGTAGTTGAGGTGCAAATAGCCATTTCAGGTAGAAGAAAACTGGTATTTTAATTCCATAATTTTGAGGGCAGCTGTCAGATGATCAAACTGCAATCAAAAGCATTCCCTGTACTTCCTCGTTGTCTGAAAAAAGTTTCATCGATGACAAACTTCTACGATAGCTTAGAAGTGCATTTTTGAATTTTGAATTTTATAATTAACGTTATACAAATTACGAAACTTTTCTAGCCACAAACCTGATCCTATGTAAGTTTAACAAACTAGATAAAAAATTATGCAAATACGTTTAGCCGTTCGTGAATTAAAAACGAGCGTTACAGATAAACGCAGAAACAAGCCTACAGAAAGATATATTTTTAATTCCCGCTCCTTCGCACTTTAATATAGAATAATAAAACGTATATAAAAATATTTTCTGGACTCTGCTGAAAACAATCATTGCGATATTAGCTCACACGCGCTTTTTCGAATCTTCTCTTGGGAATAAAATTGGATATAAAAAATCTGAGTTTAAGTGATTGGAGAATTTTCTCACAGCAGTAATTCTCTGAATCGATATTTCAGTACTATTTTACGTGGCAGCAAATTAGGTGACAAACACAATCAGTCAATTGTAGTTAATAATTTGCATCTAAATCAAAAGCAAATTGCAAGTTAAATGTAAACCAGAAAATTTCCAAGTTCAAGATAAGCACTTCAGTCAACTGTTACTTTCTGAATGACCAACATTTCAACACCATTGTGACACGACCGAAAATTAACTGATCAAACACAATCGAAAACTTGAAAATAACCCATCTGCGGTCAGTAGAATATCGATCACTGCTCCAGTTTTTGATTCTAAACTGATCACAGTCCAGACCTTTCGGCCATTCAGACCCTTGGGACAAAAAATAAACAAAACCATGAAAATATCCTTTCGAACATTTCTCCAGTTCTACAACGGTTCTAAACAATGGAAAACAAGTAAAGCAAAAAGAAAATGGCAAAAATTTATTCGAAGAAAGTGTGTCATGCGTATGAGAGGGAACTCCAGAACTCAAGGTGATCAGGTGTTGCTGACTTTCTCACGTGATATAGTGGAGGAGGAATGGTTAAAATGCTGAGATGGCCGCCTTGTTTTACCCGATTTTCTGGCCGTTACGTCATCCAGCCACGAGGTCAGCTGTTGGGCTTTGTTCCGCAGAAGAAAGTGCAGAGATGCGGTCTGAAGTGAAGTGTAAATTTGCGATTAGGAGCAAGTGAAGATGGTAAAGAGCTTGCATGGATTAAAGTCTGAAAAATGTCTCTCCAAAGTTAAGGTGACCAGATGACCCAATTTTAGCAAGATAATCCCAATTTTCAGCTTTATATCACGATATCACCACGTATACTTTGGAGAATCTAAATTGTTCAATTATTTGAAAATTAATTTGGAGTAATCCAATTTTATGTAATGCACGTCATCTGCATAATAATAATCCAGCGTGTTTTTGTCTTTAAAGACCTTTCAGAAGCCCCCCCTTCCCCCTGTTGTTGTTGTTGTTGTTGAGATCCAGACCGTCCGATCTATTACAACGGTCTAAAGTAACTGTCCCCTTCCCCCTGTGTCCTATGAGACTGAAATTTTGCACACTTATAGTATAGATTACGGAACAGAAGATAGAGTAATATTTGATTAAAACGACAATTTTCGAAGCTAAACAGCATACATTATTAACCAAAATAAGACATATTAAAGACCTTCAACATAATTTTTACTGAGTGTTAGTTTCCTTGTGTGTTTAAATGCTCGTTCCGATATAAATAAAAAGTGGCTTTGATGGTGAGTTACAACATTCACTTATTTCAAAACTAAGCCCTTTTAATAAAAAAATGTTGGATAAAAATAAGCAAGTTTGTGATTTGCGCTATTTAAAATTGCTCTCTTTAATTTTTGTTTTTTGTAATTTTAGCGAATTGAGGTCCTTTTCAAATACGCTAAATTGCCAAATGACAAATAATAATAATAATAATAACAGGACAAAATCAATGCAATTCCAAATAAGTTTCTAAATCATGGACAACTCTGCTATATGCCCTTTGGGTAAGCTGGACAATTTCGGAAATAAAAATACATCATAGGTTATATTGAGAAATAATAAAACGTAAAAACTCTACAGGTGGTTTCAAAAAGATAGCACATCTAAACATCGCTTGACTGTGCAACTTAATGGCTTAACTCATGGTTGCAACTTAAAAAATGCTGTTATTAATATAAGCTATTATAGCATGCACATTTTGATGATGTGACACATTTTTGTAAAAAGGTATATGTGTAGTTTTTATATGGTGTCCCTAAATTTTTCAATTATAAAAATATTTTCCATATCCTAATTAGTGAAACATACAAAGTTATGTTGTCACATGATCAAAAATACTCAATATATAATTAATTAAAGTTTTCTACGGATAATTGGGTAATGTATAATTTTTTTTCTAAAAAGAAGCAAGCATGCAGAATAAATTTATCTAATGAAATTTAATTTTTGTAAGACTACCTAAAATCCATGTTTTTGCCGTTTTATTCTATCGGGTGTTTAAGTCCTATAATTTGGACAAATTTTTCAAACCCAATCTTGTATGTTAGATATATTTTGTTTTCAAAATATCTTTAAATGAATGGAGAATAACTGGTTAATTTGATTTTCCTTTATATAGGATCCATGTAAAAAGTTACTTTTTACCTTTCCTACATACATAATATAATATATAGGGAAAGTATTGTGACAAAGTCAAAAAATCGAATTCAAGTTTTCAACGGAAGAGTATGTTTCAAGCATCCCTGATTTCGAAACGAACGTTTTTGAACTGATGTCTGTATATATGTGTATATATGTCTATATGTGTATGTATGTGTATGTATGTGTGAGTGTTAGTGTAGAGTCTGTGAATGCGATATCTCACGAACGAATGGAGCGTTTCGAACGTAATTTAGTACGATTATTACGATCCATGAACACTAAAATCCTATTGATTTTAAATGTGATTGAATGTTCGAAAGTCCCCAAATTTTCAAATGATATTTTTGAAATAATCTTTAAAAGAATCAAGATATTCAATAATGTTAAATAAATGGTAATTTTATACATAATGTTTTATTCTGAAACGAATGACGCAATCTCTAGAACGAACGTTAGTTTAATCCGTCCTCAATATATTCCATGTTTATCAAATAAATATTTAAAACTTACATAAATATGGTTAGTAGTAAGTATTAGCATCAAATATGCAACTCTTAGCGACAAATTTTGCAAAATATTGCCAACGTTGGCGACTTTTTTATGTGGTGCTTAATTGACGAAAATCTCGCCAAATTGGCAAAAATAACGCCAAATTGATGAAATCTTGTGTAACATATTTTAATATAATGCAGTATATTGCTTAGCAAATGCTAGAAATATTTCCAATTGTCACGTTAGATTTGGGGGAAATATAAAATAATTGGGTACTTCAAAATGAATTTAAATGCTGTCATCCAGAAAAGCTGCCAAATGGTCCACCTTTCAATATTGAGAACATTGTAACGTGGATCTTTTCCATGATCACCGAAGCCAAGCAGCATCGGGCGCGATTAGTACTTGGATGGGTGACCACCTGGGAACACCGAGTGCTGTAGGCACATTTCGGGCGCGGTAGCCCGGTGGTTTGCGCCCTGGATTTGCACGCTGCCATAACTGCCGCCATATTCATGCGGAGTACGATCACGTTAAACATGTGGGTCTGTAAGTCCTTCCGAGAGGTTGGTGGTAGGGGAAGGAGGGTACGGTTCCTGTGGATGCCACCCCCACTGGGTTCCGGTCTAAATTGTGTGGCACTTCCAGGCCGTCCAAAGAGTTACCTTACAGCTTTCTGGTAGGTCGGACGGTCTGAGTCTCAACAGACCCACATGTTTAACGTGATAGTACTCCGCTTGAACACGGCGGCAGTTTTGGCAGCGGAGGGAATCGAACGCGGGCCTACCGAGTGCAATTCTCGTGCACTAACCACTGGGCTACCGCGACCCTCATTGAAAGGAGTAAAATACTTGCATTATATGTAAGGAAAGTCATGTGTGCTGCACACATTAAAAATATTTACTCTTTTTTAATAAAACGTGTCACGTGACTCAAAACTATCGTAGTCTGAAATGTATCATATTTCAAGCCTTTCTTGAATTGGAAGCATATAAGTCTGCAATTCAATGTTCAAGATATATTTCACCGTGCAACCTTTTTCAAACACCTTGAATACAAAGAAAGAAGTAAAATACGAATTTGCATTAAGTAAATTCATAAGTTTATTGCATTAAATTTATTTCTTTTATTTAGCATTATCGAATTAGTTGCAAAGATATCCATGCCAAATATATGAAGCACAAGAAGTCATCTTGATGTAATTCAATTTCGCCTAATCCTGAAATCTATCAGTCTGCTTCTGGCAGTCCATTTCCGACTCGTCAAACAATTTCTATAAAGCTAGTAGAGGAAGTTTTTGATTGTCAAAGTCTATTTTTTTTATTTCTTTATATAATGCTATATAAAGAATTTTTTATTTCTTCATATAAAAGTTCTATTAAAATTGTGAGGAATTAAGTATTTCATAAAATAACATCTTATTCCTATATTTTAAGCTATGTCATTTACTTAGTTTTCATATTTCTGTTTTATCAATTAAGTTTTTCCCACGCAGACAGTCATAAAGTTTTAATTTGATTATTTAACATTAAAGCTAATATTTTTAAATTGTAACGTTTAAAAATTACTTTAATTGCTCACACAAATGCATGAATGTTTTTTATATTCGTGATAAATTTTAATATCTTCCTTGTATTGTTGATTTTTACTTTACCTACTATATATGGCAATGTATAGTGTATTTAGGGTCTAAAATTGAAATTCAAGTTTTTGGTGAATTTGAACGATTTTAGAATTATCGATTGCGGAAGTAAATTCGGGGAATGAAGTTTATGTGTTTATCTGTGTCTCAGTCTGTTTTTGCAATATATGCACTCAATTTAGGTCATAAACTATTTCTGAAAATTTTACGAAATTAGACTGTTAAGGCATTTATAGTTGTTTACATGAGTGCTAATCAGATTTTGATTTCAGCTTCATTCAAATAACGGCATTGAAATATAAATTGCCTAGTTTAAACATCTCTAAAATGCGATACATTCCTCGGTAATATTTTTAAAACAATCATAATACTACGATAATTTATTATATTTGAAAACTTCATCGAAAACAACTGAAATTCATTCAAATGACGTCATAGAAAAAATAACAAGCCTGGATCTCTCTATAAAAACAGCATTTCATTCATAACTTTCTCCCATTCATTTCATTCATCACAATACTATAATAATTTATTTTATTTAAACATTTTATTTAAGACCATGGAGCTACAAATAATTAAACTCTATGCTTAAAACTTCATCGAAAAAAATCATCCTTCTCTTTATAAAATCAATTAATATTTCATTCACATCAGCCATGCAGACTCCATGGGCTAAATAATTTTGTGTTAAAGAAATGCAGCAATTATAATACAACTCATTCTACATATTTTGCTGTTTACATTTTACATAAGTGAAAAATAGGCTTCGTTATAGAAATAATCAAATTTGGATGATCATTTAAACTCAAATATATTGTAATTGCGTTGTTTCAGTATGTAGATGCACAGAATTTAAGGAAAAATAAAGTGGTTTTAGGACGGATACAACACTCAATATGAATTAAAAAGAACTTAAAAAATCACGAGTTTGAGACAAGATGGATGCCATATATCATTTTGAAGTGGGTCATGTGATCTTTTCATATAATGGTCACGTAATCGCTTTATATAAGAGGTGTAATTATTATTTTAATTTTTATTTAAAAAATGCTGAATATATTTCGCTGAATTTTTTTTTATATTTTTTATGGAACAATTTGAATATTACCTAAAATTTTCGAAGCAATTTGTGAATTTTAAATCCGCTTAAAAATGTTTGAAAAATTAGGTACCATAGGGCTCAATGTATTTCATTTTTTCAACCCGGGTTCAATCCAAAACTAATTGGGTGATATTATTCATTTATATTCCCATAGGTCCTACAGACCATCTAAACAACATACTAATATTTCATTTTGATTAAGTCATTTTTACTACAGTTATCGTGCTAACGGACAGACAGACAGACAGAATGAACAAAGTCATAAACACTTTTCAACTTTGTTGTAAAGTGTTAACAAGTCCTGACATTTATAAATTGAAGAATGAGTTATTTATAAGCATTTTTTTATATATAACATAAAATGCAACTCCATTATTGCAGTATAACACCTGCTGAATCTGATATTTTGGTGTATTTACAAATTTTCAGCAATCTTAAATATTAATCAGCCATTTTCAATGGCATCGGTTTGTCTGCTGTCACGATATCGTTCGAACGTACAGAGCAAATTGAATAAAATTTGATACGATTATTTCATTCGAAAAAAGCCATGTGTCTATTGAATTTTACAGTGAACGGAAAATGGAGGTCCTCAATTTTTCGAACAGGATTTCCTTTTCTTGTAAATAAGGGAAAACGATATAGACATGTAATTATGTTTTAAAAATATTACAATATAAGCATCTGATATGAAATATTTAAAATATATCATAGTTTGTAGCATGCAGCATGCCCCATTTGGAGATATTTCTATCTAAAATAACAGAATGGAGAAATAAAATTGAAGAAATTTTTATCTAGATGGAGAAATTTCTATTTAAACAAATCTGTGGAAATCGAATAAACTTATTGAATTTGACTGTTTAATTTTATGTTTAATTTGACAGTTTTATTTGAATGTTTTATTTTACAAAATCTTATTCATGCAAAACCATTTCGGCTCCAGTAGACTGAATCACTGGTAATTCCTTATTAGCAGGCTATGAAAAGTTAAATTTTACATTTTAATGAAATTTTCTGTTCAATGAATATGAAATTATCTATGATGGGTAGTGCAACTGTCATAACTGAATTATCGTCTATTTGCTGATAATTTTTACTTTCCCTGCAATACATGGTAATGTATTGGGAAAGTATTGAAATCATGTCGAAAATCGTAACTCGAGTTTTCAACGGATCTACACGTTTCGAGACCTCTAGAATACGAAAATACTATTTTTAGCGTGACGTCTGTGTGTGTGTCTGTGTGTGTGTCTGTTTGTGTGTCTGTGCGATGTATGTATCCACTCTAACTCAAAAACTAGTGGACCGAATTTCATAAAATTTCGTTGGTAAGTCACTTGGATATGATGCTGGTGTTGATTAGTTTTTGATATGATTGGTAAAAACAGAACCAGCCTTTTTCTGCGAAATAGCCAGTAAAAGTTTCATTTATCCGCTCTAGCAAAAATACCAATTTACCAAATTTCACAAAATTTGGTAGGTAAATTACTTGTTGGATACTCTGGTGCTGATTAGAATCTGCTGCGATTCGGAAAAGAAGAACCCGCCTTTTTATGCGAAATGGCCCGCAAAAATTTCATGTATCCACCCTAGCTAAAGTACTAATTGACCAAATTTTACAATATTTGTAGGACACTCTGGTGCAGATTCGATTTTGGTACGATTAAAAAAATAACAACTTGCCTTTTTTTACGAAATAGCTCGCAAAAATTGCCAAAATCTCCCCCAAAAACGAAGACTACGTATGCTGAAATATATCATTTAAATTCTTGTTTTATATGCAATTTTTGACGAGGAAAGGAATATAACACACTCTATTATACTATAAAACTAATCGTTCTCAAGATATTTGAGATTTATTGCATTTTTGTTACGCCGCTATCAGAAAGAGGCCCAATTACCAAATAAAAACAAAAATTGAATTAAAAATGCAAATTTAATGTTATTTGGTGCAATTAAACTCAATCTAATGAATTATTAAAGCAATAAAGAAAATATGAATATAAGCCTGCAGGGAAAGTTATGTGCTGCCCACATCAGATTTTTTATATTTCGCCTCACTTCTACGACCAACCGTTGGTTTTATATCTTTTCGGTCACTTTATCCTGATTAATATATATTGTAAGAAGAGCAATGCATCTCATTCATCAAACCATTTCAAAACGAAAAAAAGTTCAAGAGCACACTCTCTCAATTCATTCATTCATCTTAAACATGAATCAAAACAGACAATAATATCCGTTTTTGACAAATGTCTTTTGCAAGCTAAATTCACCTGCGGGATTTACAGAAGTTCTTGACTCACATTGGCTCACAAAGATATCCATAATTTTCCTTTTAAGAGGTCAAAGATAGGTCACTATTTCCATACGTTCATCATTCTAAAGTCATCCACTATAATCATATAATCTGCAAGGATATTTCTAAAATTATATTGTTTTCAACGAGAAAAATTTAGGTCACATCTGAAAGTGAAATACTTAAAGATAGGCCAGTGATGCATTGTTTTACCACTATTAAAATTTTAGGTCATGTCATAAATGTTGATTTAAGAGTGGAATTGAAGACTTATGTCATGGTGAGATCACTCTTAGAACACCTGGAGTGTGATAACTGGGAAGGGAACATGTGTTTTGACATAACTAAGTACAAAAAGGCTACGAATTAAATTCTTCAATTTGAAGAATGATTTAAGAAGAGGCATTTGGGGTACATGTCAATTTAACATATTCTCAGTTTCTGTTTATATAAATGTCAATGTAATATGTTTTTACATTCCCTACAATACATAGTAATGTATAGGGAAAGTATTGGGATCGTGTCGAAAATCGCAACTTGAGTTTTCGATATAGCCACACGTTTCGAACAATCTAAAACAAGAAAGACTATTTCTAGCTTGACGTCTGTCTGTGACTGTGTGTGTGTGTGTGTGTGTGTGCCTGTGTATGTGTCTGTACCATCCATGCATCCACTCTAGCTGAAAAACTAATTAACTAAATTTGACAAAATTTGGAAGATAAGTCATTTACGGGATACTCTGGTGCTGATTACATTTTGATACTGTTTGGATCAAAAGAACTTACCTTTTTCAAACCATAACATATTCTCCATATAAAGCATTTTAACATATTCTCTGTTTATATAAATGTCAAAGTAATATGTTTTTACATTCCCTACAATACATGGTAATGTACAGGGAAAGTATTGAGATCGTGTCGAAAATCGCAACTCGAGTTTTCGACATATCCACACGTTTCGAACAATCTAAAACAAGAAAGACTATTTCTAGCTTGACGTCTGTCTGTGAGTATGTGTGTGTGTGTGTGTGTGTGTGTCTGTGTATGTGTGTGTCTGTGTATGTGTCTGTACCATCCATGCATCCACTCTAGCTGAAAAACTAATTAACTAAATTTGACAAATATTGGTAGATAAGTCATTTACGGGATACTCTAGTGCTGATTAGATTTTGATACTGTTTGGAACAAAAGAATTTACCTTTTTTCCGAAATTATTTAACCGTTAATATCGTTTATATCCACTCTCGCTGAAAAATTAATTCATCATATGGTAGATATGTTACTTACGAGTTACCCTGGTGTTGATTAAATTTTGGTACGATTCGAACAAAATAATTTACCTATTTTTACGTAATGGCCCTCAAAAATCGTCAAAATCTAAATTAAAAGACTACGTATAATCAAATGTATAAATTAAATGCTTGTTTTATACGTAATTTTTGATGGCGAAGAGAATAAGACCACCACCCTCATCTCTAAATCTAACGCCTCTTAAGATATTATAGAGTTTTTTGCAATTCTGCCACATCGGTTTTAAAATAGGTCCAATCGCAAAATAAAAAATAAAATTGAATTAAATCTGCATATTCAGTAAAATTATAATTAATCAACTATGTTATTTTGAGCAATTAAGAACAATTTAATGAATTGTAAAATAAAGGAAGAGAAAATGAGAGTATGCGTCTCAAAAGAATTTTCAACCCCTTTAACCTTTTGCTTAAGGGTGGAACAGAGTCAATCACAAACTATGAACAGCTCAAAAAGACAGGTTAATTTTCATTTTTAACTCAATTTTCGTTCTCATTTGATAATTGGACATATTTTCAAAGGGGGCGTAGAGAAAATACGAAAACACTAAAATATCTCTAGAACGGCTAGACCTAGTGTAATGGGGTTGGTCTTATTCTTTTCATCGTTAAAAATTACGTATGAAATAAGCATTTAATGGATATATTTAAGCTTACGTAGTTTTAAATTAGATTTTGATTATCTTTGCGGGCCATTTAGCAAAAAAAAAAAAAAGGTTATTTTTTTCCGAATCGTACCAAAATCTAATCAGCACCAGGGTGACCCACAAATGACTTATCTACCGAGTTTAGTAAAATTTGATATATTAGTTTTTTAGCTAGAGTGGATATAGGCAATTTTTGCGGACCATTTCGCACAAAAAAAGCGGGTTCTTTTATCTCGAATCGTACCCAAAACCAATCAGCACCAGATTCGCCCGCAAGTGACTTACCTACCAAATTTTATGAAATGCGGTCAATTAGTTTTTTAGTTAGAATGGATACAATATCTGCACTGACAGACAGACAGACACACACACACAGACGTCACGCTAAAAATGGTTTTATCGTATTCTAGAGGTCTTGAAACGTGTAGATCCATCGAAAACTCGAGTTGCGATTTTCGGTATAATTCCAATACTTCGCTTTAAAAATGCCTATACATTACCATGTATTGCAGAGAAAGTAAGAATCTGATGTGGGCAGCACATCTTTCCCTGCAGAATTAAATTCATATTTTCTTTATTTCTTTAATAATTCATTAGATTGAGTTTAATTGCACCAAATAATACCAAATTTGAATTTTTATATCTTTTTTTTTTATTTGGTATTTGGGCATTTTTCCGTTAGCGGCGTAACAAAAATGCAAGAATTTTCAAATATCTTGAGAACGGTTAACCCTAAAATATAGTGGAGTGTGTTACATTCTTTTCCTCGTCAAAATTTGCGTACAAAACAAGAATTTAATTGATACATTTCAGCATACGTAGTCTTTATTGTTTTTTAGATTTTGGAGATTTTTGCGGGTTATTTCGTAAAAAAAGGGAGCTTGTTATTTTCCGCATCGTACCAAAATCGAATGAGCTCCAGAGTGTCCAACAAGTAACTTATCTACCGAATATTGTGAAATTTGGTCAATTAGTATTTTAGCTAGTGTGGATACATGAAATTTTTGCGGGCCATTTCATATATTCAATATATTTATTTATATGTGCTATCTTTTATGTTTATGTAATATATGTTTATTTATTTCCCTACAGATTCTATATATTTATTTATATGTATTGTCTTTTCTGTTTATGTTATGCACACTTTATTTTCATACGTATCAGTGATTCCTCATTAATAAAGTTTGGGTTATGTTCTATAAATTTATTTCAGTTAAGAATCGAAGAGTTACGTCATGGTGAGATCACTATTGGAACACCTGGAGTGTGTTGGAAAGAAACGTGTCACTTGGCAAGACAGAACTTGAGTTCGAGGACTCCAATTTGATATTAAATTGCACTGTTTGAAGATTGATTTTAAAAAGTGACATTTCGAGAACACAGAATGAAGTAGACAACTTTTCTGGTATTGAGAATGCGCATTTTTGGATTTTTATTCTATTTTATTACCTGCTATGACATTCAGCAATTTTGCCATTTTCATTTATGACATATTTTGTTGTAAGGAGTCAAAATCATATGCTTGTCACGTCAATTTTGTTCTTATTTACTATAAAGCGTTAACTGACAGAAATGCACAAGTGAATGCAAATCTATGTCTTATTATCATATTTCTAGGTCAAGCAGTGTATGTCACCTATTGTTGAAACTCATTGATTATGTCACAATGTGAATGCATCCTTGAATCTCTTAAAGTTTGATTGCTTTATGGAGTGCGACTTGACAGAAACATACGTTGCTGCAGTATGGGGGCAATAATAATTGAGTAAAAAGTACAATTTGTCAAAAGTACCAATTTAAAAATTATTCAGTTAGGTTGACAGATTCGGAACTGGAATATTAAATTATTTCAAATTCATTTGTGATGTGTCAGTTGTTCGTTTCAAAAACTGATGTTTGAAAATAGTATTTCATGTAGTACTTATTACTTTCCCTGCAATAAATAGTAATGTATAGGGAAAGTATTGGAATCATGCCGAAAATCGCAACTCGCTCTTTCGACGGATCTACACGTTTCGAGGCCTCTAGAATACAAATAAACTACTTTTAGCGTGACGTCTATGTGGGTGTGTCTGTCTGGCTGTGCAATGTATGTATCCACTCTAACTCAAAAACTAGTGGACCAAATTTCATATAATTTGGTAGGCAAGTCACTTGTGTGTGACCCTGGTGCTGATTAGTTTTTGGTACGATTCGGGATAAAAGAACCCACCTTATTCTGCGAAATGGTCCGCAAAAATTGCCTGTTTCCACTCTAGCTGAAAAACTAATGGACCGAATTTTACAAAATTCGGTAGATAAGTCGCTTGTGGGTCACCCTGGTGCTGATTAGATTTTGGTATGATTTGGAAAAAAATAACCTGCCTTTTTTTTCAAAATGGCCCGCAAAAATCGTCAAAATCTAAAATAAAAAACTACGTATGCTAAAATATATCCATTAAATGCTTGTTTTATACGTAATTCTTAAAGAAGAAAATAATAAGTCCAACCCCATTACACTAAGGCTAGCCGTTCTCGAGATATTTTAGTTTTTCGTATTTTGTCTACGCCACCTTTGAAAATAAGTCCAGTACGGAAATTGAATTAAAGAACTTTATTATTATTGAATTAAACTTATTGAATTAAATAATTTATTATTACTTATTGAATTAAAGAAATTGAAATTAAGAACGGAAATTGAATTGAAAGTGAATTAAATTTAATTAAAACAAAGAGAACGTGGATATAAGTCTGCAGAGAAAGTCATGTGCTGCTTACATCAGATTTTTAATTTTGTACGTTTGCTATAAATTCAGTATTTAATAAAAAACATTTTTTAGTTTTAGTGAAAGATACAGGCATTCATATATATTATCATTTTTGCGTATGACAGATGTAGAGGCTTATATTTACATGGCTAAATTGATGAGTATTATTATGAACCATTCCTTTGCTAACATTCTTCTAGGTCACGGAGCAAGTGTTATTTCTGGTAGGAATTCAAGGATTATGTCATCATGTGACATCATCCTTGAATCTTTTCAAGTAGGATATGTTGTTGGAATTGAGCAGGGGACAGGCATAAATAAGTGTATTAATATTATGCATGCAGTAACGAATAATTTGCTACAAGTGACATGTTTGATAATTGATTTTGATAAATTGGCAGTTTGGAAACGAAAATGACAGTTGAGTTTTTGTAATTAAAACGTGTAAGGTCAAGCAGTGTATGTCACCTATTGTTGAAATCCAGTGATTAAGTCACAATGTGAATGCATACTTGAATCTTTTAAAGTTTGATTGCTTTATGGAGTGCGACTTGACAGAAACATACGTTATATACGTTATATACGTTACATACGTTATATGCGTTATATACGTTATTACGTTATATACATTACATATGTTATATACGCTATATACGTTATATAAGTTACATATGTTATATGCGTTATATACGTTATATATATTATTACGTTATTACGTTATATACGTTATAAAGAAACATACGTTATATACGTTATACAGAAACATACGTTATATACATAACATGGACACAATATAAAAATATAAAATTTTGTACACTTGCTTAGAAATATTTGGGGTAACACGTTAAAATAAACCATTTCTCGATATAGATTGTAGTTTAAAAAATATTTAATGCGAAAATCAAAGACAAAATATTTTAGCTGCAAGTTCGCGTCCTGGATAGACTAACAATAGCAAAACCACAAATTTTTGCAGGCAGGCACCTACATAGTTGAATTTTTACAGGGCGGAGCCCTTTTTTTAATTTCAATGTAATTTACGAAATATTCTTTTTTGGAACTTCTGAAGTGAAAAATGTTCTTTCGATACCTCCATTGATTTTCTCTGTCTTATACCTAAAAACCATCGCATACAATAACATGCAATTTGGTACATTTACAGAGAAATAATAGGGTAGCATGATGAAATAAACCGTTTAGCGATTTAAACTTTAGTTTGTATATATGTATGTATGTATATATGTATATATATATATATTAAAGTGTTTATTGATATGATGAAGTGAATCAAACAATATTTTAATTTTGAACTGATCTTGATTCGATTTGGTGTGTCTGCTATGTCTGACGATAGCTTATCTTAAACACAAATGATTTTTCGGAAATTTGGAGTATATGATAATCGTACTATAGATAAATTTTATACGTAGATCTCAAAAAATAAATGATGCAGAAATTACGATAATTCTACATTAACTCCTCGAATTCCAACGTATTGTATACGAAAAATTTGAATTCTATTATTACTTATTTGAATTCCATTTAAAGTATTTTTTTCATTTTATAACGTTAAAATATCTTTGACTTCATATTGAATAATGGGAATATCTAATATTTACAAACAAAATTTTATGCCTGCACGTGCATTAATTCTTACGTTCTCGCTCCCACACTTTAAAACATATACACATAAAAATCCGCATATAAGTACGGATAGACGTACTATCAAAATTTGCTCATGTGGTCCTAAAATGTGTTTCTTCGTTACAATCTGTAATTAAATGTTCTTTATTTACTGAAATTTCCATTTAAATCCTTTGAAATAACCAGAATTTTTTCTATATCATAGTAGAAATAAGAAAGATCAATCATGCATATATTTTTTAAATTACCACAGTACTATAATAATTTATCATGCTTGGAAACTTAAAAATTCATAACAGAACGCACTTTTATAAATCGTCTGCTTCTCTATATGTACAATCAATGAATATTTCATTCATATCACTTATATTCTAGACTCCAGAGCTAAATAATTTTAAGTGAAAAAAATTCCTCAATTCTTATACAACTAATCTTACAATAACTTAATCTGCTTACACTCTATATGCTAGCTATTGAAATTAGGCTTCGTTGTAGGAATAATGAAAGTTTAGTGATCATTTAATTTACAAAATATTGTAATTGCGTTGGCACATAATTTAGATACACATATATTATGCAAAAATAAAGCGGTTTTAGCGAAAGAAAAGCGCAACACATAGCGGAACAGTTTTAGCAAAAATAAAGCGGCAACACTAAATATAAATTTAAAAGAACTTTAGAAATCACGATTTTTATACAGGGGAAAAAGATGGACGCCATATCTTATTTTGATATGAGTCACGTGATCTCTTCAAATAATATGATTGTAATTATTATTTTAATTTTTATTTAAAAAACTATCTAATATATGTTGCTGGAAATTGTTTTACACAGTTTACGTGATAACTCGAAGCAATTTGTGAATTTTAACTCTGTTTAAAAATGGTTGAAAAATTATGACCCATAGGGTTCAATGCATTTCATTTTTTCAACCCGTGTTAAATCCGAAACTAATTGGGCGATATTATTCATTTTCATTGCCATATGTCCCATTCACCGCTTCAACAACACACTAAAAGTCATTTTTACGGCAGTTAACATGCAAACGGACAGACAGACTGACAGAATGAACAAAGTCATAAACATTTTATAACTATGTTGGAAAATCTTAAAAAGAAACATATAAACATTTGAAAAAAATCTACTACAAACATTCCCTTTGTTTCTGCCAGACAAAAAGAAAATTGAACAATGTTGATCGGATAATTAGAATGCTGAGTTATTGAAAGTGCCTTTTTCCTGTCAGTATACACCGAGATATCTGACATCAGAAATTGTATACAGGTCATTATTCTTTCATTGGCTTCAAGCGTATTTTACAAGTTGCCCACGGACGAGTTTAAGAAAGTATCGTTAAATTCTCGTTAGTCGTGTTTGACAGATGAATGAACATTGTTAAAACAATATCTTTATGCAAGGACAGAGGGATCTTGTTCGAATCTTTCTTTTGGCACGAACATTTTGACAGGAATGACAGTGAAGGTAAAAACGTGACAGGTGATATATTCGATTTTTGTAATAGAATAAACGGGAATATTGCGCTATTTGAACTCATTTTAATATTTTGGCTTTGAAATTTTGAACTGCATTTTTACTTTCCTTATATACATAATGTATAAGGAAAGTATGGTGACGGGGCCGAAAATTCGAATTCGAGTTTTCGACGGGAGAGCACGTTTCAAGCATCCCTGATCACGAATCAAACATTTTTCAAGCGATGTCTGTGTGTGTGTGTGTGTGTGAAAGTATGCGTATGTGTGTGCGTGTGTGTGTGTGTGTGTGTGTGTGTGTCTCTGTGTGTGTGTGTGTGTGTGTATGTGTGAAAACGATAACTGACGAACGAATGGACCGATTCGAACGAAATTTGGTACAAAAATCACAATCTGTAAACACTGGAAGCCTATTGTTTTTATACGCAATCGAATGTTCAGAACCCCCCTAAATTTTCGAATAAAATTTTGAAAAAATTGTCAAAAAATCAAAACCGCTAATAAAGTTACGGAAATAGACATTTGTTATGTAATTTTTCATTAGAAAACGATTGGTATAAATTTTAGAACGCTAACATAAGCCGTTCTCGAGAAATTGCATATTTTTCAAAAAATTATCAAAAAGTCATAAAATTAAAAAAAAATATTTCCTATTGATAAATATGTTCACTTTTCATATGTAGTACCATGCGATAAATTGGGTGATATCATTCTCGTGGATCTAGCTCCTTCCATTCTTAGAAAAAGATACTTGTATTACTTAAGTAATACTTTTGTATTTCAACGCCAATAGTCATTTATCTGCTGTAAGAAAAACTTATTTCTCCGTCAATAACTCTTGGCGAGATTTTGGCGACGAATTTGGCGGAATGTCGCCAACTTGGCGACATTTTTAATTGTTGCCAAATTGACAAATATCTCACCAAATGGATAAAAATCACGCTAAATCAATGAAAATGACGACTAATTGAAGAAAATTCAATATCTTGGAAAGAATATAAGTATCTACTATAAGAATAACATTTTTTTAAACTCTAAAAGTAGTAAATTCATTGCATTATATAAGGAAAGTCATGCGTTGCCCACATCAGATTTTTTAAAATTATATTGAATTTGGTGTTTTAAAGCAATTTTTTTTTATTTAGCAACTTAGTGCATTTTGAAGAGTTGCTATAGTTTGGCAAAATCCCAGAAATTTAAAATTCCTCGATAACCGTTCCTTCTACACTCTATAACAAAAAAATCGACGCTCCAAGAAGAAGTTGTCCGATTGTGATAAAAATTGGTGGATGTGAAGTACATACATAGAAAAAGAAACGATTAAAATTTCAGTACAATTTAATGATTTAGCGTTTGACCGTATACAAAGGGAAGAAGTCTATAAGGCGTTGGTCCACCTCTGGCCTGGATGCAAGATGTCACCCGGCGTGGCATAGACTGATAAAGTTGACGGATGGTGTCCTTCGGAATGTCTTTTCAAATTGTCTCCAACTGTCGGGCTAAATCGTCAATATTCCGGGATGGTTGCAATCGCCTTCTCACAACGTCCCAAATGTGCTCTATGGGAGAGTGATCAGGTGGCCTAGCTGGCCAAGGAAGTGTTGGGCAAGCTTGAAGACAATTCATAGCAACACGTGCCGTGTGCGGCCGGGCATTATCTTGTTGAAAAGTAAGTCCGGGGTGTCGCAAAAGGAACGGTAACACAACCGGTCGTAGAATGTTGTCTACGTACCGCTGTCCTGTCAGTGTGCCAGAAATGACTACCAAAAACGTAAGATATCCGCAGTCGAAATGCTACAGAAATTTCAACCCCAGATTCAGAATCGCTCCTTATATACACCTGCTGAATGCGCAGTTCCGATGCGCTGGAGCTCCCACTACTTATTCATTGGACACCAAATTTTATTCATTTGCATGTTCGCTGAAAATGTCTTTGCATACGAAATTTCATTACAATCGGACAACTCCTTCTTGGTGCGTCGATTTTTTTGTTATGGAGTATAGAATTAAGTTGATTTTAGTCGTTTATAAATAAAAAACTGCGTGTTAATGTATTAATACAGTTCTAAAAAATGCACTGTATGAATATATTAAAGTAACTTAATTACAAATATTATGAAATTGCATTAAATAATTTATGAGATAGAGCCTATACATACATCGCACAAACATAGACACAGAGGGGTAACACTAAAATGATTTATTTTTATAGAGAGCCGAAAATTTATAATTCCGATGAAAACTTGAGTTCAAAATTTCAAACTTGTCCCAATATAAAACATTCAATAATGCCTTAAAGAAAGCAGACATATGGTAATTAGATGACTGCAATGTTTTGAGGACATTTCATAGCCCTCTTTATCAGGCATTGTAGTCGCCTAGTTATCATATGCCTGCTTTCTTTAAGGAAGTATCAAAGGTTTTATTCTCACAAGCAGCAATTTTATTTATTCTGACTGTTCCAATATTTTTACTTTCTTATACATAGCATTGATAAAGTATTGTTTTTGCGAAAATTTCCGATTTCGAGATTTTGATGCCTCCTGATGTTTGAAGATCTCCTGAACATGTTTTGGCTATTTTGTCAGCCTGCCCGTTTGTCTGTCTGTCTGATGTCTGTGGTCGATTTTTTGTGTATACGATAGCAGCCACAAGTGTTAATGGATTTTCACGAAACTTTATATTCAGCTTTGTTATTAAAAACTCTAGAAATAATAAAATGTTTTTAAGTTCGAGCGAAAGCTTTGAAATTTACTTGAAATTTAATATTTTTTTCACATGGCAGCATAGGACAAAATTTGATATAATCATGCATGAGAGGGTTTATTTATGGCTGAATGACCACAATACTTTATAGTTGTAATCACTGCTGTGAAAAATAGCAGCGAAACAATTTATTTTTGTGCGTGACGTCATTAGCCCCCCTAGGGGGGTAAGTTTAACGAGTTTAACGATATAATGTCAAGTATGATATCAATTGAAAGATTTTTTCAAGCCCTTTAAAGTGAAGGTTAAGGCGTTATAATCGTAATCACTTTGTACAGTGATACCGATTTTTAAAAAAAAATCTTGTAAAATTTGAAAAAAAAAAGTTACTAAAAATGGATTCTGGTATTAGAAAGTCGAATTGAGCCAGACTGCAGTTAATTCTTACACATTATCATGCATTGTAGAAAAATGTAAAACTACATATAAAATACATATTCAATGAATATAATTAACTATATTTGTTTCTTTATATCAGTTTCTTTTATATTTTCCAGTCGCTTTTATCTTATTTGTAACAAAATTTAATTTACATGAATCCTAAATTTAATTAAATCAAACTAATGCCATGGAAATGTATGTAACACATCTGTAAAATTTCATGGAAATTATACAGATAGCTTTTAATCTAGAGTAGATGCATACAATGTACAGGCACAGCATTTATAAAAATACATCGCTAAAATTGTCGAAATTGAATTTCCATTTATAAATGTATTATAACAATTTACATACTATTATTTAAAATGGCGCAGTTCCTATAAATACATAGTTATTTTCACTTTCCTTATATACATAATGTGTAAGGAAAGTATTGTAACGGGGCCGAAAATTCGAATTCGAGTTTTCGACGGGAGAGCACGTTTCAAGCATACCTGATCACGAATAGAACATCTTTAAAGTGATGCCTGTGTGTGTATGTGTGCGTGTGTGTGTGTGTGTGTGTGTGTGTGTGTGTGTGTGTCCGTGTGTGTGTCACTGAGTCTGTGGAGACGATATCTCATGAAGAAATGGAGCGATTCGAATGTAATTTGGTACAAAAATCACAATCCGTGAATACTGGAAGACTATTGTTTTAAAACACTATCGAATGTTCAGAACCCCTATAAATTTTCGAGTGCAATTTTGAAAAAAATCATCAAAAAATCAAAAACCTTAATAAAGTTACGCAAATAGCCATTTCTTATGTAATTTTTTCTTAGAAAACGATTGACATAAACTTTAGAACGCTAGCATGAATCGTTCTTGAGATATTGCACATTTTTCAAATACATTTATCAAAAAATCCCATAAATTAAAATAATATTAACTGTTAAGAAACATGTTCACTTTTCATATGTAATCTCACGCGATAAATTTGGTGACATTATTCTCGTGGATCTAACTCGTTTCATTCACGAGAAAAGATACTTTGAGTAATAATTTTGTATTTGAACGCCAATAGTCATTTATCTGCTGTAAGAATAACTTATTTTTCCGTCCATAACGCTTGGCGAGGTTTTGGCGACGAATTTAGGGGAATGTCGCCAACTTGGCGACATTTTTAAATGTTGCCAAATTGACGAAAATCTTGCCAAATGGATAAAAATGGCGCTAAATCAATGAAAATGACGACTAATTGACGAAAATTCAATAACTTGGAAATAATATAAGTATCTACTATAAGAATAACATTTTTTTAACTGTAAAAGTAGTAAATTCATTGCATTATATAAGGAAAGGCATGTGCTGCCCGTATCAGATTTTTTTTTATTGAAAAGCTTCTTTTCTTTATCGTCCTTTTCTTATTTCTTGCTTCACTCATATACGTCATTTTGGTTAACTTATTGTTCGATGTGGAAGCCTTTAATCTGAACAATTGCCTACATGGTATCAGTCTTTTCAGACGTTTTCATGGTCGGTCAAAGAAGGTTTTCTAATTACTTTTAAGATAGATACAAATTATAAATTTTGTTATTCTGAAACAAAACTCAGATCAATCTGAAACGACTTTTGATTAAGATTGAATAAAATTATATCAAACACTTTCTGAAATTATAACAATATTAAAGAGCAGAATTATATCTGGATTTCAAACAATTAAGAAAAGATTAATCATTAACATTAAAAGATTAAGATTAAAAGGTTAAGAAAAGATTTAATTTAATTTAAGCAAGCAATAATTTAAAGAAACGTGTGCTAAACAAAATTTTTTATTTGTTTGGTATAACTTGTACAGCTGCACAAGACACTGGACTAGCTTGTATATCAATTATTAAATATTTAATATTTTGGATTTAATATTTTGATGTTTGACCTACTCTCAAGAAACAAGATCTCAGATTTTTAAACATGTAGCTAGATATTCTGCTTGCTGGTTCAGTTTCGAGTTGCAAGAGACAACCTAGCTATATTTCTACAATAATTGTACAAAATTAACCCTATTTTAACTCTTATTAATGAAATCTATTCTCTCTATATGTGTACCACACTTGGAAATTTTGCATACTAATAATTATTGAAATTAAGATTAGTATAGACACAAGTTCGATTTGCTAATTGCTTTCGATACAAGTTTGTCCCCCATTGCAGACAACAACATCCATGGCCGTTGTAGATTTATGTAATCTGCACTCAATTTTGAAGAGATTTGAAAGCGGTTACTTGCTAAGACTAAATTCATCGGTTTCTAAGAGTCTGGCAAAATTGTTGCATATAGATTTCTTGTTACCATTACAGATATCGACTATTGGACACTGACGTTTATATAACAACCTTACAACTGGGCATCAGTGCTGTTATTTGCAATGGAAGATAAATTTTAACTTTGGAAACGCCCTTATATTCGTGTACTGTGAGTATGGAGTTGATCGTTATAGTCTCAAGTAGACTGGGTTCAATTTTAAATCAATTTAAATACGGTTCAATTGAAAACATCTGATGTGGGTAGCACATGACTTTCCCTACAGACTTATATTCACGTTTTCTTTATTTTAATTAAATTTAATTCACTTTTAATTCAATTTTCGTTCTCATTTGATAACTGGACTGCTTTTCGAAGGTGGCGTAGAGAAAATCCAAGAAAAATAAAGTACCTCGAGAACGGCTAGTCCTAGTGTAATGGGGTTCTTTTCTTCGTTAAAAATTACGTATGAAACAAGCATTTAATGGATATATTTGAGCATACGTAGTTTTTTATTTTAGATTATGGCGATTTTTGAGGGCCATTTTGCAAAAAAGGCAGGTTATTTTTTTCCGAATCGTACCAAAATCTAATCAGCACCAGGATGTCCCACAAGTGACTTAATTACCGAATTTTGTGAAATTCGGCCCGTTAGTTTTTCAGCTTTTGACGTCCATTTTGCAAAAAAAGGCGAGCTCATTTATCACGAATCGTACCCAAAATTAATCAACATCAGATTCGCCCACAAGTGACTTACCTACCAAATTTTATAAAATTCGGCCTATTAGTTTTTTCGTTAGAGTGGATACAAAATCTGCACAAACAGACAGACACACAGACAGACGTCACGCTAAAATAGTTTTTTCGTATTCTAGAGGTCTTAAAACGTGTAAATCCGTCGAAAACTCGAGTTGCGATTTTCGGCATGATTCCAATACTTTTCCTATATATTACCATGTATTGGAGGGAAGTCAAAAAGGATTGAATTTATCAGTATACACTGATGTTCGCAAAATTAAGGCACATATTAAGTTTTCTTACTTCTACTTGAAGCATTGGCCATTTTATGCAGACGGGCAGATAATAAGAGTAGAAACGGTCATTGGATGCACATGCAGCTGTCTAGCATGGAAACGCAGTCCTGACTTTGGCGAAACGCCCACAACCAGTGGTTTCTTTGAGCATGAAGTATATAGAAGAAGCCTACTATATATTAAACCTAAGAATACGATTTTATTTCTAAGCTGACTTTATAAACCCAGTGAGCCGATCCGGTGGTCGAGCGGTCAGTGGCATGCGTTTCCGTCTAATCGCTAGATTGCCGGGTTGCTGGTTCGAATCCCGCCAGCGGGCATGGATGTTGTAATGTCGAAGCCTAATCAGACTTCCGCATTTCGGGATGCTTCTATATAAGTGAAGCTGCAATTCTTCTCTCCTTCGCCATGGGATACCCTGGGGGGTCATGTGGACGTGGGGCGTAGGTGCCCCTTCACCACGGGGGAATTAGTAAAAAAAATAAATAAATGAAAAATTAAACCCAGTGTCACTTTTCGAATCGTGGAGTCCTAAATTGGCACCGCGTTTATCCACTTTTCAATGGCAATGCGTTTAATGCCATTCACAAGACGATATTCAGCATATTCCATGCATATTTTGATGAAGTAATCTCCCAAAGTCATATCCCTTTGCATAACAACCTCTTACCTCACTTTAAAACACCCACAATCGTGATTCTCAATTGCCGTCGAAGCAGGTCAGCAGTTCATACCCCCTGTGGGAAAGCGAAAGCTGGCCATTGTGTTTAACCACTCAATAATGAACGCTCATCGTTTTGGGATGGGGGTAAGTCATAGAAGAGTCTAGGATATGAAATTGTTGGTTTTGGAAGGTATGTGAAAGAGAAATCCGTCGTTAGGGCAATCGATATTAGTTGATTGGAATTTGATGGTAGGTTTAGGGGTTAATTTATGATAGTGGGCGTCTAGTGTGGGTTTGCTATATTTGAGAGAGTGGATATTTGATGCTGAAAACTGATTTATTTCCGGATAGCATGAGGCTGTGCAGTTTATGATTATGACTGTACAGTATTTGAGTGTTAATTATTCTATACTTGTGGTGAATTATAAAATGTAGATAGTTGATATTCTTTTAAAAAACTGTATCCTTCTATGTTCATACCATATCTTTGTTCCCAATATGTTGTCAATTAATAAGTAAGCAAAATATGCAGAGTTATTATATTATACAGGGTGTCCAGTGCTATCGGTGCCCAATGGCTATTTCCTCAACCGTTAGTCACAGAGACACACTACCAATTGCAAAAATGTTTTAAATTTTAAAATCTATTATCTTAGAAACAGTTTAAATCAATAAAGGTATTTCTGAAAGAAATACTAAATATAAATTTTTATACAGTCCCCCGGTCCTATCAATTATATTTAGAAATATCATCCTCATACAATTTTATGCAAAATAAAAAAAAAATCATCCTTTTAAGACCAAAATTGGCCGACTTATAGTTGTTTAAATTTGGAGCACTTTTTGTGCTGAGAAATGATCAGTATGGTCCCTGATTGGTTGGTTGACTGAAATGGGGCATTTTTATGCGTGGAAAAGCGATTTAAGTCATGAAGTTCAATGCTTCATAACTCGGTGAATTTTGGTCCTAAAAGAAAGATTTTTTTTATTTTGCATGAAATTGTATGAGGATGATTTTCCTAAATATAATGGATACCACCGCGGGATGGTATAAAAATTTATGTTTCGTATTTCTGTCAGAAATGCATTTATTGATTTAAACTGTTTCTAAATTAATAGATTTTAAAATTTAAAACATGTTTGAAATTGGAAGTATATCTCTGTGACTAACGGTTGAGGAAATAGCCATTGGGCACTGATATCAGATATCACTGGACACCCTGTATATTCAAGAACTAAAAGGAATTGTTGTATCTAGTACATGCTTTTCTCAACATAATACAATATCTTTTATGGGCAGAGTCATGAAGGGGCCATACTGTATAATTTTACGTTTTTCTTTGTGACAGCATATTATAACATAGAGTAATTCTTTATTTCAAATTGACTAATTTTTCTAATATATATTTTTATAAATTTAAATATAAATTAAGTCATACCACAATGTTATAAGCACTGGATTAACATTACGCAAATTGAAATATGAGTGTATTTTGCGTCGTAGGTCAAAATATAATTCGTAGGTCGAAAGGTAAAAGGCAGGTCAAAGGCGATTCGTAGATCAAAACATTATAATTTATGTGACGATCAAAATCCACATTAAAATGCAATTGGCCTTTAGTTAATATCCAGTGAAATAAATGATTATTAACAAATTGTTTGGCATCAAATCCATAATAGTTACAAACAGTATCTACTCTTGTCAATGGAACCAGCTAAATGCACGAGAATAATGTTAGTAAATTTATCCAATTGCATATATAGAATATCAACCTATTTAGATATATGCGATTACATTTTAATTTTATGTAACAATTTATATAAATCTATCTTAAAAGTATGTTAAATATCGAAAACAGTCCATACTGGCTTTATAAAACTCATGCCATTTATTTCAAATGATGAATTATGTTTAAATTAATTAAATATTTATTATAATTGTATGTTATGAAATTTTCATGATTTTTTTTAAATTGATTTACAAATTTGGAGGTGTTCTGAATATTTGACCTTTTTAAAATTAATTGAGTTTCATTATTCACTAATTGTAATAATCACAACAAATTGCATTTGAAACGCTTTAATCGTTTGAAAGATGCCACATCCATAAACTCACACCACACATATCACACACACACACACACACACACGCACACACCACACACACACCACACACACACCACACACCACACACACACACACCACACACACTCACACCACACACATATACACACACCACATACACACACACCACACACACACACACCACACACACGCACACACACTGAAGACACCTCAAAATACTCGAATCAAGTTCAGAGATGCTTGAAACTTGTTCTTCCGCCGAAAACTCGAAAAATGAAAAGTATATGATCATGTTAATAGGATAGAGTTGGAAAAATGGACTGTACCCAATGAATTAATACCTAGGAACTCTAAAGATTACATGTTAAACGGGGTTGTGCGGATTGTTACAGTATAACTTATTTAAGGTGATATTCATTCTTCCTTTTTCATGTGGTTGTATATACGGGGTTCCTTGAAGAGTCCAGAAATACCTCAATAACTTTGTAAGGAGAGGTCCAGGAATGTACACGTTAGATCTGTCTATAGTTAAGTGACCATGCCTGACCGAATAAAAATGATTACAGCGACTTTAGGAGAATTAAAAAAGTTATGAATACAAACTCGGCAAGAAAGTCAGATAGAGGAAAAAATATAATTACAAAGTTGTACAGCATTGTGTAACTATTATTAATCGACATCAGGAGTGAAAGAAAGGTGTATATGGAAGATAATAAATATCTGACAAAAAGTCGTACTATCAGGGCCAGTAATACTATTCCGGAATGTGGTCATATTCTTTCTCAAATTCAATTATGCACTGTGCCGAGTCCACTTCGGCGATAGGAGCTTACAATTCCGCCTCAGTAGCTCAAAGGTAGAGCTTCGGTTGGGCGGTTCGAAAATCCAGGGTTAAATTCCAGGTTGGGGAAGCAAGGTTCTTTACAATTGTTGCAAACGGAGGTCATTTTTTAACAAGCTAAAGATTATATTCCTCTGCATGTAAGTGTCATTTATTTTAGCATTCCTGAATGAGACAGAATTAACCAATAAACATATTGCATCAAATAAATGTCTTCTGTAGCAGGTGAATTGTAGATTTAAATTTTTAACTTTTAAACTTTTCTGTTTGGGGAGCTGCAATCGCTTTTATTTGATCGGATATGGTCACTTTACTATGGACGTAACATACATATTCATGAAACTTTCCTTACAAAGTTATGGGGTGCTTAATATTTTTTGCTAGAAACCATGCATGTATCTGTGGTGTTAAAGTTAAATTTATATGAGCGTCCATATTCTTAAGTACTTTTCATATGCGATAAAAAAATCTGATGGTGGCAGTACATGACTTTTCTTATATAATGCAATGAATTTACTACTTTTACAGTTAAAAAAATGTTTTTCTTATAGTAGATACTTATATTCTTTCCAAGATATTGAATTTTCTTCAATTAGTCGTCATTTTCATTGATTTAGCGTCATTTTTATCCATTTGGCGAGATTTACGTTAATTTGGCAATATTTAAAAGGTCACCAAAATTGGTGACATTCCGCCAATTTCGTTGCCAAAATCTCGCCAAGCGTTATGAACTGAGAAATAAGTTATTCTTATAGCAGATAAATGACTATTGGCGTTCAAATGCAAAAGTATTACTCAAAGTATCTTTTCTCGTGAATGGAACGAGTTAGATCCACGAGAATGAAGTCACCAAATATATTGCATGATATTAGAAAGTGAACATGTTTCTTAACAGTTAATATTTTTTTGTAAATTTATGGGATTTTTTGATAAATTTATTTGAAAAATGTGCAATATCTCGTGAACGGTTCATGCTAGCGTTCTAAGATTTATGTCAATCGTTTTCTAAGGAAAAATTAGATAAGAAATGTCAATTTGCGTAACTTTATTAAGGTTTTGATTTTCTTATGATTTTTTCGAAATTTCACGCGAAAATTTAGGGGGATTCTGAATATTCGATTGTGTTTTAAAACAATAGGCTTCCAATATTCACGGATTGCAAATTTTCTACCAAATTTCATTCGAATCGCTCCATTCGTTCGTGAGATATCATCTCCACAGACTCACTGACAGACACACACACACACACACACACATACTTTCTCACACACACACACACACATTCACACACACACACACACACACACACACACACACACACACACACACACACACACACACACACACACACACACAGACATCACCTCAAAAATGTTCGATTCGTGAACAGGGATGCTTGAAACGTGCTCTCCCGTCGAAAACTCGAATTCGAATTTTCGACCCCGTCACAATACTTTCCTTATACATTATGTATATAAGGAAAGTAAAAATACTCAGAATTTAACAGCCGTTGTTAAAACTGTTCGTCGTTTAATGCTCGTCAATAAATGAAATCAATATCAAATTTTAAAAGTATGTGATAAAGAAAGACGCCATTACTAGAATCGATACTGGGTGATTGGAGTTTGATGATAGGTTAAGGGTTTAATTTATGAAGACGCTTGATAGAAGGTGAACAGCATAAGTTTGATTGGGGGAAAATGATATTTATGATGTTGGTAACGCCCTTATTTCCGGTTTGCATGATATTGCTCCGTCTAAATTGTATTTGGATATGCTAAGAGCTTTTAAGTAATGAACTTAAGTGTGAAAATATACAGAGAATCGTCATTTCCAATGTTTGTTTGATTTAACTGTAATGAATTTTCTTTGAATTGGACATACATATTTTTGTTTCGGCAAAATTGTTAACAAACATTTTTCTAACACAGATGCAGATAATTAAACATTTATTTATAAACAAAAATGAATAATAACAGCAGATAATAATGGGCTTGGTTCATTTCAAAGAGTTTATAAATTCATAGGGAAACATAACTTAATGGAAAGAAAAGAAATTTTTGAAATATACAGAATATGGACTTGATAATTCATTTTTACTTTCCTTATATACATAATGTATAAGGAAAGTATTGTGACGGGTCGAAAATTCGAATTCGAGTTTTCGACGGGAGAGCACGTTTCAAGCATCCCTGATCACGAATCAAACATTTTTGAAATGATGTCTGTGTGTGTGTGTGTGTGTGTGTGTGTGTGTGTGCGTGCGTGTGTGTGTGTGCGTGTGTGCGTGTGTGTGAAAGTATGTGTGTATGTGTGAAAGTATGTGTGTGTGTGTGAAAGTATGTGTGTGTTTTTTGTGTGTCAGTGAGTCTGTGGAGACGATAACTGACGAACGAATGGACCGATTTGTACGAAATTTGGTACAAAAATCACAATCCATAAACACTGGAAGCTTATTGTTTTTATACGCAATCGAATGTTCAGAACCCCCCTAATTTTTCGAGTAAAATTTTTGAAAAAAATTGTTAAAAATTAAAACCGCTAATAAAGTTACGCATATAGATATTTCTTATGTAATTTTTAATTAGAAAACGATTGACATAAATTTTAGAACGCTAACATGAACCGTTCTCGAGATATTGCACATTTTATAAAAACATTATCAAAAAGTTATATAAAATAAAAATAAAAATTCCTATTGAGAATCATGTTCACTTTTCATATGCAATACCATGCTATAAATTTGGTGACATCATTCTCGTGGATCTAGCTCGTTCCATTCATGAAAAAAGATACTTTGAGTAATACTTTTGCATTTGAACTCCAATAGTCATTTATCTGCTGTAAGAATAATTTATTTCTCCGACCATAACACTTGGCGAGATTTTGGCGACAAATTTGTCAGAATGTCGCCAACTTGGCGACGTTTTGAATTGTTGCCAAATTAACAAAAATCTCGCCAAATTGATAAAAATGGCGCTAAATCAATGAAAATGACGACTAATTGAAGAAAATTCAATATCTTGGAAAGAATATAAGTATCTACTATTAGAATAACATTTTTTAACTGTAAAAGTAGTAAGTTCATTGCATTATATAAGGAAAGTCATGTGTTGCCAACATCAGATTTTTTAAAATTAAGTTCAGGCATAAAGCAACCAAGAGAAAAGAATAAAATAGTTAATTTTACCAAGAGATGTTAAAAATGGCTTAATCAAGATAAATTAATGAGAAAAAACTAAGAAAAATGAACTACAGAACCTCTAAAAAAAATGAACTAAGAAATGATGAACTAAAAAATGATGAACTAAAAAATGATGAACTAAGAAATGATGAAGTAAGAAAAAATGAAAAAATGAAGATATTTTAACATAACAAAGAGAAAATAATAACATAATTTAACTACGATAAATGAGTTATAAAAAGTAAATAAAAGAGATTAACAGCAGAATTTACACAAAAGATATGAATGACAAAAAGTAACTAAGCAAAATTAATAAAATAACTTTACTAAGAGTAATTAATAAAATAAATTAATCAAACGAATTTATATTATTGGAAACTTATGGGCCATGTCAAAATGAACAAAATATATTTAACTATTCTCTTGGTTAAGTTCAGACAATAATTAATCAATAGGAAGACATAGAAGATCTAAAACAAGAGAACATGGATAATTACATAAATTTATTGAGAAACATAACCATAATATGCAATTATTTAAAACCACATCCATGTATGCTATAATTATATTTTGGTTTTAACTTCAGACATAACTTAACGAAGACAAATTAAGAGCAAAATTTAATCAACCGAAACTAATAACAAAATTTAGTCAACAGAAATGAATAACAAAGCTTAATCAACATATATTACAAATATAAACAATTATGCTTAAAATGTTGCAGAAAAAAATAAAAAATAAAAATAAACTGAAATGTAATAATGTGTTAAGCACGGATCGGATAACTGAAAGTATCGGATAATCCAGAAGCAAAGTATTAAGTAGTGTAAATCAAAATCAAGCAAACTTATACTGAAAAGATGTTATTTAATAAATTGAAACGAAAACCTCCATGACAAAAATATAGTGCAATTCGGGGCAATGCCAGTTCTGGAACTATGGAGTCTGCATTATTTTCAAATCCACTTACGAGGTGTAGCCCCTTCCTGAATCATTAGCAACAGTTTAAAAATTCACTTTACAACCATTACTACCGTCTGAAATTACACAATGCTTTAAATTACAAAATTTGATGTTATTACACTCAACTTTCATCTGAAAACATAGCAATGGCAATCATTATGAATTATTCTGAATCATAATAAGTTAAATAAGCCGTTTTGAATAATTCATTGAACAATTTGCTTTCCGGCTTACCTGTATGTGCAGAGTAAGTATAGGAGTTTTGAGCGATTCCCTGTCCACTTCTTTGACTAGATACAAATCTGCCATTTGGTCATGCATCTCAAACAAGCCCTTTTCATTGCCTAAACAAAATGGAAAATTTACGAAGATTGTCAAATTATAAAAATGTAGTACAGTAACAAAATTCATAATAAATTTATTTGTATACGGCAAAGCAAGATGACTATAAGCACAAGGTGGATAAATTTGGATTTATCACCCACATTTTTTCACTCCAAAGCCCCGCAATCTCTGACACCTTCACCCCTTCTGTTGTACCCGCCCTCTTCTTGCACGGATGCAAAAGTCACAAAGTAACAAAGTTGGATCCAAATTTAGCGTGAGCAGGTCCAGTGGGTCCATTGGAGAGTTGAAAATACAACGTGTTTACCCCTAACTCCATTTTTGAAATGGACTTTCTGGAAAATTTTCTCCATTGTTTCTGAGTTAAAATCCCTTAGTAATGATAATTATCCTTTCTTTCCATCTGCTTGGAAATATTTGGATTAATTTTTCCATTTTGTTTGGTTCCTTCTTATTTCGGTAATTTTCATCCTTTTCCTGTTTTTTTTTTTAATTTAATTCGATTTCTGTGAACAACTGAACAAGTGATTTGAATCCTTTGTTGGCCGTGAAATTTCATCTCTGGTATATTACCTTTCATTCATTATGTCCAACCTCTGGTTCCTGCCTCGTAGGTGTTTTGCATGTATTTTCTTCTCGTGCCGTTGGCAACACCTTTTGCCTGCTTCTGGCATGTTTCCTGTTCTCGCGTCAGTCGCCCATCTCTCCCTGACTATTGAAGATTGTGCTTCTTGTGGGTCCTGACGAAGAAGACTGTTTTCGCCTTCAAAACCGGTGATACTTTTAAGTTTTAACTTTCCTTGCAATACATGGTATTGCATAGGGAAAGTATTGGAATCATGTCGAAAATCGCAACTCGAGTTTTTGACGGATATACACTTTTAGGGACCTCTAAAACAATTTTAGCTTGACGTCTGTGTGTGCGCTTGTGTGTTCAATGTATGTATCTACTCTAACTCGAAATATAATTGACCAAATTTCACAAAATTTATTACATAAGTCACTTGTGAGGTTTGGTGATAATAAGATTTTGGTACGATTCGGAAAAAAAGTACCTGCCTTTTTTTGTGAAATAGCTCGCAAAAAATCGTCAAAATCTAAAATAAAAAATACGTATGCTCAAATGTATTAATTAAATGCTTCGTGATTTTTGACGATAAAAAGTATAAGACCCACACCATTACCCTAGGAATAGTCGTTCTCGAGATATTTTATTTTTTTTCGCATATTTGCTATGGCGGTTTTGAGAATACGCCCAGTTACCAATGGAAAACGAATATTAATATAAAAGTGCAAATTCAGTGTAATTTCAAATAATTATGTGTGTTATTTTGTGCATTTAAACTCAATTTAATAAATAATTAAATAAATAAAGATAAATTGAGTTTGAGTCTGTAGGGAAAGTCATATGTCATCCCACATCAGATTTTCTTACTACATGCTACTTTAAACGCAGTTATTTGAATTTTATGTTTTAGCAGGCATAAGTATCTTACCTTGTATAATTGAATATCTTAAAGGGGCGTTAACCCCAACATCTTGATCGAATGCATGAATAGGAGGATCAATAGAAAGCTTCACCCGGATTCGAGCGCCCTGAAAGCAAATATAAACACTTAATTAAACAATTCTTTTATCTAGATTTCGATTTCAAAATATAGTATATAATCTGAACTTAATATTCCACTAAGAATTTTTGATATAACTTAAAAATGCATATTGGATGATAACATATAATAGTGTATAAGCTGAATAATATTCCACTAAGAATTTTTGATATAACTTCAAAAAGTATATTGAATGATAACATAATGTATAATTTGAATAATATTCCACTAAGAATTTTTGATATAACTTAAAAAAGTATATTGAATGATAACATAGTGCATAATCTGAAAAATATTCTACGAAGAATTTTTGATATAACTTCAAAAAGTATATTGAATGATAACATAATGTATAATCTGAAAAGTATTCTACGAAGAATTTTTGATATAACTTAAAAAAGTATATTGAATGATAACATATAATATAGTGTATAATCTGAATTTAATATTCCACTAACAATTTTTGATATAACTTAAGTATATAAAGTATATTGAAAGATAATATATAATATAGTGTATAATCTGAATTCATTATTCCACTAGGAATTTTTGATATAACTTATAAAAGTATATTGAAAGATATTTTGTTAGAAAGATAAAATGTATTTAAAATCCATTGATGGTAAAAAAATAGATAGCAAATTTTCTTGCCCTCAATGAACAAGGTGAAAAAATATAAATGCACGTTCTCTCTAGCTACGTATTCTCTAGCACTCTCTATTATTACCACGTTTTCTCTAGCACGTTTTTCTGGTCTTACCGTTATTGCAGCTGCTTCCAAAACGTGTGTCTTGTAGATTTCTTTGGTAAAAATAGGATTTTGGTCATCGGAATCTTTTAATCGGATGGTCATAGTTGTCACTGAACTTCGACTCTCTGGGCTCCCATGATCCTAAAGGTTGAAATAAATAAATAAATTACTGAATACATAAATAAAACAAGCATTCAAAGTTAAATAATTTTTGCAACAGCGTAAATCAACTGTACTAAATCATTCTAATATGTGTATGAAAATTATAGTGTATTATTGTATGAAAATTAAATGTATACTTATAGTGTATGAAAATTAAGATTTTAAATAGATATCTCTAAACTTTGTCTGAATAAATTAAAAAATATTTTTACTTTGTAGAACTTATTACTTTTTAATAAGTTTTATACCACACCATACTGCATGATTTTTACCTAAATTCATTTAAATACTTTATGAATTTTGCAATTTTTCCTGACATATATTTATATATTAGGAATGCAACAGTAATTTATTAGATTTTTGAAATACTAAAGTGAATTTGAAAGTTAATAGACGAGAAAGTTAAAGGGGGAAAGGAAATTAATTTAAATTTACAAGGGATAGCCATACTAAAGAAGCAAGATTTTTGGTTTGGGCAGAAGAAATTTATGTATATTTTATGGACATATTTAAAAAAAATCCCTTACTCAAAACATGAACTCATAGAAAATTACTCTTTAACAGGAACTTTTCAGCAAATTTCCAGTTATAAAAACCGACCTTTCGCAAAATTTTAATTCTATAAAGCAGGCATTTTACAATGTCAAGAGAAGAAAAAAGGGGTAAAAACCCAGGAGACAAGCACAAAAGGTGGGACATAATGAATGAAAGGTAAAATACCAAAGAAGAACGTGAATGTCCAACATAGGATTCAAATCACTTATACAGTTGTTCATAAAAGCACAATTAAATAAAAAAGCAGGAAATGGATGAAAATTACCGAAATAAGTAGGAAACTACCGTAATCGAATAATTAAACCAGAGATTTTTAGCCAAAAGAGAAAAAAGGATCATTATCATTTATAAGTGATTTTGACTGCGAAACAACTGAAAACCTTTCAATAAAGTATGTTTTTTTTAATTCAAAGAAACCATGGGAAAAGAAATAGAAAACTAAAAATAATCCAGAACACTTAATACCCCTCCCCCCCCCCCCCCTCAGAAAAAAAAAGAACCCAAAATATTGCGACCACGTGCTGCGGATTTACTGGAAATTTCTCAGTTCAAATTCTTTAATGATAATTATCATTTCTCTTCTTCCTCAAAACATTTAGTTTAATTTTTCGATTTCGCTTGCTTCTTTTTTATTTCGGCAATTCATTATCTTCCTGATTTTTAAATTTATTTGGGCTTTCATGAACAACTGAACAAATGATTTGAATCTTTGGACGTTAACTTTCCATTTTAATATTTTATCGTTCATTAATTATATATGACCTGTTGCTCCTTCTTCCTGGATTTTTACCCTCTATTTCTTCTCTCGTCTTTGACAACACCCATTCATACTTCTGCCACGTTAACTTTTCTTGCTTCAGTCGCCGATCTCTCTGACGAGTGAAGGTTGCGCTTCTTGTATGGCCTGACGAAGAATGCTGTTTTTGCTTTCGAAGCTGGTCGATAGTTTTAATTTTGTATGTTTGTTGCTGTTAGCAACAGTATTTTAATTTTATAGTTTTAATATTATTAAAATGAATTCAACCAAGAAATGTTCACTTTCATCTTAAGTCACTTTCATATGCAACATAATTTTCTAATGGTTCTCCAGAAATTTTTCAGTAGTTTTCTAAAATTGGCGGTTTATCATTTGTCCTTTAACTTTTTCCATCACTGGACTACAAATTTCGATTTCGTCTCATATTAACAAGAAATATTGTAAATTTGTAACTTGCTTCCAGCAGGAAAGCATAGGGAAGAATTGTATGACTAGTGGTCGTACTGCCAACGGAGTACTTTTTGTTATAGAGGAATATTTAGTAGAATTTACTTCGTATTTACGCTGTATGTTGAGAGTAAACATAAATCTTTTATTTGCTTTTAAATCTTTTATAATACGAAAATTGTCGCGACCCACCTGAAAATGAATCAAAATAGAATCTATTAGGCTATGATTTACAGTTCACAGATTATTGCTCACCATTATACGTTTGTAAAATATTTACATGTATTGTTGCGAACGTGTAATTTTCTCATAATAGCGTCTCCCGTCTTGTCTTTCGTCTCTATTGCAGACCAAACGGTGCCATCGGAGTGTTTTCTCCAGAAGACAACGGTACAAACATTCTTTCCCTGATATCACTCTATGTTGCTGGAATTTCAAGAAAGAAGAAGGGTTGCCAGATTTAACGATTTGTCGCCAATTTGGCGACTTCCGGAATGTTCCAGAAACTTCACGAAATAACGACTAGTCTAGGAAATATTAGATAATTCTGGCAATTTCTGCAGAGAGATTTCCAGAAGTTTCTATAGAGGACTATAAAAAGGACTCATCACTTCGTTGGAGTTCAGTTAAAGAGTTGACAATATACGAGTTACAGTGAATTGTGGCTTTCGTCAATGTTTTGAGAACAGTAGCTGCTGTTTTGTGAAATTATTTTTGCCAATATTTTGATAATATTATCGATTATTTTGTAAAATAAGTGGAGCATTTAAGTGTTATCTGATTGTATATTTTTCATGTTTACTTTGTGCTTGTGGATAAATGTAAGTTATCCAGAAACTTGGAATCATTCTTGTATCTTGTGTATATGTTACTGCTAAAGCTCGAAAGCCTTTAATGTGCACATTACCTAGTTAATCTACAGATTAACTGAGTTGCTCCGTTAATGTGTGGAATCAAAAGTTTTCCGCATTTTACCTAGGTAATGTGCACATTAACGGCTTCCGTATCGTTAAAGGCCAAGAGCTTGTTTCTTTCATTTCCTTTCCCTACTCTTTTCCCCTCTCCTTCCACTTTTAGTTTGGTTTCGCCAGCGTTTTGTCGTCGCCGGTTGTTTTTATTTCTCATAATTTGCGTCGGCTGCCAGTGCGTAGCATAGCTAAATCTGTTTTCAAATTCGTTTCTGCCCATAAGCGCGTGAATTTGTGTCGTGATTCTTTTAAAGCAGATAAATTTAGCTCCTAGTATACAAGCAGGCACCGAATGTATTAACTTGATTCTTTAGAAACGTTGCTGTTGTTCCAGCAAAGATCTTATTGTCACTTTAACGAGTGCCTACTAGGTAATGTGCAGATTATCTAGGTAATTTGCAGATTACCTAGGTAATTTGAGAAATCAAACACTTTTCGGCACTGCGGATCACCCTAGTTAATCTGCACATTACCTAGATAATATGTAGAATAACTGATTTCTGCACTTTAGTGGTAACATATACACCTACAATTACATATACACCCACATATACACCCACACTGGAGCATACGTTTCGTAACAGTATCTTATAGTTGTCATCAACAACTGATCTCCGGCTGGATTGACAATAACTTCATTAAACTACAAAGATAATTACGTATCTTTGCTTATATTTGAAGTGGAATCTACATCCTACTCCATTTTATTTAAGATCTAAGCAAAAGTTCTCATCAATACGTCAACTCATTTATCTGGTTTTCTTTACACATTGATAGTATCCTGTTTGCCGTAATTCTGTGTGATCGAATCCATTTTCATAAATCATAAGATCCTATGAAAATTTAAATTTTGGGTTATTTTAGCCTCAGTTATACACTTCGTCTAACCTGTAGGGTCTGTTTTTGGCCCGTCCGGTGACCTGTGGGGAGTAGTGTGGTTCGTCGCAGCGGTTGGGTGAGGTTTAGTGGCGTCTGCTGTGGTCCGTGGTGGTGACCTGGGCTGCTGGTTGTGGGCGGGTGCATGTGCCAAGGCGATGGGGCTCTCTATTGCAACGACTTTTTTTCTGCCGTATACCTTCAGGTGGACCGGTGACTAGTTTGACTAACCTGTGGGATTAAGTTACTGGGGTATTATTGCAAAGAACTGTGCCGCAGCGGGGAATCGAACCACCGTTCTCTGTCTGTCCCGACAACACTATTCATTAAACAACTGAAACTATTAAACTTCTTTATTTAAAGTTATCCCTAACGGTTTTATGAGATTGAACCCAGTGAGGAAATCACCTTCAAATCTATATAATTTATATGATTATATATTTCAGCTAATATACAAAATATATTGCAAAATATTTATTGGCACTAATTCAATATTAAAGCACCTGTTATATCCTATCCATCCATGGCCATCAAAACTAACTGCGTAGCCCAACTTCTAACGGAACTTTTTTTGGTCCCGGCATACTTCTTAACCATTAATCGAAATCTTAACCGTTAATTACGGACATCTGTTGAAAACGGTTTATGCCATTATTTCTAGCTCTAGGCAATTAAAGGTTTCACTAATGACATAATTCCAATTATTTTCACTTTTTATCTGTGAAAGTTAATGGATACCGTAGCCTTACCCTTGAAGAGGAAGAATCTGCATTGGCCTTGATTGTTAATGTGTAATAATATTATGAAATAGCGTATTAGATATAAATAATTTCAAGACCAAGGTTGGAGCTTGGTTGGTGACAAATTAAAAATACTTATTGATATCACTGTTATTAATCACAAAGAATTTGATTGCAACGGAAGGGAACCTTGAAGTGATTAATATTCCAGAAGCTATATGATGATCGACCAAAATAGATTAGAAGGTCTCATGTAAAACTACATGATTGTCTTTCGAGAATACTGAAAAATTATAAAGAGTGGTCAGACATTTAGACATTTGCTTATCAATTTATCAATTGAAAAAAAATATTTTGTTCACAGATTTCATATTATAATGAAAATCAAATTGCTCCATAAATTATTAAAAGACAATATGTATATTGTCGTCTATACTTTCTATAGTACTGTCTTCTAAAAATTTTAATGTACTGTTTTTATATATTTTTTATTTTAAACATTCTGCTTATTTGTAATATAAATAATAGTATATAAATATAGTAATAGCAACCTATATAGAAATAGTATAATATGATACTGAAAAATATACAGTAATATGTTTTGAAAAATATAATTTCTCATGTTTTTATTATAAGAAACTCTTCAGAAAATGTATTGATATAAGTCAGTAAGAATCGGAGCTACTATTGTTTATCTGGGGTGCTGAAGTTTCCCACTGAGTGCTAATATCTCTCACTTGGGATTATGGTCTCCACTAAGAGTTCTGAAGGCCTCTAATGTGAGTGCTGGAGTCTCTCACTGCGAATGCTGAAATATCTCACTGCGAATACTGAAGTCTCCCATTGAAGATGCTTAAATTTCCCACTGGATGTACTAAAGCAACACCTCCAGTTGTTAGCTAAATCCCCGATTAGAGGTACTGAAGTCTCTTAAAGGAGTGCTAAAGTCTCCCACTGAGAATGCTAGAGTCTCCCATTGTGGAGGCTGAAGTCTCTCACTGAGGGTGCTAAAATATACTGCTGAGGGTACTCCGATTAGGGGTAATGAAGCTTCTTACAAGACTGCTGGAGTCTCTCACTGCGAATGCTGAAATCTCTCACTGCGAATACTGAAGTCTCCCATTGAGGGTGCTTAAACCTTCCACTGGGTGTACTAAAGCAACACTTCCAGTTGTTAGCTAAGTCCCCGATTAGAGGTACTGAAGTCTCTTAAAGGAGTGCTAAAGTCCCCACTGAGAATGCTAGAGTCTTACACTGAGAATGCTAGAGTCTCCCACTGTGGAGAATGAAGTCTCTCACTGAGGGTGCTAAAATCTACTATTGAGGGTACTCCGATTAGGGGTAATGAAGCTTCTTACAAGACTGCTAAAGTCTCTCACTGAGGCTGCTAAAATCTCCCACTGGGGATGATGAAGTCTCTGACTAGGAGTACTGAAACCTTTTACAAGAGTGCTAAAGTTTCCCACTGAAAATGCTAAAGTTTCTCACTGAGGGTGCTAAAACCTCCCACTTGGCTGCTGAAGTCTGTGACTAAGGGTAATAAAGTTTCTTACAGAGGGTGCTAAAGTCTAACACTGGGGAGGCTGCAGTCTCTCACTGAGGGTGCTGAAATCGTCTACTGGGGATGCTGAAGACTCAGATTAGGGATACTGAAGTCTCTTATAGAGGGCACTAAAACGTTCCACTGGGGATGGTGAAACATTTCACTGGGAATGCTGAAGTCTCAGACTAGGGGCACTGAAGTCTCTTACAGAGGGTACTAAAGCGTCCCATTGGGGACAGTGAGGTCTCTCACTAATGGTTCTAAAAACTCCCATTGAGGGTACTGATGTATTTCACTTGGGGTGCTAAAACCTCTTTAGATTTTGTAATTTTAGTTACTATATAGAAAGGTAGTAAACATCTGAGAATTTGCATGAGGTGCTAATACAGTCTAAAGGGTGTTTAATAGACCCTACCCACTCCAGCAACAATTTCAAGTTTATATACGAATAATTGTTATATGAGGCAAAATAAAGTTTGAAGATTAGTTTGGTATTTGCAGTTATAAACAATAGGCCGATTAGAAACCATTACCAACTAAAATCTAATTTGTATCTTTTAGTTAGAAACAATAAACTCTAAAGTTATAATAGTTGGGCGAGTTGCGAGTTATTAGTTAGTTTCTCCAGTCCAGTGTAAAAACTACGATCACCAAGAGACTCTGCCAATATTTAAGTAATACGAAACTTTAATTGACTGTCCAGGACAGTACCACACAGGTTCCTGTTTCAAAATAAAATGAAACAAAAGCAGAGTTTTTGAACTATGGTTGCCACAAATCTTTACACACCTGTAATGTAGTTCCAATCACTACTAAATCAATGTTATATATATTTCCGATCTAGGATTTTCGACCTATCACGCTCCCTGTGTGGAAAATAAATTTTCTAACATATTTAAAATAGTTTGAACAATTTCTGGTTAAAGTTTAAAAACCATCCCCTTATTTGAAAATAGTAGATACATTTACTTTTTTATTTTCCTATTTAGGATTCAAAACGAGCAATATCTTGAGAACGGTTTATGTCAGAGTCTTATAAATTATGCTAATAGTTTTGAAATAAATGTTGACAAATGAATTGCCAGTTTTCAACTTAAATATATTTTTATAAAGTTTACTCGGTTTCTTTAAAAATTGTTTGAAAAATTGAAGGGCCTCCCTGGTCCGTTTATATCGAAAATCAATCGGCCTTTGACATTTATTGATTAAAATAACCTGAATTTCCTTCAATTTCCTCGATTAGTAAAAAAATGAAAAGTTTAAATAAAGTATTTAAAACATTATCTTGGTAATATGTCGAATTGATTTTGATAATTTTTTTTCACTTTCCTTAACTTAAATTTACCGTTGTACGAAAAGCTGGCAATATTCATGAATTCTATACAGAATTTCCTTTTGATTCTTAGAACCAAATGTTAGATCTTTTTTTCCTCTTTTGCGATAGTAAACGGATCTTCTATTTGTCGTTGTTGCAATCGTTTAATTATATCCATGCTTCGTCAATTGTTACAATATATTTCCATCTATCAACGGCGAAATAACTTTCATAGAGAATTCTGTAGATATTCTCGCTCAGCCACATGTCTAAGCAAACAGTTACCTTACACCTTTCCGGTAGGTCGGACGGTCTGGATTTCAACAACAACAACAACAACATGTCTAAGCAAAAAGAGGTGAACATTATGCTCTTTGGCTTTTTAAGATTTAAATCTTTTTTTATTTTCTTGTTTACAGTCGATAAAGAGGCATTTAAAGGCATTGCAAATGTTTTTGAGTCAGGTGGATTTTCTTTTGAGACAAAAGACTTTATTTTCGAAAAAGTCATAAATGTATGTACATTCTTTGGGCATTCATTCGTTGTTCTTTTGCCAGTTAAAGCAATGCTCGATGCTTTTTCCCTTTATTAATAATAATATAGCTTATTTTGCATTTAGACACGAGAATTATATGGCTGTCGCAGCATTTTTTGCTTTCCCTGCAATACATAGTAATGTATAGGGAAATTATTGGAATCATGCCGAAAATCGCAACTCGAGTTTTCGACGGATCTACACGTTTTGAGACCGCTAAATTACGAAAAAACAATTTTTAACATGACGTCTGTTTATATGTGTGTGTATGTGTGCAATGTATGTATCCACTCTAACTAAAATATTGACCGAATTTCATAAAATTTGGTAGGTAAGTCACTTAGGGGAGACCCTGGTGCTAATTAGATATTGGTACGGTTCGGAATAAAAGAACCTGCCTTTTTTGCAAAATGGCCCGCAAAAATTGTATATATCCACTCTAGCTGAGAAACTAGTTGACCAAATTTTACAAAATTTGATATATAAGTTGCTTGTGGGTTACTTTACTGCTAGTTAGATTTTGGTATTAGTCGAAATAAAAGAACCTTCCTTTTCTTATGAAATGTCCAAAAAAATCGTTATGACCTAAATTAAAAATAATACAAATGTATCAATTATATGCATGTTTTAATCGTAATTTTTGACGACTAAAAGAATAAGGCCAACCTCATTATTCTATGATAGACCATTTTCGAGATCTGTAAGTTTTTTAAATTGGGAAACTGTAAACGTTTTCACTGTTGTGAAAAATTATTTAATGAAATTTCTTAAAATTTAGCCTTGAAGGTTGACTGATACTCTCATTTGGTTTAGATATGATTTGGAAAATAAAACAGACCTTTTTCTGCAAAATAGTCCGTAAAAATAGTAAAAATGTGAAATAAATGACAAATTGCTGAAATATATTAATTATATATATAAGTACTTGTTCTTCATGTAATTTTTGACAACACAGAGAATAAGACTATCCACATGGCCCTAGGATGAACCGTTTTCGAGATATATTATTTGTGTTTTTAATTTTGAAGAGCTGAAGACTTTATAAGTTTCCAAATGAAACGAACATGCATTAAAACTGCAAATTGGATATAATATCAGAAAAGTATCTTTGTTATTATCTGTAATTAAACTCAATTTAATGTATAATGAAATAAAAAATAAGAAAATGAATTTTAATTTGTAGGGAAATGTGCTGCTCATATCAGATTTTTACTTTCCTTATATATATAATGTATGAGGAAAGTATTGCGACGGGGTCGAAAATTCGAATTCGAGTTTCCGACGGGAGAGCACGTTTCAAGCACCCCTGATTACGAATCAAACACTTTTGGTGTGATATCTGTGTATGTGTGTGCGTGTCAGTGAGTCTGTGGAGACGATATCTCACGAACGAACAGGGCGATTCAAATGGAATTTGGTAGAAAAATCACAATCCGTGAATACTAGAAGCTTATTGTTTTTAAACGTAATCGTATGTTCAGAATCCCCCTAAATCTTCGAGTGAAATTTTGAAAAAATCATCAAAAAATCAAAACCTTTAATAAAGTTACGCAAATAGACATTTCTTATGTAATTTTTCCTTAGAAAACGATTGCCATAAACTTTAGAAAGCTAGCAAGAACCGTTCTGGAGATATTGCACATTTTTCAAATAAATTTATCAAAAAATCCCATGAATTAAAAAAAATATAAACATGTTCACTTTTCATGTGTAATATCATGCGATAAATTGGGTGACATCATTCTCGTTGATTTAGCTTGTTTCACTCATGAGAAAATATACTTTGAGTAATACTTTTGTATTTGAACGCCAATAGTTACTTATCTGCTGTAAGAATAACTTATTTCTCCGTCCATAACGCTTGGCGAGATTTTGGCTACAAATTTGGCGGAATGTCGCCAACGTGGCAACTTTTAAATGTTGCCAAATTAACGAAAATCTCGCCAAATGGATAAAAATGACACTAAATCAATGAAAATGACGACTAATTAACGAAAATTCAATATCTTGGAAAGAATATAAATATCTACTATAAAAAAAACCTATTACTTTCCTTATATACATAATGTATAAGAAAAGTATTGTGACGGGGTCGAAAATTCGAATTCGAGTTTTCGACAGGAGAGCACGTTTCAAGCAGCCCTGATCACGAATCAAACATTTTTGAAGTGACGTCTGTGTGTGTGTCTGTCTGTCTGTGTGATTGTGCAATGTATGTATCCACTCTAACTCAAAAACTAATGAACCAAATTTCAAAAAATTTGGTAGGTAAATAACATGGGTGTGACCCTGGTGCTGATTTGTTTTTAGTACGATTCGGGATAAAAGGACCCGCCTTTTTTACGAAATGGCTAGCAAAAATTGCCTTTATCCACTCCAGCTGGAAAACTAATGAACCGAATTTCACAACACTCGGTAGATAAATTACTTGTGGGTTACTCTGGTTCTGATTAGATTTTGGTACGATTAAGAAGAATAACATGCCTTTTACTGAAAAATGGCCCGCAAAAATCGTCAAAATCTAAAATAAAAAACTACGTATGCTCAAATATATTCATTAAATGCTTTTTTTTTTTAATTTTTGACGAAGAAAGGATTAAGACCAACCCCATTACACTAGGACTAGCCGTTCTCAAGATATTTTAGTTTTTTCGTATTTTCTCTACGCTACCTTTGAAAATAAGTCCAGTTACCAAATGAGAACGCAAATTGAATTAAAAGTGAATTAAATTTAATTAAAATAAAGAGAACGTGAATATAAGTCTGCAGGGAAAGGCATGTGCTGCACACATCAGACTTTTATTTTTCGCAGCAATCGACGGATCTATACGTTTTTGGACCTCTAGAATACGTTAAAAATAATTTTTAGAGTGTTCTCTTTATTTCTTCAACAATTCATTAAATTGAGTTTCATTACACAAAATAACAGACATAATTCTTTTTAATTTCACTGAATTTGCACTTTTAATTCAGTTTTCATTGTCATTTGGTAACTGGATTTATTTTCAAAGGTGGAGCACGAAAACACCTAAATATTTCGAGAACGGCTAGTCTTGGTGTTATGGGATTGTTCTTATTATTTTTATCGTTAAACTTTAGGTATAAAACAAGCCTTTAAGTGATATATTTGAGAATACGTAGTTTTTATTTTAGATTTTAACGTATTTTGTGTGCCATTTCGCAGAAAAAAGGCAGGTCATTTCTTTCTAAATCGTACCAAAATCTAATCAGCAGCAGGGTAACCCACAAATGACTTATCTACCAAATTTTGTAAAATTTGATCTTTTAGTGTTTTACTTAGAGTGGATACAAGCGATTTGTGCGGGACATTTCGCAAAAAAAGGCTGATTCTTTTATCTCGAATCGGACCAGAAACTAATCAACAGCAGGGTCATACACAAATGACTTGCCTACCAATTTTATGACATTCGGTCCATTAGTTTTTAAGTTAGAATGGATACATACATTCCACAGGCACACACATAGACCATCAGACACAGGCACACACACACAGATGTCAAGCTAAAAATGGTGTTTTCGTGCTCTAGAAGTCTCCAAACGTGTAGATTCGTCGAAAACTCGAGTTGCGATTTTCGGCACGATTCCAATACTTTCCCTACACATTACCATGTATTGCAGAGAGAGTAAAAATCTGATGTGGGCAGCACATGACTTTCCCTGCAGACTTATATTCACGTTCTCTTTATTTCAATTAAATTTATTTCACTTTTAATTCAATTTTCGTTCTCATTCGGTAACCGGACTTATTTTCAAAGGTGGCGTAGAAAAAATACGAAAAACTAAAATATCTCGAGAACAGCTAGTCCTTGTGTAATGGGGTTGGTCTTATTCTTTTCGTCGTTAAAAAATACGTATTAAACGAGCATTCATTGGATATATTTGAGTATACCTAGTTCTTTAATTTAGATTTTGACGATTTTTGCGGGCCATTCTGCAAAAAAAGGCAGGTTATTTTTTTCCGAATCGTACCAAAATCTAATCAACACCAGAGTAACCCAGAAATGACTCATCTACCGAATTTTGTGAAATTAGGTCCTTTAGTTTTTCAGTTAGAGTGGATACAAGCTTTTGCGGGCCATTTCGCAAAAATAGGCGGGTTCTTTTATCCCGAATCTTACTCAAAACTAATCAGCACCAGACTCACCTACAAGTGACTTACCTACCAAATTTTGTAATATTCGGTCCATTAGTTTTTTAGTTAGAGTGGATACAAAATCTGCACAGACAGACAGACAGACAGACACAAAGACAGACAGACAGACACACAGACACTCAGACACACACACAGACGTCACGCTAAAAATGGTTTTTTCGTATTCTAGAGGTCTCGAAACGTGTAGATCCGTCGAAAACTCGAGTTGTGATTTTCGGTATGATTCCAATACTTTCCCTATACATTACCATGTATTGCAGGGAAAGTAAAAAATATATCATCAGGTTCGTCATAGTTTTAAAATCATATCATCTTGCTTACTGACTTAAAAAAATTCCCCATGTCTTATTTGAAGCAACAAAAAACCTTATCTTCAGATTACACAAGCGTTTAATAAAAAGCACTCCACAAATCCACGAGAAACATTATTTTTTTATTAAAATTCTGCATTTCACTTTGTTCTAGGAATTCCACGTGAGAAGAAAAACACGTGTTTCAAGTTCCGTGAGTTGAAGATTCACAAGAAAGAGAGTCAGTCTTTGCATTATCCAATTTGTTTTGCCCTTGTTCTGCAAAATGTTTTTTGCCACACGCCCCGCGGGAGCATTAATTTGCAAAGTCACGGAATTCGGTTTTCACTCACAGAATTCTTGAACCAAGTCCAAGGATTTGTTTAATGCCTTTTACCGGAAAGGTGAATGGCGATTTGCTGACCTTGGGAACAAAAATATTTGGTTTTTAACTTTCCCTGCAATACATTGTAATGTATAGAAGAAGTCTTGGAATCATGCCGAAAATCGTAACTCGAGTTTTCGACGAATTTGCACGTTTCGAGACCTCTAGAATACGAAAACACTATTTTTAGCGTGACGTCTGTGTGTGTGTCTGTGTGTCTGTCTGTGTGTCTGTGTGTCTGTCTGTCTGTCTGTGCAGATTTTGTATCCACTCTAACTAAAAAAGTAATTAACCGAATTTCATAAAATTTGGTAGGTAAGTCCCTTGTGGGTGAATTTAGTGCTGATTTGTTTTGGGTACGATTCAGAATAAAAGAACCCGCTTTTTTTTTGCGAAATGGCCCGCAAAAGCTTGTATCCACTCTAACTGAAAAACTACTGGACCGAATTTCACAAAATTCGGTAGAAGAGTCACTTGTGGGTTACTCTGGTGCTGATTAGATTTTGGTACGATTCGGAAAAAAATAACCTGCATTTTTTTGCAAAATGGCCCGCAAAAATCGTCAAATTCCAAACTAAAGAACTAGGTATACTCAAATATATCCATTAAATGCTCATTTAATACGTAATTTTTAACGACGAAAATAATAAGACCAACCCCATTACACTAAGACTAGCCGCTCTCGAGATATTTTAGTTTTCCGTATTTTCTCTACGCCACCTTTGAAAATAAGTCCGGCTATCGAATGAGAACGAAAATTCAATTAAAAGTGAAATAAATTTAATTAAAATAAAGAGAACGTTAATATAAGTCTGCAGGGAAAGTCATGTGCTGCCCACATCAGATTTTTACTTTCCCTGCAATACATGGTAATGTATAGGGAAAGTATTGGAATCATGCCGAAAATCACAACTCGAGTTTTCGACGGATCTACACGTTTCAAGACCTCTAGAATACGAAAAAAACCATTTTTAGCGTGACGTCTGTGTGTGTGTCTGTGTGTCTGTCTGTGTGTCTGTGTGTCTGTCTGTGCAGATATTGTATCCACTCTAACTAAAAAACTAACGGACCGAATTTCACAAAATTTTGTAGGTAAGTCACTTGTGGGCGGGGCTGGTGCTGATTAGTTTTGGGTACGATTCAGAATAAAAGAACCCGTCTTTTTTGTGAAATGGCCCGCAAAAGCTTGTATCCACTGTAGCTGAAAAACTAATGGACCGAATTTCACAAAATTCGGTAGATGAGTCACTTCTGGGTTACCTTGGTGCTGATTAGATTTTGGTACTATTCGGAAAAAAATGACCTGCCTTTTTTTGCAAAATGGCCCGCAAAAATCGTCCAAATCTAAACTATAGAACTGGGTATACTCAAATATATCCATTAAATGCTGATTTAATACGTAATTTTTAACGACGAAAAGAATAAGACCAACCCCATTACACTAGGACTAGCCGTTCTCGAGATATTTTAGTTTTTCGTACTTTCCCTACGCCACCTTTGAAAATAAGTCCGGTTATCGAATGAGAACGAAAATTGTATTAAAAGTGAAATAAATTTAATTAAAATAAAGAGAACGTTAATATAAGTCTGCAGGGAAAGTCATGTGCTGCTCACATCAGATTTTTTACTTTTCCTGCAATACATGGTAATGTATAGGGAAAGTATTGGAATCATGCCGAAAATCGCAACTCGAATTTTCGACGCATCTACACGTTTCGAGACGTCTCGAATACGAAAAAACGATATTTAGAATGACGTCTGTGTGTCTGTGCAATGTATGTATCCATTGTAACTCAAAAATCAATGGACCAAATTTCATAAAATTTGGTAAGTCACTTGGATATGACCGTGGTGCTGGTTCGTTTCTGGTACAATTCGTAAAAACAGATCCCGCCTTTTTTGCGATATGGCCCTTAAAAATTTCATGTATCCACCCTAGCTAAAATACTAATTGACCAAGTTTCACAATATTTAGTAGATAAGTTACTTGTGGGACACTCTGGTGCTGATTCGATTTTGGTACGATTCGGAAAATAATAAACTGCATTTTTTGACGAAATGGCCCGCAAAAATCGTCAAAATCTAAAGAAAAAACAAGAAAGATCAATCATGCTTAAAGCATTGATTATGAAACACTTTCCAACTTCAATGCAATTTTATTTAAAAAAGTCTAAAATGCAATACATTCCTCGGTAATATTTTAAAACTTATTACAATACTACATTAATTTATTATATTTGAAAACTTAAACCTTCATTGAAAAAAATGAACTTCATTCAAATGACGGCATTGAAATATAAATTGCCTGGTTTAAATATCTCTAAAATGCGATACATTCCACAGTAATATTTTTAAAACTATCATAATACTACGATAATTTATTATATTTAAAAACTTCATCGAAAACAACTGACATTAATTCAAATGATGTCATAGAAAAAATAACACGCCTGGATCTCTCTATAAAAACAGCTTTTCATTCATAACTTTCTCCCATTTACTTCATTCATCACAATACTATAATAATTTATTTTATTTAAAAATTAAGACCATGGAGCTACAAGTAATTAAACTCTATGCTTGAAACTTCATCGAAAAAATCGTCCTTCTCTTTATAAAATCAATTAATATTTCATTCATATCAGCCATGCAGACTCCATGGGCTAAATTATTTTGTGTTAAAAAAATACAACAATTCTAATACAACTCATTCTATATATTTTGCTGTGTACATTTTACGTAGGTGAAAATAGGCTTCGTTGTAGAAATAATCAAATTTGGATAATCATTTAAACTCAAATATATTGTATTTGCGTTGTTTCAGTATGTAGATGCACAGAATTTAAGCAAAAATAAAGCAGTTTTAGGACGGATGCAACACTCAATATGAATTAAAAAGAACTTAAAAAATCACGATTTTGAAACAAGATGGATGCCATATATCATTTTGAAGTGGGTCATGTGAACTTTTCATATCGTGGTCACGTGATCGTTTCATATAAGAGGTGTAATTATTATTTTAATTTTTATTTAAAAAACTACTGAATATATTTCGCTGAATATTTTTTTATATATTTTATGGAACAATTTGAATATTACATAAAATTTTCGAAACAATTTGTGTATTTTAATTCCGCTTAAAAATTGTTTGAAAAATTAGGTCCCATAGGGCTCAATGTATTTCATTTTTTCAACCCGGGTTCAATCCAAAACTAATTGGGTGATATTATTAATTTATAATCCCATAGGTCCTACAGACCGTCTGAACAACATACTAAAATTTTATTTTGATTAAGTCATTTTTACGGCAGTTATCGTGCTAACAGACAGACAGACAGACAGAATGAACAAAGTCATAAACACTTTTCAACTTTGTTGTAAAGTGTTAAAAAGACTACGTATGCTGAAATGTATCAATTAAATTCTTGTTTTATACACAATTTTTGACAAAGAAAACAATATAACACACTCCATTATACTTTAGGACTAACCGTTCTTAAGATATTTGAGATTTCTTGCATTTTTGTTACGCCGCTAACGGAAAATGACCAATTACCGAATAAAAACAAAAATTGAATTAAAAATGTAAATTTAGTGTTATTTGGTGCAATTAAACTCAATCTAATGAATTATTAAAGAAATAAAGAAAATATGAATTTAAGTCAGCAGGGAAAGTCATGTGATGTCCACATCAGATTTTTACTTTCCCTGCAATACATGATAATCTATAGGGATAGTATTGGAATCATGTCGAAAATTGCAACTCGAGTTTTTGAAGGATCTACGGTATCTGTGTGTGTGTGTGTGTGCGTCTTCCTGTGCAATGCATTTATATACTCTAACTGAAAAACTAGTGGATCAAATTTCATATAATTTGGTAAGTAAGTAACTTGTGGGTGACCCTGGTACTGATTAGATTTTGGTACGATTCGAGATAACAGAACCTGTTATTTTTTACGTAATGACCCGAAAACTTTTCATGCATCCACTCTAACTCAAAAAAGAAAAACTGATTGCAAAATGGCCCGCAAAAATCATTAAAATCTCAAATAAAAGACTATGTACGTTCAAATGTAACAGTTAAATGATTGTTTTATACGTAATTTTTGTCGATAAAAAGAATAAGACCAATCCCATTATTCTAGCATTAGCCGTTCTCGAGATATATTAGTTTTTTCGCATTTCTGCTGCGCCGCTTTTTAATATACGCGCAGTTACCAAATTAAAATGAAAATTGAATTAAAAGTGCAAATATTCGGTGTAATTTCAAATAAGTATACGTGTTTTTTTTTTTGTGTGTGTGTGCAGTAAAACCCAATTTAATGAATTATTAAAGGAATAAAGAGAAAATAAATTTAAGCCTTCAGGGAAAGTCATTTGCTGGCACATCAAATTTTTATCTTTCCTTGCAGTGCATGGGAATGTATATTGCCCACATTAGAACTTTTTTTATTAGAACATAATTTGTTTATGGCTTAATAGTGATCAATTTTAATGTAAAAGGATGTTTTAAAGCTGTTTACATATGAAAGTCTAATTGAATACTAGAAGTGGACTGGGCATAACCTATACGGTTTAATCACCGGACCGATCTACTTGAGGGTCGGTTAAACGCAAACTTTCTCACACTCTCTATTAAAGGTCTGAATGGTCTTGAATGTGGCTCTTGAGTTAGGCACGACCCGAGCCGTGGGCTGAGTCGGGGTTTTCTAACACTGTTTCGGGCCAAGCCAGACTCGGGCTTCGTTTTTTAAAATATTGGGTCAGGTGTGACTGGGACAAACACATTTAATTTTGAAAAAAAATTCAAATTAATTTCAGTTTTCTTTTTTCGTTATTTTTGTAAAATTGCTATTTTTCTTTTCGAATATTAATATCATACTTCATATTACACGCAAAAATTATTTAAGAAAAGAAATATTACATAAATTTTATTTGGATCGTTTAATTTTAACGTAATAAAAAATGTCAGCGTGATAAAAAAAATATTTCAAAAGATATGAATAAAAGTTTCAGAAACTCATTTAACAATAGGAGCCTAAATATGCAAGTATTCATAATCTGAAAACGGCTAGAACAAATGACTTTAAACTTGTTGCATTTTAATCTAAATTCGAAATTGAACGTTAAAATTTATTTTGTCACTTGAAATTTTAAAGTTAATGCACATATAGATATGAAGAAGGCTTCATGCAAATTTTAAGCATGAATCCGTAAAGGATAATATTCACTATCGAATGGTATATTTGAATTTGCTCTACTTTGAATGGTACACGAATAATAGGATTGGTTCTTTTCTTTTTCCACAGCTGCACATTTTACTTTCAGGTCTTTTTACTTTTAATTCCATTTGATTTTCATGACTTTTTACATTTAATTCCATTTTACTTTCAGGATTTTTTACTTTTAATACCATTTTACTTTCAGGATTTTTTACTTCTTACTTTTAATTCCATTTTACTTTCAGGACTTTTTACTTTTAATTCCCTTTTACTTCATGACTTTTTACTTTTAATTCCATTTTACTTTTAGGACTTTTTACTTTTAATTCCATTTTACTTTCAGGACTTTTTACTTTTAATTATATTTAACTTTCAGAACGTTTTACTTTTAATTCCATTTTACTTTCCGAACTTTTTACTTCTACTTCCATTTTACTTTCAGGACTTTTTACTTTAAATTCCATTTTACTTTCATGACTTTTTACTTTTAATTATATTTAACTTTCAGAACGTTTTACTTTTAATTCCATTTTACTTTCCGAACTTTTTACTTCTACTTCCATTTTACTTTCAGGACTTTTTACTTTTAATTCCATTTTACTTTCATGACTTTTTACTTTTAATTATATTTAACTTTCAGAACGTTTTACTTTTAATTCCATTTTACTTTCCGAACTTTTTACTTCTACTTCCATTTTACTTTCAGGACTTTTTACTTTTAATTCCATTTTACTTTCAGACTTTTTACTTTTAATTCCATTTTAATTTCAGGACTTTTTACTTTTTACTATTAATTACATTTTACTTTCAAGACTTTTTACTTTTTACCTTTAATTCCATTTTACTTTCAGGAGTTTTTGCTTTTTACTTTTAATTACATTTTGCTTTCAAGACTTTTTACTTTTTACTTTTAATTCCATTTGACTTTCAGGACATTTTACATTTAATTCCATTTTACTTTCAGGACGTTTTACTTTTAATTCCATTTTACTTTCAGGACACTTTACTTTTAGTTACATTTTACATCCAGGACTTTTTACTTTTCATGTCGCATACTGTTAAAAGCGTAATGTTTAGTATATGTGTTTTTGATTATTTTTAAATTAAGGGTTTCTTAATTATAAGTATACGTAACCAGTATTTTTTTCCATAGTTGTAGAATAGAATATAGAATATATGGAGATAAAAATACATTGAAAGCTAAAATAATTTTGAATGCTTAGAAAAATTCATTATAATTTCAACTCCACTATGCATTGCGCTGATAATTTATTTTTACAAAATTGACAGGTTAAATGAATATTTTATGCTTTTCACCATAAAAATGTACCCAATGAAGGGCTACTTTTCTTATCCCAGCGCCACCTGAATTACTGTCTCAAATGATATTGGCGTTTTCTTAATATGGAGACTCCTTACATTTACCACCATGCAAGTAGTACTAGCTTTCACAGTACTGCCAGTTTGCTTTTGCCGAATGTAAATACAAAGTTCAGAATTCAAACTTGTAATAATTTCTATAATGTCTTATACCATTGATCTGAAGCAAATACAAAAAATTAAAAAATCTGATGTGGGCAACACATGACTTTCCTTATATAATGCAATGAATTTACTACTTTTACAATAAAAAAATAGGTTTTTCTTATAGTAGATACTTATATTCTTTCCACGATATTAAATTTTCGACAATTTGTCGTCAATTTCATTGATTTAGCTTCATTTTTATCCATTTGGAGATATTTTCGTTAATTTAGCAACATTTTAAAAAGTCATCAAGTTGGCGACATTCCGCCAAATTCGTCGCCAAAATCTTGCCAATCGTTATGGCCGGAGAAATAAGTTTTTCTTATAGCAGATAAATGACTATTGGCGTTCAAATACGAAAGCATTACCCAAAGTACCTTTTCTCATGAATGGAACGAGCTAGATCCACGAGAATGATGTCACCCAATTTATCGCATGATATTACATATGAAAAGTGAACATGTTTCTCAACAGTTAATATTTTTCTTTTAATTTATGGGATTTTTTGATAAATTTATTTGAAAAATGTGCAATATATCAAGAATGGTTCATGCTACCGTTCTAGAGTTTATGTCAATCGTTTTCTAAGGAAAAATTACATAATAAATGTCTATTTGCGTAACTGTATTAAAGGCTTTGATTTTATGATGAATTTTTCAAAATATCACTCGAAATTTTAGGGGGTGTTCTGAACATTCAATAGTGTTTAAAGCAATAGGCTTCCAGTATTCACGGATTGTGATTTTTGTATCAAATTTCATTCCAATAGCTCCACTTGTTCGTGAGATATCGTCTCCACAGACTCACTGACACACGCACACACACACACACACACACACACACACACACACACATACACATACTTTCACACACACATACTTTCACACACACACACACACACACACACATCACCTCAAAAATGTTTGATTCGTGATCAGGGATGCTTGAAACGTGCTTTCCCGTCGAAAACTCGAATTCGAATTTTCGACCCGCTACAATACTTTCTTTATACATTATGTATATAAGGAAAGCATTAAACGGAATGCATTATCTTTTGTTCAACAGCATTGGAATGCTATCTCCATTGAACTCCATATTTAACTCAAAACAACAATCTGTCATCACTATTTCAAACTCTGATACCATAAAAAAATAACCTTCACCGCTGTCAGGGCTACAATAAATACAACAATCAATACATATCACGAATATCCTTCTAACGGTATAAACATCACCTTTACCGTTAGAAGTCATAGGAAGAAATTGCTTCCTGAAGGAGCAAACGTATAGCCTCTGGCTGTCCTGTCCGTTTTGGGAGGAATTATTTAATTCAGAAATTGCTCTGTAGGTGTCCCCATCATGTCCTTCAAACTTGAATAAAGCGTTTTTATCATAAGGGAAGAAAGCTTCAAATCGCCGTGACTCGTGTACTAATTAAAGAAAAAAAATGATGTGGGGAATTTCTTTCCGTAGGTTGAAAGTGAGTAGGTTGATTTGAATATTAATCACCTATCTGTAATACGATATCGATGAATCGGAAGTAGCATGTATCCAAAAAAGGCTGGTTGGGACCATTTATATTTGAGGCGTATGTCAAAAATATTGATTAACTATATACATGATTAGCATATTACTATGTATTTTAGAAATGAAAATAACATAAAAAAATTTCCACTTTAATGATATTAAAATGTTAATTTTAAGAAATGCCTGCTGAAAGAAAGATTTATTTTTATGTAAACGTGACTCGTAATTGGCTTCCATTTTTTCAAAGAGGTTCATATTTAATTCCTTATACAATCATAACCCGGAGTTCCGTCACCTGGTCCGAGACTCATGCCTTAATACAAATCGCCCGCATATCGTAAAATTAACTTTACACTTTATCCATGCATATACTGTACTGCAATCATCATTAGTATTTATAAATGAAAGATACCCTGTAGACTTTATACTGCATAATGCAATCGAAATAAATCACATGAACTAAACCATCAAGCGCAATAATCTTTCTCGCTGAAAATGTGGCTGTACTTCTTGAAGTAACAATAAGAAGAGTATACAGGATGTCCCAAAAAGATTGAAACGCGCTTTAATTATATACCTGTTGGAGATAAGTGGGTAATGTAAATTATAAAAATGTTGAAATTAAGGTAGGAAATAAGACTACGTTAATGAAATAGTCCTCCTAGTAATTTAAAAAAAAATACACATTTTTAATTTTTATAAGACCCCCTTAGACAAATCTGATCAAGCAGAAAAAACTTCCTTATATACATAATGTATAAGGAAAGTATTGTGACGGGGTCGAAAATTCGAAATCGAGTTTTCGACGGGAGAGCACGTTTCAAGCATCCCTGATCACGAATCAAACATTTTTGAAGTGATGTCTGTGTGTGTGTGTGTGTGTGTGTGTGTGTGAAAGTATGTGTGTGTGTGTGTATGAAAGTATGTGTGTGTGTGTGTGTGAGTGTGTGTCAGTGAGTCTGTGGAGACGATAACTGACGAAAGAATGAACTGATTCGGACCAAATTTGATACAAATATTACAATCCGTAAACACTAAACACTGGAAGCCTATTGTTTTTATACGTAATCGAATGTTCAGAACCCACCTAAATTTTCGAATTAAATTTTGAAAAAATCGTCAAAAAATCAAAACCACTAATAAAGTCACGCAAATAGACATTTCTTATGTAATTTTTCATTAGAAAACGATTGGCATAAATTTTAGAACGCTAACATAAACCGTTCTCGAGATATTGCACATTTTTCAAAAAAATTATTAAAAAGTCATATAAAACGAAAAAAATATTTCCTATTGAGAAACATGTTTACTTTTCATATGTAATACCATTCGATAAATTGGGTGACATCATTCTTGTGGATCTAGCTCGTTTCATTCATGAAAAGAGATACTTTGATTAATACTTTTGTATTTGAACGCCAATAGTCATTTATCTGCTATAAGAACAACTTATTTCTTCGTCCATAACGCTTGGCGAGATTTTGGCGACGAATTTGGCGGAATGTCGCCAACTTGGCGACTTTTTGAAATGTTGCCAAGTTAACGAAAATCTCGCCAAACGGATAAAAATGACGCTAAATCAATGAAAATGACGACTAATTGTCGAAAATTCAATATCTTGGAAAGAATATTAGTATCTACTATAAGAAAAACCTATTTTTTTACTGTAAAACTAGTAAACTCATTGCATTATATAAGGAAAGCCATGTGTTGCCCACATCAGATTTCTGTTACTGTAAAAGTAGTAAATTAATTACATTATATAAGGAAAGTCATGTGTTGCCCACATCAGATTTTTTTATTGCAACAAGATCATTAAAAAACCGCACATCTGTATCTTTAAAATTGAGCGAGTTATATTTAATTGAAAATTGAACACTGTGAATCGGACCATACATCAAATTAGGAATGTAAATTTGTGACATATCACAAAAAATATAAAACTGGATGATAATGCATAGGATACATAACTTCTTAGTGAGTACCACTGCTTTATATGATCTCTGTCTGTGTAATGCTTAATTAGATGCATTTGTGATAAAAAATTTTGACACATATTAACGTATTTTTGATCTAAACAATTTCCATCGTCAATTTGCTTACAATACCTATTTTCACTGATGAAACATTCTTTCACATGGTACGGAAAAGTGGCATAAGTCAGATTTTTTCTTTTATCTTAATTCATTTGATTTTAAAGATAAAAATATGCGGTTTTTTTAATGATCGTGTTGCATTAAAAATAAAAACATTCTGATTGACCAAATTTGTCTAAGGGGGTCATATAAATATTTAAAAAGTTTAACTTTTTGAAAATGAATGGGAGGACTATTTCTTTAACGTGGTCTTATTTCCTCTCGTACTTTCAACACTTTTACAATTTACATTGCCCACTTATCTCCAACAGGTAAAGAATTAAAGCGCGTTTCAATCTTTTGGGACGCCTTGTATAGCTTCGGGTTGATATTGAAACTAGAGAGGTTATTGATGCTATCTGATGGTAGCGGCATACTGCTAAAAAAACAACATCGAAGCAAATACGGTAAATTCGTGAAATAGTAGTAATTTTGAATGTCCGTAAATATAAGGTACCGCAAGTTTGAGAACCTTAACCGGGGTAAATATATATATATATATATATATATATATATATTTCATAGAGCAGTTCAAGTACTTATAAATATTAACAAATTATTCAAATTTGTTACATATCTTTTATTCATGATTTAATTCAATTTATGAAGATTATCTTAATTTTATATTGTACAATAAGCATTACCATCTTTAGTGTTATTTTAATAACATTTTAAATAATTTGTCGCATTTGGAGAAGCATATTTCAAGAGTTGTATGTCACCAAAACCTGCGCTATGATGATGAATTTGATGACAAAACATTGAAACGCAAAAAATATATAAATTGTTTATAAAAGGCTGTACTACCGTGCCACAAATAAAAAAATCTGATGTGGGCAACACATGACTTTCCTTATATAATGTAATGAATTTATTACTTTTACAGTATAAAAAATCTGATGTGGGCAACACATGACTTTCCTTATATAATGTAATGAATTTACCACTTTTACAGTAAAATAAATAGGTTTTTCTTATAGTAGATACTAATATTCTTTCCAAGATATTAAATTTTCGACAATTAGTCGTCATTTCATTATTTAGCGCCATTTTTATCCATTTGGCAAGATTTTCGTTAATTTGACAACATTTCAAAAAGTCGCCAACTTGGCGACATTCCGCCAAATTCGTCGCCAAAATCTCGCCAAGTATAATGGACAAAGAAATAAGTTATTCTTACAGCAGATAAATGACTATTGGCGTTCAAATACAGAAGTACTACAAAAAGTATCTTTTTTCAGGAATGGAGCGAGCTAGATCCACTAGAATGATGTCATCCAATTTATCTCATGATATTACTGAAAAGTAAACATATCTCGCAAGAGGAAATAATTTTTTTTTATTTTATATGACTTTCTGATAATTTTTTTGAAAAATGTGCAATATCTCGAGAACGGTTCATGCTAGTCTTCTAAAATTTATGTCAATCGCTTTCTAATGAAAAATTACATAAGAAATGTCTATTTGCGTAACTTTATTAGTGGTTTTGATTTTTTGACTATTTTTTCAAAATTTCATTCGAAAATTTAGGGGTGTTCTTAACATTCGATTGCGTATAAAAACAATAGGCTTCCAGTGTTTACGGATTGTGATTTTTGTACCAAATTTGGTTCGAATCGGTCCATTCGTTCGTCAGTTATCGTCTCCACAGACTCACTGACACACACACACACACACACACACATACTTTCACACACACACACACACACACACACACACACACACACACACACACACACACATACACACACACAGACATCACTTCAAAAATGTTTGATTCGTGATCAGGGATGCTTGAAACGTGCTCTCCCGTCGAAAACTCGAATTCGAATTTTCGACCCCGTCACAATACTTTCCTTATACATTATGTATATAAGGAAAGTAAAAATAGGTTTTTCTTATAGTATATACTAATATTCTTTCCAAAATATTGAATTTTCGACAATTGGTCGTCATTTTCATTGATTTAGCGTCATTTTTATCCATTTGGCGAGATTTTCGTTAATTTGGCAACATTTCAAAAAGTCGCCAAGTTGGCGACATTCCGCCAATTTCGTCGCCAAAATCTCGCCAAGCGTTATGAACGAAGAAATAAGTTATTCTTAGAGCATATAAATGACTATTGGCGTTCAAATACAAAAGTATTACTCAAAGTATCTTTTTTCATGAATGGAACGAGCTAGATCCACGAGAATGATGTCATCCAATTTATCGCATGGTATTACATATGAAAAGTGAACATGTTTCTCAATAGGAAATATTTTTTTTATTTTATATGACTTTTTGATAATTTTTTTGAAAAATGTGCAATATCTCGCGAACGGTTCATGCTAGAGTTCTAAAATTTATGTCAATCGTTTTCCAATGAAAAATTACATAAGAAATGTCTATTTGCGTAACTTTATTAGTGGTTTTGATTTTTTGACGAATTTTTCAAAATTTCATTCGAAAATTTAGGGGGGTTCTGAACATTCAATTACGTATAAAAACAATAGGCTTCCCGTGTTTATAGATTGTGATTTTTGTACCAAATTTGGTTCAAATCGGTTCATTCGTTCGTCAGTTATCGTCTCCACAGACTCACTGACACACACACACACACACACACACATACTTTCACACACACACACACACATACTTTCATACACACACACATACACACATACTTTCACACACACAAATACTTTCACACACACACACACATACTTTCACACACACACACACAGACATCACTTCAAAAATGTTTGATTCGTGATCAGGGATGCTTAAAACGTGCTCTCCCGTCGAAAACTCGATATCGAATTTTCGACCCCGTCACAATACTTTCCTTATACATTATGTATATAAGGAAAATAATAAAGTCTGGCTCTACAGTCCTTCATGGGTGCAAGATGGAAATTTTCGCTTGTTGTATTAGTAATAGTTGTTTGATAAGACAGGATATAAAGAAGCTTACGTAAAAATATTTGAAGATATATCATTTTGCTACCACGACTCAACTTAATGCAGTAAATTTTAAAGGCATTGCAGAACTTACACATATATCTTTCTCGCAGCATATGCTGTCAATCATTATGTAAAAATTTCAAATATGTAGTGATCACGTGTTGGCTTGTTGCTTACGTATTTTGTCCGTATGCGCAGAAATTCCATTTGTTCATGGTGGGTCGTTAACAACGACCATGTTTACGGTCGATTATATTTATTTTTTAATTCATTTGCTATGTTCGTTCATGTTCAGTGCTTATCTGCAATACTATTCATCTTGTTTAGCATACATATATCATGCTCGGCTGGAATAAAACATAACTTTTTTAATTTCCTAAAAATATCCTAGGACCCAAAGCATGGAGGTAAAAGTAAGGAATTAAAACTTCATATTAAGAAAACGTCAATTTATTTGAGACAATAATTCAGGTGGGCCCTGGAATAATATAAGCAGTCCTGCATTGTATGCATTTCTATTGCGAAAGGCCTAAAATAATTATTTAAACTGTCAATTTTGTAAAAATTAATTATTATTAGTGCAATACAAAGTGGAACTAAAATAATAAAGAATATTCCTACGTATTCAAAATTATTTTACCTTTCAATTTATTTTTATCTCCCTATATTTTGTACTCTATACTACAACTATAAAAATCTGATGTGGGCAGCACATGACTTTCCCTGCAGACTTATATCCACGTTATTTCAATTAAATTAAATTCATTTTTAATTCAATTTTCGTTCTCATTTGGTAACTGGACTTATTTTCGAAGGTGGAGTAGAGAAAATACGAAAAAAATTAAATATCTCGAGAACGGCTAGTCTTAGTGGAATGCAGTTGGTCTTATTCCTTTCATCGTTAAAAATGACGTATAAAACAAGAATTTAATGAATATATTTGAGCATACTTAGTTTTCTATTTTAGATTTTGACGATTTTTACGGGCCATTTTGCAAACAAAGACAGGTTATTTTTTCCGAATCGTACCAAAATCTAATCAACACCAGGGTAACCCACAAAAGACTTATCTACCGACTTTTGCGAAATTCGGTCTATTAGTTTTATAGCTAGAGTGGATACAGGCTTTTGCGGGCCATTTTGCAAAAAAAAGGCGGGTTCTTTTACACCGAATCATACCCAAAACTAATCAGCACCAGATTCGCCCACAAGTGATTTAGCTATCCAATTTTATGAAATTCGATCAATTAATTTTTAGTTAGAGTGGATACGAAATCTACACAGACAGACACACACACAGACGTCACGCTAAAAATAGTTTTATCGTATTCTAGATATCCCGAAACGTGTCGATCCGTCGAAAACACGAGTTGCGATTTTCGGTATGATTCCAATACTTTCCCTATACATTACCATGTATTGCAAGGAAATTAAAAATTATTAGTTAATTATACTAATAATAGGAACCCTTAATTAAAAATAATCAAAAATGCATGTCTAAATATAGCATTTCTGTTGTGTCAATTACCAATAGCGGCTACTTTACTAATACTAGCGAAACCTAATTATAATTCTGAATACATTATGGCATTTTCAAGCGTCTCATCCATTGGAGTTTTATCGCCTTCTTTGTAACTCCGTGTTCCAAAGTTTTTAAAGCAGACTATAATACATGTCCATCTCAAACGTCTCTTTTTCACCTTGAAGTTAAACTATCTTTCCTCGGTTAGAAATTATACTCTCGACATATGGGGAAACTGGTTGCCAGATAAATATTTTACGGTTGTTTTGTCTGATGTAAATAGCTTTTTCACGAAGAAATAAAATACTTAAAATTTCACTGCTTGAAAACGAGGGAATTGATGAAATTTACAATCTTGTTTCTTTTGTCTTAACTTAAATATTTGTTTCTATTGTGTATTTTTTATTTATACTCGTATCTACCTGTATTTATGTTAAAGATTTAAAAAGTAGTACAACGTTTGAAAACAAGATTTTAATCATTTTTTTTACTTTCCCTGCAATACATGGTAATGTATAGGGAAAGTATTGGAATCATGCCGAAAATCGCAACTCGAGTTTTCGACGGATCTACACGTTTCGAGACCTCTAGAATACGAAAAAATCATGTTTAACGTGACGTCTGTGTGTGTGTCTGTCTGTGCAATGTATGTATCCACTCTAACTCAAAAACTAATGAACCGAATTTCATAAAATTTGGTAGGTAAGTCACTTGGGTATGACCCTGGTTCTCATTAGTTTTTGGTATGATTTGTAAAAACAGAACCCGCCTTTTTTTGCGAAATGGCCCGTAAAAATTTCATGTATCCACTCTAGCTAAAATACTAATTGACCAAATTTCACAAAATTCGATAGATGAGTGACTTGGGGGATACTCTGGTGCTGATTAGATTTTGGTATTATTCGGAAAAGAATAACCTGCCTTTTTTACGAAATGGCCCTCAAAAATCGCAAAATCTAAAAAAAGCTATGTATGTTCAAATATATCAATTAAATGCTTGTTTTATACTTAATTTTTGATGGGTAAAATAATAAGAACAACTCTATTACTCTAGGACTAACCATTCTCGATATATTTGAGATTTTTCGCATTTAGTTATGCCACTTTTAGAAAAATGTCTAATTACCAAATAAAAACAGAAATTGAATTAAAAATGCCAATTTAGTGTTATTTTGTGCAATTAAACTCAATTTAATGAATTATTAAAGAAAAAAAATATAAATTTGAGTCTGCAGGGAAAGTCATGTGCTGCTCACATCAGATTTTTTTCTTTTGAGGCCAGCCACTACGCTACTGTATTTCCTTCTCTAAAAACGAAAATCGTGAACAAGAAAAAAGGACCAATATTTAACTTTGTAACATTTCAGCTTCTTACTGGAGTATTTGTATCTAAAAATTTATGAAACACAGCTATACACTCCTATTTAGAAGATAAAATAAATAATTAAATGTATGGAACTTATTCTGAGTCCATTTATCTCCATAAAAGTTACATGCATGATATAAATTAACTAAGCACTCATTAATCTCTGCGAAAAGTATAACTGCTAATAGAATATAATTATATTAATCTTTACTTACAGAAGCTTGAATAAGAAGCTTGAATTCTCTAGAACCATAATCGTAATCCAAAGGTTTATTGACGACCAAGATACCCTCGATGGGATCAGAAAGAGCAAAAGAATTATTCTCGTTGCCACCCTGAAAATAAATAAATGGTCAATAAAAATAAATACATGGTATATAAGATATTAGCTAGTATGTATATTAACAAAACGATCCTTAAGAATAAATTAGATTCTGAATTATTACATTACTTGTGTCCACTTTTGCTCAGCTTGTTCTGATCACAGCAGGAATTTAACAAGTCCTAATTTTTAAATTATTATAATTTTGCATGTTTTCATATTTTTATAAGCGTTTTAAGTGACCTCACTTTCGTCTCTTTCACCTTTCCTATGACGTGAATCTTGATTTCCCACATGCTGAAGTTCGGAGAGACAGGCTGCCAGATTTGGAAATTCATCGCCAATTTCACGACATTCAGCAACTTTTCAAAGGTTCGAGAAACACCTTGAAATAACGAATATTTCACGAGATATGAGAGATCTCTAGAAGTTTCCACATGGTGTATATAAAAGGAGTCATCACTCAATTGGAGAGTATTTGACGTGAAACGAGCTACATTGAACAGTGACATAGCTACACCAATGTTTTGATAATAGAAGCTGCTGTTTCAGGAAATTAGACACGTCATTGTTTCGAAAATAGCATCTGTTGTTTCGTGAAATTAGTGGAGAATTAAGTGCTGTTTTACTATATATTGTTCATTTTTACGCTGTGCTTGTGAATAAACGTATTAGTTATCCAGAAATTTGGACTTATTCTTGTATGCCGAGCGCACACTTACGATTCCAGATAATACGTCGTAAAAATACTCTGAAAGGAAATAAAATATGAAACTTAAAAAATCGGCAATTTACTTATTACACCACAAATGTTTTCAAGTGTCCGTTTCAATGTACGGCTATAGCTTCGAAACTGTAAGAAATGCCTCTGTAATGTTAGAGGCTTATAGTCAATATCTCTGAACGCTGCCAATAAAATAAATACGTGATCCTCAGAAAACGGCACTGATTATCATATTTCTGGAAAAACAGGGAAAGAATTTAACGCCATTGCCAAGAATGGTTAGAAAGTGAACTCATCCTGCATCTAAAATTCTGTTATATGGATTCAAGAAACTCTGCTGCTTCTCCCCGTTATATATTTTCTTTATTATCAACTCTGTTTATCTGATGTCCTTGGTTTCTTTGAGTTATGTGTTATACATTTTTGTGTTTATTTGATCACATAAGTAATAAAGAGAGTATCATGAAAGTCATGGACCAAGCCGATAAGTATTAGCGGGTATAGTATATTTTAATGCAGGCGTATAGGAAACCCCTATGGCGCTACATGATGATACACGGAGGACCCTAATGTGATCTCATCAACCTTCTAATTTTAGGGAAGCAATGGGGACTGTCTAGCTTCCTGCTAGATATAGGGGGAAAAGTCAATTACAAAATTTAGAGCATTGCGAAATTAGTACGAAACATTTTTGTCCCACAGCAAAGGCTGAAAAATAACTCTCAATAACGATTTTAAAATAGACGATTTTATTAATCTGCATGTTATAGTGCAAACGTAGAGGCATTGAAAAACACGCGGAGAAATTTAATTACACATGTGCAAGCATGCATTTTTGCTGAAGGTGAACATTGATTTTTGTGCAGAATTTGGTCAATATTCAATACTTCAATAATAGAAGAGGGAGATCCTGGAGTATATATTGTTCTTCTGCACAGGAGAAAACTATTTTAACAAAAATTTTAGTTCCTCTGCCTATTTTATTTGTCTCCTCTAATGTACATTTTATGTGTATTACTTATTTAGTCTATAGAAGACATCGTGAAATCGGCCGCTAATCGGGCCGCTAATCGGGCGCCAGGCTAACGTATGAAGTTGTGTTGCATTGCATTTGGTCAGCATTTTCCTGCCGTATTGTCAAAAGGTTCGGGATTTGGAAAGGGGGAATTAGATTGTATACACTAGTTTTCAAAGTTCCTTTCCATCTTTTGTTGTGGGACAAAATGTCTCAGTACTAAATTTGTAACACTCTACAATTTTGACATTGACTTTTTTACCCTATCTCAATAGAAGCGAGATACCCACCATAAAAAAGGAGTCAAACCCCTTAAAGGTGTCTTATGGTATAGTGTCATAAGGATTTCCTATACATCTGCATAAAATATGCAATTACATTAACACTTGAGTTATTAACATGACCCAAGACTTTGAGTGACACACTGTACATGACTTATGATTTACACACACTTATAAAATTTAAAATATTAGTTTCTTCTACGATGACCGTATTTTTTATAATAAAAGAATGAGGATCGAGTAAGGTGTTATGCAAGAAAATTATTGATAAACTCCGCGAGACGTATTTTTACGTCAGTGGTACTGAAAGGTTTACTATTAAGTCTTCCTTCCAAACTCTAAAGGAAATGGTTAGAAACTGCAGGAGGAGATACAGCAGTTTTCATATATAGATGTTTTGTTAATAATTCTTCATGGTCTAGCGATATCTAGACCAAGTCCGTACACTCTCAGAAAGTCGATCACCAGAACGGGAGACCGAAGATCATCTCTGCTCAAACAATGCAAGACAGAAGATGGTCAGGAGATGACTGTATGGTACCCGAAAAATCTCAATTTCTTTATTGTTTAAAAAAAAATAATAATTATCTGATTCCAATGACACCAAATTCATCTTGATACGTTAAATAGGACCGATTAAATTGCAATGTTAAAAATTGAACTACCGATGTTGTCACCAGCCATGCCCATTTTCGTCTGCTACATTCTCAAAAACGTGATTTTCGACATTTTTATAAATTTAAATTGATATAAGTCAAATTCTACTGCACGGATATGAATGAAATTTGGAACAATTGTTATATATATATATATACTTTTCTTATTTGTATTCAGCAATTGCTGAAATATGCGTTTGTTTTTTTATTATAATTTTCGAAAACAATTTTTGTGGTGTAAAATCACGTTTTTTTACATTAATTTTTATTAAATTTTTTCTAATTCATATTTACGAAAACTGTGAAGAAAATTCATTTCTTACATATTTTTATGTTAAAAAATGTTCAAATTAAAATTTTAGAAAATATTGTCTTTCTTCTGATATTAAAAAGAAAACTTGTCAAATTTTTGAAATTTTAATTTCTAAAAAATAATAATTTTAATTTTTAAAATTTTGAATATCACATTTTATTTACTGTACTTAAAATCTACCAGAATACAAAAAATTACAACTATAACTTCAAATTTGCAGATTTCAGCAATTTGGGTACCATACCCCCTTAAGACACGTTGGTAAATCTTGATGTGCCTAGACAAATGAAAGTGCTTTGTACACTGACAAGCCTTGAGATGTCTGTTTGGGTTTGCTTATCGCCCATTTGCTCAAGTGCAGCACTGGAATGGTCCCTGAGGTACTAGCTAGGCGCAGAGAGATTCTTCCGAAAGATTTGCTCGAATTTTTTTAGAACAGTTCTTGGTAAATTATTAAGCCAGGAGAAAGCACAGAAGATTACTCCTTAGCTAGTATATCCACATCATCGTTATATTGGACATCCAAATGAAAAGGAATCTTCTGTATGTGTATTTCACTATGTGAAAATAGAGGGCAATGTCTAATACGACCATGTCTCTAATTTTCTTCCAGATTAGCGGGTATTGAATAGAGTTAAAACTGTCTGAGAACATTCAAATGCCTTTGTAGCTGTTGTGGGATAACATGCACAGATTTCAATGACCAACAATTTAGAACGGAAAATAGAACAGAAGTTCGGATTACAACGCTTCTTGAGCTCAGTTGTACACTTACATATATCTATAGATTACGTAATCAGCGGCTGAACATTTGTTCATTTATTTAACTGATATTAAATAAACTTACCACTATTGAATAAGTTACATCTGAATTTGGCGTGTTGGGTTTGTCTTTGTCTATCGCATGGATACCGCGAAATACTGTAAGGCCAACTGGTGTAAGCTGCAAAGAGTAGAAAGAAGGCACATAAATAAACAAATAAATAAATAAAAATATATATGGTTCGTGAGTTTCTATTCGAATTTTTAATACATCCATATCCCATAGTGATTAATTATACATGTATCACAATCATAATGTAAAAAGACCTATCTGTTTAGGATTTCTTACCAAAGTTATTTTTTTAAACATTTCATAAAAATTTTTCAATAGTTTCTGTTTCAAATTATCAGAAATTTAGTACTTTTAATCAAATGTTTATGTTACTAATAACGATGTATTTTAATTTCAAATTATCTTAGACAGCAGTTTAAACGTTTTATGTAGAATAAGAATGATTCTGTACCTCACAATGCATTTTAAATTTATAATGAAAATTTAAATAATCTATCTATTTTTCAAATGTTGATACAACAGAATCTCGTGCAATAAAAAATAAAAGGTCACAGAATTTACATGGAATAACCTCTAGAACTTTGAATTAAATTTAATTGATATGAATGCCGACAAGGAAAGATCTTGCTTGTTAACACTTTACAACATAGTTAAAAAGTGTTTATGACTTTGTTCATCCTGTCTGTCTGTCGATCTGTCTGTCCGTTAGCACGATAACTGCCGAAAAAATAACTTTATCAAAATGAAATTTTAGTATGTTGTTCAGACGGTCTGTGGGACCTATGAGATTATAAATGAATAATATCACCCAATTAGTTTTGGTTTGAACCCGGGTTGAAAAAATAAAATACATTGAACCGCATGAGACCTAATTTTTCAAACATTTTTTAAGCGAATTTAAAATTCACAAATTGCTTCGAAACTTTTAAGAAATATGCAAATTATCCCATAAAATATATTAAAAATGTTCAGCAAAATATATTCAGTAGTTTTTTAAATAAAAATTAAAATAGTAATTACACCTTTTATATGCAGAGATCATGTGATCATTATAGATTAAAATAAAATATGGCATCCATTTTGTGTCAAAATCGTGATTTTTAAAGTTTTTTTTAATTCATATTTAGTATTGCATCCGTCCTAAAACCACTTTATTTTTGCTTAAATTCTGTGCATCTACATACTGAAAAAACGCAATTACAACATATTTCAATTTAAATGATCATCCAACTTTGATTATTTATACAACGAAGTCTGATTTTCACTTATGGAGAATGTAAATACCAAACGATGTAGAATGAGTTGCATAAGAATTGCTGCATTTCTTTAATGCAAAATTATTTAGCTCATGGAGTCTGCAATATAGCTGATATGAATGAAATATTCATTGATTTTGCACAGAGAAGGACGATTTTTTCGATGAAGTTTTAAGCATGGAGTTTAATTACTTGCACCTGTATGGGCTTAAGTTTTTAAATAATATAAATTATTATAGTATTATGAAGAATGAAATGAATGGAAAAAAGTTTAAAAATGAAATGTTGCTTTTATAGAGAGAGCCAGCCGTGTTATATTTCGATGACGCCATTTGAATAAATTTCATTTGTTTTGGCTAAAGTTTTCAAATATAATAAATTATTGTAGTATTATGATAATTTTAAAAATATTACCCAGGAATGTATCGCATTTTAGAGATGTTTAAATAAAATTGCATTGAAGTTGGAAAGTGTTTCATAATAAATGCTTTATGCATAATTGATCTCTCTTGTTTTCAAAATAAATTTAGGTTATTTCATTTCTTAATAATAAGGCCATTTTTAACACTTTACAACAAAGTTGAAAAGTGTTTATGACTTTGTTCATTCTGTCTGTCTGTCTGTCTGTCTGTCTGTCTGTCTGTCTGTCTGTCTGTCTGTCCGTTAGCACGATAACTGCCGTAAAAATGAGTTTATCAAAATGAAATTTTAGTATGTTGTTCAGACGGTCTGTAGGACCTATGGGAATATAAATAAATAATATCACCCAATTAGTTTTTTATTGAACCCGGGTTGAAAAAATGAAATACATTGAACCCTATGGGACCTAATTTTTCAAACATTTTTTAAGTAAATTTAAAATTCACGAATTGCTTCGAAATTTTTAGGAAATATTCACATTATCCCATAGAATATATAAAAAAAAATTCAGTAAAATATGTTAAGTAGTTTTTTAATTAAAAAAATTATTTAATATAGGGAAAAAAACAAATTCAATTAAATTCTGACTTTGGGATATCTTCCAGAAAGAAAAGAGAGAGATATTATATAATAAATATCTCTCCATTTGTTAAAACGTTTTGCATATTGGAGTGGCTTCATATTTTAAAATAAATTTGGTAGATAACAATTTTTCATTTTTTTTAAATTTTATATAACTCTTCATGATAAATTTAATTGATGGCATTTTAAATGCACTTTCCTACGTCCTAGAGAGTTAAAATTTGGTACACAGCTTAAATTTGTAGAACATTTTATTCTACAGCAATTTGGTGGATCTTTAAATTTAGATCATACATTTTTTTCGAAATGACCCGCAATTAATCCCCGTTCACTTTTATAAATCATTGTTGTAATATTGTTAAAAATTCTGATGTGGACAGCACATGTCTTTCCCTGCAGACTCATATTCGTTCTCTTTATTTATTCAATGATAATTTGAGTTTATCTGCACAACATAAGTATTTTAAATGACATTGAATTTACACGTTAAACTTAAATTTGGTTCACATTTGATAACTGGACTTATTGTCAAAGGTGGCGTAGCGAAAACGCGAAAAAACTAGAATATCTCAAGAACGGCTAGTCCTAGAGTAATGGGGTTAGTCTTATTCTTTTTGTTGTCAAAAATCACATATAAAATAGGAATTTAATTGATATAATTGAGCACACGTAGTCTTTTATTTTTATATATAACGATTTTTGCTGGCCATTTCGCAAAAATAGCCCGTTCCTTTTTCCCGAATCGTAGTAGAATAACCTACAAATGATTTATATACAAAATTTTGTTAAATTTGGTATATAAATCACTTGTAGGTTATTGAAATATTATACTCCAAATTTTGTTAAATTTGGTTCATTAGTTTTTTGCTAGAGTGGATAAAGGCAATTTCTGCGGCCATTTCGCAAAGAAGGCAGATTCTTTTATTACGAATCGTACTATAATCTAATGAACATCAGGATTTCCCACAAAAAACATACCTACCAAATTGTATGAAATTCGGTCCATTAGTTTTTCAATTAGAGTGGATGTAATATCCACACAGACACACAGAAACATACACAGATACACCATTACACACACATACGTCTTCATAAAAGTAGTTTTTTCGTGTTCTAGAAGTCCCAAAACGTGTAGATACTTTGAAAATTCGAGTTCCGATCTTCGGCACGATTCCAATACTTTGAGTACATACACATACACATATATATTATCTGTGTATTATCTGTGTATCTAAATTCCGTGCCTATGCAATTACAATAGTTGTGATTTTAAATGATCCCTAAACTTTTATTATTTCTTCAAGGAAGCCTAATTTTAACATATGCAGAATGCAAATATCTCAAGCGATTGTAAGATGAATTACATAAGAATTGCTGAATTTTTTTCACACAAAATTATTTAGCTCTGGAGTCTGGAATACAAGTTATATGAATGAAATATTCATTGATTTTGCATAAAGAATCAGATGATTTATATTTCGATACAGTTTTAAATATTTAAGTATAATAAATTACTGTAGTACTGTGATAATGTAAAAGATATTACCACTGAATGAATCACATTTTAGAAATTTTTAAATGAAATTACATTTCAGTTGGAAAGTGTTTCATAATCAATGCTTATGCATGATTGATCTTTCTTGTTAGAATTCTGAAAAGATGCTTGGAAACAGTTTTTGCCCTTTCGGCTTAGCAAATGAAATAACACTTTTATGCCCACATATAGTAAATATATCTTAATCGTTATATCTTTCAATAAAAATACAAGTTATTGTACTAAAATGGGATTAAAATCCATAAACTAAAAATAATTTACAATATAACTACTATGACGTTCTTTTGTTTCAAAGTCTTCAATTTTATTTATAGCAAAAATAACAAATGATCAGTCTAAAACGTGATATACATTTTTCAAACAAGAATGCGACAGCAAGAAGAGTTATTGAACTGATGCCAAAGTGCAAAATGAGAAAATATATCTCAAAATGGCTCAATCTTAAAGTGACTTCGTTTTCCAATAAAAAAAAATATCGACTTTCAAGAGATCGTTGGATCAGAAAATCGAAAATTTGGATTTCTCATATTATTTTAGCATTTTGTTGAAACTTTAAGAGTGCATATTTCAGACGGTCGATGAATATTACTTTCTGAGACTTTTATATACAGAAAGTATTGTTTTGTAGAATATTTTACAATTTGAAGTATTGGCGGGAAAATTTTCTTTAAAACATTTTGATTATTTTTGGAAATATGCCTGGATCTCTCAGCGCATGTGTGCTATACTTTTTCATATAAATGTGAGGCCTGGAATAAGTATAGAATTCGTTTTAAATTAAGACCCATTTTTTGTTCAACAAATGACTCGTAGTTTAAAACTATCTATAAAAATATTTTTGGTATTACGCTTTAAAACAATTATAATCAACAGGAAATATACATTTATCACTAGAAAGTAAAAGTATGTTTTTATAATATACATTTTATAAGATATAAATTGTTGAATATGATAACTTTTTTTTTTACTTTTTAACATTCCAAGAAACTTGTGACCTTTTATATTGTATAAAACCTGGATTTAAATAGATTTTGTTGTAATTTGTCATGTTTATAAAAATAATTGTTTGAAATTTTATATTTTTATAGAATTGTGTCCTAAAGCGAAAACAATAATAGTTTTTAAAACAGTAGTATAAGCAATAAAAACAACTGAGGCTTCGAAATTCCGTATACATGAAAATGGTACTAATATAATTAAAATGGTCGAGGCAAATAAATACCAGGGTAAAATAATACAGTGGAAGTTGAGCAATAACATATATTCATAATTCTGTTTCTTTGGAAAAGGAGAAGCCTTTCAAGTATACTGGCACTAGAGCGAATTACTCGGGGTTGCCCGCATTCTAAATAAACGTTCACTACTTAAATAGTACAGATATATAAAACGCCACTAAATTTACAAATCGCCTGTTTTGAACCAAAACCATTTCCTTCTTTCGTTCCAATCCAAATCCTCTATTTGCCACCACGCATGGGCATAAAACTTCTATCCATAGCAACACACTGCCCATTGAACAGTGACGCTGAACGGGAGAAAATTATAGCATTTTCTTAGCGGAATCTAAAATTTCAATTTCATGTGTTTGTTTGAAAATTCACAAAAAATCAAACACTAAAGTAATTGAAAATTCTTATCTACAAAGATATACTCCCATATTTTTACAAAAGTGTAGAATTATTTTAATCATCCATTTTCCATAATCATCCATTTTTCATAATCATCCATTTTTCACAGTTATCCATTTTTCATAATCATCCAGTTTTCACACAGACAGACAAACAAACAACTTATTTTACTGTGTACGATAAAGCAAGTGTAACACGATATAAATTTAACTGCGAAAATGCTATCCGAGAAAAGGGATATCGCAAAGTAAATTTTCGGGTTGCTCTTTGATGTCTTTTAAAAAATGTGGACTGACTTCTTAGCATTCCCTCGCAGTTAGGGCTTATTTTTGTACAGAATGGTTAAGATAATTTCATTGCTTTTTGTACTGTATGTTTACTCTGTATCTGCATTATTAGAATGCAAAGCTGGCCTTTGGAGAAAACCGATACATTTAAAATAAGAAAAACGATACTATGCATTATATATCTTCATTACACCCAATTAACTATTTTCGTTTGTTCTCTATATAATGATTCGTAATTGACCTCATAGTCTTACGGATAATTTAGGAGAAAATATTAAAAATAAAATGCGAGAAAGACAAAATATTACTATCATATAATAGGTTATACAAGGTGTCCCAAAAAGATTGAACCGCGCTTTCATTCTTTACCTGTTGGAGATAAGTGGGCAATGTAAATTGCAAAGATGTTGAAAGTAAGATAGGAAATAAGACTACGTTAATGAAATAGTCCTCCCATTCATTTTCAAAAAGTTACACTTTTTAAACTTTTATACGATCCCCTTAGACAAATTTGGTCAATCAGAAATTTTTTATTTTTAATGCAACAAGATCATTAAAAAACTGCATATCTGTATCTTTAAAATCAACTGAATTATGATAAAGGAAAAATCTGACTTATGCCACTTTTCCGTAGCATGTGAAAGGCTGTTTCATCAGTGAAAATAGGGATCATAAACAAATTGACGATGGAAATAGTTTAGTTAAAAGAAAGTACTTAAAAGTACTTAATTATTGAAAGTACATAGTTATTGAAAAGTACTTAAGAATCCGTGATTGCATCGTGAGCCTACGCGGATTACGCAAAAATGTCTCCTATGTACTATCATCCAGTTTCATCTTTTTTGTGATATGTCACAAATTTACATTTCTAATTTAATATATGGCCCTCATTCACAATGTTCAAATTTCAATTAAATATAACTCGCTCAATTTTAAATATACATATATGCTGTTTTTTAATGATCTTGTTGAATTAAAAATAAAATTTTCTGATTGACCAAATTTGTCTAAGGGGGTCGTATAAAAATTTAAAAAGTGTAACATTTTGAAAATTAATGGGCGGACTATTTCATTAACGTAGTCTTTTTTCCTACCTTACTTTCAACATTTTTACAATTTACATTGCCCACTTATCTCCAACAGGTAAAGAATTAAAGCGCGTTTCAATCTTTTTGGGACACCCTATATAATAGGTTATATAACGTTATTCTTACTATTTTCACTTTTAATATTAGCATTAAGGGTGAGCGTCAGTAAATTTTCTGCCCTATCCGCGCTTTGTTAACTTTCGCGGCACACATATTTCGCCGAAATTCTAATCAAACAGTTGCGAAATATTTTCTGAAAGATAAAATGCTATGCTTAGATTATATTAAAACTAAATTTAATACCCAATAAAACATAGAATATATGTTTTATTTTAATTTAAAATATTTTTGGTGCTGCCATCTGTTGTCGTAATTTAATTCATACCGACTACTTTTAATTTTTAATGAACATTTTTAAATGTCTATTCCTTCTAATACGCTATTAAATACAACAACAGATCATATATAATGCCATAATCACGGAAACGTAATTGAACTTGGACTTGAAGACAAAAGAACTTGAAGACAAAACTGCAGTCCTCAGTGATGTACATTCAGATCCCTTATCAAATTTATAGAATGATAAATTACCTTTCCGTGATTGGGGCATTATTATATATGATCTGCTGTTGTATTTAACACTGTATTAGAAGGAATAGATATTTAAAAATGTTCATTAAAAAATAAAAATTATCGGTATGAATTAAATTACGACAACAGATGGCAGCACCAAAAATTTTTTGAATTAAAATAAAAAATATATTCTATGTTTTTTGTGGCATTAAATTTAGTTTTAATATAATCTAAGCATTGCATTTTATCTTTCAGAAAATATTTCGCAACTGTTTGAGCAGAATTTCGGCGAAATATGTGTGCCGCGAAAGTTAACAAAGCGCGAATAGGGCAGAAAATTGACTGACGCTCACCCTTAAAGATGCTAATTTTCACTCTATGAAACACTGCTTGATTATATTTTTATTTTCTATAATAACGTTTCTCTGATCAGTATCAATTTGCCCACGACTGGCGTAAGTTGATACGCCTTTTTTCTTGGATTACTAAACAGTCTTCATGATCTTCTGATTCCAGCCTCATAAATTTTAATTAGCACAACCAAAAAAGTTAAAAACAAAGTAAATTTGAATATTTTTGAAGTAAATCGAAAATATACAAACACATATCTACAAGATATTACATCAGCTGCAATCCACATTTTTACTGATCTGTTAATGAAGTAAACTTATTGTAAGGTTATATAAGAACAGCTATAAGAATAAAGTCAAACGCAGTTTAACTCAATTTTTTGCTTCAGGAAGAAGCAATGTATTCCAGAAGCGAAAATTTGCTTTTAGTTATAAATGTGGACGGATTTTTAATACAACAAGACTTGCTTTGTGGTTTTATTTTTTTACCCATTCCAAAAAGCTACAGTAAGCTATTCATGTTGAAAATCATTAATTGGCATGATGAAGTTATTTTACCTCGTCCACTTCCAAATGGTAAGGCGTGTTCTGGAACTCAGGTGCGTGGTCGTTTATGTCCTGGATGTAGACAGTCACGGGAAGGAAAGCTTCGTCCTATAAAAGATAAAGGATGCTAAATGTAATAATGGAAAATGCACAAACAACGTAATTGTACGGGAAAAAAATAATGAGTAACTCTGTTACTCGTTACTGATTGATGTAAAACATCACTCTTTTTGCATATTTCAAATGGAAAAATCTGATGTGGGCAGCACATGACCCTATAGACTGAATTTCAATTTATTATTATTTCTTTAACAATTCATTAAATTGAGTTTAATTGCACAAAATAATACACATAATTATTTGAAATTACACTAAATTTACAATTTTAATTCAATTTTCGGTTTCATTTGGTAACTAGAGGTATTTTCAAAGACGGTGTAGTAAAAATGCGACAAAAGTAAAATATCTTGAGAACGGCTAGTCCTAGAGTAATGGTGTTGATTTTATTATTTCCATCGTAAACAATTACGTATAGAACAAACATTTAATTGATACATTAGAGCATACATAGCTTTTTATCTTAGATTTGGAAGATTTTCGCGAGCCATTTTGCAAAGAAATGTAGGTTCTTTTTTTCTCGAATAGTACAAAGATCTAATCAGCACCAGGGTAAACCATAAGTGACTTATCTATCAAATTTTGTAAAATTTCTTTAATTAGTTTCTGAGTTAGAGCGGATACATGCGTTGCACAGACATACACACACACATGCACACACACACATAAACACACACACACACAGAGAAATACACACAGACACACACACAGGAATTTCGTTTTTCATAGTTCAAAAAGCGCTTTAATAGTACAAAAATCAATTAAATATATTGAGAATACGATTTCAATATATTTCATTGATAATAAATATATTGAATATATTGAATATCATAACATTATGTAACACAAACACACACACATAGACACACACACACAGACATCGAGCTAAAAGTATGTTTTTTCTTCAGGATTCCAATACTTTCTCTATACAGGACAATGTATTGTAGGGAGAGTAAAAAGGCAGATGTGTGGCAATGGTACTAGATACCTCGGAAAACGTTTTAATATTATCTGTTTTTTTTATTTATTTGTTTATTTATTTATTTTAACATTATACAGTTACGATATATTAATAGAACGCAATTTTTTTCGCCAGTATTGGACCACTAACTACAAAGTTATCGAGGATGAAACATTTTGATGGAAACATTTGATTGCAGTCATTTCACCATACTGTGTGGTCAGTGCAAGATAATAAGATCAGATCTAAAATTTAAATCTTTTACACCTTTTTATCTGTATTGTTTTATGATATAACTTAAAACATATGTAAGACGATCGGCCAGGTGATGGAGGGTACGGTCCTCCTGGTTGCCACCCCTGCACTTGGTTTCGATCTAAATTCGGTTGCTTTCCCGGTCATCCAAATAATTGCCTTACATCTTCGGGTAGGTAGGACAGTTTGGGTTGAAAGAAAGAATGTACATAATCAGAAGAAAAATTACATATCGGATTTTGTATTGAGATACTTCAACAACCCACCCGTCGCATCAACAACCCAACTGAACGACGATGAGCTTATATACTTTCTGTGGAAAGTTCTGAAAAAAGCACGTAACTCGTGAATTTTTTGCCAATCTACAAAATGTGAGAAGTTTCCAGAATTCCCCAGAAATTGACATATGGATATAGTTCGCCAAATTCAAACCAAGGTAATTGAATTTAATGCCAAGATCAAGCGACCAAAATAATTAAATTATAATAATTGTTCATTGGTACGTATTAATAACAACAGGATGTCACTTCCGTTATAGACACAGGTTTCACCCTCGTCACATTTCTTTCAATTGCCCCTAAAATGTTTTACATGAAAAACTTTCAAACATTTCAACTAGTTTTGCAGATGAACTAATATTATTAAACAAATATAACATCTACTATTTTGAAGATCCCTATTGTTACATAAAATTGTTAAAAGTAGCGTTTCGTAATCAATTTAGACTTATTATTTTGACAAAAGATGTTTGTTATATTCTTCTTAATTCCGCAGCTTTTATTCATTGGTAACTTGAAAGTTGTTTGATTGAATGTCATTTGAATTTAGTTGAAGTGAGCTCATATAGATTCCAATAGAGGTTTGCTTTTAACATTTTCTGTTGCATTTTTCTTAACCCATTAACATCCAGTTAAAATGTTTAAACCTGTTTTTTAGAGTTTTGCTTCCACTATCAGGTAGTTAACAAAAACACATTTATATCTTTGTCAATTTTTTTGCCTACGGTCGTTAATGATAACATAAATACCAGAGCAATAACATTAATGTCCTTAATTTTCTTCTGGTTAAAACTGTCGCTCTTTAATATAATCAAAACTATTTACTCGTCGTTCTTTTACTCATTAAACGACTTTATGGATTACAAATCTAACTTAAAATCTTGATTAAAAAGCAAAATTAAAAAAAAACATTTAAGTCTCTTCATTTTATACTCCATTTATTAACAAACAGGTAGAACCACATTCACATTTACACAAATAAATTCCTCCTCCATATAGCAGTTTAAAAACGCTCCTAAAACTTTATTTCACAACCTCAACTCACTTATAAAAGAATCTTTTAATGCCTCACCAACAATTTCAGAAAAATTTACAATTTACCTCAGGCACAAACTATCCAGTTGATAACCATTGTGCTTTTAATTTCCTCTTTCCCAGTGGCAACAGCTTGTTTTGGGTCATTTAGTGATATGGCTGAACGTTAAAGTTAGTGTAATGTTTATTTGCTCAATTTGGCAGCAGAAAAACTTCTTTCTTTTTTGAAAACATTTGTAACTGCTCTAGCGTGTTAAAAGGGTACTATAAGCTTTTCGATATGCGGGACATGAACTGATGTAAAATGGTAGAACTACTGTGTTTTCTGACTTTTAAATTAAGCTTGTGGTAATAAGAATAAAAAAATGTGTACTTTAGAGTGGTTTTAGTAGCATCTATATACGCATGAATGATATTCTTTTTAACTTCATGTTCTACTTCATAGATATATGAAATCTTATATTTCCCGTTGAAGAAAGCCAGATATGGATAGTGAGGTTGGGATAATTCTTTTATAACAGAAGTACTAAAAAATTAAAAAGGAAGAATTAGAAAACGATGTGTTAAGAAAAACATATTTTGCAATGCAAGTTCTAACAACTTTTGGGTTGGCATGCTTAAAATATAAGTATCACTTAAAAAGTCTTTTAAAATTTTTTAATCTGATTATTTTATAAATTTATTGATAGCTATGTGTGAAGTTAATTAAATGATTACATTTAGCAATCGTTTAATATCATTCTGAGAACTTAGTGGCCGCGTTTTAAATTAATTAAATTATTATATTTGAAATAGCTTTACATTGCTCTTTTTGAAAACTAATAGATCAATACATCCAAAATTAATTGGTATATTATACTTTGAAATAATTTTATTTCTTTTAGAAAAATTGCCTGTTGATATTTTTGATATTAATTAAATTGTTATATTTTGCAATCATATTACTTCATTCTGGAAACGTATTGTTTAATATGCCAAAACTTAGTTAAGTTATTATACTTTCAAATCGTTTAACTTTGCGTATTCTGTTAACTTAGTTGAATTATATGTATAAAATTATTTAAATTATATTTTGCAATCATCTTACTTTGCACATTCAGCTATATTTTGTCTGACATGTATGAAATTCGTTATATATTTCACATTCGTTTAATACTTTGCACATTCTGTCAACTTACTGGTTAACATATTTCAAATAAGTTATATTTTGCCTTATAACCACTTTGCCTTGATTGAAATATGATTTGTTTTGTGAATTCTTAAGTGGTAAATAAATATTTCTTGCAAAAAATCATTTTTTTCAGACTAGAGTATCAGAGCAATTCCCAGATTTTCCGACTTCTGAGCTATTTTTCAAAATGTTCTTTTCTGCGTTCACATCTGCACAATATATGCAGTATAAAAACTAAATTAGGTTCATATTTGTTTCAGCGTTTTTTGAGATTACGAAGGATCAAGGATTTTGACAAAATCTCGTCATATAATGAAACTATATACATATTTTTAGATTTCTATTCCTGCGTTCACATCTAAACAATATACGCAGTAGCAGTATGCCTTAGGAGGATGGAATACTGGAAGTCGGCATGTGGGCGGGGGAGGAGGGGGGAGGGAGATTGAAGAGTCTGCATATTTCTGTGCGGGTGATTGGCATCCATTTTGGGGTCCCACGAAATAAAGCAATGCTGATAGAGTTTTATTAGTGTTCTCAAGCAGGCTGTCCAGGGCGGCCAAATTAGGGGCGACCGTGGGAAAATAAAATTATGTGTAGTTGGAATGACTTTAAAGGGGTCATGTATTCCATCCTTCTAGAGTATACCACCCATATTTGGTTGAAATCGCTTCACCGATTTACGTGATTTCAAAGGACCAGGGATTTTTGCAAAATCCTGGTTTATAGCTAAACTATACACATTTTTTGAAATTACTTTTTGTGCTCACATCTACATAATATATAAAATCTGCCATCCAAATTCAGCTAAAATCGCTTTAGTGGATTTTGGAATGATGAAGGGCTAACGATTTGATACTCACCCACTGACAAAATTGATTTCTGGTAGGGACCCCACCAATGTTTTTGCTATGATAACTCAACTTGTGATTAAATCATAATCACCATTCGATAATTTGGTTACATTGATTAAAGAGAAAAATTTACTCAGTCTTTTAATAATAGCATCAGTGAAAGTGGTAGAAGTCCCAATAGCTGTCATCATACTTTAGTCTAGTTCAGTATAATGAAAATAAAAATGCAGTAAATGGTCAAACTGAAAGCAACACGTGGCCAGAATTAAAGGCCAAGCAGAGGACTAAAAAGTTTGTACCCTAGCATACGAGACCAGAATAACACATTGTTCCAGACTCTTTTTCTCTTGAACTACCTTACACATAACAATTATTGCGCAAATTAAATGTTAGGCAATTCCCAGCAAATATCTAAAAAAAAAAGAAAAAAAATAGAATAATCGTACATCCTTTAATCTATATGTTTTCAGAAGTAATTCGATAGAAACGGAATTTTTAATTTTTTTAACTTACTATTCAGATAATAAGGAATGGAATACAAGAAAAAATAATAAACACAAAGTTCAGCTAAGTTTTACAACAGTGTTTACACCGTTTTTGCATCTGATCGTGTCAATAGCTATTTATGTATCTTTTAAACCTTATATTATGCCATCATCCAAACCTGAAAGAACTGCTGATTTGAAAACGCGAAAAAAGGTAGAGTTCTTTTTCTAGAATGAATCAATACACCTCTGAGGAAATAAATTATAGATATTAAGACAAAAGGATGCCAAGAAACAGAAAGATTTCGAGAAAACAAAAAGATTTGGAAGCAGACGATAAATATAACTCTGCAGTTGTTCTTTAGATAGCACAGTTATTTTCGTTTGGAGAACAAATTATAGGTTATTTTTTTGCTGTAATTAAGCGATCATTTGGGAATTCTGATACATAAATTCAGAATTAAATATGTGTTCTTGTAGCATTTTGTAATAAGGTTTAAAGTTTTTTGTTTTATATAGTTTATCTTAAACGGGAAGAAAATCGATAACGGATTTTAATGTAGCTAAAGGTCTTGAGAAAGCCTGGGCATCATAGCGAAAACCTAAGCAACCCACAGCTACAAAATTTGGTACAGTAATACTTCAAATCAAGTTTCAGGTTTCGTTGGAATAATTTTTTTTTAAATCCAATTAGTTGTTTTAGTTATTTTATGGTGAAATGCAATTTTGAGCAAGTTTAGCAATCAAGAGCATTATCAGTGTGTTTCCATCTTAACACCAAGAATGAATACTCTTAGTTAGAAGTTATTCCCGAGATATTAGAAATTTCACTTTCCCAGAATATCTTTTGAAAGAATCCAGCAATTTTCACACAATTTGATCCTCTTATTATCAGAGGCAAGCGTCTTCTACTTTAAACAGAGCGTTACATAAAAAAGCAAAAATGTGTTGAAATATAATTCCTTATTATTGGAAGCAGAGATCGAGCTAGAATTTTCCCAAAAGAGTAGAAATACACCCTGACATGATTTAAAGGAGTATTTTGCATTGCAGAGGAGTCATTTTCAACAAATGTGCAATTACCCTCAAATTTCCAGTTATTTAAATAATTTATTGTATTTTGTATAAAAAAAATTACAGGATTATCGCCCAAAAGAATATAAATTTCTGACTTTCTACGTTGAAAAATAAAAATAAGATTTAAGAAATGCATTATACTCTTTATTTGTGTTAATAAACAAAATACATTTTATATCTGATAACACAATTAATATATCTTATAAACTTTATGAAACGAGTTTTAAAATGTTTACTAATTTTTGGACTTTCAGGATCACAATTTTTTTTAATTTCCTGTCAATTTTATAAGTGGAGTAGTAATCTTGAAATATAAATTCGTTATAGTATAATTAACAATGTTCTTTTTTTTCATAAAAGTAACTATAATCGTATAATTCATGATGAAATATCAAAATTGTTACCTTACCTTTGGCTCAATTTCTCCATTGTTGTAAACAAACAAGGAGAAAAAAAAATAAAAACCTATTAAGTAAAATAATTTTAATTTTTTCCTTTTAAAATTCCAACCTTCTTTGCGTTTAGCTTATCCTTAAAGGAACAGATTTCTCAAAATTAAATTTATATTCAAGCCAAACCTGTTTAATTTGCGATGCTAATTTTTTTTATGTTTACAAAATCGGTGCGCAAAAATGCGCATTACTTAATTTATAAAGTGTATTTGCTTATTTTATAGCGTGAAATACGCGTACAGGGGCGTTATCTCGATTTTCGAGTCTACATGTAAAATTTTAAGGCAAATCTCACTCAAAAAGTACAAAATTCTTTTAAGCAGAAATTTAATAATTTTTCTGGTAGAAGCATTTATTTGGAATTAATGATAAGTCTGACAATATTTTGTTCCCGCCCACCGTTTACAAATTTCAAAGTGCTTAGTGTGAGACCAGAATATGTTCTCACATGTAGTGAGACAAGTTCATGTGTAGATTTATGGTGTCCTTATACGCAAGCAAAGCATTAGTCTGGCTGGCGCCGAATTTTATGAGAACTTCAACTTTTAGGTCAAAGGACAGTAAATTTAGGAGGCCATATAAAAGTTGGGCCGGACTGAAAGTACAGTCGTGCCATTGGATGAGGGGTGGCCAATCAGTGCCATGGAAGAAGTAAGGCGGAGTTCCCTCCCCGCCCCCCCCCCACCGAGTGGACCTCAAGTTTTGGATCCGAGAATCGGCAGTCGGAGTATAGTAATAATATGAGATTATCGGCAGTATTAGTATGAGTATTTTGTAATAGATAGTAGCAGAACATGAACAAGTAAGATGACTTAGAAGCAGTTATAGAAAGATTTGAGTATTAGAGAAATCATGACTTCGAGGCATCAGTATTCTGACTTAGCAACATGAACAAGTAAGATGACTACAAGTATCATCGTAAGAGTAGCAGATTTCAAGTAGTGAGAGTATCATGATGACATGGAGAGAACAACTACAGACGAATTCGACCACGGTTCCCAACAAGGCCCAAAACTCAAGGTATGTGTCATCAACAATCCAACGGTTAATGAATATTTAGATATTGGTTCAAGTAGTCTCACATGTCTCCATCCCAGTCTATTTTAAGAGTAATGTAATGTATTGGAAGGTAATAAGTAGTTATGTAAATTAATAAATGTTATTGTTAAGTTTAAAAAAGTCTAATCTTTTAATAATGATTAATGAATTCCTTTACAGGACTCACACTTAAGTTAAAATAATTGGAGGGTTATTGCTTAAACACAACGCACTTATAATCATCAAAATTAAAGATAAACAACCAATATTAATATAATTTAAACTTATAAATTAAACATAAATTTTATTTGATCGCCACACTTAGAAATATAGTGAAACGATTGCATCAAAGTAAGAAAGTACTCAACATATAAGCCCGTAACTCCCATCTCTTACCAAAGTTCTAAAATCCTTGTTTTAAAAAGTTTAGTGATTTCTGATAATCTCATCGCATTACTCGAAGATGATTATAGACAATGACCTTCAAACCATGTGAATGACCAGTTGAACATATTAATCACTTTTATGTTTTTCACTTTCTTATACTATAGAATATAGTATAGAGAAAGCATTATTTTCACGCAAATTTTCGATTTCGATATTTTGATGCCAATACATGTTTTAGGACCTCTTGAAGACGTGTTGACTATTTTTAGAGTGATGCCTGTCTGTCTGTCGTCTGTCGTCTGCCTGTGGTCGATATTTTGTGTTCAAACAGCTGCCACAAAAATTGGTTAATTTTCAAAAAACTACGAAAAACTATTTCATTCCGGCTTTGTTAACGGGATATCTAGTACTAGATAGAATTTTTTTAAATTCGAGCAAAACGTTCAAAATTTACTCAAAATTTTATATTTCCTCAACATGCCAGAATGGGACAAAATTTTAACATAATTATACATAAAAGAGCTTATTTATGACTCTATGATCACAAGACGTAATAGTTTCAATCGTCGTAGGGAGAAATAGCCGCAATGCAATTTTTGTATTCGTGACATCCGCGGGAGTACATTGTCAAACTTGGCCAATCAAATGATTTTTTCAATCCTTTTAAAATGCAGGGCAACATGCTATAATTGTGATCAATTCGACCAAGAATACAAGTTTAAAAAAAAAAAAAATCAGAAGCTACTTAAATATGGATTCTAGTATGAGAAAGTCGAGTGAAACCATTTTTAAGTTAATTACTATCTGCAACAATAGAAATAATAGTTTCAGCGACATGATATTAAAAGAAAGCACAAATTGGTGTTGTAAGAATACTAGTTAGTTGTTGTTGTTGAAACCCAGACCGTCCGACCTACCAGAAAGGTGTAAGGTAACTGTTTGGACGGTCGGGTAGTGCCACCCAATTTAGACCGGAACCCAGTGGGGGAGGCATCCACAGGGACCGTACCCTCCTTCCCCTACCACCAACCTCTCGGAAGGACTTTCGGACCCACATGTTTAACGTGATCGTACTCCGCATGAACACGGCGGCAGTTTTGGCAGCGGCTGGAATCGAACCCGGGCCTACCGAGTGCAACTCCAGCGCGCTAACGAATGGGCTACCGCGCCCGAATACTAGTTAGTGTCATAAGAAAGCATTTATTTGTGTTATACGAAGGGTATAACCGGTGTAAAAAAAGGCATCAATTGGTGTTATGAGAAACCACATATTGGTGTTTTATAAAAACAGTAATTGGCATTATAAGAAAGCACTAATTGGTACTATAACTAAGTCCTAATGGCAGTGTTTCGTTACGTCATACATCCGGGGGGAGGCGAAGCCCCCCGGAGACGTCTATTCGTACTCCTCCCCCTCCACTGAAACATATTATATTAATTTAGTTTCTATTTATGTGACAGCATTTAAATACATTTATATAGGGCAAATAGAAAACGTGTTCCCCCTAAACTCTTTTTTTCGTCCTCCCACCCGGCCAAAAAATCCTGAAAGACTGACTGCCTAATTGGTGTTATAAGAATTTCACTAATTGGTGTTATAAAAACACTCATTCATATTATATGAAAGCATTAATTGTCATTGTACGAAAGGGCTAATTGGAGATATAAGAAAGACGTAATTGGTGCTATAAGAACGCCCTAATTGGTGCTATAAAAACGCCCTAAATGGTGAAATAGGAAAGCATTGATTAGTGTTATAAGAATGTATTAATTAGTGTTATAGGAACGTACTAATTAATATTATAAGGAAACACTAATTGGTGTTATAAGAAAGTACTAATTGATAAGAAAATATCAATTGGTGAATAAGAAAGAACTGATTGGTTTTAAACGAAATAATTAATCATGTAAAAAAGAAATACTAATGAGTATTACAAAGTACTAATTGGTGTTATAGGAAAACATTAATTCGTGTTATAAAATAGTCCTAATTGGTATTATAAAGTACTAATTGATAGTATAAGAAAATATCAATTGGTGAATAAGAAAGAACTGATTGGTTTTAAACGAAATAATTAATGATGTTAAAAAAACACTAATTAGTACTACAAGAAATTACTAATTGGTGTTATAGGAAAACATTAATTCGTGTTATAAAATAGTCCTAATTGGTATTATAAGGAAACACTAATTGGTGTTATAAAAACACTCGAATTGTCCATCGCTGTCCATCATTGCTTTCATACAATATCTAAATTCCTCAATTTGTGAGGAAATTCATATGTTGAATACATAATTTATTTCTTCTTCAGGTAAAGAGAAGTGTCACCTTTATATCCTCTGACAATACAAATTTTAATAAGAAAAGGAAGGGGCGGTGTGGAGGATAAAATAAACGCGAATAGACCAAAGTAAATCGACCTGATACAATTTTAATCTGTTTTCATAGCAACGTAACATTCCCATAAACACATCTCGCACAAAGACGCCCTATAAAAACTTCTTTTGGAAAAAAAGGCAAACTAATAATATTTATGATGAAAAAAATCGAGATCACTGTAACCGCCTGACGCTGTCCATCAAACATCCCCTAGACGGCGACGACCGTTTCGGAACAAAAATATTCTCGGTGATGGAAAAAGAACTTTCACTTTAAAAGTCATTTTTTTTTCTCTCTCTCCCTTTCTTGACGGGCGTTTTCAAAGGGCGCATTAGTATTTCAAACCGCAAAAGTAGTAAATGCAAGGATGGGGAAGGTCTGTAGTTGCGCGTAATGGAGAGGGGAAACTTAAAAATAGAAAGCTCGATTCTCGGAAAATGTTCAGATATATGGATATAAGGAGTTTGTGATACGTTACATTTAGCAGAAAAGTACTTTTATTATATAGTGTTTCGAGGGTAGACTAGAAGCAACCCAATAACTGGAAGGAAAAGTCTATGATTGTACACATTAGGTTTACTTATAGTAAAGTGACCATGCCAAATCGAATAAATGTAATTTCAGCGCCCTTATGGGATAAAGTGAAAAGACAAGATAACGAACTCGACAATAAAGGGAGATAGTTGTTGTTTACAAATTCCGGTAGTTTAGCCGCTTGGCCATTAGATAGCGAGCACTCCAGTATATCTCAATGATTAAATTAAAAGTCACTAGTGCAAGGCACTCGTCCAAATGTCTTCCAGACATAAGCTGCCCTATGTCACATAAAATACAATCTGGGGAAGCAGCAAGTCCAATTCGATGGAGATGATCTCTGAGACAGTCATAACCAGTCTGAAGTCTGAACCTGGCAAAAGTTTCTCGTCGAGGAGCCTCTGGAGTGACAGAAATGTTCTTGCTGAGGACGCTCCATGACTTTCCTTTAGATGCCTCCAGAGATTCTGCCTCAATGTTTTTTGTATAGCATTTTAATGTACAGTTGTGCTGAATGAAAAATCATAATCTTTGATAATCTGTGCATCTCTATAGTATTCTTTTCGGCCAAAATGTCAGCTTTTTCATTTCCTGGTATTCTGCAATGTGCAGGTATCCACTGTAAAATGATTCTTTGCATTAGGTCTTTCAAAAGCGCCCTGAAGTCTTGAATCCGGGGACCATCGTTTCTTTGGAAGTCTTGAATCCGGGGACCATTGTTTCTTTGGAAGTCTTGAATCCGGGGACCATTGTTTCTTTGGAAGTCTTGAATCCGGGGACCATTGTTTCTTTGGAAGTCTTGAATCCGGGGACCATTGTTTCTTTGGAAGTCTTGAATCCGGGGACCATTGTTTCCTTGGTTGCCGGGCAGTGTCTGTAGAGCCGAACTACAATCCGAGAGGATAGCAGCGGTGTTGAATGAAGAAGGACGAAGTGCGAGTTGTTGCAATGTCACAAAAATTGCTTCGATCTCTCCATCAAAGTGTGTTGCAGAAGTTCCAACAGGTAAGTAAAAATCAAACAGTGTCTAACAGATAGAAGAATAAAGCCTAATACAAAGTTGTAGAACATTGCTTAATTAGAAGCAATATATTTAGAGGGGAAAAGGCAAAGCTAACCAGAACAAACAAAACGGACGTATAGAAGGCAATAAATATGTGTCTGAACTCATATATATCATCAGGGTCTGTAACACAGTGACACCTGCAATGCTTGGCAAAGTACGCGTTCATATTCTTTCCAGAATTCAAATCTGTATTGTTGCCGACAAAAGTAATTTTGAACTGGTTGTGTAATATATTCCTTTGAAGGAGAAGGTTGTTTACTTTGTTACTTATCTAGCTTGTCTGGGACAAAACCAGAACAAGTTCATGAGTCAAAATTCCATGGTAAAAGGGATATATTATTCCTTTTGTTGGTACAAGACCACAGGCATACCATGGTAAAAGTTTGATTTTGCCTAATATCGCCCAATTTAGTTCGAAACCCAGTGGTAAGGTCATCCATAGGGACTATACCATACTTCCCTTGACTGTACTTTCCTCCTCTTCCCCTATTTTGAAAGATTTTGTGGCCTACAGATTTAATGTGCCCATATTCCGTGTAGACTCAGAAACAGCTTTAGGCTGCGCCGGGAATCGAATTCGGGTCTTCAGCGTAAAATCTTCGTGTCTCAATCACTGAATTTTCCCTGTATATTGTTTACTTCAACATTCCTGAATAAGAGAACCATTCACCAATAACCCTCCTGTGTCAAATAAATGCTTTTTGTATGAGTTTTAATGTCAAATATTACTCATTCGACAATGATCCAAAACTTTATGATTGGCTTTTCCCGTCTATGCCAATTTGTAGCCAATTTCATTATCCTAGCAATTTCAATTTTCCACTTGGGGCGCTGTAATCACTTTTTATCTATCTTTTTATCTATATAGTTTTTAGGGGGGAAAGGGCATTCTTTTAAACAAAACTCTTGTTCTAATGTATTTTTGTCCTTGATTTAAGACATACATAAAAATTCATCATTTTGGCGTAACTCAATTTATCATTTTATGTTTATTTATTTCGATATATAAAATAGAATTTGCATAAACGTTGCCACTTTCCAGAATATATAGAAATTCTAGGAAAGGCCTTATCCCAATAACTTTATAAGTATTTATATATAGTAAATCGGCGATTCTCTACTAAAGGTGATTGAAGCGCCCTTAGCAGCGAATTGTGAAGAAAAAATATGAGGTCGGAAACTGAGGGAGGTGGACGAAAATTTTCAATTCCAAAGTTGTTGAGCAATATCTAAAGAACAAGCCATTTATTTACTACAAAGTAATATATGATTTGCTGTCCTATATGTAAGAATCGGCACTAAATCGGTTATAGAAGGTACTTATTTATCTCAATAGGATAAAAGGTGATGTGCTGTCCTATATATAAGAATTGGCACTAAATCGGTTATAGACGGCATTTATTTACCACAATAGTAGGTGATTTTCTGTCCTATATATAAGAATCGGTACTAAATCAGTTATAGAAGGCATTTATTTAAACGTGAATTGATGTCCTATATATAAGAATCTACACTAAATCAGTTATAGAAGGCATTTATTTACCACAATAGGAATTGATTTGCTGTCCTATATAAAAGAATCGGCACTAAATCGGTTATAGAAGGCATTTAGTTGCCAGAATAGGAGTTGATTTGTTGTCCTATATATAAGAATCGGCACTAAATCGGTTATAGAAGGCATTTATTTGCCAGAATAAGGTAATAGATGATTTGCTGTCCTATTCAGGGATGATACAATAAACAGCCCTTACATGTACAGGAATCAGATGTATAAATAAGCTTACACTACTTAGGCAGAAAAATTAGGCATATGTCAGAGTATTGCAGGTATCACAGTGTTACAGTACGTAGCAACCGATGAAGTATGGCAGGTATTTGTTGCCTTTCATATACACATTCTGTACTTTCCTGGTGTCGATAATTGTAGAGGTATTGGAAAATACATTTACAACTTTGTAATCGATATTTTTCTACTATTTCGCTTTGCTGCCGGGTTCATGATTCCAACTTCTTAAAATTCTTCTCTAAAGGCATTGCAATCACTTTATTCGATAGCCATGATCACTTTATAGATATACCCAAAGTGTGGACTTATAGACTTTTCCTTACCAAGTACGGACTTTCCTAGGATTCCATTATTACTTTCCTTATATACATAATGTATAAGGAAAGTATTGTGACGGGGTCGAAAATTCGAATTCGAGTTTTCGACGGGAGAGCACGTTTCAAGCATCCCTGATAACGAATCAAACATTTTTGAAGTGATGTCTGTGTGTGTGTATATGTGTGTGTGTGTGTGTGTGTGTGTGTGTGTGTGTGTGTGTGTGTGTGTGAAAGTATGTGTGTGTGTCAGTGAGCCTGTGGAGACGATAACTGACGAACGAATGGACCGATTCAAACCAAATTTGGTACAAAAATCACAATCCGTAAACACTGGAAGCCTATTGTTTTTATACGTAATCGAATGTTCAGAACCCCCCTAAATGTTCGAATGCAATTTTGAAAACATCGTCAAAAAATCAAAACCGCTAATAAAGTTACGCAAATAGACATTTCTTATGTAATTTTTCATTAGAAAACGATTGGCATAAATTTTAGAACGCTAACATGAACCGTTCTCGAGATATTGTACATTTTTCAAAAAAATTATGAAAAAGTCACATAAAAAAAAATTCCTATTGAGAAACATGTTCACTTTTCATATGTAATACCATGCGATAAATTGAGTGATATCATTCTCGTGGATCTAGCTCGTTTCATTCATGAAAAAATATACTTTGAATAATACTTTTGTATTTGAACGCCAATAGTCATTTATCTGCTGTAAGAATAACTTTTTTCTTAGTGCATAACGCTTGGCGAGATTTTGGCGACGAATTTGGCGGAATGTCGCCAACTTGGCGACTTTTTTGAAATGTTGTCAAATTAATGAAAATCTCGCCAAATGGATAAAAATGATGCTAAATCAATGAAAATGACGACTAATTGTCGAAAATTCAATATCTTGGAAAGAATATTAGTTTCTACTATAAGAAAAACCTATTTTTTTACTGTAAAAGTAGTAAATTCATTACATTATATAAGGAAAGTCATGTGTTGCCCACATCAGATTTTTTACAAATTGTAACCATCCACTGAGTTATAATATGACATTCATTTAACCGGCCTCTGTTTCAAGACTTGTTTTAAATGTGTGTGTGTGGGGGGGGGGGGGGGCAAGAGCATGTTTTAGTAGGGGGGTAAAGTTGATGAACTATTACTCTACTGGTGGAAATTTGATTCGGCTTGGAAAATTCTACAATATAACATAATAGTTTAGAAATTATTGGGGTGTCAGCAGAACCTCAACCCCCTAAATAGTGTTCCCGGTGGTAGTGAAGGGTTTGATGCAAAGGAAGTCTAACAAAACCAGTTAAAACACGGATACCATGTTTGGAGGTTTATAACGAATTTGGGGCTGATAACAATCTTTCAATTTTAGAAAAAATAATATAGTCCTTGTACCAGAAAATTCCTGAAAAAATTGTCATCTGATGTTGAATTATTACTCAATATGGTCGGAATGGTAAAAATGTCAGCACATGCGAGCTAACTAGCATGCATTGTGAGCACGCTTTTTGTTATTGAAACACCTCTTATTAAGAGATTTTACCGTTATATCAATAATACTAGGGCATTTCGTTAAATAAAGTAACAAAGCCTTGCACATGAGTGAAATGCAGTATTGGATATGCATGTTCCGATGTGTGGAATACGCAGAGCTCTGTTTATTTTCTCTTTCACTAAAGGGCACCACATACCAGACACATTGTTTAACACACATTTAAAAATGGTGGTACTTGTAGTCCAACTTTGAGATCCATAGTGTGATAATATTTTTGTGACAAGGTGTCATTTTGTTTCATGATAATGTCAGGTTCCACACTGCCAACCGAACGAGATGACTGCTCCAACGCTATCCGTTTAGAGGTGCTTGAACACCCACCTTACAGACCTGATTGAAACCTAACGAATATCGTCTTTTTGAACCTTTTAAGAAGAATCTTGCTGGAAAGTAAGAATGGTAATCTAAAAGTAAAACAACAATCTGTAACGTCTTGGCTTCAGGACCTTGACACTTATTTCATTATGTCTGGAATCCATGCCTTGATGTATAGATGGAATAAATACCTGGACAAATATGGTGATTATGTGAAACAGTAATATCTGCCTATGTAAATTAATGTTTATTTTTACGTTGATATAGGAATAAATGTAATCATAACCGCAATTCCTGTTAACTTATTTAATGAGACGCTCTCGTACATAAAGTAAAACATTTAACAATATAGGACATTATCGTAATTAATTCAAACAACTTTTACGGATTTTAAAATTGGAGATAAAATCGTTTTCCTGCATAAGCATAAGAGCAATAAAGCTCATCTAACCAGTTTGCATAGAATAGAAGTATTTCTGAAAATGCCCACAAGGATAAGAAAGTGAGTTGGAATTTAAATTACTTCGTTCTTCATGAAAAAAAAATTAATTAAGTATGGTATTTACTTTCTGTTTGACCCCAATTTTGTAATTTTAAAGAATTCTGGACATTTTAATGAGGTTTTTGTGGTTACGGTGGTAATAGTATGTTTAAGTTAATGTACTTTTCTTTGAATACGGGAACTTGATTCCGATAAATTTTAAAAGAATTTCTTGTTAAAACTTTATTTTGTATTCTTTAAGATCTAAAATATTTTAGTATATTGCAAATTGAAATGAAAAATAGTGTCTATAAAAAAATTTCTCTTATTCATAGCGCTTTTTTTAGCCTATCTAACAACGGGATTGACAATAAATGTGGTTGGTGCTGCTCAAGATGTTCTTGCTTTTACATAATGATACTTGCGCTCTCACTTTCCAAACCTCCTATAGAGGTGCTGAAAATGTGAGCACAAGTTATTATATTTTCACCACCTCTTCAGGAAGTTTTGAAAGTGAGTATATGGTACAAATAGTATCGTAAAATTTAATATTTATTGTAGAACACTAGAACTAGAGAGAATTTTCGTAGCAGGCATTATTATATTAAAAGTTCTTCGATATTCGTAGATAGCCGATATTCATGAATTAGATGCTTATTAATTCGATATTCTTCAATATTCGTGATTTCAAATTGATGAGTATGAATTCATGATTCGCAAAAAATTACTTAACCTTACTGAATATTACCTTAAATCTGAATAACTTTTACGCAGTGATGGATTCTTTTATATAAGAAATAAATCGTTTAAACTTCTGAATTAAATAAACTGAAAAAAAAGTTACTAGAGTAAATTGATGATTAAAGGTATAAACAGGTTTGCTATGTAGTTGATGAAATCAACTATATAGGAAAACATAGGAAGACCACCCCACATAGCAGACAACTTTTCGGAGACGGGTTTTTCCTTCATTGCGTTTTTCTGTCTTCTTCGTAATCTTTCATTCATTGGATTAATTTAAATTGATTTAGTTAAATGTTCTTTGTCATTATTTGATGAAATCAGCTCATTCAACTTCGGAAATTAATCGTTTGCTTTATTTTACTAGACATTTTCTTAGTTTATCTAATTATATATTAAGTTAGTAGTCACATGCACTTTGTGCTATGACTTTATATTTTCATGCTCCCTCCTTCCCACCTTATACGAGTATTCGAATAATGGAATTATTCGAATACTCTCTCCCCTATCCTATCATAAGGTATATAGAGAAAAAATTCTCTCTATCTCTTTTACTCCCCCTTCTGTCTCTTTCATTCTCTCTTTCTCTATTTTTTTATTTCTCTCTCTCTCTTTCTTCCCCTCTTTCGCTCTCCATCTATCCCTCTCTCTCTCTTGTTCTTTTTCTCTATTTCACTCTCTTTTTCTATTTATTCCTCCCCTTATATATATACACACACATATATATATATATATATATATTTCAATAAAAATATATATATATATATATATATATATATATATATATATATATATGTATATATATATATTTGTCTTGCTCTATATTACTTTATCTCCTTCTTTCAGTCATTTTCTCTACTTTCTTCTATATCTCCTCTTCTCCCTCACACATTTTTTTGCTTTCTCTCTATTTTTAATCCTTTCTTTTTCTTTCCATTCCCTCTATATTTATCTAGCTCTCTCTTTAACCATCTTTATGTGCGTGTGTGTGCTTATCTGTGTAATGTATCCACATTAGCTTGAAAGCTGTTCATCCAAATTAATGGAAATTGTCAGTACGTTTTGTTTCATAGAATAACTAAACAGTTTGGGTTGCAAAGTAACTTGAATTTGGTTTTCAAAATGTAGTTTTACCTATATAAACGAGATTACTTGTATACAATGCAAAATAAACAATTTCATAAATGTTGGAGATAAAGGGCAATGTAAATTGCAAAAATGTTGAAAGTAAGGTAAGAAATAAGACTACGTTAATGAAATAGTCCTCCCATTCATTTTCATAAAGTTACAATTTTCACATTTTTATACGATCCCCTTAGACAAATTTAGTCAATCAGAATTTTTTTATTTTTAATGCAACAGGATTATTAAAAAAAAAACGCATATCTGTATCTTTAAAATTGAGCGAGTTATAGTTTATTGAAAATGGAACATTGTGAATGCGGACCATATATCAAATTAGAAATGTAAATTTGTGACATATCACATAAAAAAGATAAAACTGGATGATAATACATAGGATACCCAACCGCGTAGTGAGTACCACTGCTTTATATGATCTCCGTCTGTGGAATGCTTTATTTAGATGCATTTGTGATAAAAATTGCTGACACATATTAACGTATTTTTGATATAAACAATTTCCATCGTCAATTTGCTTATGATCCCTATTTTCACTGCTGAAACAGCCTTTCACATGGTATGTGAAAAGTGGCATAAGTCAGATTTTTTTCTTTATCACAATTCAATTGATTTTAAAGATACAGATATGCGGTTTTTTTCAATGATCTTGTTGCATGAAAAATAAAAAAAATCTGATTGACCAAATATGTCTAAGGGGGCCGTATAAAAATTTAAAAGGTGTAACTTTATGAAAATTAATGGGAAGACTATTTCATTAACGCAGTCTTATGTCCTACGTTACTTTCAATATTTTTACAATTTACATTGCCCACTTATCTCCAACAGGTAAAGAATTAAAGCGCGTTTCAATCTTTTTGGGACACCCTGTATATACATTTATGCAACATCTGAAGATTTGTACAAAGTAATCGAGTGTTAAGCTGACAGATATTTAAATTATATCTTCTTTCACTCTGTATCTCAGTCTCTCACTCATTTTGAAAGGAAAACGCCCAATTGTGTGAAACAGAATCTGTGTCTCTGGAGAGTGTTGCGGGTATTAGTTGAATGGAATCAGATAACGTGAAACCCTACATAAGACTCTAGAATTCCCTTCCGATCACTTGCAGATCACGCCCTCTTAAGACTCTATTCAAGAAGGAAACGTTATTGGATGAAGCATAATAAAATAGGGATGAAAAGAAAATCGGTGGAGGCTACAGTTCGAATTAGTTGAAATGGTTTTGAGTGAATAATGTCTAGTAAAATCAAAATGTTAAAACATTGAAGTTATTTATTATATAATGTTGCTTATTTATTTTAAATTATAATTAAATAAAAAAAATACTATTTATTTAAAATTATAATTAAATAAAATATTATAATTAAAATTATAAAAATATAATTAAAATTATAAAAATATTATAATTAAAATTATAATTAAATAAAATATTATAATTAAAATTATAAAAATATTATAATTGAAATTATAATTAAAATTTTAATTAAATAAAATATTATAATTAAAATTATAAAAATATTATAATTAAAATTATAATTAATATTATAATTAAATAAAATATTATAATTAAAATTATAAAAATATTATAATAAAAATTATAATTAAAATAATAATTAAATAAAATAATATAATTAAAATTATAAAAATATTATAATTAAAATTAAAAAAATATTATAATTAAAATTATAATTAAAAGTATAATTAAATAAAATATTATAATTAAAATTATAAAAATATTATAATTAAAATTATAATTAAAAGTATAATTAAATAAAATATTATAATTAAAATTATAAAAATATTATAATTAAAATTATAAAAATATTATAATTAAAATTATAAAAATATTATAATTAAAATTATAATTAAAATTATAATTAAATAAAATTACTATTTATTTAAAATTATAATAAAACAAAATTATAATTATTTATTTAAAAAAATAATGTTTATTTATTTAAAAGTATGCAAGTTACGAGATAAAGTCACAGTAACAGCTTGCAAGGTGAAATACAAAGTTATATAGATACAGTGGCTGTTTCCACATTTTCAGATTGATTTTTATTGAAAAAAATAACAAAATTAAATTAATTAAAAGAAAATTCTACCAACAGTTCATTCAATAAAAACTAAATTACTGTTTCTTGTTGTTGATTTTTATATATTTTTTAAATGACCCATGTTAAGAAACTGTGGTTTGAATGCTACGTTTATGTTCTTTCTGAAGAGAATTACTTTTATTCTGTAATTAAAACATGCTGTAGAATTCGTATTGGACCACGTGATTTGTCGGCACAATCTACGTATTTTTGGGGCGTTCAGGTCTAGGCTTGTTGAAAGAACTAACTCTAAGGATTTTCTCTTACTTATCACTATTTGCGCTGCATTTTACATTGCGATACAATTTATTATTTATTGTGTTGTTGTTGTTGAGACCCAGACCGTCCGACCTACCAGAAAGGTGTAAAGTAACAGATTGGACGGCCGGGAAGAGCCACCCAATTTAGACCAGAACCCAGTGGGGGAAGCATCCACAGGAAGCATAGCCTCCTTCCCCTACCACCAACCTCTCGGAAGGACTTACGGACCCACATGTTTAACGTGATCGTGCTCCGCGTGAACACGGCGGCAGTTTTGGCAGAGGAGGGAATCGAACCAGGGCCTGCCGAGTGCAATTCCCTCGCGCTAACCACTTGGTTACCGCGCCCCATTATTTATTCTGTGCAAAAAGTCAAGTGATTTACTTAAACCAATGTTTAACTAAAGTGTCGCGAAACCAAAAATTGGCCACGCCTCATTATCTTCAAAATGATACTGTCGCCTCAAATTAAAGGAAAGACGTTTGTCTCGCTACAAAGAGAAAATAATGAGATACACGTTATATAAAACGTCGCTTCAGGTTACATTTACATTTAATCCTAATTGCAAGTTACATTTGCATTTAATCCTAAGAATTTCCCTTGATTATAAGAACTGTGTGACAATTCTTCTTAAGCAAGTAAGACAACATGCGAGCGCAATTATGTTTCTAGGCTGAATTGGTTGCTAGGGAGCTAAAGTTTATACATAGCATCAATCAATTAATATGGTGTTTTCATCCTAAGACTTCATCCGATTTTGAATTGATTTAGGGAATACAATTTTTTGATTCTGATGTTTTTTTCAGCATAATTCAATGATTTTAATTCTTTTGCAGCTGAATAATGATGTAAAATATCCACCGCCTAATGTTTTAGGAATATATAATCATCACGTAAATAGAAATATAGCGTTTTAACAACATATGATTCCAAAGAGAATGGCTTCTTCATTTTTATGTACGAAATCCACATCAAAATACAATTATAAAAAATATATTCACTCGTGAATGGAATGAACAAAATCCATGCAAATAGTTTTAACAGATATTTTGTGTAATATTGCATCTGTAAAAATCTGGGCAGCACATGACTTTCCTTATATAATGCAATGAATTTACTACTTTTACAGTAACAAAAAAAAGATTATTTTTATAGTAGTTATCTATATTTTTTACAAGATATTGAATTTTCGTCAATGAGTTGTAATTTTCCATGTCGTCATCATCAATGAGTCGTCATTGATTTAGCGTTATTTTTATCCATTTGGCGAGTTTTTCGCTAATTTAGCAACATTTAAAAAAATCACCAAGATGGTGACCACCAAATTCATCGCCAAAATCTCGCCAAGCGTTATGGACGAAGAAATAAGTTATTCTTACAGCAGATAAATGGCTATTGGAGTTTAAATACAAAAGTATTACTCAATGTATCTTTTTCATGAATGGAAACGAGCTAGATCCACGAGAATGATGTTACCAAATTTATCGCATGGTATTACATATGAAAAACAAACATGTTTCTCAATAGGAAATATATTTTATTTTTATTTTATGACTTTTTGATAATTTTTTTGCAAAATATGCAATATCTCGAGAACGGTTCATGTTGTCGTTCTAAAATTTATGTCAATCGTTTTATAATGAAAAATTACATAAGAAATGTCTATTTGCGTAACTTTATTAGCTGTTTTGATTTTTTGACGGTTTTTTCAAAATTTCACTCGAAAATTTAGTTGGGTTCTGTACATTAGATTGCGTATGAAAACAATAGGCTTCCAGGGTTTATAAATTGTGATTTTTGTACCAAATTTTGTTTGAATCGGTCCATTCGTTCGTCAGTTATCGTCTCCACAGACTCACTGACACACACACACACACAGACATCACTTCAATGTTTGATTCGTGATCAGGCATGCTTGAAACGTGCTCTCCCGTCGAAAACTCGATTTCGAATTTTCGACCCCGTCACAATTCTTTCCTTATACATTATGTATATAAGGAAAATAAAAAGAACATATTTAATAACATTTACTACATTTAGATTAAAAAAAATTAGGCAAATTTTACTAAAAAAAATTGTAATATCTCCAGAAAAGTTGATGCTAGCTAGCTGTCTAAATATGGTGTCATTCATTTTTAATAAAGAAGTTGTAAAGAACCTTTCTGCTCCTATGGGGAATCGAACCCTGAATCATCGAACTGACAAGCTGACTCTCATACTGTTGTAAGCTCTTATAGCCGAAGTGGATTCTTAAAATTACGTCAGAAATGATTATTTATTTATCATCAATGAAAATTTTGATATTTTTGTGAGTTTTTCAGAAATTTATTCGAAAATTGTGGTTTTACCGAACATTTGATTGCGTTTAAAATCAATAGGGTAGTTAGTATTCACTGATTATAATAATTGTGCAAATTATTTTCGAAATGCTTCTTTCTTTCGCGAGATGTCGCGTCCACAATCTCACAGGTACACGCATTAATATACACACACACACTAACTTCGAGCACGCACACAATCAGACATCACCTCAAAAAAGTTCAATTCGAATCCAGATATGCTTAAAACGTACTTTCCAGTCGAAAACGCGAACTCTAGTTTCCAACCTCGTTACTGTACTTTCCCTATACATTATACTATGTATGTAAGGAAAGTAATAATGAGATATAAGTTTTATAAAACGGCGCTTTAGTTTAGATTTTCATTTTATCCTAATCAAAGAACTGTCCTTTATTGTTAAAAAAAGCTTCACAGTCCTCCCAAGCATTTAAGACAAAATGCAACCGTAATTACGTTTTTCTAAGCCGATGTGGTTGCTAGGAAACCAAATATTTAATATCAAAGTAGTCAATTGGTTTTCAGACAAAGACTTCAACTTTGCTAAACAAAGGATATTGAAACAGTTAATCCGATCTAGCGAATAAGAAAAAAAATCGTTTCTTTGTTAATTAACTTGAAAGGTTAACTGAGTGTTAAAAGAAATTTAATTGAAAGTGCAATTTAATTTTTAGGAGAGAACTGTTAAGCTTTTAATGTAACTAACGTCTATGGCCAATGTATCGGGCAGAAATCGGAGCGTGTAAAGAACTTTGCTACTCCAACCGGGAATCGAACTCTGGACCTTCGAACTGGCCAGCCGACACTCTACCGTTGAGCTACTGGGACGGAATTGCAGGCTCTGATTGTTGAAGTGGACTCTACATTCTCCACTCTCTAATGTCAGATTGACGTGCAACTAGCAATCTTACTGACCACCTTCTGTTATTTTTACCTAAGTTAGCCTTCTGATGCTAGTTTTATCCTCCAGGTTAGCTTTCTACGTGTACGTTATCCTCTCAATTTGAAATCGGTGCTCAATATCCAAGAGTCCCCCGAATCCGTGTTAGTCACACTAGGATCACTTTTAGACCTCCGTCCACCAAGACTGGTGATCCGGCTAGAATCTTGTCTTACCTCCCTATCGTAAATCCTAATTTACAAATTTTTAATAAATGCCTCATTTACTTTCTTACTGGTCATGGCCCCTTTCTTGATTATCTATACTTTTTAAAATTAAATCCATCTCTAACTGTATTTGCAATAAATTCGGTGACGTTGACCAATACATTTTCGATTGTCCTTTTTCTAAAAATTTTCATCTCTGCAAATCCTACCCCTCTAATAAACCAATTTTGTTCTCTAAAGTTCGTTTAAATCCCTCTTCAGTAGATAAAATTAAAAACTGTATTCTTGTTGCCATGGAAATTTCTAATAAAGTGACCTAAGATTCTGCTCTCAATTAATTTTGATCAATGAATCCCTTTATTTGATTGTTATTAACTTATGTGAACTTATTGTGTTCCCTCCATATTTTCTTAAAATAAAAAGCTGTGTTAACTGTTCTTATTTTCTCGGTTCTTTCTCTTTCTTTTGACTCTTTTTATTTGAATTTTTTCTAATTTTTTTTTTCTAAATTTTATTCTAAATTTCATATATTTTCTTTTTATATATTTTCTAAATTTTATTTTTAAAATTTTATTATTTTTTTAAATTTTAATCTATTTTTCATTATGTTATTATACCTCACTCTAAATTTTATTTTTCAATGATCTTTTTATCTATATTCACAATAACCTTTTTCCCATTTTTGAAAATGGACGTACTTGTCAAGTTCAAATATAATGTAAAACTGTCTTAACCACAATAACTGTGTTTAACTGTGTTTAACCACAATATTTTTCATAAATATTTATCTTTTTAGTCCTAAATAAATGTTCGTTTGACGGGATAGTAGACCTTGGGTGCCTCCAGAGTACAGGAGGTATTCTTACCCGGCCGTGGCCTACTCTAAACTCACTATGTGAGTCGCACGGTTTGGAGTCTTCATATAACTTCCGTCATAACTTCCGTCATATAACTTCCGTCTCATATAACCGTAACTCATATAACTTCCGTCATAACTCCCTTTCTACTTCCCTCAATAATCTGATTTTAGAAACATCTATTGATTGCTATTTTCCCAAAAATTTACTCTAGTATGAAAAGAAATCCCATTTTCAAATTTAACAATAGATCCATGTTTGTGCAGAGATTATGTGTGTGTATACAAAAAGGATTGGTAAAAGCAATTTTAAGAATCGCTTTGAACATAAAATTAGTATTCAATCCAAATGATAAATTTAATTACATATCAAATTAAAACAATCAATGAATAATATTGCGAAATTAAGTATCCTTTTAAAAATTAAATTGGAAAAGCTGACTTTATGAACTACATGAGCAAAACACTAAATAAATAACTTCATAGGCACAAACTGTTGCAAAAATACCTGTGAACCAAATACTATAAAATTCTGTAATATACAATCAAAAAGAGTAAAGCAAGTGGTTTGGGAAACTAAATAAGGTATTTTCATCAGACAATTAAAACAAAAAGATTCAAATCCGTTCGAAAATCACCAATAAATAAGGGACTAAATTTTTTAAAATGCAACAAGAATGAAAGAAACAGAAGGTTTCGATTGTCATATGAGCTTAATTCTTCAAAAATTAGATGTCATTTTCAAAATAAGATGTCCGAATGGGAAGGATTACCAATTTATAAAATTGACCACTACAAAAAAAGTAGAATTTAATAAAAAATGAACGAAATATCCAGTCTCAGAAGCTGTGTAAGTTAACATTATCTAATAAATTAAAAACTTTCCATCCAAAATATTCCAATGAATGAACGACTGTAGAAGTAAGATGAAAATTTTGACAAAAATAAGAAAACCATGTTATATGTCTCAAAAACAAGTTTAAAAATCTGATGTGGGCAGCACATGACTTTCCCTGCAGACTTATATCCACGTTCTCTTTATTTTAATTAAATTTAATTCACTTTTAATTCAATTTTCATTCTCGTTTAGTAACTGCATTTTATTTTCAAAGGTGACGTGGAAAAAATACGAAAAAAATAAAATATCTCGAGAACGGCTAGTCCTAGTGTAATGGGGTTGATCTTATTCTTTTCTTCGTTAAAAATTACGTATAAAACAAGAATTTAATGGATATATTTCAGCATAAATAGTTTTTCATTTTAGATTTTGTCGATTTTTGCGGGCCATTTTGCACAAAAAGGCAGGTTATTTTTTTCCAAATCGTACTAAAATCTAATCAGCACTAGAATGAACCACAAGCGACTTATCTACCAAATTTTTTGAAATTCGGTCCATTAGATTTTTAGCTAGAGTGGATAAAAGCTCTTGCGGGCCATTTCACAAAAAAGGCGGGTTTTTTTTATCCCGAATCATACCCAAAACTAATCAGCACCAGATTCGCCCACAAATGACTTACCTACCAAATTTTATGAAATTCGGTCCATTAGTTTTTTAGTTAGAGTGGATACATACATTGCACAGACACACGGTCACACAGACACACAGGTACACAGACAGACACACACACAGACGTCACGCTAAAAATAGCTTTTTCTTATTCTAGAGGTGTAGATCCGTCTAAACGTGTAGGTCCGTCAAAATCTACACAGACAGACAGACAGACAGACAGACACACAGACACACCCACAGACGTCACGCTAAAAATAGTTTTTTCGTATTCTAGAGGTCTCGAAACGTGTAGATCCGTCAAAAATTCGAGTTGCGATTTTCGACATGATTCCAATACTTTCCCTTACATTACCATGTATTGCAGGGAAAGTAAAAATCTGATGTGAGCAGCACATGACTTTCCCTGCAGACTTATATTAACGTTCCCTTTATATTAATTAAATTTATTTCACTTTTAATTCTATTTTCGTTCTCATTCGATAACCGGGCTTATTTTCAAAGGTGGCGTAGAGAAAGTACAAAAAACTAAAATATCTCAAAAACGGCTAATCCTAGTGTAATGGAGTTGGTCTTATTCTTTTCATCGTTAAAAATTACGTATTAAATCAGCATTTAATGGATATATTTGAGTATACCCAGTTCTTTAGTTTAGATTTCGACGATTTTTGCGGACCATTTTGCAAAAAAAGGCAGGTTATTTTTTTCCGAATCGTACCAAAATCTAATCAGCACCAGCATGACCCACAAGTGACTCATCTACCGAATTTTGTGAAATTCGGTCCATTAGTTTTTCAGTTAGAGTGGATACAAACTTTTGCGGGCCATTTCGCAAAAAAAGGCGAGTTTTTTTTTATCCCGAATCGTACCCAAAACTAATCAGCACCAGACTCGCTCACAAGTAACTTGCCTACCAAATTTTGTGAAATTCGGTACATTAGTTTTTTAGTTAGAGTGGATACAAAATCTGCACAGACAGACACACAGACACTCAGACAGACAGATAGGCAGACAGACAGACACACAGACACACACATGGATGAGTCGGACGGCCTGGGGTTTCCACACAGACACACACACAGACGTCACGCTAAAAATATTTTTTTCGTATTCTAGAGGTCTCGAAACGTGTAGATCCGTCGAAAACTCGAGTTGCGATTTTCGACATGATTCCAATACTTTCCCTATACATTACCATGTATTGCAGGAAAAGTAAAAATTTTTTGAACTCTGAATTTACTAGTGTATACATTCTTTTCAGATTATTTAAATCACTGGTTTGAGCCATTTTTTCTCTTTTACGATACAGATGCAAGAGATTCACTGAAAATTTATTCTGTGAATAATGGCGTTTCACCAATTCAAATTAAAACATTCTTCGTTGCAAAGAGAAGATAATGAAATACAAGTAAAACAAAAGCTGCCTGAGTTTACATTTTCAGCTAATCCTGCAGAAAAATTTGGTCCTTTTAGCGACAAAACTAAATTTTGCAGTTCTTTGACTTTCGTAAAATCCAATCTACAATCCAATTATCGGAGATCAAGGGATTGCTACGAAATCTATAAACATAAAATCTGTTTATTTAATTACCTTCGATCGCAATTTGAACTTTCTTAAGCAATGGATATTGAACTAATGAAAAAGAAAATAGCTTGATTTTATGTTAATTAAATTGAAAAGTGATCTGCAGATTAAAATAGATTTTAATTAGAAGCACGGTTTTATTTAAAGAGTTTTGATAGTCTGCAATAACCAAGTTAATAAAACACTGAATCCGTGTATTTGGACCTCATGCGTTAGTTAGTATGGAACACACGATGTCTACTGTGAGACCAGATTTAACGGATACAGTTTTATTGGGATAAATGTCATAATCAATTTAATAATTAACCAAATGTTCTTAATAAATATTGCATTTTAAAGTTAAAATGGTGCAGTTAATTATGAGTAGTTTTATGTTAATAAATGTTTCTTCCAGGACTAAGATAATATGGTGGGTATTATTAGCGGCACACACAACGCAGTGTTTTCACAAATTACGATCAACGGCCATGTTTAAAAGTTTAATGTAAAGTATGCTTTGCATTCTTCTATTTTCCAACACCGCATCTACAATGGTAACAATAAAATTTTCCTCTCACGTTTTATTTGCATAAAAGGAAATAAAATGTTCTTCACAATATGTTTAACGTTTCTTAATCACAACACATATTGTTCATTTTCTCATATTAAACAAGATTCTTACCGTTCCTGCTCCTCCTTTGCACGTAAGCTTGAATTTGAGCACTGTTTGTGGATCTCGCTGAAAAGAAACAGTTGGAAAATTATAAAATAATATATTAAAAAGGGTTATTATTTATACTATATATAATTTCCTTCTGAATAGCAAAATGTAAAATTTTTAATGAGACTATATGAGTAGTCTTCAGCATCTTGAAAATAAAACACTAACTTTTATATTTGAGGAATTCCATATCAAATCAATTTTATTTATACTGAATTTTTATAAATACTAAATTTGTATTTATACTTTTTTATTTATACTAAATAAAATTTCCTATTCAACATCAGAATGTAAATTTTTTTAAATGAGACTATATGAGTAGTCTTCAGCGTCTTGTAAATAAAACACGAACTTTTATATTTGATTAATTGCATATCATATCGATTTTATTTATACTTAATTTTTATAAATACAAAATTTTTATACCAGAAGTGGCGACATGTCAAAATCTCAAATCATTAAATCAACTAAACAAATGACACATTTTAAACCAGATCCAAAGGTCACTTTATTAAACAATCATCCTACAGACGTACATCAAATACAGCCAAAGCGCTTTCGAACAACCTCGTGTTCATATTCAGTGGCGATATAATTAAAAACAGATGCCAACATGCTTAAATACAATCCACTGCCGTCAAACGAAATTGGCATATCTTAGAAAAATTTCAGCCGTACAAATTGATGTGTTATAAAACGAATATAAATTATACAATATATACATAGCTCAACGATAAATATCTTAAAAAACTGTTTAAAGGTATGTTTTAGAACATAATTATAAATTAAGGGAACTATGTAAGGGTTTAACTTGCACGGAATCGAGAACGAGTCGCCAAGCATAGCTTAAGACATGAACAGGGTCAAAATTACAAATAGAAGAACTATATAGATAAATGAAAAGGGATTCGTAAAGTAAAGTAGAACGAGGGTTATTACAGCTAAACAAAAGAAAAGAATTTTCAAAAAGGGTTCGAAAATTATCTTTATTCACTAATTGAGCAAGGGCAGTCGTTTGCTTACCATTTTTTACGTCTCTTGCATGTTTAGACAAACGGATACCAATCGTATGTTTAGTACTACCGACATAAAATTTATAGACATTATCCGGAGAAAAAAGGGGTATAACATAATCCCCAGCGAGATTTTATAAGTTAACATTATCCCTAAATTTATCAGCATGAAAACGATTAAATAAAGTAGTAACAGTTGAATGAGAGGGTTTAAAATTAAATTCGGTGCAAAAATTGATGAGGACGAAAAATTTTAGGATGGTAAGGGCAGCTAGATTTAAACGGTAAACGATCATTGATAGGAATAAGACTAGAAATTGGTTGTGAAAACTTATGGCGAATTTTAGCAAAGATGTTATTAACAAACTCATAAGAGTAACCGGCATCTTGACCGAGTTTAAAAATTAAATCAATTTCACTTTTTAAAGAAGTTATAGTGGAACTAACATTAAAAGCGTGGTTGAAATATGCATTGAAGGAAGACTTTTTAGACGAAATGGAGTGAAACGAATTAGCCGAAATGCATGTGTTAGTGAAAGTGGGTTTACGAAAAACAGAAGACAGAAAATTAGAGTAATTATGGGAAATAATAACATCTAAAAACACATTTAACTGTTCCTTGCCTTTTTTAGATGTTAAATCTAAAAAAGGCTAGATATTTATTCTAAAAAAGGCAAGATGTTAAATCTAACTGTTCCTTGCTTTTTTAGATGTTAAATCTAAAAAAGGCAAGATGTTAAATCTAACTGTTCCTTGCTGTTTTCGATGTTAAATCTAAAATCGGCGAGGAACAGTTAGATGTTCACATCTAACTGTTCTTTGCCTTTTTTAGATGTTATTATTTCCCATAACTACTCTAATTTTCAGTCTTCTGTTTTTTGTAAACCCACTTTCACTAACACATGCATTCCGGCTAATTCGTTTCACCCCATTTCGTCTAAAAAGACTTCCTTCAATGCATATTTCAACAGTTCTCTTAATGTTAGTTCCACTATTACTTATTTTAAAAATGAAATTGATTTAATTTTTAAACTCCGTCAAGATACCAGGTACTTTTATGAGTTTGTTCATAATATTTTTGCTAAAATTCGCCATAAGTTTTTACAAATCATTTCTAGCCCGGCCGTCCAAACAGTTACCTTACACCTTTCTGATAGGTCGGACGGTCTGGGTCTCAACAACCCATTTCTAGTCTTATTCCTATCAATGATCGCTTACCGTTTAAATCTAGCTACACTTACCGTCCTAAAATTTTTCGTCCTCTTATCAATTTTTGCACCGAATTTAATTTTAAACCCGCTCATTCAACTGTTACTACTTTGTTTAATCGTTTTCGTACTGATAAATTTATGGATAATGTTGACTTTAAAAATCTCGCTGGGGTTTATGTTGTATCCCTTCTTTATCCGGATAATGTCTATAAATTTTATACCGGTAGTACTAAACGTACGATTTGTATCCGTTTGTCTGAGCATACAAGAGGCATAAAAAATGGTAAACAAATGACTGCCCTTGCTCAATTAGTGAATAAAGATAATATTCGCCCCCTTCTTGAAAATTATTTTCTTTTGTTTAGCTGTAATAACCCTCGTTTTTCTTACTTTACGAATCCCTTTTCAATTATGTATATCATTCTTCTATTTGTAATTTTGACCCTGTTGAGGTCTTAAGCTATGCTTGGTGACTCGTTCTCGATTCCGTGCAAGTTAAGCCTTTACATAGTTACCTTAATTTATAATATTGTTCTAAAACATACATTTAAACAGTTTTTTAAGATATATTTTTTTTTATTATATTTTTTAAGATATTTATTAAGATATTTTTTAAGATATTTTAAACATTTTTTTAAGATTTGATGTACGTCTGTAGGATGATTGTTTAATAAAGTGAACTTTGGATCTGGTTTTAAGATGTGTCATTTGTTTAGTTGATTTAACTAAATTATTATTTAAATTTTTATATTTATACTAAAGTTTTAACATTTTTATTTATACTAAATATAATTTCATAAACAACAATGGAATGTACAACTTTTGAATGAGCCTATGTGAGTAATCTTCAGAATTTGCACATGAAACATTAAATTTAATATCTGAGGCATTCCATATAAAATCGAAATAAAACAAAATGTTACTCGACCAACTTATATTTTCTTGCGTAAAGCAGATTCCGTGTGAATAGAAAGAAGAAACAATAGATTACCAAAAAGCTCAATCCAGTCAATACAACAGCTGCAAGCCATCTACGGAAGCATAAATGATTTATTTAACAAGAAATGTTTTATCCTGTAATGTGCTTCAGATTTTCTATTCTATGGAAGAGGAGGATGTGAATTACATACAATGTAAGCAATATTAATAGGTTGCTGTATTTTTAACCTCTGCTTGTGAATCATGCTCAAAATAGGTAGTTTTTATTAGGTTGCGTAATATATTACTTTACTTATATACAATAATGTATAAGGAAAGTCTTGTGACAGGGTCGAAAATTCGAATTCGAGTTTTCGACGGGAGAGCACGTTTCAAGTATCCCTGATCACGAATCGAACATTTTTGAGGTGATGTCTGTGTGTGTGTGTGTATGTGTGTTTGTGTGTCAGTGAGTCTGTGGAGACGATAACTGACGAACGAATAGACCGATTCGAACGAAATTTGGTACAAAAATTACAATCCGTGAATACTGGAAGTTTTTGTATGCAATCGAATGTTCAGAACCCCCCTAAATTTTCGAGTGAAATTTTGAAAAAATTATCAAAAAATCAAAACCTCTAATAAAGTTACGCAAATAGACATTTCTTATGTAATTTTTCATTAGAAAAATATTAACATAAATTTTAGAACGCTAGTATGAACCGCTTTCGAGATATTGCACATTTTTCAAAAAAAATTATCAAAAAATTACATAAAATAAGAAAAAAAATTCCCATTGAGAAACATGTTCACTTTTCATATGTAATATCATGCGATAAATTTGGTGACATCATTCTGGTGGATCCTAGCTCGTTCCATTCAGGAAGAAAGATACTTTGAGTAAAACTTTTGTATTTGAACGCCAATAGTCATTTATCTGCTGTAAGAATATTTTTTTGGCGGAATGTCGCTAACTTGGCGACTTTTGGAAATGTTACCAAATCAAAGAAAATCTCGCAAAATGGATAAAAATGACGCTAAATCAATGAAAATAATGACTATTTAACGAAAATTCAATATCTTGAAAAAAAAATATAAATATCTACTATAAGAATAACCTATTTTATTTTTACTGTAAAAGTAGTAAATACATTGCATTATATAAGGAAAGTCAAGTGCTGCCCACATCAGATTTTTTTTAAAAATAAAGGAAAATATGGGTTTGTTGCTCGTAGCTGAAAATATAACCGTCGTACGCCATGAAATCGGGTACACAAATACTTCAGGATACGAATAGGTGCACCTCGGCGTTATAATTATTATTATTATTATTATTATTATTACTTCCTTATATACATAGTATACAGTCTTACTTTCCTTATAAACATAGTATAATGCATAAGGAAAGAGTTTTCGACGGGAGAGCACGTTTCAAGCATCCCTGATCACGAATCATACATTTTGAAGAGATGTCTGTGTGTGTGTGTCTGTATGTCAGTGAGACTGTGCAGACGATATCTCATGAGCGAATGGAGCGATTCGAATGAAATTTGGTACAAAAATCACAAACTCTGATTACTGGAAGCCTATTATTTTTAAACGCAATCGAATGCTCAGAATCCTCTACAGTTTCGAGTAAAATTTTGAAAAAATCATCAAAAAATCAAAACTTTTAATATAATTACGCTAATAGACATCTCTTATGTAATTTTTCCTTAGAAAATGATTGACATAAACTTTAGAACGTCAGCACGAACCGTTCTCGAGATATTGCACATTTTTCAAATAAATTTATAAAAAAATCCCATAAAATAAAAAAATATATTAACTCTTGAGAAACATGTTCACTTTTCATATGTAATTTCATGCGATAAATTTGGTGACATCATTTTCGTGGATCTAGCTCTTTCCATTCATGAGAAAAGATACTTTGAGTAATGCTCTTGTATTTGAAGGCCAATAGGCATTTATCTGCTATAAGAATAACTTATTTCTCCTTCCATAACGCTTGGCGAGATTTTGGCAACGAATTTGGCGGAATGTCGCCAATTTGGCGACATTTTTAAATGTTGCTAAATTAACGAAAATTTCGCCAAATGTTTAAAAATGACGCTAAATAAATGAAAATGAAGACTAATTGACGAAAATTCAATATCTTGAAAAGAATATGTATCTACTATAAGAATAAGCTATTTTTTGCTGTAAAAGTAGTAATTTCATTGCATTATATAAGGAAAGTCATGTGCTGCCCACAAAGGATTTTTTAAATTTCGAATTCGTTTTTCAGTTATTTTATATTTTAGCCCGAATTATAACGATTTTGGGCCATATTCATACATATCGGTTCCTTAGCGACCGTAAATATTATCGTAGAGTTTTTATCCTGACACCGTCGGAAAGATCGAAAAATTATCTTTCAGACAAACTCTAAACGGAATCGGTACTATTAATGAAATAATTTTAGTGATTTTTAATATATATATATATATATATATATATATACTTTTCGTGCGTTGAAAACATCCCCGATTTTTGCATTGTGATATAAAATAACTGACGGGCAATCCAAAGTTTAAAATGTAATCCCAACTCCTCTAAATATCACAGACTGTTCCAAATTAAAAAAATTATTTCAGGGAACCATCCGTTCATTAATTAGAAATATTTTAAGCGTCGAAGTCTTCAAAATTTTTAATCATTTTATTCCATCACTTTCTTTCTTTACGGCTGACCGCTAGTGCCATAAATTAACAAATATATTTAAAAAGTTTCTCTCTTAAAGGTCTTTTATTTATTTATTTGCTTTGTGAACTACATGTATTTTATTTATTTTTTCCTTTGCGTATAGCGTGCGCGAGAATTTGGCGACAGTTTAGGAAGGGTTTGAAGAAAATTGAGTAGTGTTATGTAGTGTAGGTATTATTTAATCTTACGACCCGGCAAAACAGGCGATTTGAAAATAGACTGGTCTTATCTGTATCTAAATTATGTACGTAACGGACGATTATTTAGGATCTAAGCATGCCAAATAATGTGTTTTAGTTGTATTATAGATACATTGTTTTATTACGTTTTTGATTATTTACCATTTAAAAATGTAAAGCATATCATCGCAATGTATAAAAACATCAAAATATAATTTAAGCTCTCCATTGTTAAGCAATAAATATTCTGTGGATTTTAGAAAAATTTGGAATTTTTTCATTTTTATTTTTAATATTCAATATAAAACTTCTGCACAACATTATTCACTAAACGATTGATAACAGAAATTAATACATTTTAAACTGACAGATTGCCACTATAAACACGAAATATATTCGTCAAGGAGCCGAGAAAATTCCTATCAAATATTTCCCCCAATTTCTGGAGATAAATTAAAGAGGTTATTCCTCCGCGTCCACAACAAACGTCAACCAAAATTAAAATCTGAGGAAAAAAGCTTCAAGACGTTCCCCAGATGCAGCGATGATCTATTTTATGGACTTTTTGTTAGAAAAGACTCCATAAATCATACTCGCACCAAGAAAACGACAGGCAAGGGAAGTTGAGGTGTCTTTGAGCTGTTCCCAGACGATAAAAGGAAAGCGAATGCTTCCTTAATTGTCAAAATTAATGGAACGTATATGAAAATGGCGAGATAATGGGGATGGAATTTTAAAACACTGCAAGACAGCGTGAATTTGTTCGATCGATAAAAATTAGGATTTTATTTTTAAAGCCATTTTTTCTTTCTCATAAGAGTTGAAAAGTTTAATACATCTTTTCCCATACTCTTCTCAATGGAACAGTGATGTTTCACGAGACTTTGTTGGCGTATGGATAATTTAACAACAGATAAATGTAGAGAAACTTAACTGAAGTGTGGCTGAACTTGATTTTTTTTTTTCAGAATTATTTTTTTTTCCAAATTTTACAAGAAAAATGCTGGAAAAATCGGTAGCGTGGGTCTAGATGATTAAAACTATAGTGTGTTACCCTTCACTTCAAACCATTAACTTCCTTAAACTTGCTCCCCCAATGGGGGAGGGGCTAAAATATGTATCGCAACTATTTTTCACAAAAATGGTTGAAACTATACAGTCTCCTGATAATTGGGTCATAAATAAATCCTTTCATACACGAATATCTAAAATTCTGTCCTATGCTGTCATGTTAAAAAAATATAAAATTACGAATACATTTCAAAGTTTTCGTTGGAATTATGAAAAAAAATTCTATCTAATTCTAGACTTTTTGATAACAAAACCAGAATTAAAGTTTCGTGGAAATTCATTAATATTTGTAGCTGCTATCGTGCACACAAAAAATCGACCACAGATATCAGATAGACAGACAGACGGACAGCCATTACTCCCAAAATAGTCAATACGTGTTTAGGAGGTCTTAAATCATATATTGGCATTAAAATTTTGAAATCGAAAATTTTCGTGAAAATTACAATAATTTCTCAATACTACGTAGGAGAAAATAAAAATACGTAAAATTGGAGAATAGGAAATACAATATTGTAATACATGGCGCAATATTTGGCGAGATTGGCAACTAATTTTGTGAAATATCAATAACTTGACGACTTATTGGAGTGGGGCCAAATTGACGGAAATATCGCAAAATTGGCAAAATGACGCTAAAGTGAGGAAAATGACGCCTATTTGATGAAATTATAATTAACACATTTTAATATAATGGGGTATATTGCTTAGTAGATGCTGGCAATATTTCCAATTCTCAAATCATATTTTCGCGAAATATAAGTTAATTTGTTACTTCAAAATCATTTAAAACATTATTGTCCAAAAAAGCGCCCAATGTCAGACTACTTTTTAACGTTAAAAACATTGTGACTTGGATCATCATTATGTCGCATTGAAAGAAATAAAGTACTTGGATTGTGTAGGAAAAATACTGTGCTGGGCACATCAGATTTTTTTAATTATAAAACTTTGATAACTTAATAGAATGCAGTTTATTAGATCCGAATAGGACCTCATAGGACGGTGTTATCGTCAATGAAACGTTTGGATATAAAGATGCTTGCAGTACCAGGGAAACATATGAGCGATAAGAGCTAACTGGTGTATAGTATAGATGTCGATGTGCAGATCTAAAATTAATTTTTTTAACACTTTACTATCAAAATTGTTTTATAATACAGTTTTAAGAGTATGTATAGTCAGAAGAAAATTTATGTATTGGGTTTTGTATTGAGTTCGGTTAATACTTTTTCTCGCTGCACGTGCAGAAACCCGAATTAACGATGGCGAGCTTATTATATATTCTGTGGATATGTTCTGGAAAAGGTAAGTAACTCGTGAAATTCCGAAACAATTTACAATGGTTTACAGAGCTCTTTAAAAGTTATCCATTAGGGCAATATTTCGCCGAATTCGTCATGATAGTGTTGTGCCTTCTCCGGTATAGATTCATTGTCAGCCTCGATTTTTTAAAAAAAAGCAGGACCCTTCCTTGAAGGGTCTGGAACCAATAAAGTGTCACCACGAGAGACTGGTCTCATTGCTGAGACTAAGAGCTTAAGCTTGAATAAACAATTTTACCCTTATTTTTTGACTAAAAGCCAAAAACATCGGCTCAATAAAAATAACAAGCGTTTGCATGATTTATTGGCTCTCGTCATATCATAGGGACTGCACATGTCATTGCTTTTTACTTTCTCTGCAATACATGGCAATGTATAGGGAAATTATTGGAATCATGTCGAAAATCACTACTCGAGTTTTTGACGGATCTACACGTTTAGACGGATCTACACCTCTAGAATAAGAAAAAGCTATTTTTAGCGTGACGTCTGTGTGTGTGTCTGTGTGTCTGTCTCTGTGTACCTGTGTGTCTGTGTGTCTGTGTGTCCGTGTGTCTGTGCAATGTATGTATCCACTCTAACTCAAAAACTTATGGACCGAATTTCATAAAATTTGGTAGGTAAGTCACTTGGGTATGACCCTGATGCTGATTAGTTTTTGGTACGATCCGTAAAAACTAGCCTTTTTTTGCGAAATGGCTCGTAAAAATTTCATGTATCCACTTTAGCTAAAGTACTAATTGACAAAATTTCACAATATTTGGTAGTTAAGGTACTTGTACGATACTCTGGTGCTGATTAGATTTTGGTATTAATCGGAAAAGCCTTTTTTTAAAAAGCAACCTGCTTTTTTTTACGAAATGGACCGTAAAAATCGCCAAAATCTAAAAAAGAGCTACGTATGTTCAAATATATCAATTAAATACTTTTTTATAAATAATTTTTGATGAGGAAAAGAATAAAAACAACTCTATTACTCTAGGACTAACCGTTCTCGAGATATTTGAGATTTTTCGCATTTAGTTATGCCACTTTTGGAAAAATGCCCAATTTCCAAATAAAAACAGACATTGAATTAAAAATGCAAATTTAGTGTTATTTTCTGCAATTAAACTCAATTTAATGAATTATTAAAGAAATAAGGAAAATATGAATTTTGAGTCTGCAGGGAAAGTTATGTTCTGCCGACATCAGATTTTTAATTTCTCTTATCCATTCACGTAAGTCATTTGAACATGATGCACATATAACGTGAGGTGCCCAGGTTTTATTTTGGTCACCTAAGGGATATCCAAAGTATAGCAAATATAATTTCTTTAGATCTACAGTGATTACACGCTGTGGAGATTTTGTTGTGAAATATCTACAAACATAACGGAACTTTCGCGGTATTACGAAGCCATATTATTACTATTTTGTTTTTGTTTTTGCAATTGTATTTTCATTTTAATTTATTTGTATCTTAACAAAAAAATTTGATGTGGCAACACATGACTTTCCTTATATAATGCAATGAATTTACTACATTTACATTTTAAAAAAATGTTATTCTTATAGTAAATACTTATATTCTTTCCAAGATATTGAATTTTCTTCAATTAGTCGTCATTTCCATTGATGTAGCGTCATTTTTATCCATTTGGCGAGATTCTCGCTAATTTGGCAACATTTAAAAAAGTCGCCAAGTAGGCGACATTCCGCCAAATTCGTCGCCAAAATTTCGCCAAGCGTTATGGACGGAGAAATAAGTTATTCTTACAGCAGATAAATGACTATTGGCGTTCAAATACAAAAGTATTACTCAAAGAATTCTTTTTCATGAATGCAACGAGCTAGATACACGAGAATGATGTCACCAAATTCATCGTATGGTATTACATATGAAAAGTGAACATGTTTCTCAATAGGAAATATTTTTCTTTATTTTATATGGCTGTTTGATAATTTTTTTGAAAAATGTGCAATATCACGAAAACGGTTTATGTTAGCGTTCCAAAATTTATATCAATCGTTTTCTAATGAAAAATTACATAAGAAAAGTCTATCTGCGTAACTTTATTGGTTTTCATTTTTTGACGAATATTTCAAAATTTCACTCGAAAATTTAGGGGAGTTCTGAACATTCGATTGCGTATAAAAACAATAAAAAAAACAATAGGCTTCCAGTGCTTATGGATTGTGATTTTTGTACCAAGTTTCGTTCGAATCGGTCCATTCGTTCGTTAGTTATCGTCTCCACAGACTCACTGACACACACACACATACTTTCACACACACACACATACACACACACACACAGCCATCACTTCAAAAATGTTTGATTCGTAATCAGGGATGCTTGAAACGTACTCTCCCGTCGAAAACTCGAATTCGAATTTTCGACCCCGTCACAATACTTTCCTTATACATTATGTATATAAGGAAAGTAATAAAGCGGGATTAAAAGTAATAATTTTCCTTTCATTTTATTTCGGTAAATGTAAGAGTGTGATACTCAAGTCCTCATCACAAAGATTAGATGTGTTGGAGGAAAACTAATAACAGATTTGAAATCAGGGGACTAAATATACCCCAAAATTACACATCAGTTTGCATGATGAACTTTGCTTGTAGAACATTGTTATTGATATTTTCAATTTCTTTTGTTATCTGTTTAATTTTGATTTATTTTCTAACTCATATATTGCGTTTATCCAATTGTTGAAACAGCATAAAAATGGTACGGGTATATCGTCTAATCCCATTTTAGCACTTTCATTTCGACATACGTTGATCCAATTTCATCGCTTTCATTGTGTGAATATATTGATCCAATTACATATTTTTTGTAAGTTTATTTACAAACTGGACAATATTTTATTCTTTAGTTCTGCTTATGAAAATTATATTTCTATAATATGAAGATTATATTATTATATTTATTTTACTATTTCTTTTATCGAGAACCGAAATTATTATGTTTCATTTTACGTTACAGGAAAATTAAATAAAATATTTAAATAAAATGTTATGAATAACATTTAGAATACTATAAGAATTTACATAGAATTGTGAGTTTTGAGTTTCGTTATATTTTCCATACGTATGAGTTATACTGCCAGTTGTACAATAAAAAATCTGAGGTGGGCAACACATAACTTTCCTTATATAATGTAATGAATTTAATACTTTTACAGTAAAAAAATAGGTTTTTCTTATAGTATATACTTATATTCTTTCCAAGATATTGAATGTTCGTCAATGAGTCGTCATCTTTAATGATTTATCGTCATTTCTATCCATTGGGCAAGATTTTCATTTGGCAACATTTAAAAAATTTCGCCAAGTTGGCGACATTCCCCCAAATTTGTCGCCAAAATCTCGCCAAGCGTTATAAACTGAGAAATAAGTTATACTTATAGCAGATAAATGACTATTGGTGTTCAAATACAAAAGTATTACTCAAAGTATCATTTCTCATGAATGGAACGAGCTAGATCCACGAGAATGATGTAACCTAATTTATCGCATGATATTACATATGAAAAGTGAAAAGGTTTCTCAACAGTTAATATATTTTTTTTTATTTATGGGATTTTTTGATAACTTTATTTGAAAAATGTGCAATATCTCGAGAACGGTTCGTGATAGCATTCTAAAGTTTATGTCAATCGTTTTCTAAGGAAAAATTGCATAAGAAATATCTATTTGCGCAACTTTATTAAAGTTTTTGATTTTTTGATGATTTTTTCAAAATTTCACTTGAAAATTTAGGGCTGTTCTGAACATTCGATAACGTTTAGACACAATAGGCTTCCAGTATTCACGGATTGTGATTTTTGTACTAAATTTCATTCGAATCGCTCCATTCGTTCGTGAAATATCGTCTCCACAGACTCACTGACACACACACACACACATACTTTCACACACACACACACACAGACATCACCTCAAAAATATTTGATTCATGATCAGGTATGCTTGAAACATGCTCTCCCGTCGAAAACTCGAATTCGAATTTTCGACCCCGTCACAATACTTTCCTTATACATTATGTGTATATGGAAAGTAAACAATGAAACTCGAATGGAATTTCATGTTTCAAACACTTGAAACAGTAGTACACATTTAAAATGATTGCTATAAACATTAACACTAAACATACCGACATTCAATATATATCTATTAGTACCGTAACTAATCAAATGAACTATTTTTAGATTAAAACTTTATTTTTTCTGATTTAATGCAGGTAATATTGATTTTAAAATGGAAATATTAAACAAAATAACTTTAATGGACTTCATTCGGTTCCTAAAACTCGATTTGCTTCTTCTATTGAGTATGTTCCTATTTGTTTCATAAAACGGTAGTCAATTATCAGCGAAAATGCAGTCTTCACTTTACCCTTTATAATATTACGTTTAGCATATCCCCTTGGATCTGATTCATCCCTGAAAATGTTATGAAGTGCTGTTTTCCCAGACGTAGCACCTATTTGCAATTCTTCCCAAACAGTGCCATCAATCGAAATATACTGCTCATTTTTCATGCTCACCTTCAGAACTTCAAAGCTATCTCATTCTTTTTCATCCTCTACGTATTATATTCATTTATTTATCAAATGCCAGCCTGTTGACTACTAAGTCACTAAGTCATAAGGCTTCGTGCTCTCCAATATTTTTCTTCAATACAATGACAATGAGATAATGCAGGGCATTCGTCAATGCGCACAGCGGTCATGTCTTGTCCAGTTGTACACAAAACACACACAGGTGAATTGACAATATTAAAACGAAAAAGATGGGCACAAAGACAACGTATTATATTCACAATATTCTCCTCTTCATCGTCGGTATCTGTAGGCTCGCGCTCAATGTTTAATAGATCATTATCATTTTCAAATAATATATCTTCATTTTCACAAAGTTTACTTCATCAATTTCCGAAAACTCTTCGCCTATGTTATTTATTTCTCAAAACGTGGTGTGTCTTGAATGTTTCGACATTTTTTCAGGGTGAAGATTAGGAATGGAGAAACACTGCTAAAACAAAATATAACCTAACTTGTAATACTTTTTTAGCTTTTGTCACTTTTTCTTGCAACTTGAAATTTTATGCACTTTATTGAAATTTTAATACACGATTATTTTAAACTGAACTTACTACGCAACAGTCTTTGCAGAAATGTGCAGGAAACTGATGAAATTATGTGGAATGTGCATGTACATCACATTTTTCTGACCCGATAACCTTATAAGGCAATACATTTTTCTCCCGGTCAAATGTCCGGTCGTGGTAGATAACGGTAGACAATGTATCTTTATCATATAAACACAAAAAGAAAATAAATATTGAAAAATTGATTGTATACATTTAATAGAAAAGTCATAAGGTCAAATGAGAAAAACAATAACATTATAAGCGAATTATCTATACAATACCGGTCATTTGGCCTGTCATGGTACTTTTAGTCTAAAATGTATCTTACTCCTGTGTGAAAAAAACTCTACAACTCATATTTTACAACTTTGAACAAAAGTTGAATTTCAATTCTCTTCAAAAATTCAAATACGCATAAGAATGCAGCTTTTTCATCTCATCCACACCTACCACAATAAAAGTAAACATTTTCCCCTCTCATGAGCTTTGTGGAGAAAGGTTTTCCACATCTCCAAGAATTTGAAGATTGCGAAAGTTTAGAATACTTCGGGGGAATGTATAAACGTGTTTTGTGCGTGTAAACCATGAAAACTTTCCTTTCTTCTTTCTAGTGGAAAGCAGAATAGAAATGATGTTTTTTTTTTCTCTTTTAATTTATTACATTAGCTTAAACAGCTTATTGTATTAGTAAATTAATTATAAATATTAATTTTGAAATATATGATGGGGTCAACATGTAACTTTTCCTATAATTCAAATATTTTACTTTTTTTAATACGAAAAAAGTGATAGAGACAGGATCAACTGGACAATGTTTTTAGTGTTGCAAAGTATATTGACATTTGTCGCTTTTCTGGATGATAGTGTATAAAATTATTTTAAATACCCAGTTAATATATATATCACGCAAATGTAACTTGACAATTAAAAAAATATATTGCTAAATATTGTTAACATCTTCTAAGCAATACTCCAATATATTAAAATATGTTAATTATAATTTCACCGATTTACCGTCACTTTCGTAACATCAGCGTCCTTACTGACAATTTGGCGATATTTTTGTAAATTTAGTCCTATATTAAAAGTCGTCAAGTTAGCGATATTTCGACCAGGGAGTCGCCAAAGTCGCGAAATGTTTATTGGATACTTACTACTGTTCGTTTTTATGTATATTTTAGGAATATCTATTTAAAAATAATTAATATGTCTAGACAGGTTCAAATTAGCATCCTAAAGCTTCTGTCATTCGTTTCAGAATTAAAAATACGTGCAAAATAATTCTGTATTTAGCATTATTGAATGTCGTGATTATTGTAAGGTTATTTCAAAAATGTATTCGAAAATTTCGGATGGAATTCCAGTATTCACAGATCGTAAAAATCGTTAAAAATGATGTTAGAAATGCTCCAATCGTTCGGGAGATATCGCATCCACAGACTCACGGACACGCACACATACACACAGACATAAACACAGATACCATCTTCTAAACGTTCGATTCGAGTTCAGGGATGCTTGAATGTAGTTTTCAGGTGAAAACTCGAATTCAAATTTTCCACTTTTCCATATTTCGATTTACAATACTTTCCCTATACATTAATACTATACATCTGTCTAGAGAAAGTATGTGGACAGTTGGTTCCAGTCGAAAAAAATAATAATAGATCTTAAAAATTGTATAAACGGGTTTCTCAAAACGTGCGTAATTCACTTTTAACTATCGCGCATCGTCAACGGGATATGGTTTTAAGAATATGTTGGCATCAAAACGCACTTTATAGCTCTCTGTGAAAACAAAAAGTTTGTTTCTAACTTTATTTGATTTTTTTTACAATTCAATTACAAATAAAGGTACTGGCAATTTTATTCCAAAACATTAAACGAAAATTTTTCGTTTTGACCATTTTCTTAAGGATATCCCTCCTGACGCCATGTGCACTAATGTGAAATACGAAGCGCGTATAAAAAAATCTGATATGGGCAACACATGACTTTCCTTTTATAATGCAATGGATTTACTACTTTTAAAGTTTAAAAAAATGTTATTCTTATAGTAGATACTTATATTCTTTCAAAGATATTGAATTTTCTTGAATTAGTCTTCATTTTCATTGATTAAGCGTCATTTTTATCCATTTGGCGAGATTTTTCTTTAATTGGGCAACATTTAAAAATGTTGCCAAGTTCGCCACATTCCGCTAAATTCGTCCCTAAAATCTAGGCAAGCGCTTTGGATGGAGAAATAAGCTATTCTTACAACAGATAAATAACTATTGGTGTTCAAATAGAAAAGTATTACTCAAAGTATCTTTCTCGTGAATGGAACGAGTTAGATTCACGAGAATGATGTCACCAAATTTATTGCATGATATTACATATGAAAAGTGAACATGTTTCTTAGCAGTTAATATTTTTTTTAATTAATGAGACTTTTTGATAAATTTATTTGAATAATGTGCAATATCTCGAGAACGGTTCATGCTAGCGTTCTAAAATTTATGTCAATCGTTTTCTAAGGAAAAATTACATAAGAAATGCCTATTTGCGTAACTTTATTAAAGGTTTTGATTTTTTGATGATTTTTTTAAAATTTCACTCGAAAATTTAGGAGAGATCTGAACATTGGATTGCGCTTTAAAACAATAGGCTTCCAGTATTCATGAATTGTAATTTTTGTACTAAATTTCATTCGAATCGCTCCATTCGTTCGTGAGATATCGTCTCCACAGACTCACTGACACACACACACACACACACACACACACACACATACTTTCACACACTGACACACACACACACACACATGCTTTCACACACTGACACACACACACACACACATACTTTCACACACTGACACACACACACACACACATACTTTCACATACTGACACACACACACACACACACACACACACACGGACATCCCCTCAAAAATGTTTGATTCGTAAACAGGGATGCTTGAAACGTGCTGTCCCGTCGAAAACTCGAATTCGAATTTTCGACCCCGTCACAATACTTTCCTTATACATTATGTATATAAGGAAAGTAAAAAGGGTTATTTAAATACAAAACACAAGAACTGTAAGAGAGCTAAGATTCTCTAAGGAGGGAAGTTATTGCAGTAGTACAATGTTGATTTCAAGGCTACCCGGGCCCGTTGGCCATTGTTCCATTCTATAAGTCGGTGTCGTTTGCAACATGGTTAGATTACGGCTACAGATAGGCTCCAATATTATTTAAATTGGACCAGAAAAAATACAAAAATATAGATCCAGTAATTAATATCTTGTACCTGTGTAGCGTTCTTCCGTTTACACTTAGCTCTACTTCCCAAACAAAAAAAATCTGATGTGGGCAGCACATGACTTTCCTTATATAATGTAATTAATTTACTACTTTTACAGTAAAAAAAGTAGGGTTTTTTTATAGTAGATACTAATATTCTTTCCAAGATATTAAATTTTTGACAATTAGTCGTCATTTTCATTGATATAGCGTCATTTTTATCCATTTGGCGAGATTTTCGTTAATTTGGCAACATTTCAAAAAGTCGCCAAGTTGGCGACATTCAGCCAAATTCGTCGCCAAAATCTCGCCAAACGTTATGCACTAAGAAATAAGTTATTCTTACAGCAGATAAATGACTATTGGCGTTCAAACACAAAAGTATTACTAAAAGTATATTTTTTCATGAATGGAATGAGCTAGTTCCACGAGAATGATGTAACCCAATTTATCGCATGGTATTACATATGAAAAGTGAACATGTTTCTCAATAGGAATTTTTTTTTATATGACTTTTTGATAATTTTTTTTTTAAATGAACAATATCTCGAGAACGGCTCATGTTAGCGTTCTAAAATTTATGTCAATCGTTTTCTAATGAACAATTACATAAGAAATGTCTATTTGCGTAACTTTATTGGTGGTTTTGATTTTTTGACGATTTTTTCAAAATTTCATTCGAAAATTTAGGGGGGTTCTTAACATTCGATTGCATATAAAAGCAATAGGCTTCCAGTGTTTACGGATTGTGATTTTTGTACCAAATTTGGTTCGAATCGGTAAATTCGTTCGTCAGTTATCGTCTCCACAGACTCACTGACACACACACACACATACTTTCACACACTCACTCACACACACACACACACACACACACATACACACACACAGACATCACTTCAAAAATGTTTGATTCGTGATCAGGGATGCTTGAAATGTGCTCTCCCGTCGAAAACTCGAATTCGAATTTTCGACCCCGTCACAATACTTTCCTTATACATTATGTATATAAGGAAAGTAATGCATAAATAAACAGGACAATTCTTTCATATTTATTTTTTATGCATCGAAATTTACATTTCTTATGTTATCTGAGATATATATATATCGTAGATAAGCACAATTCTATAATTTGGCTAAAGGTGCCGTATATATATATATATATATATATATATATATAGGGTGTCCCAAAAAGATTGAACCCGCTTTAATTCTTTACCTGCTGAAGATAAAATGGGCAATGCAAATTGCAAAAAAGTTGAAAGTAAGGTAGGACATAAGGCTATGTTAATGAAATAGTCCTCCCATTCATTTTCAAAAAGTTACACTTTTTAAATTTTTATATGACCCACTTAGATAAATTGGGTCAATCAGAAAATTTTTATTTTTAATTCAACAAGATCATTAAAAAAACCCACATATCTGTATCTTTAAAATCAACTGAATTATGATAAAGGAAAAAATCTGACTTATGCCACTTTTCAGTACCATGTGAAAGGCTGTTTCATCATTGAAAATAGGGATCATAAACCAATTGACGATGGGAATTGTTTAGATAAAAAATACGTTAATATGTGTCAAATTTTTTTTATCAGACATGTATCTAAAAAAAGCATTACACAGACAGAGATCATATAAAGCAGTAGTACTCACTGCGCGGTTGGGTATCCTATGTAGTATCATCCAGTTTTATCTTTTTTGTGATATGTCACAAATTTACATTTCTAATTTGATATACGGTTCCCCTTCACAACTTTCAATTTTCAATTAAATATAACTCACTCAATTTTAAAGATACAGATATGCGGGTTTTTTAATGATCGTGTTGCATTAAAAATAAAATTTTTCTGATTGACAAAATTTGTCTATGGGGGTGGTATAAAAATTAAAAAAGTGTAAGTTTTTGAAAATTAATAAGATGACTATTTCATTAACGTAGTCTTATTTCCTACCTTACTTTCAACATTTTTGCAATTTACATTGCCCACTTATCTTCAACCGTTAAAGAATTAAAGCGCGTTTCAATCCTTTTGGGACACCCTGTATATCTCCGCATACTAGCAAATTATTATTTTCATTTCATAAGTAATTAATTTTTTTAACATTTTGTAAGTGAAGCACAAACATTGATATTTTCTTTCCCTTTCGATTTTCTCCCCGGTTAAATTGAGCATGCTCAATTATTGAAAAGAACTTTAACCCTGCTTTCATCTTCTTCCGTTTCAAGTGACTTTTCGTCTGAAGGAAACAGCTGAGTACGTTTATTTTTAGTGTTTTCTAACTTTGCGAATTTAAAAAATATCATCATATATATTATAGCTATTGATATACAGATTAACAAAATTCCATAATTTGGTTAAAAATTTCACATATATCTTAGGATGCTAAGGATGCTACTAGAAAAAAAAATCGATTTTGTAAGTAATTTTAATTTTGGCGATTTATTAAGCAAACAAACCTGTAAGATTTTCCATGCCCAGCTTTTTCTACTACAGAGCAAGAAAGGGGATTTCTTTCGCTTTCGTTTCGACGACTGCGCATGCGCTTAAAGACAGAATTTCCTTTTGAATATATATTTTATTTATTAATTTTTTTTGTTTAGTCCCACGGAATGGGCCGCATATTAAAGGTAAGGGGAAGATGGGGTTCAATTAGGGATGTGTTCGTATCATGCATGATTGCTTTTACGCGTTTTCACGAGAAGTCAAAATGGGGTACAGTGTTAGTATTATTTATATGCAGTGGACGTTTATTTAGAACCCCTGTCAACGCCGGTTAATTCGTTTTAGTGTTTAATAAATTTTCCAAATATTCCAAACAAGTGGTACTCACCCTGTCTACCAGGTCCTCCAGGGACCTTGAAATTTTGATGGCTACAGTCTGGTTGTCCAGTCCTTCAACTTTAAAAAAGTTTATATCACTCAGACTGTTGTCCACCGGTTCTAACTTAAATTCGAATCTAGGGTAGACCTGTACCCGGAAAACTTCGCTACCTGGAAAACAAAACATAAATATTAGATCATAAATTTTTATTACTATTCTTCTTAAATCACAAGGATAAAATTGTTTAATATACACTAATATGCTACAAAAAACCCCGGTTAATTTGAAGTTCATTTTTTTGGAAAACTTGAACCATACACCATTCTCCTTAAAATTTTACTTAGTAAAGGAAGATGTCTGTGTGTCTGTATGTGTGTTTGCCTGTGCAATCTATAACAGGAAATTAAAGTTTCGTACGGCCATGAAATTTGGTACACAGGTACTTTAGGACACGGAAAAGTACATCTTGGCGTTATTTTTGGTATTCCTTTTTAAATTCAAATTATATTTTTAGTTTTCATGTTTTAGCTAAATTTACAACGATTTTAGACGATCTTCACAAATCATATTCTTGGTGGCCGAAAATATTATCACAGAAGTCTTATATTGAGACCAAAGGAAAAATCGACAAATTCTCTTTCAAACACGCTTAGAATAGAATCCAAACAATTAATAGACGAATCTTCGTAATTTTTTAAAAATAGTACACTTTTGATTTAAAAAAAAGTATATACTTTTGGATTTTTAAAAAGTATATACTTTTTGTGCGTTTAAAATATTTCCGAATTTTATATTGCGATATAAAAAAAATTGAGATGCAACCCGATAATTATATTTTAACAGCAACTTCTTTAAATATTATACACTACTTCAAGACACAAAGTAATTTCCTCAAGCTATCCCTTCATTAATTATAAATATTTTAAACGAACGCTTAAATTTTTTTAATATTATATTTTTAAACATTATACTATAACTTTATTCAATTATACGCACATTTGGTGACGTTACATATGATTATTAGATTGTTGTTATATCAATGAGAGTCGCCTTTCTAAATTAAATAATGAAATGTTAAATACATTATTTTCATATAACTAAAAATCATTACATTACAATTCAATCATTACAATTAATCATTACATCATTATCATATAACTTAATATAAAAAAAATTTTTATTTTGAATTTTAGGAATCTATTAATTAGAATTCCAATAATAGGTTTTACATCCTAACTAACCATTTTACCCTTCACTTCGAGCGTTTTCAGTGGTCACTAAATGTGACACCTACATACTTAATAAACGTTTTAGTTATCAAAAACCATGTCAAATTTAAGCATAAAAGTGCAATGGATCACTATTTTGAGAGACAAAGTGCTGTAATTTTTTTAAAATATATTTGTATCGTCACCCATAAATTGAGTTTTCAAAATTTTCAATTTTTACTTTCCCTGCAATACATGGTAATGTATAGGGAAAGTATTGGAATCGTGTCGAAAATCGCAACTCGAGTTTTCGACGGATCTACACGTTTCGAGACCTCTAGAATACGAAAAAACTATTTTTAGCGTGACGTCTGTGTGTGTGTCTCTGTGTCTGCCTGTGTGTCTGTCTGTCTGTGCAGATTTTGTATCCACTCTAACTAAAAAACTAATGAACCGAGTTTCATAAAATTTGGTAGGTAAGTCACTTGTGAACGAATTGGTGCTGATTAGTTTCGGGTACGATTCGAGATAAAACAACCCGCCTTTTTTGCGAAATGGCCCGAAAAGGTTTGTATCCACTCCAGCTGAAAATTTAATGGACCTAATATCACAAAATTTGGAAGATAAATCGTTTGTGGGTTACCCTGGTGCTGATTAGATTTTGGTATGATTCGGAAAAAAACAATCTGCCTTTTTTTGAAAAATGGCCCTCAAAAATCGACAAAATCTAAAATAGAAAACTACGTATGCTGAAATATATCCATTAAATGCTTGTATTATACGTAATTTTTAACGAAGAAAAGAATAAGACCAACCCCATTACACTAGGACTAGCCGTTCTCGAGATATTTTTGTTTTTTCCTTTTTTCTCTAAGCCACCTTTGAAAATGAGTCCAGTTAACAAATGCGAACGAAAATTGAATTAATAGTGAATTAAATTTAATTAAAATAAAGAGAACGTGTATATAAGTCTGCAGGAAATGTCGTGTGCTCCCTACATCAGATTTTTACTTTCCTTGCAATACATGGTAATGTATATTGAAAATATTGGAATCATACCGAAAATCACAACTCGAGTTTTCGACGGATCTACATGCTTCGAGACCTCTAGAATACGAAAAATCTATATTTAGCTTGACGTCTGTGTGTCTGTCTGTGTGTGTGTCTGTCTGTGAAATGTATGTATCCACTCTAACTAAAAAACTACTGCACCAAATTTCATAAAACTTGGCAGTCACTTGGGTGAAACCCTGGTGCTGATAAATTTTTGGTAGGAATCGTAAAAATAGGGCCCGCTTATTTTTGCGAAATGGCCTGTAAAAATTTCATGTATCCACTCTAGCTAATACTAATTTAGATAAGTTACTCGTAGGATACTGTGGTGCTGATTACATTCTGATATGATTCGGAAAAGAACAACCTGCCTTTTTTTACGAAATGGCCCACAAAAATGTGATGTATCCACCCTAGCTAAAATACTAATTGACCAAATTTCACAAAATTTGGTAGATAAGTTACTTGTGGGATACTTGTGGGATAAGTTACTTGTGGGATTGATTAGATTGTGGTACGATTTGAAAAAGAAAAACCGCCATTTTCCCCGAAATGGCTATAGCAAAAAACTGCCAAAATCTAAAAAAAAAAATACTACGTATGATCAAATGTAGCAATTAAATTCTGATTTTATACGCAATTTTTGATGAAGAAAAGAATGTAACACACTCCATTATGCTTTAGGACTAACCGTTCTCAACATATTTGAGATTTCTAGCATTTTTGTTACGCTGATTTCGGAAAAATGTCCAAGTACCAAATAAAAACAAAAATTGAATTAAAAATGCAAATTTAGTGTTATTTGGTGCAATTAAACTCAATCTAAAGAAATATTAAAGAAATAAAGTAAATATGAATTTGAGTCTGCAGGGAAAGTCATGTGCTGCCCACATCAGATTTTTTCCATTCATACGGCATTTGAAACGGATCGAAAGAGACAAAAAGCGAGATTCTGTCTCAAGTGAAAGTTCCCTATCATTTTGAAAAGTGATTTTGAATTTTGAAAAGTTCCTTCGCATTATCACTCCTAATTCGAATTTTCAAAATAACAGATTTTTTTTTTCGTTGACCTGAAAGTTAAGACATATTTAACAAGATCAAATCCAAGATTCCAGCTAGTGAAAGTGTTCGACAATTAGGCAAAGTGCTTTTCAGTTTGTTCATTATTCCTTTAAATCGACATCCCTAATACGGATTTTTAAATTTTTCGATTTTTCGCTTGGGCACGAAGCTGAGACGGATCGAACGACACTAAAATCAAGATTCCGGCTATAGTGCAAATGCTTGATAATTTTGATACAGTTAATTATTCTGTGCATATTATATTAAAAAAATCTGATGTGGGCAGCACATGACTTTCCTTATATAATGCAATGAATTTACTACTTTTACAGTAAAAAAATAGATTATTTTTATAGTAGATATTTATATTCTTTCCAAGATATTACATTTTCGTCAATGAGTCGTCATTTTCATTGATTTAGCGTCATTTTTATCCATTTAACGAGTTTTTCGTTAATTTAGCAATATTTAGTAAAGTCGCCAAGTTGGCGACATTTCACTAAATTCGTCACCAAAATCTCGCCAAGCATTATGGACGGAGAAATAAGTTATTCTTACAGCAGATACATGACTATTGGCGTACAAATACAAAAGTATTACTCGAAGTATCTTTTTTCATGAATGAACGAACTGGATCTACGAGAATGATGTCACCCAATTTCTCGCATGGTATTACATATGAAAAGTGAACATGTTTCTCAATAGGAAATATTTTTTATTTATATGACTTTTTGATATTTTTTTTAAATATGCAATATCTCGGGAACGGTTCATGTTAGCGTTCTAAAATTTATGTCAATCGTTTTCTAGTGAAAAATTACATAAGAAATGTCTATTTGCGTAACTTTATTAGAGGTTTTGATTTTTTGACGATTTTTTCAAAATTTCACTCGAAAATTTAGAGGGGTTCTGAACATTCGATTGCGTATAAAAGCAACAGACTTCCAGTGTTTACGGATTGGAATTTTTGTACCAAATTTCGTTCGAATGGGTCCATTCGTTCGTCAGTTATCGTCTCCACAGGCTCACTGACACACACACACACACACGCGCGCGCGCATACTTTCACACACACATACAGACATCACTTCAAAAATCACTTCAAAACTGGAATCACTTCAATAAGACATCACTTCAAAACTCGAATTCGAATTTTCGACCCCGTCACAATACTTTCCTTATACATTATTGTATATAAGGAAAGTAATATTTGTTTTTAATTATAAAAATCGCTTATTATATTGACTATTCTTCTTAGCGGTCGGTAGTAAATTCTCTAATTGTCAAGTTAGATTTGCACGAAATATAAATTTATTTGTTATTTTGACAGAGTTTTACATGTTGTTAAAACCAGAATGCTAAATTTCAATGTACAAGTTGACACCAAAAACGTTGTGGCTTTGATTTGATACCCCACTATCACGTAGTGAAAGAAGTAAAATCACTGTACAGAGTGATTAATAAAAGATGAGCCAAACTTTACCAGGTGGTAGTACACACCGAACTAAGCAGGGCGCGGTAGCACAGTGGTTAGTGCGTGGGAATTGAACTCGGTAAGCCCGGGTTCGATACCCGCCATTGCCAAAATTGCCGCCGTGTTCACGCGGAGTATGATCACTTTAAACATGTGAGTCCGTACCGTCAGTTCTTCCAAGAGGTTGGTGGTAGGGGAAGGAAGGTACGGTCCTTGTGGATACCTCCCCCACTGGGTTCCGGTCTAAATTGGGTGGCACTTCCCGGCCGTCCAAACAGTTACCTTACACCTTTCTGGTAGGTCGGACGGTCTGGGTCTCAACAACAACAACAAACTAAGCATTTTCCGTCATAGTTTACCGGATCGGAAATGAAACGTAAAGGCGTTACAGGACGCTTACTCGTTGAGAAGAAGCCGCTCCGCAAACAAAAAAGCGTCATTCTGGTTGTTATTTTCTGGTTGAAGAAGAAAATCAGGTATGCAAATTCCATCCGGGGAAGAAGAATAACTCAATAATACAATAATACAATTCCTTACCTCTCACCCATGGGGAGGTACGGAACTATCTGGAACTCGCTTTTCCGACCGGTGAATTGGGCAAGGTGGTTGATCCCATAGCTTGTCCCCCACGATAGCCCGATCTTTCGTGTCTTGACTTATTTTTGTGGGGATATCTCAAGAGTTTAGTTTCTGCCTCTGTCCAATTTAGGCCATCAATCCCTCCATCGACGCTGTGAGATGTGCATTCGAGTCGGAGGTCTTTCTTTTGGGAAATTACTGTAATTATTGTTTATTAAATGTAATTTTATAACAAGTCATTCTTGTTTTTTCGCCTCACCTCATATTTTCTACTGATCTCATCGGTTCTACTCACCTCATCGGTTCACCACTAAGCGCTCACTGACGTCTTTACGTTTTATTTCCGACCCGGTAAACTATGACGAAAAATTCTCGGTTTTGTGGTGTTGTTGTTGAGATCCAGACCGTCCGACCTACCAGAAAGGTGCAAGGTAACTGTTTGGACGGCCGGGAAGTGCCACCCAATGTAGACCGGAACCCAGTGGGGAAGGCATCCACAGGGACCGTACCCTCCTTCCTCTACTACCAACCTCTCGAAAGGACTTACGGACCCACATGTTTAACGTGATCGTACTCCGCGTCAACACGGCGGCAGTTTTGGCAGTGGCGAGAATCGAAGCCAGGCCTACCGAGTGCAATTCCCGCGCGCTAACCACTGGGCTACAGCGCCCTTGGTTTGGTGTGTGTTACCACCTTGTAAAGTTTGGCTCATCTTTTTTTTAATCACCCTGTATATAGAAAGCCATATGCTGCACACATCGATTTCATTATAATTTAACTATCAAACTGTCTAATAGCAAGATTCCCCTTCTGCATTACACATATCATCGCAGCAGTTCTCCAGGCATAAAATCTTCTTTCTAAATCTCAAGAAACACGTGTGCTCGTAAATCCACGGCTATTTATAACTGCTTGATCCACCAGCCGGAGTAAGCTGTGTTGATGTATGCTCCTCCCTCTAAGCTGTCTTTAACATTATCCGCTTTTCGGTTTCTGCAATTGTAATCATTTTTTTTTTTTATTTCTTCCAAAAGACTTGATGAGGACCCGAAGATGTATTTTTACTTTCTCTACATGCACTAGTATAGCGTATAGGGATATTATTGTGAGGGTATCGAAAATTCATAAAAAAAGTCAGAACATTCAATAATGTTGCATAAATAATCATTTCGTACGTATTTTATTTTCTCAAATAAATGACACAAACTTTAGAACCCTAGCTTGAGTCCTTTTTGAAATACTGCTGGGTTTTCAAATAAATATATCGAACAAAAGATACAGAAAAAGGAAGAACAGTAATTAGTATGATCAAATGTGTAACACTTAACGAACGTTTTAACGACAATGGTGACTAATTAGGCGAAATATCGCCAACTTGATAACTTTTAATGTGGGGCTTGTCGAGAATGTTGCCAAATTGGCAAAAATGACGCTAAAGTTACGAATACTCCTCTTATCTGATAAAATTATAATTATCATATTTTACTATAGTAGAGAATATTGCTTAGCAGATGGTAGTCATATTTCTAATTGTCAAATAAGATTTACGCATAATAAAAATAATATAATTATTTATACTACCTTCAAATAATTTTACATGATAATTTTTTAATAATTTTTTTTTTTATTATCATCCAAAAAAGCACCAAATTTGAGTGTACTCTTCAACGTTAAACACGGTGTGCTTTAGATCTATTCCAGACTTATTTCGTATTGAAAAAATAAAGTACTTGCAGTATGGAGGGAAAGTTATGTGCTTCCCACATCAGATTTTTTAATATCTGTTCAATACATAGTTAACGTACAGGGGCAAAAACTCATTTTGTAACATTTCTCCTTTTGTTACAACACATGGCTGAACACGATGGTGATGTTTTAATGTGATCAGACAATTTTCGAAAATAAAAAACCGGAGAATGCCATCTACAGAACCGACAGTGGAAATCCTTAATGAATCCCCTTCACGCTTTTCTGCTGAATCCATATGGGTCATCATCTAAACTGCATCTATAATTAAATCTAAGAAACAGATTTTTCAAGTTAAAATTTTTGAATAGAAATGGAAATCCTTAGTGCGTTTCTCAACCTCCTCCGGAATTTAAAGCTGAACCCATGCCAGTCAGTTTCTACGTTTTATCTTAGCCGGTTCTGAGAAATAGATGTTTCAAGAAATATTTTTAGCAATAAACACATATAGCAAAAGTCTGCCACCAAAATCCACTCGTATTAAACTTTGATATGCCCTTGGGACGATTCGTTTTCTGGAATTTTTGTGAGTTAGAATCATTGAAAAATGAGCCCAAAATGAGCCAAATCACCAAAAATGGTATTTTTATTAACATCTTAAATATTTTATGTTGTCTCAGATATCTATTTACTTTTTCATTTGTACCTTAAAATTCAATTTAATAAATGTAAGTGTTAAAAGGAATGACGAAATTAATATGAGGCTGACCATTAAGTAATATGATGTCCAACAAATTTTCATTGACTATCATTAGTGGTGGAAATTTTTTTACCATACTATTGTTTTTGCACAACAATTTTCCTTGAAATATCTATTTCTCAGGATCTGCCATAGCTAGACCTCAGATGATGACTGATTCGGATTTAGCATCGAATTTCGGAAAGGGAAGAGAGGCCAGGGTTCACTAAGGGTTTTCACATCTGGTTCTTTTTACTTTCCCTACAATACATGGTATCTATAAAGTACTGAAATCACGTCGAAAATTGAAACTAAAGTTTTTGATAGATCTTTACGTTTCAAGCCCCCTAGAACGCGAAAATATTGTTTTTAATGTAGCGGCTGTGTGTTTGCATGCCTGTGTGTTTGTATGCCTGTGTGTTTGTGTGTCTGTGCAATATGTATCCATCCTAGCTCAAAATATGCAAAATTGTATCCATAAAATGCATGTTTTATACCTAATTTTTAACTCCGATAAGAATAAGAACCCCATTATTTTAAGACAAACCGTTCTCGAGATATTTGATTTTTTTGCATTTTCAAAAACACCGTCTTTGCACATACAGTGGTCAAATGGAAACAAAAATTGAAGTAAAACTGAAAATTCAGCATATTTTCAAATATTTATCCATGTTGTTTTGTGTAATGAAGCTCAATGTTATGAAAATTATGAAAAAAAGAAATTTAAAATTAAATTGAATTTGTAGAGAAAGTCAAGAGCTGCCCAAATAAAAATTTAGCATTTCCGGTTGCAAAATTTTCATTTTAAGATAGAGCTTAGATGGTAACTAATATGGGTTCAGCATTAAATTAGAGGAGATAAATTGGTTCACTAAGAAATGTTACTTCCAGTTCCTTTTCCACTTCCAGTTAAAAAATTTCCCTTCAAACATCTATTTCTCAGGATTGGTTACAGATTGAGTTTAGATAAATTAAACTCCGAAGGGTATAAAGGAACTCAGAAATGAGTTCCATTTTGGATTCTGAATATGTTAATTCAGATTTAAAAGTTGCAGAGTATATCATGATAATAAGAACTTGCGATTCCGCCCCAGTAGCTCAACGGTAGAGCGTCGGCTGGCCAGTTCGAAGATCCAGGGTTCGATTCCCGGTTGGGGCTACAAGGTTTTTCATTAATTTTTATTTAACGTGTTAGAAAATGTTTTTTAGTGACAAGAGTAATTTTGATACAATATCTAGAAATTGAAACTTTAGTTCATGAACAGATCATACGTTGTTAATTTCAAATAACAATATTTTTAACCATTAACATAGCAAAACTTCTTTAATACAGAAAACAAAATATTCCAAAAACTCAAATTCTGATATTTATACCAGCAACCATTAATTTCCAATCTTTTACAAGCTATAAAAAGCCACCAAGTCCAAAAAAAAAACGTAAAAAGTAACACTTATCTTAATGGCCCAAAAAATTAAGTGGGCTATTTTTCATACCATGTTTTACGAAAGAACTGCTAAAGATGTCCCAAATGTCGTTCAAACCCTCGTTTGTATCATACGCAGAATAGAAGAAGGCGGCATATCACTCAACTCCACCGTTGGATTACCATTATCCCTTGACGCGCATTTCATTTAATGGATGTACATAGTGATTGCTCCAAATGGGATAAAAAGAGGGTTTCTCTTTGGTGATAAGCATGACGTTATCGTGCAGAAGATCACGCATGGCTTTTGAAGTTTCAGGGCTGATTTTTTTCATAGGCGTGGCATCTTTGTATAAAAATAGCTCATGCACGTGTTATACATAAATCCTGCTTGGTTAAAAAATGTTACATTAATTAATAAAAAAAATCTAGATTGGTAGGATTTACTGCACATACCTTATATATATATATATATATATATATATATATATATATACACTTATGTATAAATACAAAAATAACGCTTCGGCAGACGATATTTAGCTAAATATTTCAGAAATGAAGCTGGAATTTTCACGAATGCCTATAATTGTGTCTTTTCTTATCAGTTTGTTTCTTATCAGTTGTATCTTTGTATAAAAATAGCTCATGTACGTGTTATAAATAAATACTCTTTAGTTAAAGAATATTACATTAATTAATAAAAAATCTAGATAGATAGATAGGATTTATTGCGCTGTAAAACATTTGCAAGCATTTTACTAAAAGTTTCAGGGGAATCAGCTGTCCATAATGGGGAGTAAGATTCCTTATAGTTATGGATAACATATATATAAATACAAAAATAACGCTTCGGCAGACGATAATTAGCTAAATATTTCAGAAATGAAACTGGAATTTTCACGAATGTCTATAATTGTGTCTTTTCTTATCAGTTTGTTTCTTATCAGTTGTATGTTTGTATAAAAATAGCTCATGTACGTGTTATAAATAAATGCTCTTTGGTTAAAGAATATTACATTAATTAATAAAAAGTCTAGATAGATAGGATTTATTGCGCTGTAAAACATTTGCAAGCATTTTACTAAAAGTTTCAGGGGAATCAGCTGTCCATAATGGGGAGTAAGGTTTCTTATAGTTATGAATAACATATATATAAATACAAAAATAACGATTCGGCAGACGATAATTAGCTAAATATTTCAGAAATGAAGCTGGAATTTTCACGAATGCCTATAATTGTGTCTTTTCTTATCAGTTTGTTTCTTATCAGTTGTATGTTTGTATAAAAATAGCTCATGTACGTGTTATAAATAAATGCTCTTTGGTTAAAGAATATTACATTCATTAATAAAAAATCTAGATAGATAGACAGGATTTATTGCGCTGTAAAACATTTGCAAGCATTTTACTAAAAGTTTCAGGGGAATCAGCTGTCCATAATGGGGAGTAAGGTTTCTTATAGTTATGAATAACATATATATAAATACCAAAATAACGCTTCGGCAGTCGATAATTAGCTAAATATGTCAGAAAAGAAGCTGGAATTTTCACGAATGTCTATAATTGTGTCTTTTCTTATCAGTTTGTTTCTTATCAGTTGTATGTTTGTATAAAAATAGCTCATGTACGTGTTATAAATAAATGCTCTTTGGTTAAAGAATATTACATTAATTAATAAAAAGTCTAGATAGATAGGATTTATTGTGCTGTAAAACATTTGCAAGCATTTTACTAAAAGTTTCAGGTATATCAGCTGTCCATAATGGGGAGTAAGGTTCCTTATAGTTATGGATAACATATATATAAATACAAAAATAACGCTTCGGCAGACGATAGTTAGCTAAATATTTTAGAAATGAAGCTGGAATTTTCACGAATGCCTATAATTGTGACTTTTCTTATCAGGTTGCCGAAATTATCAAGAAAGTATCTGAAAAATATGACCAAAGGTTGCAGAATATTTTATAGTATGGTCATTCATATCGGTGGCAAAAATTATGTAATCTCTTATTTCGGCAAAATTTATTTAAAGCATCTTTGTCTAGGATCTACCATAGAGCATAGGTGATTGCCGATATGGGTTCAGCACCAAATTTCAGAAGAGGTTGGGGTTCACTAAGGATTTCAGATTTTGAACCGGGAGATGTCACTTCTGGTATTTCTGAAAGTTCATAAGATTGTATGGAATAAGTATACAAAAGAGAATAAAATTGTTTAATAATTTCGTCAATTAGAAAATTTACACAGAGAAGGGGGTGTTCACTAAGTATTTCCTGTTGTTTTTTTAATTCCAGGTTCAAAAATTGTTATTTCATTATTGTCATTATTTCACTAACTGTTATTTTACTGTTATTTTATTGCTATTAAAATTGGCTATAAATAAAACAACTGATATAAATATAGCATCAAATTTTGAAGGAGGTAGGACAGTTCGTAGTTAATTTTGTATATATAATCGTATATATAGTATTATCGTAATACATACAATGTAGGATCAAAAAGTTTGGAGATTGCGCTGATATCTCCAACCCTGATTGGAGAAGACGGAAACTATTTTACCGTAGCGTAGAGGCACATGTAACGCGAGATGTGAAAAGGAAGAACCAGGTTTTTTCAGGCAATGCGTATCAGTGAACTGTAGTCGTTCGCGTTCGTCGGAAACGGAAATGACATTTGAAAAACAACGTTCGAATATCAAATTCTGCCGGCGTTTGAGGAAATCGCCGACAGAAACATTGCACCTGCTGTAGCATGTGCAATGTGCCTCTACGCCACTGTAAAATAGTTCCCCTCTCCTCCAATCAGGGTTGGAGATATCAGCACAGTCTCCCAACTTTTGGATCCTACCTTGTACAATCGTATATATAATATTATATAATACTTATATATAAGATAGTATTATATAATACTTATATATGTTATAGTATTATAGAAAATTTATATATACAATAGTATTATATAATACATATATATACGATAGTATTATAAAATACTTAGCCGCGACTGCTTTTCTTTCAGAAACAAGTAGTTTCAACTTAAGTTACCTTCTATCTGATAACTAGTCACGATCTTGTTTTTTATATATTAATTCTCCTGCGGCTTCCTTTAATCGAATTTTCTAATAATACACCACACCGCTTTGAACCGTTTTTGTTCAAACATTGTTTGTCTTCTTTTCTTTTCAATTCCAAACGGGATCCACGTAATTGACAAAAGATTCTTTTGTAACTGTAACTGTACCGGACATAAAGAGATCTAAATATCCATCATATTGTGAGGATACAAGAAGCTTGCTCATTATTGCGAAAGTTAATTAGCACGGCACGCACGAATTATTTTTGAAATTGATAGCTTTTTATACAAGCTAATTATACTTTATTCGGTTTTTCAGCTATTACTCTATTGTCTTCTAATTTGAGAAGTGACTGTTATGGTCATTGTCGTTTTGAAAAAAAAGAATATTTTGTAACAAATGGGACACTAATAATAGCTCAAATCCGAATTAAAGGTTTGTTTGGTCATTAAAATAATATCTTTGTCTAAATATTGATTAGTTTTTTGTTATATGTGACTTCGTGAACATTTAATTACTGAAACGATGTGTTTGTTCTTTTTTCTTGATGTAACAATTACTCTAAATATTTAAGCTACTGACTTGCAGAAGCTTCCTATAGGGATAATTTTAAAGTCGATGCAACGATCAGAATTTGTGACCGGTTTCGACTTATTCATTATTCTTCAACACTAAATGATCGATAACTACATGGCAGCAAGAAAACTTGTTATGTATATTAATTTCCCCAGAAAAATGTGATTCTCAAAATTAAAAACATTGCTCTAAAATAATCAAATTTCATTCACATCGGGGTTTCATACATAGAGGATGATGAAAATAAATTAGCCATTTCCACCCATGCGAACTATCTAGGTTCCTAAATGTGACAACATAATTAATAAAAGTTTTGAGTTATATTGAAAACAGTACCAACTTTAATCATAGAGAGAGCGGATATTTTATATTTCTGATAACATGGAAAATAACTTTTAAACAATACTGTTTAAAAACGGAAGGCAAAGTACGCCAGCGGTAGTCATTACAATATTCAAAACCTTAAATATGTATCTAAAAGAAACATTTGGTGGCAAACATTATATCAAAAAAGTTAAACTTACCAACAGCGATGTTTTCCTCCACTCTTTCAAACCTCCTATTCTCCCCCAAAGGGTAAAATAAACATGCTAAAAGTGAAGAAAAACATATTTTAGTAGATGCTTTATTAATTTACTATTAATGTAATAAACTAATATAATAAGATGTACTGTTGGTATAATAATACCACATTGAAAATACAGATTACATTTTAAGTACTTATGTCTTTAAACACACATTATCTGGTTTCAAATGCTGCAAAGATGAAAATATTAAAACTCCGAAATTTGATAAGTGATATAGTGAAATATGTATTGCAAAAGACATAAATCATATCATAAGCAATGGTACTTAATGAATTTTTCAAATAGATATATCTCCCATGATGATACAGTTACACCCTAAATATGAAATTACTCATATAATGAACAGAACAATTAATGAACTTAAATAAATACTTTACCTGATACCTCATTAATGAACTGATCTATGTCTATCTTAAGTTCATGAATTGATCAACATCCATCTTGAGTTCATGCCACCTCTGGGGGCCACCTCTGTTTCATAGTTCATGAATTAGACAAAACAATTGTCCATTGTATAAACTGATCAATTTTATGATTGGAGTCAATACCGAGTACAAGTTTAAGTAGATGAAGATGAATCCTACTTAAAAGCGAAACTTCAGTTTTCCAAACTAGATAAAGAAGTACTCCAAAACCCTTCCTTTGAAATTCGATACTAAAAATTTCATGTTGATACATTTGTGCAATAAAGAAATGATACTTAAATTGGTAATATTTATTTTATAATAATTAAATTTACATTGCAATAATACTTGCAGTAATATTGACATCTGCAATATTACTTAAAAGATGAAATTCTCAAACAATATTTCCATCCAAGATAATGCAGATACATCCTAATCGTCATGAAATTACTTTGATTATGAACAGGACAACAACCACCTCTCCTCTAATACCCCATTTATGAAATGATTAACATCCAGTTTAAGTTTATGATCCTATGTTGTTCAGTTCACGAATTAAACAAATCAATTACCAGTTACATAAACTGAAAATTTTTATAGTTGGAGTCAATGCCGGATATGCTATAAGTACATGAAGACAAGTTAAAAGAGGACCTTCAGATTCTCAGAATAGCTAAAAGAAGACACAGAATTGCGTCCTTAAAATTCGATGGCTATGTTGTGCTTTATACACTAGTGACTAATTAAATAAGATATTTGTAATAGAAATCTAACATGCAATTAAACTTTGAAGTATGCCACTATGACTGCATTTACAAGTTTTTGATACCGATATGACATAAATTCGTGAATGCTGTCGTAGTTGCTTTGTTTTACTAGATTAGTGTCCAAAAACAAAGTATTAATAGAAGAAAATTAAAATATATAAAACAAGTTGACATCAAATTACTTAACATTAGAAGAAACATTTGAAACAGCTGAAATAATTCGGGCGTCCTATTTTGATCCCAGACATGTTATCTGATACACCACCCTAGCCAGGTAAATGAGTACTTTAAATATTACATAACATTACCTGCTGTGAAAGAAGGGTACCTCCAAACCTCTTCTAGCCACTATCAAACCCTCGGGATTCAATTGTGGAGTGTTAGACTTAATTTTTACTTCAAATCAGCAATACGCTGAAACGGGGTCTCCTGACTTTCAAGCACACATGCTACCGACTACTATACTTTAAATAAGTTTAAAGTATAGTACCGACAACTATACTTTAAATCAGTTTAAAGTATAGTAGTCGAAATTCTCTTATACATACCCAAGCCCATACGTGAACACAGACATGTAAAAGTGTTTGGATCATGAGCATGAATATCGAAAGTGGTTACATCCATATAAAACTCAAACGCGAATAGTTGACTACACTCCAATACATTCCCTATTTATTATACTATGTATGCAGAAAAAATAACAATCACCAACAATAATTTGGGGTGGAGTTGTGCCCCTATTTCAGGTAGCTGCATCTGTGGACCAGTTTCGCACTTTTTAACTCTCTTCTGCACGGTATAACCGATACGTGCCGATAATTTTCGGCACATGGCAACAAGTTATCTTGCTATGTTCCGCCATTTTGAAACCTTCTGGCTGCTTGATGTGACTGATTTGTTAATATCTGCAGATATTTACAAAATTGAAACATTTAGCAAAAAACTTACTGACATTACAGTGATTACCTATTCCGTAGTTCTCGTACTATAAAGCTTGAAAACTGATCATGGATGGTAGATTTTGCAAATGAAAGTGTGATCCTAAACTTGGAAACGCCCTCTTTAGTCCTATTTTGTGAGTATTAATAGTTTTAACATTGTTTTAAAATCATTATCATTATAATAACATACATTTCAATTCTCAATTTATTAATCAATCGAAAAACAACTATATTGAAACAAATACACCAAACAAAAACACCACTTCTATAAATATCCCTTACGCATTTCCATTCTCAGCGGATATCGCGTGTAGACTATATCCACTTTTTCCACGTATGTCTTTCCTTACTTAGATATCCATCTGAGAAAATCACATACAAATACATGCACGGAATTCGCCAGTTACCCATCCAAGTCTAACCCAGTGACACAGAACAGTCCACACTGACCCATTAAGCTTGCTTCCGAGCGTCATCCCGGTACAACGTAATTTCGTTATCTCGGGGTAGATCGACTGACCAGTTCCATGCTTGAGTGACCAACGGCTACTTTGGAGGGACAATGATGCAGAGAAGAAATCTACTTCGGTTGTTTCTGCAGACAAATTACGCACACGATGCGTAAGAAGACACGCAGTGTTTAGAATAAGAAGTAACTTATTGTGTAATAAATTGTCGAGTTTGTATGAAACAGACAGGTATTAGTTGTCTTTAATGAACTCATGTCTCATGGGATCGTAAAACCGAGTCCTAGCTGATCTGATAATATTCCAGTTTCGTTGAACTGCTGAGACGATTATATTTACAGTGGATCCTACACGTTCTTCATTTGCAGTGAACCATATACGTTCAATAGTTGAACCATCCTCCGGAAATAACAAATTTTGAGTTTGGTTCATACTAATTCATGAAATTCCCAATAAGAGCCTTAAATAGACCTTACACAAAGGTTCTTTACTATAAGGTTGATCATACAGCCAGGCAACGAATCAAAAGTTGTTAGCAAGATTTAAATCATTTGCGACGTCACGGACCAAGGTGGGCTTTGAGAGGTATTGTCAAAATACAGTAATATTACAGTTAAAAAATTGTTTGTCAATTTAAGGGCAATATCTAGATGTAAACAACTTGATCAGAAATTTTAAATTGTGCTGCAGGACCAAGGACCCAGTAACACAGTAAACACAGGACCCAGTAACATCCAAGGAGATTTAGAGACGTTGGTGTCGTAGGAAAGCAGTCGAAGTTAACAGGTTTGGACTCTCTTGAGAGACCAATATCAAAATGATACTGAACACACAGGACCCAATGACGTCCAAGGATATCTAGTGATGTCGATTGGGTAAAATTACAATCGCAATTAACAAGAGCCCGAGAACAAAATGCGCGTTTTATCTCCCACTAACATCATATCCGCAGATCCAGGTAAAAAAAAAATAAAGTTAGACATGCCCGTGATAAAATCCCTTGAGTTAAACCGTCCTCTGAAGGCAAGAAAAGGTTGTGTTTGGATCAGACTAGATTTGAGAATTCCCATGAATAGCAAAAATATTTGGAGCGGATTCCACATATTCAATTCATAAACCGTCTCCCGTAGGGAAAAAAAATTTTGATTCATATTAGATGAAAACAATCCGGATAAGAGTCAAATATTTTAAGTGGAGCCTATATGTTGGTGGTTAAACCGTTCCCCCAATGGAAGAAAAGTTTGAATTTGGTTCATACTCGATCATAAAATCCCCATTAAGGGCCATATAATTAACGTGTAAAAACTCTATATCTTCAGTCGTCATTTCGTCCTCTGCAGATAAGAAAATATTGTGTTTGGTTCATATTAGATCAAACAATTTCGAATGAAAATCATATATCATTGAAACCTTAAAACTCGATATGTGAAAATGGCAGTTGTACATAACTACTATAAAAGATAATATATCCAAAACACAGCTAATCACTGCATAGTGGGATAGAACTTGCCGGTCTCTATAAAGGATTGAAAAATTGTGACTCATGGGATTTTTTTTTGTGACTATTTCATGTATCAGTTATTCAACTCGAAAAAATGCATAAAGAGTCCGAAACCGGTTCATAGATGGCGTTTACAACAAAAAAAAAGCGAGATTCTAATAAATTACTCGTTGTTTGGAAATTAGGTTATCTATCGTGAATATGGAAAAGGTCTGGTCTGAGGCTGAAATATTTTTATCCTTTCAATCTTTTAATTCAATTGCATTCTAAATGCATCTACAGACTCACTAACACACACACACACAAACATACACACAGATATCACTTCAAAAACGAGTTCAGGGATGTTTAAAACGTGCTCTTTCGTCGAAAATGCAAAATCGAATCTTCGAACCCGTCACAATACTTTTCCTGTACATTATACTGTGTATGTATGGAATGTAATATAAAAATTAAATCTATATAATAATTGTCTAACTTTTTTTTGTTCTTTCCCGACGCTCCAGAAAGATTTCAGTGATCCGTAAAACTGAATTTTTGCTTACTTATAGTTTCGACCATGAGGCAAAACTTATGTATGCTTGATTTTCAATTCTCCATTTCTGGAGGTTAAAGAAATGAGGAATTTTTTTTGCCAAAAGACTTCCTAGAACCTCTAGAACTCCCGAGGGGGACAAGAAGTCTGAATTTTGCAAACTTATAATATCAAACATGAGACAAATTCTAACAGAGCTGTATTTTTGATACCCATCCAGCTGTTGGAGAAAATAATGTTCCAAGCCTCTACAGACCTTCCAGAAGCCCAGTGACCTAGAAGTCTGAGTCTTTGCACACATATAGTGTCTTATCGATCACAGGGCAGAACCAAAGTGAGCCAGATGTCGATCGATTCTTCTTCCGGAGTCGGAGGTAAAATGAAAGTGGAGTGGAAAAATCCTTCAAGACTCTTCAAAGTCCCTTCCGGTATGTGCAAGGCTGATATTATGCACAGTTATAGTATCAATCACGCGGCAGAATCGAACTGACCCAACTATCGATTAAGACAACAATTTTGAAACTAAGTTGCATACATTGTTAAAGAAAATAAATTACAATGAGAAAAGTTTGAAATTAATTTTTCAAGAGTATTATTTTCTTGTATTTGACAGACATAAATACTAGTGCTTTACAAAGTTCTTTCAATTTTCGTTTATTTATGTTGTATACTTCTTCTTTTATTTTGGATTTTAATTGTTTTATACATGATAATTTAAGTAATATATTAAGTCTAGCACAAAGTCATATATTATATCCAAACCAAAATAATTTTAACTGGAAAACATCCTTCTAAATCAGCCATTTATAAAATTGGAAGCAAGGTAGTTTGCTAATATAGTTTGTGGTGCTTAATAAAGGCATTAAATAAGGGTGGCCAAGTAATATGCGAATTCAGAAACTATTAATTTTTTTAATATTTGATTGCATTTTCCTTCGTTTAAAATTCATTGAAAAAGCAAATCTCTTTCCAAAAATGTATGAAGCATTTTCTCGAAAATGATATGCATATAGCTGCGTAAGACTGACGACTTACAAAACGCTGCATTGTCCACAAACTGCTCAAATTTGAACCTCTGAATAAACGTAGGATTTAACCTACATGTAATTAGGAAAATTCAAATTTTTTTAATTTTGCTTAAATATTGCATGTCTCAGAATTTTTTGTTCGAACATTCTTACAGCGGTAACTCGAAAACAGTTACACAAATAAATTTTGTTTTTATACCATTCTGCGAAAAAAAAAATCCTATTTTTTACTTTCCCTGCAATACATGGTAATGTATAGGGAAAGTATTGGAATCATGCCGAAAATCACAACTCAAGTTTTCGACGGATCTACACGTTTCAAGACAGCTAGGATACGAAAAAACCATTTTTAGCGTGACGTCTGTGTGTGTGTCTGTGTGTCTGTGTGTCTGTCTGTCTGTCTGTCTGTGCAGATTTTGTATCCACTCTAACTGAAAAACTAATAGATCGAATTTCACAAAATTCGGTGGATAAGTCACTTGTGGGTTACCCTGGTGCTGATTAGATTTTGGTACGATTCGGAAAAAAATAACCTGCCTTTTTTTGCAAAGTGGCCCGCAAAAATCGTCAAAATCTAAACTGAAGAACTAGGTATACTCAGATATATCCATTAAATGCCCGTTTAATACGTAATTTTTAATGACGAAAAGAATAAGACCAACCCCATTACACTAGGACTAGGCCCGTTCTCGAAATATTTTAGTTTTTCGTACTTTCCCTACGCCACCTTTGAAAATAAATCCGATTACGGAATGAGAACGAAAATTGAATAAAAGTGAAATAAATTTAATTAAAATAAAGAGAACGTTAATATAAGTCTACAGGGAAAGTCATGTGCTGCTCACATCAGATTTTTTATTAACTCGATTGGTGTAAAAACCAGCAATTCTTAAGTTAATTTAATTTATAGTTTATATATATATATATATATATATATATATATATATATATATATATATATATATATATATATATGTATATATATATATATATATATATATATAGAGAGAGAGAGAGAGAGAGAGTATAAGATATTTTTATATTTTAAAATTCAACTTTAACGTAGTTTTTGCTTTCATTTGTAATCATAATACTAGACTTTATATCTTCAAATGCTGAATTTATCTGCTGGTTTTTCTTTTCAATCAAACTATTGAAAAAATGCCTGTTAATTGTTGATTTTCGGATTAAAATGCATGAAAACGTAATAAGGCGAAATAAATGATCGGAGATGAATTTTTGTTTTACACACCCCTATTTTCAGTTTGACAGAACAGTAAAATGCGCGCCCATTTTACTTTATCATACTATGTATTATAGTATGAGAATTTTTTCTTGTAAAATTTGAAAAGAAAAAAATCTGATGTGGGCAGCACATAACTTTCCCTGCAGACTCAAATCCGTTTTTTCTTTATTTCTTTAAGAACTCATTACATTGAATTTAATTGCATAAAATGACACTAAATTTGCATTTTTAATTCAATTTCTGCTTTTATTTGGTAATCGAACATTTTTCAAAAGGCGACATAAAAAATGCGAAAAATCTCAAATATCTCGAGAACCGTTACTCCCAGAGTAATAGAGTTTTATTCTTTTCCTCGTGAAAAATTACGTATAAAACAAGCATTTAATTGATACATTTGAACATACGTAGTTTTTTTAGATATTGGCGAATTTTGAGGACCATTTCGTAAAATAAAGGTAGGTTGTTCGTTTTCAAATCGTACCAAAATCTAATCAGCACCAGAGTATACCACATGTGATGCATCTACCAAATTTTGTGAAATTTGGTCAATTTGTATTTCAGTTAGAGTGAATACATGAAATTTTTGCAGGTCATTTCGCAAAAAAGGCGGTTTCTTTTTTTTTCGAATTGTACCCAAAACTAATCAGCATCAGGGTCAGACCCAAGGGTCTTACCTACCAAATTTTATGAAATTCGGTTCATTGGTTGAGTTAGAGTGGATACATATATTGCACAGACACACAGACAGACGTCATGCTAAAAATAGCTTTTCCGTATTCTAGAAGTCTCGAAACGTGTAGATCCGTCGAAAATTCGAGTTGCGATTTTCGACATGATTCCGATACTTTCCCTACACATTACCACGTATTGCAGGGAAAGTAAAAAATCAGTTACTAAAATATGGATACTAGAAAGTCGAGTTTAGCCCACTGCAGTTAATTATGCATTGATTTTGAACGGATTTTGATATTAAGAACGTTTGTTAATTGTTTAGCTGTCACTTTTACTGACCACTATTCATTTGCCTAGCGCGAAACGAATATGGAAATGGCCAGTATAAAATATTTCCAGTCTAAAGTACCGTATCAGTTCACTGCATCTATAAAAAGTAGACGGATTATGTACTCCTGATCTACACACTTATACGATAATATTCCAAGACATCCAACAAGCATTCGATTGTTTCCAATACTTAAACATCCACTTGAGTCCGCGTGTATCAATCACATCTTGTTAAAGAATACACCAGAACAATAAATTTCTTTATAACGGGTTAAAGAGAGCGAGAAAAAGAACTTTCCACGGCGCCGCAGTCCCTCACGGTGATAAACTGGCTGGTATGAATCATGAACCTCAAATGAAAAGTTAGTTCAAAGAATATCTTCGCAATGTAGAAATTTCAATTTTATTATTTAAAATGTTTATTTATTTTCTTAACCTATCTATAATGATAAACGAAAATATCCATCCGTGCGTGAATGCACCTGTTGGAAGGATACAAAAAACTGAATACAGCTACAACATATGGTATGAGGATTCTTGACCTAGGGCGATATTGCACACCAAGCGATATTTTAAAATTCGAACTAAATAGTTAAGTTAAAACGGAATTTTTAATGATTGATATACAAATCGGTTCCTTACAGATCTTGAAAACATTATCGGAAAGTTAGAAGAATGCTTTTTACGACGAACTTTGAACCGAATTTGTAGGTTAATACCCTACATTTAAATTATATATATATATATATATATATATATATATATATATATATATATATATTTGCAAGTATAATAAAAGTTATATATATATATAACTTTTATTTCACTTGCATTACATATACCTGAGATTGATCATTAATAGAAAATGCTCTGCATAGCAAAAGGGATGGGAAAATGGACTGAAATGTAAATGTGATATCAAAAAGACTATACGAATATATATATATATATATATATATATATATATATATATATATATATATATATATATATATATATATATATATATATATATATATATATATATATGTATATATATATATATAGAGAGATATATATATATATATATATATATATAAATATATATATATTTCTAGCTTATTAAATTATTTGAATACTTTTAGGATTCAAGTGGTTGTGTATATTTTCTAAGTATTTATTTTTTAATGCCTCTTGAATTTTATTTATAATAATTCTGTTTCAATTAAATTACTTTTAATTTGGGCTAAATTTCTTTAATTTAATTTAGGTTAAATATTATTAAATATTTTCATTTTGATTGTTGACTTCTTTGTATCGAATTCTGTTAATGATATTTAATCGAATGTTCGCGAATTCTGGTATCTTTCCTTTTTGTCCTGAGATTTGATTTCGTTATAACCTGACGATCGCCCAATGGATAAAAATATATATTGATCAATATTATTATATATTGATTATCCCCAGAAATCGCCATAAGCTGGCTATTTGCCTTGAGATTGGACTTGAAAAAGGTGTGTGTGGGGCATTTTATTCAATTAAATTTTTCGAAAGCATCGATTGAAATTTTTAAGAAGATTGCATTTAAAACAAGATGAAACTGAATAAAATTTTCTACAGTATTTTTTACGTCTCCAAGCATATACGGGAACGAAAAGGATGAGTAATAGCACAAGGTCCAGGTTTAATTCTAACAACAATGGATGCTCCAAATGAAATAAATTTTTTCTACATCTTATCCTTCATCTTGACCCGAAATTCCCAATTTAAGTCTTTATACATACGCAACAAATTCTCCAACTTCAAATCCCTAGATACACTCCTTTCAGCGGAAAGTTTAAACCTAGATTCTCTGCTGGAATAAATAGGTTTATGTTAGACGTATTTATTCTGGATCAATTTTTTCTCTTAGCGAATGAGTCGTCATTAGTAGACATAAAGATCTCCTGGGGAGCAATTGCAAACTCAAACCCGGTTATCGGATTAGTTAAAAAAGCAGACATACTCTCATATGTTTTCAATTCGATGAGAAAACGAATGTGAAGTGAAATGAATTAAATTATGTGTTATTTGTTAATATATTGCGGCAATATTTACAGTAGATATTTGAACAAGTGTAGTAACTGAATGTTTGATTTTTAGTTATTAGTGTTTGCTCTGCATAACACTTAAAAGATTAAGGAAGTTTTGTATGCATGTTCTGTACTGTTTCATTTCTTTCAATATATACATAGTATAATGTATATGTAAAGCATTGTGGATGGGTCGAAAATTTGAAATATAATTTTCTACGGAAGAGAATATTTCATGCATCCCTGAAATCGAATCTACCGTTTTTGAAGTAATGGCTGTGTGTGTGTGTGAATGTACTGTGGATATGATATCTCACGAAGGAATAGAGTGTTTTATACGAAATTTGGTACAAAAATTAAAATTAGTGAATACTGAAAGCCTATTGATTTTAAATGCAATCGAATGTTCGGCAGATTCCTACATTTACGAATGAAATTTTGAAAAGTCCATAAAAAAAATCAGAATTTTTAATAATGTTGAATAATCGATATGGCGCACTCGCCACTGCTTTAGCGAAATATCGCTGTTGATCATCAATTTAGAGTTGCTTGAAATATAATTGCATTGGATACTTCGAAATAGTTTTACATGCTGGCATGCCAAAGGAGCGCGTTCATCCGAAAAACAGCACATCATTAACTGAAAAAAATGATCATCCGAATATGATCATCTGATAAAAAAGTACACTTCAACATTAGAACCATTGTGTCGTAGATCTTATACATAAATTTTTCATTATACGAGTAAAAGAAGTACATCCATTGCGTTATGTAGGGAAAGTCATGTACTTTTCACATCAGATTTTTTGAAGTCGTCATGTTCGATGTAGATAGCTGTGTTTTAGTGATGCACAGCTTCGTCATGTGGGTCCGAAAGTCCTTCCGAGAGGTTGGTGGTAGGGGAAGTAGGGTACGGTCCCTATGGATGCCTCCCCCACTGGGTTCCGGTCTAAATTGGGTGGCACTTTCCGACCGTCCAAACAGTTACCTTACACCTTTCTGGTAAGTCGGACGGTCTGGGTTTCAACAACAACAACAACAACAGCTTCGTCATTAGAATATTATAATCTATTAAAATTTGGCAGATCCTCGAGAAATAGAACCGGTATTTTTTGTATATATATATATATATGTGTGTGTGTGTGTGTGTATATATACATATATAAATATATATATATATATATATATATATATATATATATATATATATATATATGTAATTAAAGAATTTTTATTTTACTTGTATTATATATATCTGAGATAGATCATTAAAAGAAAATGTTCAGTATAGCAAAAGTGAAGATGAACTGAAATGTAAATGTGACATCAAGAGTACTATACGACAAGCCGTTGAATATTTTAAAAAACATGATAAGAAAACACTATAAATAAAACAGGTACTAAATTGGTATAAAATACCCCTTTTTCTCTGTTCCATATATAAGTTAAGGAATGGAATAAGAATTGCATGTGCTAAAGAGTGGTGAATACTTTAGCACATGCAATTCTTATTCCATTCCTTAACTTATATATTGAACAGGGGAAAAGGGGTATTTTATACCAATTCAGTGCACCTGTTTTATTTATAATGTTTTCTTATCATGTTTTTTAAAATATTCAACGACTTGTCGTATAGTATTCTTGATGTCACATTTACATTTCAGTTCATCTTCACTTTTGCTATACTGAACATTTTCGTTTAATGATCTATCTCGGGTATATATATAATACAACTAAGATAAAAATTCAATTAAATAGTACCTAAAAAATTATCAGCAGCTTAATCGCGTTATTTTTAAAAAAGGAATAATTTATTACCTACAGGCATGTACGATTTTAATCGAAAATTATGCATAAACTACTGTATATATATATATATATATATACAATATAAAACTTGAAAAAATGCTACAATTTTGAGTGAATTGATTAAAAAGCTAAAAGCTAAAAAAATAATTTTTAATACAACTTGTAAAGCGCTATGCTGCAATTTTACATGTGTATACCTGTATAAATTCCCAAATAGGACAAGTAGCAATGTACTCGTAAAATTTCTAGATAAGTGGCGTAAGTATCGGCCGGGGGGAGTTGCGACCCCCAACACTCCGGTTAAAGCTTTTTTCCGCCATGGCAAACGCTCCCGGTAGCCGATACTCCCTACACTATTTTCTCCATGACTCTTATGAAACCGTAAAAAATTACATACACACATATACACTTTCAATAACTTGTATAAATCCAAATGTTTAGTGTAATACGCTAAAACAATCCAAAAAGGACAGACTGTAAAAATATAATAATTAATTTAAAATACTAATGTATGAAATCACTTCACACGTGGTTATTTAATATCCCAATATCAATATATTCAAAAATTAATGTTCGAAATCCAAGTCAGAGAGGTTATTTAAAAATTCGGAAACAAGACCAATTGGCAACACTATCGCCATATAAATACTATTGTTTGAATTTACTTCACTCGTGGTTATTTAATACTTTAAAATCAATATATTCAAGACTAATGAAATCCTAGTCCGAGAGGTTATTTTAAAAATGGATATAAGACCTATTAACAACATTATTGCCATAAAAATACCAATGAATGAAATCAATTCACACGTGGTTATTTAATCCTCTAAAAACTATATATTCAAAAACCAATGTTTGAAATACAAGTCAGAGTGGATGTTTTTTTAAATATGGATACAAGACCTATTGGCAGCATTATCGCCATATAAATACTGATGTATGAAATTACTTCGCTCATGGTAATTTAATACTTTAAAAACAATATATTCAAGACTAATCTGATCTGACTGGGAGGCCATTAGTCTTGAATATATTGATTTTAAAGTATTAAATAATCACGTGTGAAGTAATTTCATACATTAGGATTTATATGGCGATAATGATGCCAATAGGTCTTGTATCCAATTTTTAAAAATAACTTCTCTGACTTAAATTTCATTAGTCTTGAATATATTGTTTTTAAAGTATTAAATTACCATGAGCGAAGTAATTTCATACATCAGTATTTATATGGCGATAATGCTGCCAATATGTCTTGTATCCATATTTAAAAAAACATCCACTCTGACTTGTATTTCAAACATTGGTTTTTGAATATATAGTTTTTAAAGGATTAAATAACCACGTGTGAATTGATTTTATTCATTGGTATTTTTATGGCAATAATGTTGTTAATAGGTCTTATATCCATTTTTAAAATAACCTCTCGGACTAGGATTTCATTAGTCTTGAATATATTGATTTTAAAGTATTAAATAACCACGAGTGAAGTAAATTCATACAATAGTATTTATATGGCGATAGTGTTGCCAATTGGTCTTGTTTCCGAATTTTTAAATAACCTCTCTGACTTGGATTTCAAACATTAATTTTTGAATATATTGATATTGGGATATTAAATAACCCCGTGTGAAGTGATTTCATACATTAGTATTTTAAATTAATTGTTATCCTTTTTGGATTGTTTTAGCGTATTATAGTAAACATTTGGATTTTTACAAGTTATTGAAAGTGTCTATGTGTGTATGTAATTTTTTACGGTTTTATAAGAGTCATGAAGAAAATAGTGTAGGGAGTATCGGCTACCGGGAGCGTTTGCCATGGCGGAAAAAAGCTTTAACCGGAGTGTTGGGGGTCGCAACTCCCCCCGGCCGATACTTACGTCACTTATCTAGAAATTTTACGAGTACATTGCTACTTGTCCTATTTGGGAATTTATATATATATATATATATATACATACATATATATATATATATATATATATATATATATATATATATATATATATATACATATATATATACATACATATATATATATATTTTTTATAACGAGCCCGCATTTAGTAGAAATTCGGATATAACGAGGAAATTAGTTGGTCCGAGTTGCTCTTAAAGCCAAGTCCTACTGCATATATATATTTTTACAGCCATGTATGAAACGATGTTACGATCTACCCCATTCAGAACCTTTAAAAAAGGTATTTCCTCTTTCTTATGGGGTCGTTGCTACCCTTGTACACCCTCTCTGCAGGAAATTCCGCAAAAGGCACGGCGAGGATTTCTTTGGGGTTAAAGCACCTCATTATTAACTCATTTGAATGCCGCTCTACAGGGTGTGAATACAGGTATAGAGCAGACGATTCTAATTTACAATGCAAAGCAATATGAAACCACGGGAGAGCGCAGTATAGAGATATTCATTATAAAATAAAACCCACTGAGCTAGAAAATTTGTTGAAGCCGATTGGCAACATGAATGAGTGGGCGGCTATGAATGTTTATGATCAATGATTTGGAAATAGTTTCAGTAAATTAGAGTTTGCTGACTACATACAAGGAAATGCAAAGTGAGATGGTGTGATATTAATGGATCGGCTACATACTACTATTTCGAACCAGAGTTGCCTGTAGTTTTCAGAGTTGCATGCGGAACAAAAGTTGCCTCAAATTCATGTAAAATATACGTTTACCGCCGTTTGATGTGAAATTGGGGTTTTAGGGCGTCAGATTTTGAACAAGGTATTTGGAGTATTTAGGTAATTGCTGTCGAGTTATTTATTGTGAAGGGGGGGGGGGGGGGGTGACCCTTTGGATCTTTCTTTGGGGACAGTTATCACTCATGTACACGCGACTTGAAGAAACTTTGTATTTCAAGTGGTTGTTTTCCTTAATCCCCTGCCGTGGCATACGAACGCATCAGACTAGGACAGGGATCACCAAACTTTTTTGACCCTTGACCCTTCAAGAATTTCTAGACTTTGTATCAACCCACTTTATTTTAATATTACGTAATTATAATAGGGCTAGCAGAAAAAGGACGCTTATGAGATCTTGCAGATTGTTAATTTTACAGTGTTTATTATTTATAGTACATGCATCTAATATAAAATGTATCTAATCACATGCATTATATTAAGACTTTTATTAAGTTAGCAAAATTGACTAACATTGTCAATGTGAAAATTGTGGTTGGTTACTTTTGCTAAAATTAGCAATGTTGGGTTGAGGATTAGTAAATTTCAGCCCTAAATCGCCATGGAATTCCATATCTAACTTATTTCTCTGTTTTGTTATGATTGAAACCAGCTACAACTGTATTCAAGCTTGGAAATGCAAGGAAAAAAGCATTTTGCTTGCATTTCCAAATTTTGGATTTGCATTTCATATGTTTTGCATTTCATATGTTTTACTCTGTTTCTTTCTCTCTCTCTCTCTCTCTATATATATATATAGAGAGAGAGAGCAATATATATATATATATATATATTGCAATATATATATATATATATATATATATTGCAATATATATATATATATATATATTGCATTCATATATTTTGTATTGTTTTGGATATTTCTGTACAATATTTATATTTGTTCAAAATTAACTCAAAGTTCCTTTTTCAAAAGCATATTAGCTGCAAAATCCAGTATTTTTTACTTTCCCAACAATACATGGTAACGTATAGGGAAGTATTGGGATCATGTCGAAAATCGCAAATCGAGTTTTCGACGGATCTACATGGTTTGGGACCTCTAAAACAAGAAAAACTATTTTTAGCGTGAAGTATGTGTGTGTGTGTGTGTGTCTGTCTGTCTGTATGTCTGTGTGTCTGTCTGTGGAATGTATGCATCCACTCTAACTCAAAAACAAATGAACCGAATTTCATAAAATTTGGTAGGTAAGTCACTTGTGTATGACGCTGGTGGTACAATTTGGTATAAAGGAACTCGCCTATTTTTGAGATATGGCCCACAAAAATTGTTGTATCCACTTTAGCTGAATAACTAATGGACCGAATTTCACAAAATTTGGTAGATAAGTCGTTTTCAGGCTACCCTAGTGCTGATTAGATTTTGGTACGATTCGAAAAAAAATAACCTGGTTTTTCTTGTGAATTGGCCTGCAAAAATCGTCAAAATCTGAAATAAACGACTACGTATGCTCAAATATATCCATTAAATGCTTGTTTTACATGTAATTCCTGGCGATAAAAATAATAAAGATCAACCCCATTACTCTAGGACTAGTCGTTCTCGAGATATTTTATATTTTCACATTTTCGCTACACCAGTTTGGAGAATAAGTCCAGTTCCCAAATGAAAACGAAAGCTGAAGTAAAAGTGCAAATTTAGTGTCATTTCAATTAATTAACCGTGTTATTTAGTGCAATTAAACTCAATTTAATGACTTATTAATGAAATAAGAACAAACTGACTTTGAGTCTGCAGGGAAAGTCATGTGCTGCTCAGATCAGAGTTTTATTAATATACTAAAACATATTTAGTTATTTATTATATTAGGTATTTTTAATTTACTTTTTCCATCAATGTCCAATCGATCTCCGTGCCCTAATCGACCCCTAACAATGTCGTATCGACCCCTAACCATGTCGTATCGACCCCTGTAGTTCGATATTGACAACTTTGGGAGCACCTGCACTAGGATATTAATTTTATATTCCTGAAGAATTCTTCTGATGAATTAACCGCAAATAACAAGGACTTGAGTTACAAATCATATATAATTAATATATTATTAAGTTAATATTTTAAGAGTCAGTTTCCATCATGTGTTTGATAATTTTAAAAACTAGTGTAATAATACATAATGTGTAAATGAATAATTTTAATGCGAAAAGCCCATTTATTTGGCATTAATTATTGTATGGTATTATATACAAAAAGTTATTCTAAAAGCAGTTGAAAAACATTGCGGGGTTTATTGTTGCTTTGTTTGTGTGGGCTGAACCTGACATGCGGTATTAATGCCCAGCACAAATCCCCGACATTTGTTGTGGTTGTTTTGTTCTCTAGACAGAACGTTAACTTGCGTAAAATAACATTTATTTACATTAAATTTTACAAATATATATATACAGCATACTAATACCTTGCAGAGAGATTCTGCGGCAAGCGGATAAATCCTGATTGTTGGAACGTTAAGTTCGAAGCAGTCGGAAGGAGGTTTCGACTGCGAGTTCCAAAGTTCGAAAGCAAGTCGACCGAGAGTCGGCCGATCAAGTCGAGATTTTAGGAGCGAGTCTCTGTCCGAAAAGATGAAAGTTCTTTTCTAAACTGAATTTTGTAAACGCCTCAGAAGAAGTGACCGACCATCTTATTGGTCGTCGTCGGTCTGGGGCTCATTAATGGGGAGCTCCCCATGCACGCCACGTGTTTTCGGTGTGCACCATCGTATTGTTTTTCACACATGCCGGTGACGGAAATTATGGCTTTCACATGCCAACATACTGTCACCGGCGTTAAAGTTATGTGTAAATCCCCATCGGAAATCTTTGGAAGTCAGGCGTGCCAAAACAGGAAATGGTATGCGGTTTCCTCAGTTATCGGATACATAGAGAAAAGCCGCTTCTAGTTCGTTTTGGTGCAGGTGGCATAAATGGCGATAGTTAACCGCCACACACTCCCCTCCTTAAAGATTTCCAGTGAAACCATAACGATCCGTGAAACGAACACGACGGCCTGATCGTGTCGTTATTTTCGGAGGCATATTTGGCACTGATGAAGCTTGATTGGTCGAAACCGGTTGTTGCCGGTGCATGTACTTCATCATTATTCACATAAAATGCCGGTTTAATACGATCAAGTGCAATGTTCACTTTCCTACCTTTGATATCGATTTTAAAAAATTTATCGTTTCTCTTTAAAACCTGATATGGTCCATCGTATGGAGCTTGTAGTGGAGCTTTAACCGCATCATTACGCACAAATACATGCGACGCTGTGTGAAGAGCGGGTGGGAGAAAAATTCTCGGTTTCCGATGGTGAGAGGTGTTGGGGGGACGAAGGTCCCGCCTTGACTCTCTTAGCTGCACTATGAAGTCTGAGGGGTCAGTGACTTGGGAGCTATTGGGGAAAAAATCGGGCGCAGCGTTTCTCCGTAGAGAAGCTCAGCTGGCGTTGCAACTATGTCCGGTTTGATTGTAGATCGAAGCCCCAGCAAAACTATTGTCAGTGTCTTAGTCCACTGTTTATTACCGTGTGCTTTTAAGGCTGCTTTCAGCGGCCGGTGGAAATTTTCTATAATTCCATTGCTAGAAGGATGGTAAGCAGTTGTGCGTATTCGCTGGACTCCCAAGCACTGTGCTCTGATCAAAGATGCTTGGAAACCTGTAGCCGAATTATAAGAACAGAGGAGGAGCTAGCTTTTGCTCAGTGATTATAATGTCGGTCTTGAAACCAAAGGGTCCCTCGTTCGGGGCCCGGCGACGCACAATCGCCGCAACATGTTCATTTTTCATATGTAATATCATGCGATAAATTTGGTGACATCATTCTCGTGGATCTAGCTCGTTCTATTCATGCGAAAAGATACTTTGAACAATACTTTTGTATTTGAACGCCAATAGTTATTCATCTGCTATAAGAATAACTTATTTCTCCGTCCATAACGCTTGGTGAGATTTTAGCGCCGAATTTGGTAATATCGCCAATTTGGCGGAATTAACGAAAATCTCGCCAAATGGATAAAAATGACAATAAATCAATGAAAATGACGACTCATTGACAAAAATTCAATATCTTGGAAAGAATATAAATATCTATTATAAGAAAAACCTATTTTTTATCGTAAAAGTAGTAAATTCATTGCATTATACAAGGAAAGCCATGTGTTGTCCACATCAGATATTTTTTTCATTCGAAATATAGAGAGTTTTACTATTCATGGGACAGGTGCATTTTGTTGGTGGTGGGGGGGGAGACAAGTACCTTAATTTCAGGATTTTAAATCGAAAGTTTAAATTTAAAGTAGAGGAGGTACATTTGCGCCAATTGCAGCCCCTCTGGGTATACAACTAAGTATCATACTAAACCTTCAATTCCTATAAAAAGTAAAATTTGAAATATCATTTTTCTACAAGTTTTGGATATCAGAACAGATATGTGAGTAAATTAATCTTTCCAAAGTATCTAAATACCATCTTTAAAAATGGTATTCCAATAGCAATCCAAACAAAGAACCATTCTTAATCTACTGAACCATTGAGTCCTAAGGATTTTTTTAGTACTTCAATCCAGCTTATTTGCCTTTTAAGATCTTTGCAAACCATACATCACGATACTCACTACTTTTTTTCCTTCTAAAGGCTATCAATCAAAAAAGAAAACAAGAAGCCCTTCACGTCTGGTAACAACTATCCTTGACCCTTTTTAAGAATCAAGCATCCCTGCACGTGAGGCAATGCTAAAAATACTGCGGAAGACACAGAAGGAAGATTCTACCTCTTAGTACTGCTTACTGCACTGGTACCAGAAGATGAAGGACCATCGGTCAATACAGCATCCGGCGTCTCATGACCCGTGACTATCCATTTTCTTTGTCTTCGGCATTTGCTTTTGTAATGATACAGACACTAAAAGGCGGTCTGCTTACAATCTATCAGTCATCTTTTCTCCATGTTTCTTGTTCTTGTTCTTCCATTCCGTTCCATTAATGGAGCAGTGCTGGCTTGATCGACTTTTAGTATCTCGTGAATACGGGATGGCACAATTTCAATGTGAGGCTAGCTGCGGCTGCTGAAAGATAGACTTAATAAACACGCCATTGTCCGCTGCGGTGATGATACATTTTGATCGGAAATGTGCTATTTATACAAATAGTGATACAGCTAGGCCAATGATTGCGGTTATATGGAGCTTTGGTTTGGTAAACAGCAATGAAATGTATGGAACTGTCACGTTTTTTATTCGGTATGAAAACCTAATTTTTATATAAGATAATTTGCAAGTAGAAAGTTCGTCTATTGAAATATATATAAATGCGTACAAAATTCACTCGGTGTTAATAAAAATGTGTAAGAAATGTTATTAGTAAGACATATCTAGAATTTCGTGAAAGTGCTTTATACAGTTACCAAATACTTAACGAATTTAATAATATGTAAGAACCAATATATTAAGTAAGAACCGATAACTGAAAATCATTTTGATTGAAAATGTACTTTTATACAAATTATTTTTTTTTTACTAATTCCCCCGTGGTGAAGGGGCACCTACGCACCACGTCCATAAGACCACCCAGGGTATCCCATGGCGAAGGGGAGAAGAATTGCAGCTTCACTTTTATAGAAGCACCCCGAAGGACGGAAGTCTGACTTGGCTTCGACAAGACAACATCCATGCCCGCTGGTGAGATTCGAACTCGCAACCCGGCAATCCAGCGATCAGACCGAAACGCATGCCCCTGACCGCTCGACCACCGGATCGGCATACAAATTGTGATATAGCTAGGTCAATCATATCATAATTATGATGTGACTAGGTAATAATAATAATTATAATATGACTATATTATAATATAATTATGATATGACTAGGACAGTCATTGAGGTTATTAAGCTGCGACTGGGGAAGTAGTAATGGAATGTATTGAATTGTCACGTTGCTGTTATTTTCTGCATGAAAACACAATTTGAATGTGATTTCTAATTTGAAAGTAGAAAGTATACTTGTGCACGAAGTTCTCGCTGTGTCAATTAAGCTAAGCAAGAAACTTTCTAGTAGGACATATCTGGAATTTCATAGAAAATAGATAATATATTTTAAAAATACTTTAACTATTATATGAGAACTGAAAACAGTAAATAAGTCATTTCAGTTATTGCAGTTGTTTGGAACTCCGACTAGATAAATTATAGTAGAATGTAGTAGTATTTTAAAAATACTTAAATTAGTATGTGAAAACTGATAGTAGTAGTTGAGAGCCATTTTGGTTGGAAATATGCTATATCGGCCGGTTATTGCAGTTGTTTGGAGCTCCGACTAGATAAATTGTAGTAGAATGTATTAAATTGTTACACGTTTATATTCAATATGAATACGTAATTTGAATAAGATTTTTAGTTTGCAAGTTGTACTATGGCAATACATACGAATGTGTATATTTATTTGAGATATCTTTACTGATAAAATAAAGTTCGAAAATTCAGTCGTTTTCAAAAGCAAACATTTTACCAAGCAAACATCGTCATATAGCACAAGTACCAAACATTTTTCCTCTAAACTTTGCCTCTAAAGCAAAGATTTTTCCAAGAGATTTACTAAAGTTTTAAAAGCAAACCTTTTATCAAGAGGAAACTTTCTACCAGCTTTAAAATACAAAACTGAGAACCAAACTTTTCAATATATTGTCATCACATCCTTAGGAATTGAGTTTTTTTTCCGAGTACGTTTGCCCGTAATGGTTTGCAGTAATAATATGTCTATAATTCATGCCAGAAAATTCTTCGAAATCTACTTCAAAGCTTAGGGTCCAGTGAAAGCATTGTAAAGGATCCAGAAAAACATTTTTAAAGGATGGAAGTCGTCATATAGCACAAGTACCAAACTATTTTTCACAACTAACAATTACATAGCTACACAAACATTAATCTGTAAGTGTCAATTTAAATTCTTCATAAGAGATAGCAATAAATGAAAATTTCTCAAGTGCGGGTCTCCACTTCACTTTCTCATACATTTAAATTCTAGTGTTTAGTTCTACTTGTATCACAATCATTATTAAAATTAAAGTAACGTTTTATCACTCAGATTTCTTATCCAAATTATCATTTTAAAATGTTTGGTACAAATTCTTCAAAAAATTTTCTTTTCAAATTGGCAACAGCTCAGTAATGCCGATGTATGCATTTGTCTTATCCATGGAGTTAGAGATAAGGAGATAAAACTCCAATGGCTGAAGAGTTTGAAAATACTATATAACTTTTTGAGAATTACATCTCTGTATTGCTAGTGTTACTAAAGTCCCATATGTTCCGATTTGGTACAATAGGAAAACGTAGCGTTTAGAATAGGTCTTTTTGTTTATTTTAAATTTAACTTCCCTAATTAGGAGTAGAGACAATAAGTAGAATGAAGAATATATGAAGAAAAATATTATGTGAAAGGTAAAATGAACTTGAATATGTAGGAATAATATATTCCGTTTTAGTTTTTCACATAATATATATACCCATAATATTTTATTAGTGGTAGAAGAACTTATTCATGAGTTGTCGTATCCATCGGAACGGGCTCAGGAGGTCTTGATAAGTGCTTATCCTCCAAAATCTCGAAATCAGAAATTTTTGAAAAAACTAGTTTTTATATGATAAAAAATCCACATAAATATACATTTCAGATAGGGCCGCACATATGGAGGAGGTGGGCAGCACACAAGTGGAGGGGTCCTGGCATCAGGGAGGCCTGGGCCCCACTTTTACTTTATCTACAATGCATGGTAATGTATAGGGCAAATACTGGAATCGTATCGAAAATCCATCTCGAGTTTTCGGCGGGTTTACACGTTTCAAGCTCTCTACAACACGAAAAAACTATTTTTAGCGTGACGTCTGTGTGTATGTGTATGTCTATGTGTTTGTGTGTATATTTGTCTGTTTGTGTGTCTTGTACCATGTATGTATCCACTGTGACTCAAAAACAATTTAACGAAATTTCCCAAAATTTGGCTGTAGGTAAGTCTGTTCTTAGTTATCCAGGTGCTGATTAGATTTTGGTACGATTCAGAAAATCATAGCCTGCTATTTTTTTGCGAATTGTCCCTAAAACTCGTCAAAATCTGAAATATTAAACTACATATGCTCAAAGGTATAGATTAAATGGATTTCATCTGTAATTACCACGTCAATTGAATAAATAAATAAGTAAATAAATACATGTTTTAAGTATAAGTTTTGACGATAAAAAAAATAAATAAATAAAACCTATCCCTTTACTCTAGAATTAACATTTCTCGAGATATTTAAGGTTTTTAGCATTTTTGCAACGCCACTTTTGAAAATACATCCAGTTTGCCAAATGAAAACGAAAATTTAAGTAAAACCACAATTTCAGTGTAATTTTAAATAATTAGTCCTGTCTTACATTTTTTCAATTAAATTCAATTTAATCAGTTATGAAAGAAAGCGAGAGAAAATGAAATTTGAGTCTGTAGAGAAAATCATGGGTTGCCCACATCAGTTGTTTTTAGACAAAGAAAGGCATGGAAGATTCACAAGGAGATGCAATTAAGATTTAGAGGGGGGCCGCGTGCTAAATGTTTGGACTTTGGAGGGGGCCAGTGATGAATGTTTGGAGGGGGTCCATAGTTTGTATAGGCGGCTCTTTTTCAGACACGGTTTTTCACGGTCTTCAAAACAACTATATTAGCAATGCTCATTTGATGAGCAAGCCAAATGTGTGCCGTGTTTGATATAGGCGGAAATGATTTTTGAGGCATCCTCCTCATGAGGGAGAACAGGATTTGTAGGTCGGCATCAAAGGTCGTCGAGTTAAAGATGAGAACTCAGTCATGACGCGACCTTGCACCTGGGAATATATTAAAGAATATGTTCTCCAACGAAGGTTAATGAAATAAAGGTAAAAGACAATTTGCCTGAAAGAAAAATTCCTTTTGCCTTAAATTTCGTTAGGACTTTTTACCTTAAATGCAGAATTTAAAAAAAATTATGGAGGAGATTTCATATGGTGACAAATGGTGCGTACACTTCGTTTTTGTCGCAACGATTAAACATTTTTATTCTATTTTTCATACTTATTTCGTAGAGTTATACGGATTTCCCGAAAAACCGGAAGTGTTATCTTCTGAACCGGAAATGGAAGTCCTCAGTGAACCCCGAATCCTTTCTTGAATTCGATGCTGAGCTCGTATCAATGAAAATCCCAGCTCTATCTATAGCCAATCCGGAAACATTGATCTGTTAAGAAATGTTTTGAACCGGAATACTTCTTCCGAAATTTAATGCTGAATTTATATCAGTTATTGTCTAAACTAGATTTATGGCCGATCTTAAAATATAAATGGCTCACGGAAAATGAAAAGTTTTGAACTGAAAGTAAAAAAAGAACACGTGTATGAAAATCTGTTGAGAATTCCCTTTCTTTCTCCAGAGTTTGATGCTGAATCCATATCAGTCAACATCTAAGATCTAGCTACAGCAAATTCTGAGAAATAGATGTTTAAAAAAAACATTTAAAAAAATAATAATATTACAAAACTTTTGCTACCAAAAATTTATATAATATAATTAAATTAAATACATTTTATGCTTTATACGGAATAAAACTGGAAATAGAACTATTTAGTAAACTCCTCAATCTCCCCCAGAATTTTGTGCTAAATCCATATCAGTCATAATCTCCGCTCTTTCTATTACAGATTCCGAGAAATAGGTATTTCAAGAGAAAATGTAAATTATTTAATCGGAAGTGACGTCAACAGAACCAGAAAGTGAAACCTTAGTGAGTCCCTTACGCTCTCCTGGATTTAATGTTTAATCCATACTTATTTAAGCTCTATCTATAACCAATCTTGAGAAATTGATATTTCCAGGAAAATGTTTTAACCGGAAGTGATAAGGAAATTGCAAGCGTGTACATAACGCTAACAAGTTTTATGTGCAGTTACATAATTTGAAAAATTTAAATTAGATTGAATGTTTAATAATTCTAATGTTTAAACTCTAATGATTTGAATTTTAAGATTTTCATAAGATTATTATCTATGAAAAACAATACTGCTAATATATAGTACATGAGGAATTAATAATTTGACCAAACCAGGCAATAACCGGGGACGTAAAAAATGGAATTTTAAAAAAAGTCGTTTCAGACCCTCGAGAAGTCCCCTGTTGACCTAGAAGACTCATTCTTTGCTAACTTACAATATCAGATACCGTCCATAACCTAACGCAGTCGGATTTTTGATGGCCGAAATCATGAGTTTTCCTTTCCAGACCCTCATTTGGGCCTTCCGGTTGCTTAGAAGGCTAAATCTTTACGCACTTTTAGCATAAACCCCTGGAATTAATCTAACGTCTTTGTTTTCATTATTTTTCTCGGAGTGGACAAAATGGTGTGGGGGGTGTAGTCTCTCAGAACTCCCCCGAAGTTGTACATAAAAAGTTTACCTCGACCTCAGACATAAACTAACTGAGCTAATTTTTAATTCAGACTTCTTTTCGGCGCTAAGCACCATACATTGCTAAACGAAATGAAACTTCAAAAGTGTTATTCTCACAAGCAACAGTTTTAGTTTTATGAAAATGAAACCTATTCAAAAATATCACAAGCAGCAGTTTTATTTTTGTGAAAATAAAACTTATTCAAAAACAGTTGCTGAAAGTGTTTTTGTTATTCTCATAATTCTATTGAAAGTGTTATTCTCACAAGCAACAATTTTAGTTTTTTGAAAATAAAATATATTCAAAAATAGTTGTTGAAAGTGTTTGTATTATTTTCACAATTCTATTGAAAGTGTTATTCTCCCAAGCAGCAGTTTTATTTTTGTGAAAATAAAATCTATTCAAAAACTGTGACAGTTTTATTTTTTAAGAATATCAGTTTTTTTGCCTTTTACAAACTTAAATACTAGTGTAATATATATTTCCAAATGCATTTCTGACGGCAATTTTTAAATTTATTCGTACTATTTATAGTAACTCATTGAATGATAATTGGAGTTTAGCGGTCATAGCAAAAGAATATGTCTATCTATTTATGTTGTCTGTAGTGGAAAATCTAAGCAACGTACTGCTATAAAATTTGGTATAGGGGTTTTTAGCCCCCAAAAGAAAACGCCTCATCGAGTTTTTTTAATTCAAATTATTGTTTTAATTATTTAATATTGAAACATTATATTGAGCGATTTTCGCCCAAAAGGGGTATGACAGCCCAGTGGTTAGCGCACGAGGATTTCACTGGGATGACCCGAGTTCGATTCTCGCCTTTGTCTGAACTGCCGCCGTGTTCACGCGGAGTCCGGGAAGGTTAAATATGAGGGTTCGTAAATCCTTCCGAGAGGTTGGTGGTAGGGAAAGGAGGGTACGGCCCCTGTGAATGCCTCCCCCACTGGGTTCCGGTTTAAATTGGGTGGCACTTCCCAGCCATTGCAAACAGTTGCCTTACACCTTCGCGTAGGTCGAACGGTCTGGGTGGAAGAAGAAAAAGAAGGAAATTTTTATACAAATCGATTTCTTAATCGATAAGAAATCGATTAATATCGATTTCTTATCAAAATATTGTTGCAGAGTTTCTACCTTAACAGCATTAAAAAAATCAAAGAATTCGCTTTCTCAAAAACTTTGAATGGACGCCTTATTACTTTCCCTTCAGTACATGGTAATGTATAGGGAAAGTATTGGAATCATACCGAAAATCACAACTCGAGTTTTCGACGGATCACACGTTTCAAGACTTCTAGAATACGAAAATACTATTTTTAGCGTGACGTCTGTCTATGTATCTGTCTGTCTGTCTGTCTGTCTGTCTGTGTAATGTACGTATCCACTCTAACTAAAAAACTAACGGACCGAATTTCATAAAATTTGGTAGGTAAGTCACTTGGGTGAGACCGTGGTGCTGATTAGTTTTTGGTAGAAATCGTAAAGACAGAATCCGCCTTTTTTTGCGAAATGGTCAGCAAAAATTTCATGTATCCACTCTCGCTAAAATACTAATTGACCAAATTTCACAAAATTTGGTAGATAAGTTACTTGTGGGATACTCTGTTGTTGATTAGATTTTGGTACGACTCGGAAAAGTACAACCTGCCTTTTTTTACGAAATGGCCAGCAAAAATCGTAAAAATCTAAAAAAAAAAAAAAGACTACGTATGCTCAAATGTATCAATTAAATTATTGTTTTATACGCAATTTCTGACGATGAAAGAATATAACACACTCCATTATACTTTAGGACTAATCGTTCTCAAAGTATTTGAGATTTCTTGCATTTTTGTTGCGCCGATTTCGTAAAAATGTCCAATTACCAAATAAAAACAAAAATTGAATTAAAAATGCAAATTTAGTGTTATTTGGTGCAATTAAATTGTATCTAATGAATTATTAAAGAACTAAAGAAAATGTGAATTTGAGTCTGCAGGGACAGTCAAGTGCTGTCCACATCAGATTTTTATTAATAGACAAGTTATAACGTGTAATAACGTAGTTGGCGACTGCGCCTTTTGAGTGGATGAATGAATGCAATTAATCCCTGTATCACATCCGGGGCAACTCCGGGGTACATTTTTAGCATGTCATGAAAGTCTCTTGAACAAGCACTTCATCTATCAACAAACTGATTTTGTGGCGCATCTTCCAGCTTTTAAGAAGACAGAAATAAAAGTCACTCGCTATTCCCTCTTCATTTCATTAAGAAGCGCCGACTGAAAAAAAAAAGCGTTTCAAATAACGCATCTTGTTATGAAATACGGGGTACGGAAAAAGGACGAATGGGAGTAAGCTAAATAGAACCAACTTCACTATAAAAGTAGAAAGTGCATTTCTAGTAAAATAATTTCATTCTTTTAGATCAGGGCTTTTAGAGTGAAAGAATTTCAAAAGTGGCAGAAAAGTTTTATTTCCTCAAAAAGTATTGTTTTCCCAAATGTTTTCAAATTCCAGACTTTGATGGATGAGAACATTTTAAGACCTCCTGGACAAATTTCGAAAACTTTTATTGAAAAGTTTGGTCTGTGTATGTGCGTGTATGTACATGAGGAAGTAGGCATGGTAAATGTAAATAAAAAAAATGCACCTACTGTTATCAAATTTTATGTGCAGATACATTACGTAAAAAACGAAAACAATATAGAAATTTTAGTATTTCTCATGATCATGGTCATCCATACAAATTGTGGGCTACCATACAAACATTCCTCATGAGCCATTGGTGTCCCACTTGTAAAGAGTCTTGCTGCCCCAACCTGGAATCGAACCCTGGGCCTCCGAACTGGCCAGCCAAAGCTTTACCGTTGAGCTACTGGGACGAAATTGCAAGCTCTTATCGTCAAAGTGGACTTTGCATTCCCCACTCTCTAATGTCAGATTGGCGAGCAACTGACCATCTGACTGACCACTTCCTGCTAATTTTACCTCATGTTAGCTTCCTCCTCCTACTACTTTTACCCAGGTTACTATCCTGCGTGGTCGTTATCCTCTCGATTTGAAATCGCATTCAATCTTCCAAAGTCAACTGCGAATCCGTACTAGTCGTACTAGGATCACTTTCAGGCCTCCGATATCTTTGCACTAACCTACAGGGTTGATTTGCTAGGGCGCCATTGTAAAAAGCCTCGCTGCCCCTACCGAAAATCGAATCCTGGATCTCCGAACTGGCCAGCCGACGCTCTACCGTTGAGCTACTGGGACGAAATTACAAGCTCTTATTGTCAAACTGGAAGCTTCATACTCTTTGTGAACTTATTATGTCATACCCTCCTTCAAAAATATCGGATGGGGGATTCATCCTTGCGCCAAGCCCCCCCCCCCCCCCCGATACCCTTGATATACTGATATTGAAATGGGCTATCAGAGCTATCCATAAGAACCCTTATAATATCAGGCCCCCTATGGATAGCCCTGATCCACCACATCATAAGCTAGAAACACAAAACTTGGTTAAATGCATTAATAAATTAAAGAAAAGGTATCAACAGGTTTCGAGGAAAGAAAACATATCTTGACATTATCTTGACGAAAATTATTTCGTTAAGATAAAAAGGCAGAGCAAACACCTCAGTCAAATCAAGAGGGGGTTCGGTAGCTTGAGAGTTACACATGTGACTCAGGAAATATAAAGTTGACATCTAGAAAGAAAATGAAAGAAAAAAGCAGAGTTGCCGATTATGTTTCTAACTACAAACACTAGCGTTTCCAGAATGCGTGTGTAACTGTCTGGAGAAATAAACCTCTCTTTCTTTGACTGAGGTAACTATACTATGACTTTTATCATGAAAAGGAGGCTGGTTTTATTTCTTCAAAATCGGTTTATACCTTTTAAGAATTAACTGCTCTACTTACAAAAATTTATTTATAAAACCGTTTGAGCGCAATTTTTATAACGCCACTGCATCATTTTTGTACATGTATATATATATATGAGTTCAATTGCATTTTTCAATCACGCCTTCCACGCAAAAAGATAGTCTAAAGGAGTGGTTCTCAACCTTTGGGAGACCACGGTCCCGTAAATACTTTTCATGTAAGACGGGACTCGGTCCTAACGAATTGACCTGTAAATATATTTCTATATTTTTTTAATTTAATACATTAAACTAACATAACTATTAATAATTAATCATGGCATAGTCACAAAATGTATTACTACACTTATGTATATGTTACGGCTTATCGACAAATATAAAATTACATTTAAATAATTTATCAATCACTGGACTCATGAAATCTTGCAGTATATTGTAATTTCCATAGGCCAACACCATTCAATTAATGTGTGCTGATTTTCATTGACATATCCCATTCTAATCATTAAAAATTTATAATATTATTCAGTACAAATGGATTATTGCATTAATAAATTGATCAATCACTGGACTCATGAAATCGTGCAGTATGTCTTTAGGCCAACATCATGCAATTAATGTGTGCTGATTTTCATTGACAAATCCCATTCTAATCCCCAAACATTTATAGTATTATTCAGTACAAATGGATTATTGCATTAATAAATTGATCAATCACTGAACTCATGAAATCGTGCAGTATATTATAATTTCCTTAGGCCAACATCATTTAATTAATGTGTGCTGATTTTCATTGACATATCCCATTCTAATCCCCAAACATTTATAGTATTATTCAGTACAAATGGATTATTGCATTAATAAATTGATCAATCACTGGACTCATGAAATCGTGCAGTATGTCTTTAGGCCAACATCATGCAATTAATGTGTGCTGATTTTCATTGACAAATCCCATTCTAATCCCCAAACATTTATAGTATTATTCAGTACAAATGGATTATTGCATTAATAAATTGATCAATCACTGGACTCATGAAATCGTGCAGTATATTATAATTTCCTTAGGCCAACATCATTCAATTAATGTGTGCTGATTTTCATTGACATATCCCATTATAATCCCCAAACATTTATAGTATTATTCAGTACAAATGGATTATTGCATTAATAAATTGATCAATCACTGGACTCATGAAGTCGTGCAGTATATTATAATTTCCTTAGGCCAACATCATTCAATTAATGTGTGCTGATTTTCATTGACAAATCCCATTCTAATCCCCAAACATTTATAGTATTATTCAGTACAAATGGATTATTGCATTAATAAATTGATCAATCACTGGACTCATGAAATCGTGCAGTATATTATAATTTCCTTAGGCCAACATCATTCAATTAATGTGTGTTGATTTTCATTGGCATATCCCATTCTAATCACCAAAAATTTATAATATTATTCAGTACAAATGGATTATTGCATTAATAAATTGATTTTATTGATGTGGGTTTGAGAAAATAAACGATAGAAAAAAAAATTTATCCATTGTAATTCAGCATAGGAGTCATCTCAGCAGTGTCTTATTCATATTAAAATTTAAATGCGGCTTAGTCACCGACATTTGCTACACATATGTATTTAGGCGTTCGGGTTTTGAGCTTTTCGATACATTCACGAATATTATTCTTCTTGGAATAGTTCCACTGTATAATATATATTCATAAAAAATACTTAGAAAACTAAAACGACATATTCCATGCGAATTTCTTGCGGTCCGGTGTAATTAATCCCAGGGCCCGGAATAGGGCCGCGGTCCAGCGATTGAGAAACACTGCCCTAAAGTAACATTTTGGGTGACACTGTCAACAAAATTACAGACCTACAATTTCCCAGATACTGTCTCATATTCAACAAACTTATTCAATGCATCATGCATTCTTTTGTAACGCAGTAAATCCCTTTCAGTATGTAGGGAAAGTCGTATGCCGGCTACAAGAGATTTCACAAATTCGTACATACGTCCAATGATTCGTCTTCTTTGCATCACTGTTGAACAAGAAAAGGAGAGAAAAGCTGTTGGTCCTTTTTTGCAGGTCCGTTGTCAAGTAAAAAATGCATGATGGGTAAAAAAAGATCGTTGCTATATCACGTTTCAGTAGTTTCTTCGTCATCGGGCAAGCATTTTGTCCGTCTGTTCGCTGTATACTATGATGGATGTAGATGCCAAAAGGTTTGTAGTAACACTAGACTGTTTTCTGTACAAAACTGTTACAATAAAAAAAAATCTGATGTGGACAACACATGAATTTCCTTATATAATGCAATGAATTTACTACTTTTACTGTAAAAAAATAGGTTTTTCTTATAGTAGATACTTATATTCTTTCCAAGATATTGAATTTTCGACAATTAGTCTTCATTTTCATTGATTTTTTTATCCATTTGGCGAGATTTCCATTAATTTGGCAACATTTCAAAAAGTCGCCAAGTTGGCGACATTCCGCCAAATTCGTCACCAAAATCTCGCCAAACGTTATGGACGGAGAAATAAGTTATTCTTACAGCAGATAAATGACTATTGCGGTTCAAATACAAAAGTGTTACTCAAAGTATCTTTTCTCATGAATAGAACGAGCTAGATCCACGAGAATGATGTCACCAAATGTATCTCATGATATTGTATATGAAAAGTGAACATGTTTCTCAACAGTTAATATCTTTTTTTAATTTATGGGATTTTTTGATAAATGTATTTGAAAAATGTGCAATATCTCGAGAACGGTCCATGCTAGCGTTCTAAAGTTTAAGTCAATCGTTTTCTAAGGAAAAATTACATAAGACTTGTCTATTTGCGTAACTTTATTAAAGGTTTTGATTTTTTGATGATTTTTTCAAAATTTTACTCGAAAATTTAGGGGGGTTCTGAACATTCGATTACTTTTAAAAACAATAGGCTTCCAGTATTCACAGATTGGGATTTTTGTACCAAATTTCATTCGAATCGCTCCATTCGTTTGTAAGATATCGTCTCCACAGGTTCACTGACACACACACACGCACAGACATCACCTCAAAAATGTTTGATTCGTGATCAGGGATGTTTGATCACGAATCAAACCCATCCCATCGAAACTCTCCCATCGAAAACTCGAATTCGAATTTTCGATCCCGTCACAATACTTTCCTTATACATTATGTATATAAGGAAAGTAATACAGCATTCTCTGACTAAACTAGGCTGAGTAAACTCAGTTTTTTTAAATGCGTGATTAAAGTGCCTATTTATACGCATTAAAACCATGCTTTAGGAAATAATTTTTTAACGATAAAAGCCATTGTTCATTATCGGGAGCACCTGCTATTTATAAATAAATACATAGAACAGAATATACTTTTGAGGATGGAAAATAAAAAATAATGCAGGAAATTAAAAGTAATTCACTTATCAAAATTGTCCGCTAACGACATTTACTGAAAACGTTTATTAAATAAACATTGCACACAAATATCTATTACGTAAGTTTTAATACTGGAAAATAGAGACTCTGGAGAGGGTTTTGACCCCTGAAACAATTCTCTTGATGACGCGACTGAAAAGCCTGAAAGTTGTCCATGGATGCTTTTATCTGCAATAAAAGCACAATACCAGTAGATAAATTATTAAGAAATATTGCTCTGCCGTGGCGTTATAGGTTCTAGCTAAAGAAGATGAAAAAATAAGACTAACTACACGTTTACATCCACGAATCCATGACATTCATAAAATTCCAAACGAAAAAAATCATCCTGATGCGTAATTTGGCATATTATTGATGGAAAACTACAAAACTCTATAAAACAAATAAATAATTTAACTCTACAAAACAAAGAAATAATTGTTTTGATTTGTTTTATTTCACTTAATCCAACATTCTACACATCATTTCACTTTCGGGTATCTAGCCTAATACCCACATACAATACATATTTGACCATTCATAAAATTTCAATCCTAAAAAATCATCCTGCTGCCAATTTTGACATATTATTGATAAAACTACAACTCTGCAAAATAAAGAAACAATTCTTTTCATTTATTTTATTTTACTTGATCCAACATTCCACACATCATTTCACTTTCGGCTGTCTACCCTAATACCCACATTACAGCACTTTGCATAATCTCCTTTGTGTTAAGAAAATAACAATCACTGACAAAACTTTTGCCTGCAGTGATTCTAAAACCTCTCGCAAAAAGTGGTAAAAAATCAGGCTAAATACACGCTTGCCTTCCACAAATCCGTCTTACATCAGGTGTCACTTGCACTATTTTATCACATTTCCGCAAGTGCCAAATGGAAACAATTGGTAGCGATTCGGTTGAGTCAATTGAACAGGCAATTCCTTTCTCCAAGTCTTCCGTAACGACTGATTCTAAGAGTCAATATTTGGCTTTTTTCTTTGTTTCAGATTTGGCATGTTATGGCTTTGCAAATAGATGGTCAGACTTTCAACGCTGGTCTGGCGATGTCTGTGCTTTGTTGAAGTCTTTATTTTTTCTTGAAGAAATACTTTTCGTAAAATAAAAAAATGACTTCAATGATTATTCAAAGATGAGTTAGTTCACTGTGACGAAGCGTGATAGAATAATTTGGGGAGACAAATAAAACCAGGGGTCAAAATTAGCAAACAGAATTGTTTATGCTGTATATTATAACAAGGAATAACATAATAATTTAATTACATTGAAAATAAATTAATGACATTTTACAACTTTGTTATTATAATAGAACACTGCTTTTTGCGTTTCTTCATGAAATTGATTCCAAAACGTTATATGGAGGGCAATACACATAAAATTCTATTGTAACTGGCGTATAAAAATCAAGGAAAGCAAGCAAAAACATAAATATACCAACACCAAGCTTTGCTTTTTCACTTGTTAAACGATCTATGATCACATAGAGAAATTTCATATCAAAACGTATAAATTCCCTGTAATTTACATATTCTCTAAATCAAATTTGCTAATAACTATTAAAATTACTCTCCAAAATTCCCATACAGTTATCACTATATTTGCGGAAACAAAGCGATCAAAAATATGTATCCACCTTTCTCCATTTATTTACAGACAAAAAACTTTAGGCATTTATTTCGAATAATATATAATTAAATTAAAAGTTACTTGGCAGTAAGCAATTTGGGTAGACATTGTCTAACTTGTTTCCTCTGGCTCTTCGCCACTGGTGGTTCAGGATCTATGGAATTTGTTTCATTTTCCCCCACATTTAACAAATACATCTTTAAATGAATAGACATACTTTCATGGTTTTACGTTAGTCATATATAATAACTAGCGTCAGATAGCGGCAATGCAATTTTGAACAGAGCAAGAAGCTAAAATGAATTAGACAGAGTCATTTTTGATTAAAAATCTTAAAAACTATTTAATTATTTTGCCATGATTATTTATTTTTCAATTCAAAGTTATTAACGAATATTCACTGTGGTACTCAGAATAATATGTAATTAGGCATTAAATCTGTTGAAAACAACATAATACGACTAGCCTATTTTGTGGTTTATAGGTGTTTGCATGTTAGTTTGGCTTTTCCTTTATAAGTGCAGGTTAGTTTAAAAGTTATTTAGCTGATTTTTAGGGAATGTTGCATCATGGTGTCTGATGAATATATTTGTGAAATAGTAAATTTGTCAGAGAATTGCGAAAATCATAAGAATAAATAATAATTATAAAAGTATTAAAATTTAAATTTAAATTAAAATACAATAATTTGTATATTTTCACTTAACTACGTATAATCATAGTTTTCTGTATATTTCTTAATAAATCTAGATATCAGATAATTTCTAAATAATGTTTCTTATATTTTTATATAGTAGTTAATCATTAAAAGCAATACCAATTATGAATGTTGAAGTATCCCCCCCTTGTGAAATATTATTTCCTTAATAAGTATTAATGTATTTCCAATTATTAAGTATTATTTTTTTATATTTACGAAATATTATTTATGTATTTATTTTTCTCTATCTTGATTTTGAAGTATTACTCTTCACTTTTGAAATATTATTCCCACTATTATTCCAAATCCACAAACAACGTGCTTCAAAATGGAAATTAATGAATTATGTGGTCTTTGCAAGATCTGAAAAAAAATTTAAAAATACTTTTTCAGGAACATGGAAAAACACTGCCTAGTTGATTCTTCATTATTTTAAAACTGTCCTAATAAAAAGGCATTTTTTCCTTTATTTTATTGCATCTTATACTTTAGTTATAATACACTGAGGCAATATTAAATTATTTCAGTGTAATAAAGTAATGATTGAAAGCATTCAAACCATACAACAAAAAATCTGATGTGGGCAGCACATGACTTTCTCTGCAGACTTATATCCACGTTCTCTTTATTTTAATTAAATTTAATTCACTTTTAATTCAATTTTCGTTCTTATTTGGTAGCTGGACTTATTTTCAAAGGTGGCGTAGACAAAATACGAAAAAACTAAAATATCTCGAGAACGGCTTATATAATGTAATGAATTTACTACTTTTATAGTAAAACAAATAGGTTTTTCTTATAGTAGATACTAATATTCTTTCCAAGATATTGAAGTTTCAACAATTAGTCTCCATTTTCATTGATTTAGCGTCATTTTTATCCATTTGGCGATATTTTCATTAATTTGGCAACATTTCAAAAAAGTCGCCAAAATGGCGACATTCCGCCAAATTCGTCGCCAAAATCTCGCCAAGCGTTATGCACTAAGCAATAAGTTATTATTACAGCAGATGAATGACTATTGGCGTTCAAATACAAAAGTATTATTCAAAGTATCTTTTTTCATGAATGGAACGAGCTAGATCCATGAGAATGATGTCACTCAATTTATCGCATGGTATTACATATGAAAAGCAAACATGTTTCTCAATAGGAAATATTTTTTTTTTGTTTTATATGACTTTTTGATAATTTTTTTGAAAAATGTACAATATCTCGAGAATGGTTCATGTTAGCAATCTAAAATTTATGTCAATCGTTTTCTAGTAAAAAATTACATAAGAAATGTCTATTTGTGTAACTTTATTAGTGGTTTTGATTTTTTGACGATTTTTTTTAAATTTCATTCGAAAATTTAGGGATGTTCTGAACATTCGATTGCGTATAAAAACAATAGACTTCCAGTGTTTACGGATTGTGATTTTTGTACCAAATTTGGTTTGAATCGGTCCATTCGTTCGTCAGTTATCGTCTTCACAGACTCACTGACACACACACACACACACACACACACATACTTTCACACACACATACTTTCACACACACACACACACACACACATACTTTCACACACAGACATCACTTCAAAAATGTTTGATTCGTGATCAGGGATGCTTGAAACGTGCTCTCCCGTCGAAAACTCGAATTCGAATTTTCGACCCCGCCACAATACTTTCCTTATACATTATGTATATAAGGAAAATAAAAATTAATCTCCATTTGAGACGTTAAATGTTTTTCAGATAGAATACGTGATTTTGTAAGAATGTCTTGTATGTCTTCCGATGTGGTGTTTTACCAATAACTCTCAAGGGATTTTGTCCACTAACTTTCAAGAGGTTTGTGGTGTTCACCATTAACTCTTGCAAGAGAGTTTTCCCACATTGTGGGAACTAAAGTGTTTTTCTACTTTAGTTTCCACACAGCTCTGTTCTTTACAAACAGTTGTTAAAACAATCATTTAAATGTTAAACAAAAACTTCAGCGCAATTTGAGATATTTGGCTTTGACAAGAATTTTAAGAATAATACCATAATATATGTTTGAGCTGCTATGATATCGTATTAAAAGTGGAATTGAAAAAGTGTACAAGCTAAGTATTCTATTTCTATCATATGTTAGCTTTATGAATATTTTTCACGGAAACTTGGAGCACTTTTATGTTGTATATTTTAAACTTTATTGAAAAGAATAGATAATGGAAGATCTCTAACCACAATATTTTATGGACATCTCAGGCCTCTTAAATAAGTAAGAGGCGTTGCAAGAGATTGCATTGCAAGAAATTTTTCAAATGTCGAATTGGATTATTACCGAAAGCAGCTGTCCGGGCTCAGACTGTATATAGATAGTCGGATGTCGAATAACCAACTAACCAGAAGACATACTATCCACTGAATATTGACTTATCTCTTCTTCTATGTTTTAAGTGAATTTTACATAGTAACACTTAAAAACATATATATGGCACATCTGAGTACAATAAAAAATGTGATGTGGGCAACACATGACTCCAATATACTCCTATATATAAAGCAATATACTTCGTTATATTAAAAATATGTTAACAATTCATTCATCAATTTGGCTTTATTTTCGTAAGTTTAGAGTCGTTTTCGCCAATTTGGCGACATTTTCGTCAATTTAGCGCCATATTAAAAAGTCACAAAAAATTCGCAATACTCCGCCAAAATAACCGCCAAGATCGCTATAGTCGTCAACAAGGGTTACATATTTAATGATACTAACTACTGTTCATTTGTATTTACATTTTTAGGTATATTTATTTAAGAAATACAATATATCGCAAACGGTTCGAGCTAATATTCTAAAATTTGTGTCATTCATTTCAGAATAAAAAACTCTATGTAAGCTTATTTTTTATTTAACATTATTGTATCGCCTGATTTTTTCATGATTATTTTCAAATATTCATTTGAAAATTTGAAGATCGTCCAAACTTTTGATCGTGTTTAAAATCATTAGGCTTCCAGTATTCACGGATCGTAATAATTGTACAAAATGACATTCAAAACGCTCCATTCATTTGTGAGATATTGCATCCACAGACTCACGAACACACACACATACACACACTAACACTAACACACACACACTAACGCTAACATACACACACACACACTAACACTAACATACACACACACACTAACATACACACACTAACACTAACACACACACACTAACACTAACATACACACACACACTAACACTAACATACACACACACACTAACATACACACACACTACACTAACATACACACACACTACCATACACTTTGCTCAAGTCCTCAGGATGAGTCGGACGGTCTGGGTCTTCTACACTACCATACACACACAATGACATACACACATACACATACTAGCATACACACACACACACTAGCATACACAAACACTACACTAACATACACAAACACTACACTAACACACACACACTACCATACACAATAACATACACACACACATGCTAACATACACACACACATACACTAACATACACACATACTACGCTAACATACCCAAACACTACACTAGCATACGCACACACACACTGACATACACACACACACCAACTTACGCACACTAACATACACACATACACAATGAAATACACAATACACACATACTAATACATACATACACACATAAATACAAACATCCATACATACACACAGACATTACCTAAAAAACATGCGATTTTAGTACTCAAATTTGAATTTTCGTCCCCGTCACAATACTTTCCCTGTACATTGTATTATGTATGTAGAGAATGTAATAGTCACTAGACCTATATTTTGAAAACTCGTGTTTTCGCAAGATCTTACGTTACGATTTAAAATAATTTGAAAAAAATAGAAGTACTCTATTTGCACAAAAGCTTTCGCTATTCCAAACAAACGAAATTTTTCGGCGATTAAAATTCCGACCTCGCTTTAATCTCGCATATTTCTTATTGAGTAATTTAAATGTCAACTCCTATGCAAAATGTTTAAACCTTCGATCTACTACAATGTGCATTGAACCTTGACGACTCTAATGTTTGCGCCATATTAAGTCTCCTTAATAGCCATTGATAAAAATAGGAATTTTCCTAATACCAAGACTTGAATGGTAGCCTATTAAATTACTCCAGAATGTTTTGAGTTGAGACATTGACAATATATGTTGATTGATGTTTGACTTGTAATTGTGTTTTGTGCAAGGACATATGCATGTGTATAAAAAAGCGTGCCATCAATTACAATGCTGCGCCTGAGCTGGGGGTTAGTAATGGATAGGCTTCAAAAAGAGGCGGCCCTGTCAGAAAGTATAGATTATGCTTTTCAGATAATGTTGATAGATGGAGCAAAGAGGTTCTCCACTATAAATAGTGATACTCTATAGAGCGATCATTACTTTTTGGAATCCATTTGTATGTTTTACAGTGCGTTTCACGAAGTTATCACGTTTATTCCTTTCGCAAGAAAGCTCAAAATATTGAAATTAGTTTCAGACTTGCGTACAAAATTATTTGTACATGCACAAAAACACTAATTTCTCAACAATTGTTCAATATAATTTTCTGATTTCTTTAGGGGAGGGGATGGGGGGAATACGTAGCATTATAGCACTCAAATACAAACTGGAAAATCGAATACGAGTGCATACAATACGAAATTAATTATGAATATTTTCATCAATGTCTGCCCAGCCTCTAAACGGCCGACAGCTCGATATATCAAAGATTCATTTCAAATGAAACTTCGGAGTCATAAAAACTGTTTTGATTCGATGAACACCGAAATCAAATCCTGAATGGCAGAAGTTCAGAGGAGAGCATATTTCGTGCACATATTTTTATGGTAAAACTTGTGGTAACTCTTACGATAAAGAAAGGTAAGTTGAGTATAGAATATGGGCCTTCAACCTTTGCCTACTTTGCTCATAATAGTCAAAAACGCTGCTGGTTACACTTTGCGATGGCAAGAAATTTTCTTGCTGACATTGCAGATATTGTCTATTCGGTGCTGATGACAACATGAAACCGGTTTATGGATGCTTAATCCTAAGAGCCCCTAAAAGCAGAGACTCAAATTCTATGTCTAAAATAAAACTATTTTCCTGATATATTCTATTTTCAAAAGTTATTAAAACTTGCCCTTAAAACACTTTTAAAAACCCACCCAATGTGAACTTACGTGGCTCCATTTTCATTTACCTGACGATCTTTTTTTCCCGTACTTCAAAGAAAAACTAGTTTTTTTTTTATTCTTTATCTCCGTCGTAAGTCACGGATTATCGTGTTCTATCACGATCAGTTTCCGTTACTAACGGACTCTTTTGATCACGTGACGACAAGAACACAATCCGTGCTGCTGTTTCCGGACGAAATAAAGTGTTAGTGTACCAGACAAACATTGGGTTTCGAAAATGGTGTTTTTAATGTTTGATGAGGAATGGTTGCTGAGAATGTGAATTTATTGGCAAGCTATTATTTTCCCGATGTACAAGGCACATTAAATATCAGATTTAATAGATTAACTGTGTTGTTAAAACCAAGCAAACAAAGCTATAAACACGATGCGCGTAAAATATGATAACAGGTTTTTATTCCTTAAATTTTTATTCTTGATAAACATGGTTACTAAGAAAGTACTTTAGCACCTCAGTAACTTTGAAAAGTCCATGAGTGTACACGTTAGGTCTAACTGTAGTAAAGTAGCCATACTTTATCGAATAAAATATACTGCAGTGCTCCTAGTGGATAATTTAATAAGCTAGGCTAACGAACTTGACAATAAAATGAGGCAGACGCAATTGCCAATTACAAATCTGTAGAACATTGTTTAATAAGTAGGAATCGATGTAAGAAACAAAGAAAAAGAGTATATAGAAGGCAATTAATATCTTGTAAAAAGTCGTATTAAGAGGGCCTGTAAGACTGTGTCACCTACAATGTTTGACAAAGTATGCTGTAACAGTCCTTCTTGAATTCAAGTGTGTATTGTTGCTTATGGAATACTTTTTCAACAGCCTGTACAGCCGTGAAGTAAAAAAAATAATAAAATAAAACCGAAACACCGGAGTGCAATTGCACAATTTACATAACAGAAGAAGACAGAAGATATCATTCGATAGGGATTAATGTCTACAAATATCAATACATAAAATTTGCTTAAGTGGCTGTCTTCATATTTATTGTGGCATTAACTCCAAAATCTTCAAGGTTCATTATTATATATTCAGATTCTAGAGAAAATTTCTAGTGGATTTAAAAAAAATAATAATGATAATAATAATAAAAAAAGAGCTAGCATTTTTAAAGGACTTTTCATCTATTTACAAGTGCTTGACATTTGCTGATCCTATAATGTTAAATGGGTTATCCAGTTTTGGAGGATATATATTCGCGATAAATCAGTTTTAAAAGAAAATTATTTTTGCATACTTTTCTAATAAAAAACCCAAACAAAATTCATACAAATTTTAATATTCAAACATATTTGGAATATTTATTATTAATTATTAAATTAATATTCATACAAATTATTAGTAGAAACAACTGTGAAGTTTGACACCATTCGATGCAAGAGATCGCGGTAGCCAAGTGGTGAGCGCGGCGGAATTGCACTCGGTAGGCCGGGGTTCGAATCCTGCTACTGCCAAAACTACCTCTGTGTTCACGCGGAGTACGATCACGTTAAACATGTGAGTTCGTAAGTCCTCCCGAGAGGTTGGTGGTAGGGGGAGGAGGGTACTGTCCCCGTGGATGTCTCCCCCACTGGGTTTTGGTCTAAATTGGGTGGCACTTCCTTGCCGTCCAAACAGTTACCTTACACGTTTCTGGTAGGTCGGACGGTCTGGGTCTCAACAACAACAACCATTCGATGCAACTGCGTCCAAAACACTGGTATACAAAGTTTCAGTTTTATCCGTGCAGTATTGATTGTACTATCAAATTTTATTCAAAATTTGATGATTATTATGCTTATCGGAGATCATTCCCAAAGTTATTGGAGGAATACCTCGGATGTTTTTTGAAAACCATCTATGATTAAAAACATCAAAAACAGCACCTAACACATCGATGTTTAAAAAACAATGACTATTTTATGTGTAACATAAAAATGTGTAACATACAAAACGTGTGTATCATACAAAATATGTCTATGTTTAACATACAAAACGTAGTCTAAGTGTAGCGTACATATCTATGTGAAACATTTAAAACGTGTGTAGGATACACATGTGTCTATGTACAACATACAAAACGTAGTATATGTATAACATACATATCTATATGTAAGATACACATCTATGTGTAACATACAAAACTTTGGTAAAACTGATAGAACATTACATACTGGCGGAAATAAATTATCAGATCGGTATTCGTCCTTTCTGCTGCGGAGTTCAATTTTGAAACGCACCCTTAATGGTTTTTAAGAATTTTCTCAGTCAATTAAGGGATATTTTTCATTATTTTTTTTAATCTGCAAGAAATTTTTCAATGAATCCGAATATGTATTGGCCAATGAGGGTTGCCCTTGAGGATTTCAAAATTAGAGTTAAATTAAGTATAAAAATGGCCCTTTATGCAAATCTTAAACATTGATATTTATTGAAGACATTAATCCATATCGAATGATATCTTCTGTTTTGTTCTACGATATAAATTGTGCAATTGTTGAGGGCAAGTTTTTTTTTTTTTTTTTTTTTGACATCTGTACATTAGATTCCAGTGCATGTAAGTGTTATTCACTTTAGCATTCCTAAAAAGCTAAGCCTTTCGCCAATAACCATAGTGTGTCAGAAAAATGCTTTATGTAACTGTTTTATTGTCTATTTCTACTAATTGAAAAATACATTAATTTCTAGTAATATTTTTTTTTACTAATTCCCTCGTGGTGAAGGGGCATCTACGCAACACGTCCACAAGACCCCACCCCCCGGGTATCCCATGGCGAAGGGGAGAAGTTTTGCAGCTTCACTTTTATAGAAGCACCCCGAAGGGCGGAACTCTGACTTGGCTTCGACATGACAACATCCATGACAGCTAGCGGGATTCGAACCCGCAACCCGGCAATCCAGCGATGAGACGGAAACGCATGCCCCTGACCGCTCGATCACCGGATCGGCACTAATAATTAATTTCTGATAATCAAAAAATATTTTATTATTAAAATGAGTTATGGTCTAACATAGCAGATAGGCGAAAACTTACCAATTTCACTAAAAAATTGAAAAGCTTAGTCACTGTTCTTCTTTGCTTCGATAAACAATAAAATATATCACATCTGCAAATTGTATTAAAATATATCACATCTGCAAAACATGTAAATAGTTAGGAAATTTTGAGGGGTTATCTTTGGATGTCTATATGCCGAATGGATTTTGTCTCATAGTTCATAGAATTTCGTCTACAGACGTTATCTGTATGATTTTATACACATAACAATAAAATTTTGTCAAAATTGGCTGGTTTTTAGATCAGTTATCGCAGGTCAATACATAGCTGTGCTGGGGTACAGCAAGCATACTTTTTAACCGACCACGTTCAAGAACAAACTCAGCCTGTAAAGCTGCCTACACTACATATCAAAGTTCTAAAAATTATATTATGTTTTTGAGGAGTTAACGCCGCAGAAAGCAAGATAGACAGATGAATAGAGATAAAAGCAAATCGCTTCAAATTGAAATTAATAATGTTAGCGACTTCCAGTGGCGAAATTTAATAAAATATTTTGGGAAAACCTGATACTTAAATTGACAAAAAAAAGTGTCATGCTGTATATTTTAAGACGATTACAAACAAATTAAATATAATAATCGAATTATAATTAAAATAAATCAATGGTATTTTGTAATCTTGCCATTACAGTGGAACCCCTGTGTTATGATACTCTGTGAATCTGATTTCAAAGCGTTATATTTGAGAAAACACAATGCACGGGAAACTCTATTTTAACTAGTTGTTGTTGATTGTTGAGACCCAGACCGTCCGACCTACCAGAAAGGTGTAAGGTAACTGTTTGGACGGCCGGTAAGTGTTACCCAATTTAGACCGGAACCCAGTGGGGGTGGCATCCACAGGGACCGTACCTTTCGTCCCCTACCACCAACCTCTCGGAAGGACTTACGGACCTACAGGTTTAACGTGATTGTACTCCGCATGAACACGGCGGCAGTTGTGGCAGCGTGCAAATCCAACTCGCAAACCACAGGGCTACCGCCCCCGAAATATGCCAACAGCACGCGGTATTCCCAGGTGGTCACCCACCCAAGTACTAACCGCGCCAGATGCTGCTTGGGCTCTATTGTAACTAGTATAAAAGTTTCAAGGAAATAAGTAAGAAAATAAATATACCACTCACCAAGCTTTAGCTTTTCATATGTTAACCATTTAACTTATGATTCACAGAGATAACTTATGATTCATAACGTATTTAAATGTCAAAACTCTTAAAATTTAGCGGTTCTATAAATCAAATTTGCTACTCATTTGTAAGATGACCCTACATAGTCCTCGGGCAATAAACACTATGTTTGGGGAAACGCAACAATTGAGACGAAATATAAAACAAAATCCCGCCGTGGAGGGAGAAAGGGCATCTTCTCTCTTTCAAGAAATCCGGCATCTTAGACACGTTTACCCAAACAATTATACTGCAGTTAAAGGATAGAAGTTACAATGGTAATTCTCTTTTAGTTCCATTATCAATACAATATTATCTGACGGGGTAGACATTTCACGATATGTCTCTCCTGAAGAATATGCCAGCACATACGGATCTGGCGTCAATCAGATCAAAAACATGTATGCATTTCCTTTCGTTCTTTAGCAAATATTGTCGTGTAACTATTGAACCAATATTGCCAATATTGAACCAATATAAAAATGTGGGCATTTTGACAATATTGGCCGAATATTGGAAGGTCATTTATAACCAATACTGGCATACTAATATATGCCCAATATTTAGCTAGTACTGATTGCAATATATTCTAAATATTGGAAATATTTCCAATGTAGCGGCAATGAGCGTAATATTGTAATATTAATATCTAGCTAATATTGGCGGTCATTACATCCCCAATATTGACGTTATATTGGAAATATTTCCAATAAAACGCGAAAGTATGCAATATCGGCTTAATATCAGACCAATAATGCCATATTACTAGGGATTTATTTACAATGAAATCATATTATACATATATTTTCATAATATATAATTAAAATAAAAATTAATTGGTCGTAAATTATTTCCCTAACGTATCAACACCGTTTACTTCACTCCTTCGTTTCAATAATCCGCCAGTAAATACTAGCGGTCCTTAAGATAATTTTTTTACTTTTCCTACATGCATAGTATAATGTATAGGGAAAGTATTATGAGGGGATCGAAAATTCGAATTCGAGTTTTCGATTGAAGAGCACGTTTCAAACATCAATGAACTCGAATATATCGTTTTTGAGATGATGTATCTGTGTGTATGTGTGTATATGTACGTGAGACAGTCTGTAGATACGAAATCTTGAGAATTCGAACGACTGGGGCGTTTCGAACGTAATTTGTACGATTATTGAAATTGGTAAATACTGGAACCCTATCAATTTTGAACGTAAACACATGTTCTGAAGATCCCACAATTTTAGGATGATTTGAAAATATATATATATAAAAAAGCAAGAGTTTCCAAAAATGATAAAATGTAATGATAAAAAATAAGCATTATGTAATTCTTTCATTAGAAAACGAAATACATAAACTTTAAAACGCTAGGGTAAACAATTCTCGAGATATTGCACGTTTTCAAATAAATTTATCAAAAGCATTACATAAAATAAAAAATTATAACAACTTTCTTGAAATATGTTCATTTTCCATATGCAATAGTATGCGACAAATTTGTTAACATCATTCTAGTGAATGGAGTTCATTCCATTCACGAGATAGGTTGTGCTGTGTAATAATTCTGCATTTTGGCGCACAACAATTTGTCAATTGTTATTTAATTATATATGAGAAAACCCCTTCTCTCAGTCTGTTTGTAACGCTTGGCGATTAATTTGGCGACCTTGATGACTCATTTGGAGAACTATCGCCAACTTGGCAACTTTTGTGCAACATTGACAAAAAATTTCGCCAAAATTTCAAAACTGATGCTATTAACGAAAAAGACGACATTGCTGATTAAATAATTAACTAAAAAGACGTCATTGCTGAGTTAAATTATTAAAAAATTTTAATACATGAACTTTATTGTTTTTCTGCGGATGCTAATATCAATATTGATAATTGTCAAGAGGTGCACGAAATAAAACTAATTGTGTACTTCGAAATAGTTTTTTGTGATTTAAAGAAACGCCAAACGTGCAGAAATTCAAAATTATGCCGTAGATCTTGTATATCATCTCCTCGCTATGAAGTAAATTCATTGCATTATGTAGTGAAAGTCATGTGCCATTCACATCAAATTTGCTTAGATTATGTAAGCAGCTACTATAAAAGCAACCCAAATCAATTTTCTATTTAGATAATATCAATATTATACCTAATACTCAATACGTACATGCCCGAAAATTTACGATTCTTAGAAGTCTTAAAGATAATTTTTTATATATCTCATCTATACTACTCTTACTATCTATACAAATCTTACCTAACTAGTAATTGCATTGAAAAAGATACAAACTTGTATTTTTCTGCCCCATATCTCAACTAGCCCGTCAACTTCACTGGCTTCCAGGATTTCTCTACCGATTTCAGGTTAATAACATTTATTGTTTTTTTTTTTATAGAAAAAGATACCTGCACTTGGAAGCTTTTTATGACGTTTTCTCAAACAGATGGTTTTAACCTTGCAATGAGCAAACGCCCACGTTAACAAAAATAGGTCAGGTAAAAAGTAAACAATCACTGAATCATCGACTGTCAAGTGTGGCAAAAAAGTCGCTAATTATATTTTGATGAGATGTTTCGGGTTGCTTGATGATTTTTAAACTGGCGTTTCAAAAGCAAACAGTGAGGGAATAAGAATGGCTGAAAATCGGAACAAAATATTCAGTAAGTTATGCCCAATAATATAATATACTCAAATCACGGATTTTCCCAGCTGACATTCAACCATTGAGCTATTGGGGCGGAATTGGCAACTCTGAACATCGAAGTTGACTCCTGCACATTGTACTAGATTATTAGGATTTAAATACCTGTTGCCATTTCTATTACAGTTTATTTAAAACGACCTAAATGGAATTGGTTGTCCCTAGACCGCATTGTAACAATATTGTATGCTCTGTGTTTATGACGTGTTTTTCTGTATGTTGTTGTACTCGTCCATATTGTCTTGTTCGTTATATTAACACATTGTACTACACCAAGCACATTGTACAGTATAAAGTAACACATTGTACTAGATTATAAGGATTTAAATCCCTAGACCCCATTGTAACAATATTGTGTGTTCTGTGTTTATAATGTGTTTTTCTGTCTGTTGTTGTGCTCGCCCATATTGTCTTGTTCGTTATATTAACACATTGTACTACATTAAGCACATTGTATAGTATGAAGAAACACATTGTACTAGATTATTAGGATTTAAATCCCTAGACCGCATTGTAACAATATTGTGTGTTCTGTGTTTATGGTGTGTTTTTCTTTGTCTGTTGTGATCGCCCGTATTTTCTTTTTCGTTATATTAACACTTTGTACTACATTACAAACATTGCATAGTATGAAGTAACACATTGCACTAGATTATTAGGATTTAAATCCCTAGACCGCATTGTAACAATATTGTGTGTTCTGTATTTATGATGTGTTTTTTTGTTTGTTGTGATCGCCCGTATTGTCTTGTTCGTTATATTAACACATTGTACTACATTAAGCACATTGCGCAGTATAAAGTAACACATTGTACTAGATTATTAGGATTTAAATCCTTAGAGCTCATTGTAACAATATTGTGTGTTCTGTGTTTATGATGTGTTTTTTTGTCTGTTGTGATCGACCGTATTCTCTTGTTGGTTATATTAACACATTGCACTACATTACACACATTGTGTAGTATGTAGTAACACATTGTACTAGATTATTAGGATTTAAATCCCTGTTGTCCATCTCTCTCTATTATAGTTTTTCTAAAGCGAGCTGAATGGAATTCCTAGTCCCTAAGCCGCATATGATGTGGTTTTTTGTCTGTTGTGATCGCCCGTATTGTCTTGTTCGTTATATTAACACATTGTACTACATTACACACATTGTATAGTATGTAGTAACACATTGTACTAGATTATTAGGATTTAAATCCCTAGACCGCATTGTAACAGTATTGAGTGTTCTTTGTTTATGATGTGTTTTTGTCTGTTGTGATCGTCTGTATTGTCTTGGTCGTTATATTAACACATTGTACTACATTGCACACATTGTATAGTATGTAGTAACACATTGTACTAGATTATTAGGATTTAAATCCCTGTTGTCCATCTCTCCCTGTTATAGTTTTTCTAAAGCGAGCTGAATGGAATTCCTAGCCCCTACGCCGCATTGCAACAATATTGTGTGTTCTGTGTTTATGATGTGTTTTTCTATCAGTTGTGCTCGCCCGTATTGTCTTGTTCGTTATATTAATTTGAATTTGCAATACATGTTGAAATCATAAAATTTTAAAAGTTCTGAAAATTATCATTATGCAATTGTTAAGAAATCGAAGATTATTTTTACCAATCAAAGATTTTTCAACTTACTGATTTTTGTATTTTACATATTTATTTATACTGAAGTTTGCATAGTTTACATATTTCTTAGCTTACGTTGTTTGCATAATTCTTTATATTACCATTTTTATGCCAAAAAGAACATTCACTTTTGGCTAATATACGAAAAGAAGCTCTTGCAATAAATCATGTAAATGCCTTAAATTAATAGAAATGCCCGTACAATCTTTTAAATTGTAAAATGTAAATATGTTTCATTTTATTACTTTTCCTTATATACATAATGTATAAGGAAAGTATTGTGCATCGAAAATTCGAAATCGAGTTTTTGACGGGAGAGCACGTTTCAGGCATCCCTGAACACGAATCAAACATTTTCGAAGTGATGTCTGTGTGTGTCTGTGCGTGTGTGTGTGTGTGTGAAAGTATGTGTGTGTGTGTGTGTGTGTGTGTGTGTGTGTCAGTGAATCTGTGGAGACGATAACTGACGAACGAATGGACCTATTCAAACGAAATTTTGTACAAAAATCACGATCCGTAAACACTGGAAGCTTATTGTTTCTATACGCAATCGAATGTTCAGAACCTCCCTAAATTTTCGAGTGAAATTTTGAAAATTCGTCAATAAATTTAAACCGATAATAAAGTTACGCAAATGGACATTTCTTATGTAATTTTTCATTAGAAAACGATTGACATAAATTTTAGAACGCTAACAGGAACCGTTCTCGAGATATTGCACATTTAAAAAAAATTATCAAAAAGTCATATAAAATAAAATAAAAATTATTTCCTATTGAGAAACATGTTCACTTTTCATATGTAATATCGTGCGATAAATTTGGTGACACCCTTCTCGTGGATCTAGTTCGTTCCATTCATGAAAAAAGGTACTTTGAGTAATACTTTTGTATTTGAACGCCAATAGTCGTTTATCTTTTGTAAGAATAACTTACTTCTTCGTCCATAACGCTTAGCGATGTTTTGGCGACGAATTTGCTGGAATGTCGCCAACTTAACAACTTTTTTAAATGTTGCTAAATTAACGAAAAAATTGCCAAATGGATAAAAATGACGCTAAATCAACGACGATTCATTGATGATGACGACATAGAAAATGACGACTCATTGACAAAAATTCAATATCTTAGAAATAATAAAATAATATAAGTAACTACTGTAAAATTAATCTATTTTTTTTTACTGTAAAAGTAGTAAATTCATTGCATTATATAAGGAAAGTCATGTGCTGGCCAAATCATATTTATTTAATTTGTACTTAATTATAATAATTTATGCTTAATTGTAATAAATTATTTATATTTGTGATTAATCCACATCATTTCCGTATCAAATTAATATATTCCAAAAGTAATATAATTGTGACCAACTTCATCAGATGTAGGTCGTTAGTTCTAGAGCACGCTTTGATGAATTAACTACAGATTTTCTGTGAAAGGTTTGACGTTGGAAAAGATGAGTTTGTTTTTGATCTTCTTTAAGGTGTCAGTATCATGGATTCCCGTGCTGAGGTACATCATTGAAACACGTGATGTGTGTTGTTTAACAAACCATTGTGACAAACATTTTACTGTATTAGGCCATGATCTAATTACGGTTGATTTTAACAAAATTGCCAAAGGACAATTGTAATCCTTTTTTGTTTTTACTTTACATAGTGTAATGTATAGGGAAAATAATGTGACAGGGTGGAAAAAATGAGTTCAAGCATCCCTGAACTGGAATCGAGCGTTTTTGAGATAACGTCTGTATGTCCGTATGTGTGTGTGTGATAAATCACGAATGAATGGAATGCTTCGAACGAAAATTGGTACAAATATTACAATAGGTAAATACTGGTATTGAGTTTACCCTATTAATTTTAAACGCAATCGAATGTTCGGAAAACACCGAAATTCTCGAATTCAATTTTGAAAAAATCATTTTAAAGTAATATCCTTTAATAATGTTACGTAAATGATCATTTCTTATGTAATTTTTCATTAGAAAATGAATAACATAAACTTTTGAAGGTTAGCATATACCGTTCAGGAGATATTGCACTTTTTCAAATAAATTTATAAAAAAAAATCCCATAAAATTAAAAAAATATTAACTATTGTAAAAAATGTTCACTTTTCATATGTAATATTATGCAAACTAGTTAACATCATTCTCGTGAATGTAGTTCCTTCCATTTACGAGAGAAGATATTTGTGTAATAGTTTTGTACTTTTACGAACAACAATTCTCCGACAGTTATTTGTATATAAGAAATACGCTTCTCTTTGTCCGCGTGTAACGTTTGGCGATAAATGTTGGCGACTAATTCAGCGAAATGTCGTCAACTTGGCGATATGTTTCCTCAGATTGTCGAAAATTTATAGCCAAGATTGCAAAAACGACGCTAAATAAACGGGAAATGACGTCAAATTGATAAATTATTAAATTATTTACGAGCATATGAAGGAGTTTGAAAGAGGGTGTGCGGTCGGACTGCATGAGGCTGGATGGGCTCACCTACGAATCGCTCAGCATTTGAGTAGGAGCGATGCAGCAATTAGACGTTGAAGGAATTGGTCCGGAATGGCAGATTTCAGCGGACAGCGAACGGCCTAGAGCGACGATAGAACGGAGAGATACAGAAATTGTCAGAGAAGCTGTGACAGCACGATATTCGTCGTTATCAAGCGTCCAACGTGTAACAAACACAGAAGTGACCACCCGGACCATAATTAGAATACGGGAGCGAAAACTATACTCGCGGTGCCCATTACGCCGCCTACCATTGACCAGTATGCACAGTCAAGAACGATTGCAATGGTGCCGGGCCCGACCAACATGGAATTGTTCAGATTGGAAGCGTTGTCTTCTGTGGTGAGTCCCGTTTCGAACTGAGTCCCGATGATCAGCGCAGCCGTGTCTGGAGACAGCCCGGATATCGCCAGGATCCTGCTCTTACTGTCACACGCCACACGGCCCGACAACAGGGAGTTATGGTCTGGAATGTAATTTCGTTTGATAGTCCTCCGTGGCACCATCATAACACAGCGGTACGTGGCCAACATTCTAGGACCCGTTGTACTGCCATTCCTCTCGCGACACCCCGGGCTAACTTTTCATCAGGATAATGCCAGGCCCCACACTGCACGCCTCTCTATTGATTGTCTGCGTGCTTACGACACACTTCCTTTGCCAGCCACTTCCCCAGATTTCTCGCCTATTGAGCACATTTGGGCTGGTATGGGGCGTAGCCTGCAACCATCCCGAATTGTAGACGAATTAGCTCGTCAATTGGAGGCCATTTGAAACGACATCCCTCAGAACACCGTCTGGTAACTATATGCATCAATGTCACATTGGTTAATAGCTTGTATCAAGGTCAGAGGTGGACCAATGGCATATTGAAGTGCTCACTTTGTGTAGATCTTTCAGTGCAATAAATCAACCAATTATTCTGAAATTCCATTCATTTCTTTTCTGTACATCCATATTACACGTACCAAATTTTATCTTATTTGGATAATTCGTTCTTGGTGCGTCGATTTTTTTGTCTTAAAGTATATATATATACATATATATATATATATATATATATATATATATATATATATATATATATTTATATATATATTCAGAACGCCCGTTTAAAATTAATTATTTTATTACTAAAATTATATAAATAAAATAAAAATCGTCAGCTGAATAAATAAATTTGATTTAATTCCGTTGCAACATGATATGATTTTCGTCAAATAAATTTCCGGAAAATAATCATATGCATAATGCAATTTCTATGGGAGGTTCAATTTCGTATATTTTATTATCATCCCAATATGTTCCTAGAAACTCGAAACATTGTCTGTGTTAACCACGGCGAATTAAAGAATAATTATACCAAATTTGAAAAACAAATCCGTCTAAAACTGTGAATTTGTTTACGAAGCAGACAAATAAACAAACATTCCTTTTTATAGACATAGATCATATAGATGTGGCATTTATATATTCGTACTTAAAGGTACGAAGAAGTCCGGGTCCATCCCCGTGTACTTAGAGATTGTTTCAGTGACACTTCTTCGAATAAATTGAGGCATACAAGAAAGAGTCCATCGAATATTTAGACCATCCCATGCCATGATATGTCCAAAAAGAACAACAGGCGCGAAAAAAATGGCATTCACTCGGTCATGCTCTGATTTGAGAATTATTCGGCCCTTCTCTGGGAGCGATTCCACCAGAAAGGAGTCGTTCTCAACGCTCCAGCGATTCTTTTTCAATAATATTCCCGTAGCCACGTGTGAATGAATCGATTGAAGAGCAAATATGCCGGCATATTTTCAAGGTAAAGGCTACCGAAATGCTGATGTAAGTGCCGAAGTCTTTTATTGCACCGAGGTATAATGGTGTGGGAATGATATCAGTATTGATTTCTTTTGCCACATTAGAAAAATAAAGTTCTAGATTTATTGCTTTTTTATGGTCGAATGAATTACAGTAATTGAGAGAAAAATATTACAGATATAATTTTTTTTTAAACTTCTGCCATTTACAACTTGCAATGCAATATAGTTGCAGACGACGATAAGAGTTTGCAATTCCGGAAGCTCAACGGTAGAACGTCGGCTGACCAGTTTAAAGATGCAGGGTTGGATTCTTGGTTGGGGCAGAAAAGTTCTTTACAATGGCGTCCGACCAAATCAACCCTGTGTAGGTTAGTGCAAAGATGTCGGAGTTGTGAAAGTGACCCTAGTACGGATTCAGTGGAATCTGGGATATTAAGCACCGATTTCATATCGAGAAGATAACGACCAAACAGGACGCTAACCTGGAGGATAAAAATAGCATCAGCAGCCGAACCTGAGATAAAAATAGCAGGAGGTGGTCAGTCAGATTGTCAGTTGGAAGCCAATCTGGCATTAGAGAGTGGCGAATGCAAAGTTTGGACGATAAGAGTTTGTAATTCCGTTCCAGTAGCTCAACGGTAAAGCGCCGGCTGGCCAGTTCAAAGATCCAGGGTTCGATTCCCGGTTGGGGCAGCAAGATGCTTTATATAGCATAATATCAATAAGAATGGAAAGATGCCAATTTAGTAAATACTTTAAAATATAAAGCAAAGACGACGAAGTTTTTGGTAAAAAGCCTTTAATATCAACACCATCAATGACATATATTAAATTACAAAAGATCCAAAGCGCTTTTGGACACTACAACGTCTTTCATCAGTAGCAATGTAAATTGTTTAAAATGTGACGAATAGGAGCTCTTATACACAGCCCACAACCGTGAAACCATATTTGCATATGAATAGTCGGAAAATCTGATACCAATAAAAATAGTTAAATTACAAAGTGTACACATAAATAACTGTAGATTATAAAAGGTCCAGGCAACCAATAAATGTGTCGTTAAAACCAAAGAAAGTGTTTTCATTCTTCAGGAATCTGTTTAGTGGCCGAGTTGACTGTTCCCCTGTTTTGGGTGGGATTGGGTTTCGTGTTCCTTAGTATACAACAAGAAGCATTTACTTATTTGCTGTAAAGAATTTTAATTCGAATATTGGATGTAATTGTGCAATTACTAGTTTTTATAAATTATAGAACAATTTCCCTGATAATCTGGATACTTTTTATTCATCGGAGATGGATTTTAAAAAGCATTTATTGTAAACATCCTGTATTTTATTGTATGTATTCATGTGAATCTGTTTATGAAGATCATTTGTTGTTGAAGGTTTGCTTTTCTTTTTAATGTATTTTAACTTTTTAATGTATTTTATGGTATTTTAATCTGTATTTTTTTATGTATTTTTATTCCTGCACGCTGTAACTGGGACTACGTGCTGTAGCTTGCAGTATTTTTCAAATAAAAAAAAAATAAATAAAACATGGACTATCTAGAAAATTATATAAGGGTTTAACACGCAGAGAGTGGAGAATGAGAAGCCAGGAGAAGCTGGGAGTTTTAATTTGATTTAAATTACAAATAGAGTCGCTATTAATATAAATGAAAAGAGATTCATAAAGCATTGTAGATAATTATCAGAATTTTTTTATCAAAGATAGGGGTAAAATTATCACTAATAACAAATTGGGAACGAGCAGTAGACAGGTATTTTTATTTTTAATATCGCGAGGATGTTTAGATAAGCGAATGCCAACAGTACGCTTTGTACTGCAAATATGCAAACATATTTATTTTCAGGAGATAAATGGAGGAAAACGTACAGCTCAGCCTGACACAAAAAATTGTTTCTATCCTGTATCCGGCTAAGGTGTACATTGTCTCCCTTTTATTTCCTGAAATTTAATATTCGTCATTGATAGTGTTAATATTAAAGACTTTTTTTACCAAACACTTAGTTGTATTAGCTTTATATTTGATAGTGTAATATACTAGCAGATATACGCGGCTGTGCTCGTGATTACAAATGTCTGCAAAGTATTACGCATTGTTTCTCAAATATTCTAATAAAATATTTAATTTAATTCATCCCCACCCCCGCTAAATAAAAAATACTCACAAGAATATATGTTCTTACTTTCAAAAATTATCTTCATAAGCAGAAAGTTTATTCAAAACACACCGAAATGAACAAGAGTGAGCATATCAGTGAAAATTAATATACACTGTAGCATTCAGACCATAAACTTCAGAAATGCTACAATTATTTTGAAATTATCCCAGTTTCATTCAATATCGCAGTTCCATATTCCATTCGCTTCCTGCCATCGTTTTCTCCCATTGCCCTACTGAAGAATCATCCTTTCGTGATCAAAAACAAAGGAAAGAGTGTTGCCACCGGCGAGAACCGCAAAATGAATTGTTTTCAAACAGAATTTCGCACACCGTCTGCGATTGTTTTAACGCCACTTAATGAACCGCAGATTCGCTGTTCTTTGTGAGCTGGCTTGTTGAAGTGACCTCAAACAGTGGGGGTTGATGAATTTCTCTGAGGAAAAAATATGACATTGCGGCCGAAAAATGATGCAATCTGTTCCACATATTAAAAAGTCAAGTTAGCTAATCTTTATACATTTTCTTGAAATTAAGCATTTTCAACTTTCTTGTACTATTGTATAAAGTATGACTTTCATGAAAAATGATACAATCTGTTCCACATATTAAAAACTCAATTAAGCTATCCTTGATGCATTTTCCTGAAATTAATCATCTTCAACTTTCTTGTGTTGGGTTATTTTTGGCTATTTAATAATTTTAGGAAGTAAGTTTTTTATTTAAACGTGTTCAGAGGTCTTATTTACATAGTCATTCTCTTTTAGTTATCCATTTTCGAATTGCTTAGGTTTTTGATACTTTTCTGTTCCAAACAGGTTCTATTCCATAGGTTTTGTGTTTAAAATGACGAAAGTTTGTTCTTTTTAGGTTTCAGAAATTTAAATTGGCTTATTTGTAATTCCCTTTATTGCCCGTTTTATTCCCTTTGATTTGATTCCAAATTTGTTGTTCTCGATTAAAAATTCGTTGATTTATCGCGATTTTTCAGTTTTATTCTATTATCAGCTTTTTTTTAAATATTTCAGAATTGTCCATATTTAAATTATTGCCGAATTCGTATATTCCAAATCGTTTCACTTCATTTCTTTTAATTTTTGTCTGCTTTAAAATTCCTGTTCCCTTCTTTAAAATTTCGTGTTTTTAATTGGTTGACCGTAATATTAAAATCGTCTGTCATTAATTTTTTTATCGCTCATTGATAGTTCTGCTTACAATCTGTGGCAACAGTGTTTGACAGTATATAAATACATTTGCTCTCTTCTTCACCCTCTTCCCCTTTGGATTAGAACTGGAAATGTAGTCCTGTTAAGTTGTTATTTTTAGAACTTCGGCGAGAACCGAGCCGAAATGCTAAAATATATATTAAAATTTATTATAATATATTTTCGGATACTATTGTATAAAGCATGACTTTCACGAAAAATGATGCAGTTTGTTCCACATATTAAAAACTCAAGTAAGCATTTGTGAATCATTTAAAGATTGGTGTGTTTAGCTTAACGATCCTTTATTAACCTCGATATATTTTCTTGAAATTAAGCATTTTCAACTTTCTTGTACTATTGTATAAAATATGACTTTCAAGAAAAATTTTCAAAGTCCAGATATTAAACCATGTTTTTCCGGTAAACTTTCGAATTTGAAGAAAATGTTGTACGTTTTAAGACCTTGATAGTATGTTAAATAACTAATTTTTTCCAAATTAGTAGCCAAGGTCGCTCATTTTATTACAAAGTGCGCTTATTTTATCGCCAAGGTCACTTATTTTATTGCTAAACATTAGAGACAGAGTTTTATGCAATGCTTCAGATAAATTTATTGGAGAACGTGCAATATCTCGAGAAAGGTCTGAGTTAGCGGTCTAAAATTTGCCATTCGTTTTCCAATGAAAACATAATTATAAAATGTTTATTTAACATCCCTAAACGTCTTTGCTTTTTAATAATCTGTTCACAAAATCATTTTAAAATCGTGCGAGTCTTCGGAATGTGTTTCCAAATCAGTAGAGTTTCATTATTCACTGATTGTAATAGCCAAACTAAATTTATTTTCGGGACGCTTTATTTGTTCGTGAGATATCGAGTCTACAGACACACACACTAACACACATAGAGATTGCCTCAAAAACATTCGATTCGAGTTCAGGGAAACTTAAAGACGTGTTTTTCTGTGGGAAATTCGAATTCGAATTTCCGACCTGACACAATACTTTCGATATACATTATACTATGTATGACCCGTCACACTACTTTCGCTATATATTATACTGGATATGACCAGTTCCAATACTTTCGCTATATATTTTACCATATATGACCCTTCACAATACTTTCGCTATACATTATAATACATATGACGGGAAAGTAAGAAACGGAATAAGCTTCATACAATACTTCGTTTTTTCATTGTCACTAAACCATTCCACAATCATGTAACATTTGGTTCCCATTAATCGGATTTTCCCTTTCAATCTAAACGTTTAATATTGTCAAAATCTGTTCTTAATCTGGTTAATGTAACCACCATGTTTGAAAGTATTTTTACCACTTTTCTGTCTAGATTGCTCTGATTTCTAAATAGATATAAATTAATTTGCATCACCTTGTATTATATAACCTTGATTTTTTTTTATGTAATTTAGAAGAAACAACTAAGTGCAAAACATATCAATATATCTAAATATCATATTTATCTCTTTGGAAAAATGATCTTTTATTCGATAATCACGAATAAGCAATATAATTTCCCGCCAATTGCCTTCTAGCCTAGCCCCATGAATGACCAGTCCGAGCGGGGCACTTTGTTTCAATCTTATACGCTGCACGCGATGCGAATTTATAATTACGGTGATTGACACAAATTCCGTTCATGGCAAAGAAAGGACTGGGCACCCAGTGGCTTTCATTCTGGCCTTCGGGTTTGGCCATGTCTACCTTTACCAGGCACGATATATATAGAATTATTCTTCCATAAAACTTATAATTTGTTTGTATTGCATGCCTACAGCGAAATTGCATGAAATATATTAAGACTGAAAGAATTATTTTCTGTCAGTATTAAGGAAGTGTAGTTTAAAATTATATAGAAAATATCTATTTCTACTTTCCCTACGATTATGATGTCCAGCTCTTAATAAATAAAATAGAGAATATTAATCGGCTACATTTATTTTTATAATCAGGGCGTCAGAAAATTAAATATTTGAAGCAACCGCTTGGGGCCTCATATTTGCAGAAGGTCATATATACGTAGTTTCCATATATACATAGTATAATATATAGGGAAAGTATTGTGACAACATCAAAATTCGAATTTAAGTTTTCGACGGAAGAGTAAGCACATTTCAAGTTTCCGTGAATTCGAATCAAACATTTTTGAGGTGATGTCTGTATGTGTGTGTGTGCGTGTATGAGTGTATATGTGTATGTGTGTGTACGTGTTTATATACAGAGGGTGTTCACACATTTTTGTAACAATTTTGACTTTCTCCATGAATTAAATTTAAATTAAAAAAAACCTGACTGGCATGAAGTCGGAATAAGGTTTAATTATCGTCCGCATCATTAAAAATGTTCTTTGCTTTAAAATGTCGCTGGAAAATAAGCAATGGAACGAAGGCTATATTTTTGAGCTTTCCGAAGAGAAATACTCTTATTAAATTATAATACTCTTATTCGATTATTAAAAAAATGTGTGAAAAGCATGGTTTTAATATTTCTACAAGTAAATTAAATGGCATAATTAATAAAAAAAGAAAGAAACGTTAAAGTTTACATTTGACTGGGAAAAAGGTAAAAAATGCATACTCAACAAAGGTTGATTCAGATAAAACAAGGAAAGTTTTGCTAAATGTTTTATGGCTATTGATGGAATCTATTATAACGGAAAACTTAAAATAAGGAAAGTAGAAAAAATGTCAAAATTAACTCGAATTACTATCAGAAATATGTTTTAACACCTGTTTTCAAAAAGGACATTCCATCACTTTACCCAAACAATCTTCACTGTGCCTCGAAATGACCAATATTTTACGTGATATGAGAGATTTCCAGAAGTTTTTATGGAAAGTCTATAAAAGGGAGTCATCACTCAGTAGGAGAGCAATGATGATGAGATACAAGATGATGATGAGATACAATGATGATGAGATACAAGCTATATTGAACTGTCACTTTCGACAATGTTTTAAGAATAGTATCAGTTATTTTGTGAAATTAGTAGATCATTTAAGTGCTGTTTAACTGCATATTGTTTGTATTTACGCTGTGCTTGTGAATAAACGTGTTAGTTACCCAGAAATTTGAAGTCATTCTTGTGTCATGAGCACACCCCCACTATTCCAGAGTATACATTTGTAACACTGTAAATTCTACTATCTGTTTGTTCTCTATGTAAGTTGGTGGTGTTAATGTAGACTCTGTAGTATTTTATATTTGTTTTGGTCTCTTTCACTTTCGATATTTTCTGATTTCAAGAGAACCTAATTGAACTCGTCATAAAATCAATTGCATAATCAAGATTTCTCCTTCCTACTTGAGCTACAACTATGGACCTTTAGGTACGTATCAGATAGAAAAACAATGGTTATATAACCAAGGCCGGATTATGGGGTGAACTACATTTAAGAAACTTTAAGTGCGTATAAGATAGAAAAACAATGGTTATATAATCAGAGCAGGATTATGGTCTAAACTGTACCTATGAACCTTTAGGTACGTATCAGATAGAAAAACAATGGTTATATAACCAAGGCCGGATTATGGTCTGAACTACAACTATGAACCTTTTTTTCCCGGCCACACACAAAGCTACCATTAGCCCTAGGGTTGGTCGTGTGGTCTGGGCCTTCAACTATGAACCTTTAGATGCGTATAAGATAGAAAAACAATGGTTATATAATCAGAGCAGGATTATGGTTTGAACTGTACCTATGAACCTTTAGGTACGTATCAGATACAAAAAGAATGGTTATATAACCAGAGCCGGATTATGCTCTGAACTACAACAATGAACCTTTAGGTACTTATCAGACAGAAAAAAAAACAATGGTTATATAACCAGAGCAGGATTATGGTCTGAACTGTACCTATGAACCTTTAGGTGCGTATCAGATACAAAAAGAATGGTTATATAACCAGAGCAGGACTGTGGTCTGAACTGCATCTATGAACCTTTAGGTACGTATCAGATAGAAAAACACTGATTATATAACCACAGCAGGATTATGGTCTGAACTACAACTATGAACCTTTAGGTACTTATCAGATAGAAAAAAAACAATGGCTATATAAACAGAGCAGGATTATGGTCTGTACTATATCTATGAACCTTTAAGTACGTATTAGATAGAAAAACGATGGTTATATAACCAGAGTATGATTATGGTTTGAATTGCATCTATGAACCTTTAGATACGTATCAGATAGAAAAAAAACAATGATTATATAACCAGAGCAGGATTACACATTGGGATAAGGTAGCTGCTGGCCCTGAAATATTTTTTTATATCATAAACACAATCCTTTTACATATTGTTGATTAGGATGGGCCATAATTCTATGTCAGAAAGTGAAAAGTTTGAGATAATTAATCCGTATTAATTTTTGAACTTGTAAAAACAACATTGATAAATAATCGATTTTTCGGTACCAATTCCCGGATTTGGGATTTTTTATTGCGTGTTAATATGGAGCCTTAAATGAAAGTTTGCTTAGGGACTCAAGATACTACTTCTTGTAGCCTAAGGACGCTTGTAACAAACCTACACAGGTAAGGAATAAGTAGCACAGCTGATCTACACATATCATATATCACATTAAATCACATTCTGTTTCAATTACTAAAATTAAAACATTAAAAGATAACGAAATCTCAAGTTCCGCTTATTGCATTAAAAGAAAACCTTTCTTTCGATAATCCCAAATAGGAAATAAAAGTTCCCGCGAATTACCCTCTAACTCAACCTCATGAATGATCGACCTGAGAGGCACTTTGTTTCAACCGCACCACGCTTTACGTGAGCGGAATTTTTAATTATGGTGATTGACACAGATACTACACATGGTAAAGTAAGGACTAAGCAACCAGTGGCTATGTTCTTCGGGTTTGGTGCGTATTTTATTAAAATTGATAGATAATTGTTGTTTGTATTTTATACGTAGGATAAAATATAAGCAGCACAAGGTATGAAGATTAATTGGAAGGAAAATGTATGTTTATAGATTTTCTTACAGATGCTCTACATGGCTGAGATAGAAGGATAATGACTTCAACTTTCCTTCCAAGTCGTACACACATAAGAAAAGTATACGCATTTCTAATGTGGTTATATATTTCGAATATAGTTATGTTAATCTATTCAATAAGCGGAATGAAGATGATTAAATTTCCGTCGATCCTCCCAAATAATTAAATATTCTCCCAAAGAACGCCTCCCCCCCTCCCTTTATCTCAATTTTAAATTCTAAAAAATTCCGTACAACGACTCATCCCCTAAATATCGAAAAAAAAATATCGTCGAACTTATTGATAAAAATATACTTTGTTTCTTTTAGCGGAAAATTCCTAGTAAGCATTCTCCCCTATATACTCCGGGTTTTGCCGCAGCATTTTAGAGGCTAATCGACGGAATTGATAACATTCAGATCGACTGAATTTGAGAAGCTGATCGACGGAATTGTTTACTGCATGTATTGTACACGCATTGAATAATACTTCATCAAACAAGGTTACTGAGACTAATAGGATAATACTTATGATGTTCTATTATAAGAATATATACCACAGAGAGAATAATCTTATTTCCTTACAAAACATAGCAATGAACTCTATGGATAATATGGATGTAATGTAAAATATGGATTAAAAAGAATTTAAGGTAGGTTAACATTTTTTCCCTGTTACAATTGCTTTTAAATGAGCGTTCTTAGCATATTCATATTTTTTTTTATTTCAAATAAGAGGCAGTAACATTATAATATTATAAGGGAAAATAACAAGTATTTAATAATGTACATATTATTTGTAGTAAAAACTGTCGATTTTAAATATTCCTTGTGATTCCTAGGCCTTATGATGGCAGTCTTATTATGAGTTAATAATATGATATTTTTGTAGAAAACATATCTACATTAATAAAGCGGATATGAAAATAGGAAAGAAAATATTTCCATAGCTCTGTTTTATTTGAAAACTTCAACACTTTTTATCTCAATGATGCTTCTCCGCATATACATCGTTCTGACATCACAAGGTCGTATACGTGTACAGAATCCATTAGATGTTATTAATAAAAGGATATATCCCTATAAGGAGATAATCCTTTGCTGTGTGGCCATGTTTACGGCGGCTCCATTTAGCCATGTTTAGCCTGCTTTCTGATCCTCTGCTTTCCGATCCTCTGCCCTCTAATCTTCTTATCTGTAATCCAATTCTCACTAGCTATGTTTGAATCTATTCCCTTTTGCTATGTTTAACTTGCTTGCTGATTCTCTTCCCTCTGACCATATTTGCACCTGCTCTTTTTTCCATGTTTAGCATACGCTTTGATCATGTTTACATCTGCTCTTGTTTGTCATGCTTTCGGACCATGTTTGCACCTGCTCTTTTCTTCTATGTTTAGCATGTTCTCTAACCCTGTTTGAAGCCAAGGTCAGATCGCAAACTAAACAACAGCGAGTAGGCTCTACTACCTGAATATAAACGGGTACGAAATTGTCCTGGAACTTATCAACGGTACAAGACCTGGAGGCTTAAAACATGATAGTAGCTAAACATTAAACACCTATTATTATTGATGCCCTTGTGGTTGATGACAGTGCAGATGGATACAGGACAGGCATAGGACGTCCATACATAAAATCAATTAAATTACTCTTTGGCTGAACTGCATTCTGCAGTGTAGTCTTATTCTCAAGCGTCCTCCGTCACCACCTGCATCCTAAATTTGAAAGGAAACTTATCGAGCAGTACCGAAGAATTGATGAAGCTGGGGTTCAAAGCGCCATTGCAATGAGAAACAAATGCCATTGAATTGCAATGAAACAAATGCCATTGCAATGAGGGTCATCTTACGTTTGCATACGAGATTTCGGGTTCATATTACTATGGCGTGCATGGAACATAAGCTGATGAGGAGGATTAGTGTGAGCTGATCTGGTTCAACCCTCCACATGCTGGTGTGTTTTCCTAAAAATTCCAATGTATTAAAAAAAGTGTCAATATTTCACATAACTCGTTAACAGATACATTCCAGTTGATGGATGTGCTCAATATAACCGACTAAAAGTAGAGAAAATATGCGAAGATTTGCAACAAGCAGGGGGACATTGTGTAGTAGATTCCCATACAAATTTCTCACCCGCTATCCTCAACCTAGCCCGATGAATCATCCAACCAATTCTTACTTTGTTTCCCTTCACAGCCACGCTTTCCCTGAGTTGAATCCTTAATCAAATCCACTGACACACTTCTTGACTATCAATAAATTGAAAGAATGATCAGCATTTCTATCTTGCCCTTCGAATACTGCTCAACTGACTATCACATGATCACATTTGATGTCTATTGTTTCAGTGATCAAGCCATTCCTTCTAAATTGGCACAACATGTTTAAGGGCAAAAAAAATGTTCATAATAGTTTCTTTGAATAATGTTTTTAATTGCCTATTGTATTGTTTTAATTTATGCTTCCTTTAATGTTAATTGTTCTGTAAGTTAGGATATATGTTAAGTAGACATGGCAGTAAGTAGAGTTTTCCGGTACTCAGGAATTTTTACTCAGTTGAACATCATATTTGAATATTTTGTCCTTGGAGCACATGTACAAACCGCTAAAATGTGCTAATTGGGACCGGAAGACATGTACGTTAAGAGAAAGTACGCTATGTAAATATAATAGAGAGGGATTTAATGTATTCATTTATAATACTTTTAAAGCTTATGTTATGGCAAGAATTGGCATCAATGTTAAAAATTCGTTAAAGCGAAAGGTAAGTAAGGTGAATGGTAAAGTTAATATTTTTCTAATTTTTCTATAATTTGTATCATCTTGAATTTTTAATTTACAAAATGCTATTAATTACACATTTGTCAGAATGTTCATCATTTGAAATATTATGAAATTATTTCTTTGGAACTATTTTTTAAACTACAAAGTTGAGAGAGAGATATGCTGTTCAATAAAATCCAGTAATATAAAAAATATTTACATTAGAAATACTTTTTAAAATTGTAAACATATCTCTTAATACTCTATAGAAAACAATTGAAATATTTTTTTAAATCAGTCATCATTATAATTTTTTTTAATTTCAAATGCAATGATAAAAACCAGTTGTAATATCTCAAAATTTTATATAATTTAAAAAATTAAATTTTAATTTAAAAAAAATTAATTTTGAAACAGTAGAAATTTATCCTAAAATGCTCTGTAGAAAACAGTTGTATCTAAAAATTATACATTTTTGCAATTTTAAAAGTAGAAATTTTATCATAATACTTAGTAGAAACTAGTTATAATATCTTAAAATTATCTCCAAAGTTTTCCTAAAAGAACAAATTTATCATAATGATTAATAAAAACAAGTTGTATTATCTTAAAATTATTACCTTTATAATATTTTTAAAGTACAAATTTATTATAATGTTTTAATAGAAACCAGCTGTAATATCTTAAAATTATTCATTTTTATAGATATATTTTTGAAGTACATATTTATCATAATATTCAGTAGAAATCAGTTGAAATCTTAAGAACTAACGAGGTTCTTAACTACTAACAGGGATTTTACACAGATGTCAAAACAGAATACTTTCAAAGTATCAAGTGTTGATATGCAATAAATATACAGGGAGATCATGATTAATTAAAGCTGTCCTATAAAAACCACGGCAATTCAGTTGCTGTGCTTAACTTTCCTCAACGATGACTTTATGAGGAGTACCCAGCTAAAAAAATCTTTGACCTCCGGGTCAGCATTTGTAAACATGGCATTATTTTAGCAGAAAGAAACAACTTTCCTCAGTAAGCAATATAACTTATTTATCACGTCCCACAATTAAACTTCTGGTTCTTAATGGATCAGAAATGTATTTCTCTAAATTTCGTTCATAGAATTTAAATACTCTGTTGCAAAAGAAAAAACAAATCTGATGTGGGCATCACATGACTTTCCTTATATAATGCAATGAATTTACTACTTTTACAGCAAAAAAAAAAAAAAAAAATAGGTTATTCTTATAGTAGATACTTATATTCTTTCCAAGATATTGAATTTTCTTCAATGAGTCGTCATTTTCATTGATTTAGAGTCATTTTTATCCATTTGGCGAGATTTTCGTTAATTTGGAAACATTTTTAAAAGTCGCCAAGTTGGCAGCATTCCGCTAAATTCGTTGCCAAAATCTCGCCAAGCGTTATGGATGGAGAAATAAGTTATTCTTAGAGCAGATAAATGACTATTGGTGTTCAAATACAAAAGTATTACTCAAAGTAACTTTTCGTATGAATGGAATCACGAGAATGACGTCAATCCAAATTTATGGATGATATTACATATGAAAAGTCAACATGTTTCTCAACTGTTAATATATTTCTTTTAATTTAAGGGATTTTTTGATAAATTTATTTGAAAAATGTACAATATCTCGAGAACGGTTCATGCGAGCGTTCTAAAGTTTATGTCAATCGTTTTCTAAGGGAAAATTACATAAGAAATGTCTATTTGCTTAACTTTATGGAAGATTTTAATTTTCTGATGATTTTTTCGAAATTTTACTCGAAAATTTAGGGGGGGTTCTGAACATTCTTTTACGTTTAAAAACTTCCAGTATTCACGGATTGTGATTTTTGTGCCAAATTTTATTCGAATCGCTCTATTCGTTCGTGAGATATCGTCTCCATAGACTCACTGACACACACACGCACACACACACACACACACACACATATACGCACACAGACATCACTTCAAAAATATTTGATTCGTGATCAGGGATGCTTGAAACGTGCTCTCCCGTCGAAAACTGGAATTCGAATTTTCGACCCCGTCACAATACTTTCCTTATACATTATGTATATAAGGAAAGTAATATATATATATATATATATATATATATATATATATATATATATATATATATGCATCAATAAAATATTGAGCTACTACCGCGAAACTTGACATGCAAATGTTGTTTTAAGAGTTATGCAAATGACCAAACTGTCAAAGCTAATAGTGTTATATGGCTCATACAACGCGCATGAGAACGACGCATCGTGCGCAGCATTTAAAACCACCAGTGTTCTCAATCAATGGCAATTGGAACTGCATTTTCTTCTTTGATACTGCAAGTTGTGTACAAAGATGCCCCTGAAACGGCGCTGTGAACAATTGTCGGATTTAGAAAGATGTCGCATCATAGGCTTAATGGACGATGGTTGGTCGGATAGACGTATCAGTCGCCATCTATGGTCGGAACGATAGGGTAGTTGCTCGGTGTTGGCAATAGTGGAGCAGAGGTTCGAGACGCCCCAGAGAGACAAATTCTCGGGAGGTTGCTGCAGTCAAGAGAGGAGTCATGTCCACACTAATGACGTCACTACAAGAAACGTGTTTCCAATAGGGCTTGTATATGCAAATGTGTAGAAAACCCAGACCACACGACCAACCCATAGGCTAATGGTAGCTTTCTGTGTGGCCGGATATGCAAATGTGTGAAATTTGTTTCATAAATATTTCAAAAACTGGAGCTAATCCGGTGTTTTAACGCCATTTTTACTTTCCCTGCAATACATGGTAATATATAGGGAAAGTATTGGAATCATGTCGAAAATCGCAACTCGAGTTTTCGACGGATCTACACGTTTTGATACCTTTAGATTACGAAAACAACATTTTTAGCGTGCCCTGTGTGTGTGTGTGTGTGAAATGTATGTATCCACTCAAACTCAGAAACTAATGGACCAAATTCATAAAAATGAAATTTGGTAGGTGTGTGTGAGCCTGGTGCTGATTAGTTTTTGGTACGATTCGAGATAAAAGAAACTGTCTTATTTTGCGAAATGGCCAGCAAAAATTGCTTGTTTCCAATCTAGCTGAAAAACTAATAGATCAAATTTTACAAAATTTGGCAAATAAGTCACCTGTGGGTTGTTACCCTGGTACTAATTAGATTTCGGTACGATTCGGATAACACACATTTGATTTCGCATTTCTACGAGTCGTACAACTCATTAGATTTCGCAAAAAATAACCTGGTATTTTTCGCCAAATGGCCCGCAAAAATTGTTAACTTCTAAAATAAAAAACTACGATTGCTTAAATATATCAATTAAATGCTTGTTTTATACGCAATTTTTAACGATAAAAGAATAAGACCAACCCCATTACACTTGGACTAGCCGTTCTTGAGATATTTTAATTTATTCGCATTTTCGCTACTCCACCTTTGAAAATAAGTCCATTTACCAAATGAGAACGAAAATTGGATTAAAAGTGCAAATTCAGGGTAATTTTAAATAATTATGAGTGTTATTTTGTGCAATTAAAATCAATATAATGAATTATTGAAGAAATCATGAGAACGTGAATATGAGTCTGCAGGGAAAGTCATGTGTTGCCTACATCAGATTTTTATATTCTGTAGACCAAGCAACATAATGGAAATTTGGAATAATCTCAAAGGCACCAAAAAGTCAAAAATTTTTGTCCACTATAATCGAAAAACTGATGAATTCGAATCAAGAAATGGTACCATGGATGCTGTTATCTGCAATGGAGGCGTAATTTTAACTTCAGGATGCCCCCTATATGTAGGTTCCGTGCCCGTCTGTATAAAATGCTTCTACTGCGAGGTTTATGTATTTACAACTCGCTAAATAGCTCAAATTTCAAAACTAGCTTCCACGGTTATTGAATTTAAATACCCCTGATTCAGAAGATTAATCCTACAGCATTTGGTTTAGTTTCAATCACTAGATATTCCTCTAGACGTCTTTAAATAGAAATATTTCCACTATGGTCACATACTGCAGACCAACTTTTGTTTTCAATCATGCAAAGTCAACAACATTGTTTGAGTTGTAGATATAAAGCCACCAGACTGGAACTATCTAATCCAAAAGAATTCCCAGATTTGTCACGGATTATGAAAAAAAAGCATTTATTCGTATCAGTTACGTTCCAGAGAATGCTATCAATGCTTTCCCGCAAACCCAAGCATGTGGATAAAGTGATACATTTAAAGAAATTAGGCTGCGGGTTTTCTCGCTTGTTATTAGCAGATATATTTATCCAGCTCTGAGAACTACTAAATGTGACTCCATGTTATTATTACTAATAGATAGCATAGCAGCTACGTTTCAGAGAATGCTATCAATGCTTTCCCGCAAACCCAAGCATGTTGATAAAGTGATACATTTAAAGAAATTAGACTAAGGGTTTAGTCGCTTGTTATTAGCAGATATATTTATCCAGCTCTGAGAACTACTAAATGTGACTTCATGTTATTATTACTAATAGATAGCATAGCAGCTACGTTTCAGATAATGCTATCAATGCTTTCCCGCAAACCCAAGCATGTGGATAAACTGATACATTTAAAGAAATTAGGCTAAGGGTTTAGTCGCTTGTTATTAGCAGATATATTTATCCAGATCTGAGAACTACTAAATGTGACTTCATGTTATTATTACTAATAGATAGCATAGCAGCTACGTTTCAGAGAATGCTATCAATGCTTTCCCGCAAACCCAAGCATGTGGATAAAGTGATACATTTAAAGAAATTAGGCTAAGGGTTTAGTCGCTTGTTATTAGCAGATATATTTATCCAGCTCTCAGAACAACTAAATGTGGCTTCGTGTTAATATTACTAATAGATAGCATAGCAGCTACGTTTCAGATAATGCTATCAATGCTTTCCCGCAAACCCAAGCATGTGGATAAAGTGATACATTTAAAGAAATTAGGCTAAGGGTTTAGTCGCTTGTTATTAGCAGATATATTTATCCAGATCTGAGAACTACTAAATGTGACTTCATGTTATTATTACTAATAGATAGCATAGCAGCTACGTTTCAGAGAATGCTATCAATGCTTTCCCGCAAACCCAAGCATGTGGATAAAGTGATACATTTAAAGAAATTAGGCTAAGGGTTTAGTCGCTTGTTATTAGCAGATATATTTATCCAGCTCTCAGAACAACTAAATGTGACTTCGTGTTAATATTACTAATAGATAGCATAGCAGCTACGTTTCAGAGAATGCTATCAATGCTTTCCCGCAAACCCAAGCATGTTGATAAAGTGATACATTTAAAGAAATTAGACTAAGGGTTTAGTCGCTTGTTATTAGCAGATATATTTATCCAGCTCTGAGAACTACTAAATGTGACTTCATGTTATTATTACTAATAGATAGCATAGCAGCTACGTTTCAGAGAATGCTCTCAATGCTTTCCCGCAAACCCAAGCATGTGGATAAAGTGATACATTTAAAGAAATTAGTCTAAGGGTTTAGTCGCTTGTTATTAGCAGATATATTTATCCAGCTCTCAGAACAACTAAATGTGGCTTCGTGTTAATATTACTAATAGATAGCATAGCAGATACGTGTCAGATAATGCTATCAATGCTTTCCCGCAAACCCAAGCATGTTGATAAAGTGATACATTTAAAGAAATTAGACTAAGGGTTTAGTCGCTTGTTATTAGCAGATATATTTATCCAGCTCTGAGAACTACTAAATGTGACTTCATGTTATTATTACTAATAGATAGCATAGCAGCTACGTTTCAGAGAATGCTATCAATGCTTTCCCGCAAACCCAAGCATGTGGATAAAGTGATACATTTAAAGAAATTAGTCTAAGAGTTTAGTCGCTTGTTATTAGCAGATATATTTATCCAGCTCTCAGAACAACTAAATGTGGCTTCGTGTTAATATTACTAATAGATAGCATAGCAGATACGTTTCAGATAATGCTATCAATGCTTTCCCGCAAACCCAAGCATGTTGATAAAGTGATACATTTAAAGAAATTAGACTAAGGGTTTAGTCGCTTGTTATTAGCAGATATATTTATCCAGCTCTGAGAACTACTAAATGTGACTTCATGTTATTATTACTAATAGATAGCATAGCAGCTACGTTTCAGATAATGCTATCAATGCTTTCCCGCAAACCCAAGCATGTGGATAAAGTGATACATTTAAAGAAATTAGGCTAAGGGTTTAGTCGCTTGTTATTAGCAGATATATTTATCCAGCTCTCAGAACAACTAAATGTGGCTTCGTGTTAATAGTACTAATAGATAGCATAGCAGCTACGTTTCAGAGAATGCTATCAATGCTTTCCCGCAAACCCAAGCATGTTGATAAAGTGATACATTTAAAGAAATTAGACTACGGGTTTAGTCGCTTGTTATTAGCAGATATATTTATCCAGCTCTGAGAACTACTAAATGTGACTCCATGTTAATATTACTAATAGATAGCATAGCAGATACGTTTCAGATAATGCTATCAATGCTTTCCCGCAAACCCAAGCATGTTGATAAAGTGATACATTTAAAGAAATTAGACTAAGGGTTTAGTCGCTTGTTATTAGCAGATATATTTATCCAGCTCTGAGAACTACTAAATGTGACTTCATGTTATTATTACTAATAGATAGCATAGCAGCTACGTTTCAGATAATGCTATCAATGCTTTCCCGCAAACCCAAGCATGTGGATAAAGTGATACATTTAAAGAAATTAGGCTAAGGGTTTAGTCGCTTGTTATTAGCAGATATATTTATCCAGCTCTCAGAACAACTAAATGTGGCTTCGTGTTAATAGTACTAATAGATAGCATAGCAGCTACGTTTCAGAGAATGCTATCAATGCTTTCCCGCAAACCCAAGCATGTTGATAAAGTGATACATTTAAAGAAATTAGACTACGGGTTTAGTCGCTTGTTATTAGCAGATATATTTATCCAGCTCTGAGAACTACTAAATGTGACTCCATGTTATTATTACTAATAGATAGCATAGCAGCTACGTTTCAGAGAATGCTATCAATGCTTTCCCGCAAACCCAAGCATGTTGATAAAGTGATACATTTAAAGAAATTAGACTAAGGGTTTAGTCGCTTGTTATTAGCAGATATATTTATCCAGCTCTGAGAACTACTAAATGTGACTTCATGTTATTATTACTAATAGATAGCATAGCAGCTACGTTTCAGAGAATGCTATCAATGCTTTCCCGCAAACCCAAGCATGTGGATAAAGTGATACATTTAAAGAAATTAGGCTAAGGGTTTAGTCGCTTGTTATTAGCAGATATATTTATCCAGCTCTCAGAACAACTAAATGTGGCTTCGTGTTAATATTACTAATAGATAGCATAGCAGCTACGTTTCAGAGAATGCTATCAATGCTTTCCCGCAAACCCAAGCATGTTGATAAAGTGATACATTTAAAGAAATTAGACTAAGGGTTTAGTCGCTTGTTATTAGCAGATATATTTATCCAGCTCTCAGAACAACTAAATGTGGCTTCGTGTTAATATTACTAATAGATAGCATAGCAGATACGTTTCAGAGAATGCTATCAATGCTTTCCCGCAAACCCAAGCATGTTGATAAAGTGATACATTTGAAGAAATTAGACTAAGGGTTTAGTCGCTTGTTATTAGCAGATATATTTATCCAGCTCTGAGAACTACTAAATGTGACTTCATGTTATTATTACTAATAGCATAGCAGACACGTTCCAGAGACTGCTATCAATGCTTTCCCGAAAACCCAAGCATATGTATAAAGTAATACATTTAAAGAAATGAGGCTGCGGGTTTAATCACATGTTAATATTGGCAGATATATTTGTCCAGCTCTGAGAACAACTAAATGTGACTTTATGTTATTCTTACTAATAGTATGGAGGTGCAGGGAAGAAGTTAAAAGTTCATGTTGGGAAAACGCCAAAATCATTTGAGATAATAATTCAGATAGCGCTGAGGTAAGATAAGTTCCACTAAATTGTATGCATTTTTATAGCAAAAGGCTTGTATTTAATAAATAATATTTATTTCAACTTTTAATTTTGTAGAAAGAAATCAGTGCAATGCCGATTAGAATTCAAACAATCAAAAATATTCCTTCGTATTCGAATTTATTCTACCTTACAATTGAAAACCGGACCAACTAGAAAACTCAGATTTGGAATATCGATGCCTTTCGCGGTATATTTTGATTCATGGACTTTGTGATATAACCCTTAAGAATTCTCAGAGTTTTTTACATGCAATAAAAAGTATAAAAGAAACAAGCAAAAATCAAGATTTAGTAAACACACTTTTATTTTTAAATGAACTAAAACGAAAAGAAGATTCTCACATTTTCTTATATTACATTAAAAGTGAAATAAACTAGAAATTTCATAAAATAACAATAATTTCATAATAATTTCATAATAAACTGGAAATTTCATGAAACTGGTATTTATTTCATTATAATTCGGTACACTCCAAAATATCACCATTAAATGCAAGGAATCACTGATAAATATATGAAATCATTACCACCACTGAATATATGGCATCACTGCCACCGTTAAGTGTATAAAACCCTCATGACTGTATACATTTATAGTGTCCATGTGGAGATATATCGATTTTTAATGCAATATAAGTTGTATAAAATTTCTAGCCACCCACTTTTATTTTGCGAGATGAAAATGTAAGGTTTTTTTTTTCGTTTTAGTTTATTTTAAAATAAAATTGTGGATCCTAAAACTTATTTTTGCATGCTTGTTACACTTTCTATAATGATACAATAATTTTTTTTGTTCTGGACAGGGAAGACAGTTGCATTTAATTATGGCAAATATGAGCCTAGTAAAAATTAAATATGCACATTTTTAAGATAAGTCAGACTAAATAAAATTATATGGTGTCTAGTTGATTACTTTCAAAGGTTTTAAAAATATAAAGAAACTTTTATGCTCGAAAACTCCAGATTTTTACTACTAACTTGGCTTCAAAACGAACCCCCCACCCCCCACCCCCTTCCCAAAAAATAGACCTCTATTCACAAATATCTTCAAATCAAATCGTAACAAATCACCAAACAATAAATTAAAGTATACAGAATTATTTTAAGGCTATAACTGAGAAATAAGCGAAACAGGCGTTTCATGGAAGTTTAATAAAAAATGATACGCAAAATGAACAAGAAACTGTTATTATCTGGCAACCAGAACTTTTATAACTTCATATCTAAATGGTGCCTCGCGGTATAAATATACGACCAAAATCGGAGGTGCAGATGCTGTTACAAAGGAATATTGATAGCAGCGGCGGAAGGGGGACATAAAAATGGGCACCATATATCAAGTCTCATACTATGGCAATATATCAATATCAGTCACCGTAAGGGAAAAACTATCTTAAGAAAGGTAAAACTATATGAACGTTCGATTGGTGTTTTTTTTCTCGGAAAAGAAGATTCAAAGATGTATCTCTTTGTATCGAATTTAGTATTGAACAGAAGTTTTATGAAGAATTCTTCATGTGGTGGCTTATGGTATATACACTTTATTTTTGGCAGAACTATTAAGTTTTTTTTTATTTTCTTTTGCGCATTTTTTTCGTACAATTATATGAATTTTCGGAAACACCAGAAGTGACATTAATAGATTCGGAAGTGGATATCCTTAGTGAACCTCCAACCCTCTCTGGAATTTGATGCTGGAGCTATATCAGTCATCATCAAAACTTTAACTATAGCTAATTCGGAGAAATAGATGCTTCAAAGAAATGTTTTTGAACCGAAATTAAAACACACACACACACATAGAAAGAGGAAATTATTTTCTTAGTGAACCCCCCTCATTACTACTGCTTCCGAAATGTGATGCTGATTTCATATCAGTTATCCTCTTAATTCTATTTGTGACCGATCTTGAAATATAAATAATTCAAGGAAAATGAAAATTTTTGAACTGGACATGAAAGTGTGTCAAATCAAAAGTGTTACATAAAATTAACATAAATTGTTAAGTACACTGCTCACAACTGAAACCATAAAATTGTAGGTGCAACACCATAAAGTTGTAGATGTAGTTTAATGTAAATCAGGCAATGGAAACAGCAAGGGGAAATAGCCAAATGATCACAGTTTCGTTACGCATAGTGATGTAACACCTTGCCGAGCAGCAGAAAAGCGCCAGGTCTAGGAGGAGCGATATCACATCTAAATTGTTGCGTCATCGGTTTGTTTCAGGTTGCAAAGGTCATCACAGTATGCCAAGAGTACGTCGACGTAACGCATACGTTTAGTTGTCGTCAACGGAACGACGACAAATCATTGTTTTACGTGAGGATGGATTGAGCCTTCGAAGGATCGTGGAACTATTGGGTCGTGATGTGAGCACAGTTCAACGGTGTGTATTACGGTTCGTGAGAGACAACGATACGACACGAAGATCAAGTAGTGGAGCTTCCAGGTGTGCCACACCACGTGAAGATCGTATGCTTCTGAAAAGCGTTGCTCGGGGCCGTTTACTACAACAACCGTGTTTCCACCACATTTATCCCACACTACAGGTAACGTGGTTTCGACGCAAATAATTCGAAACCGTTTGCATGACACACGACTCCGAGGTAGACGACATTTTCGACACCTACCGTTTCAATGTCTTCACCGGTTACGTCGCCTTCAGTGGTGTCAAATGAGACGCAATTTGATCGACAGAATGACGAAACATTCTGTTCATGGATGAATCACGATTCTGCTTTGGCATGCCAGATGGCCGTACTCGAGTATGGCAACGCTTTCAACAACGTCGCCAGGAAGCTTTTTCTATCAGTAGCTACACAGCCCCCTAAGTGGTACCATGGTTTGGTGTGATATAACATTTGGTGGACAAACACCTTTGGTCCACTTCTGGCAGTATGGCGCCACAACGATACGTCTCTGACATTGTGAGACCTGTGGTACAGCCATATCTGTCACCTGGCCTGGGCTGCTTTTTCAGCAGGATAATGCCAGGCAACATACTGCACGGGTAACTATGAATAGTCTACAGGGTTTTTATATCCTACCCTGGACAGCATATTCTCCGTATTTGTCGCCAACTGAGCATATCTGGAACATCATGGGTAGTCGATTAAGAGAACTCCTAATTCCAGCTAATCATGTTCAGTTACAAGCCCAATTGCATGCTGTGTGTAATGCCATCCCTCAGCATATCATTGACCATCTTATTGACCGGATGCCTCGTCGTATTCAATCCTTCATAGCCGCTCGCGGTGGGCTTATTCCATATTGATCTAATGTCAATAAGATTCCATGCTTTCATTTTCCAGATATGATTTTTTTTATCATTTGCACATCTCCATGTTGCAATTATGTTCTGTAAATTTCATAAGGATATATCAATGTCTTCATGGTGTTGCGATTGCAGTTGTGAGCAGTACATATATTGTTACGTGTTAAATTTATTTATATAATTATCGTGGATTTAGCACGTTCTGTTCACGAAAGAAGACATGGTTTTCATTTTGATGCCAGCAAATCCGCAGATTTTCGGCACTTGTTTCTCTGGAATGTGACGTCCAGTCGATAAACGGACAACAAGTTTTCGGGTCAACTTTTCACTAAGAATCAGTCGCTAGGAAGTTTTATTTCGCAAATTATTATGTATAGTATGAAGCCTTATATGGTATGAGGCATTTTGATGTCTTTGATCATTAGACATTTCGATCAAATTTCGGTTAGTTATTTTCAGTCCATGAGAAAGAAACTAAACTAGAATATTTTTAGAATAGAAAAGAAAATTGTGAAGGGGACATGGTTAAGGAGACAAATATATGATGTCAAAATGTTGATGACGTCATTGGATAATGTTAGAAGTCAAAAACTGGGCTAATTTTCAGGATATTTGGTTACTTTTTATCATCGGGTCGACTGCTTTTTCTTCCAACCAGCTAGCAACATTGTCTGTTTGATTACTTTTTACAATTTTTACTCCTCACTCGTCTCCAAAATATGGCCTCAAAATGCATCTATTTCCACAAATATCTTCATCGAAATGTAACAGAGCAAGAAAATGTGCTTAATATAGTAAACAGAATTATTTTAAGACTGAGAGAATGCTTGAAACAGATGATTAAAATGCATAAAAGTTGTTATTTTTCTATACCCAGAACTTCTACAGAACTTTCATACCTAAATGGTGCCTCGCGGTATAAATATATTTACGACCAAAATCGAAGGTGCAGATGCCGTAACAAAGGCATATTGATAGCAGTAGCGGAAGAGAGACATAAAAATGGCCACGATATATCAGGCTTTTATACTATGACAATATATTAGTATCAGGCACAGCAAAAGAAAAACTATCATGAGATGGAAAACATTATGTGAGCTTTCAATGCAATATATGGTGGTTTCTCTTTGAGAAAAGGAACTTTGAATCTTATAGTGGCGAATTTAGTATTGAGTAACATTCGTGATACGATATTTCATTTTCTTTATTGTACAAACGTATATGCAAATAATATTAAAAATCCATATGTTTTCCTGTCTGTCTCATCCTCACGGGATAAGGGTTATGTGAGTTCAGTGCGAATTTAGTGTAATTTCAAATAATTATACGTGTTATTTTATACAATTAATCTCACTTTAATGAATTACGAAAGAATTGGAGATGTAGGAATTGATGTTGCTAGCCCCGAGCCAGGCCCGAACTCGGGACCCGGGGCTTACAAGACCGACATTATAAGATTAGAGCATAAGCTGGTTTCCACTCCTAACTTATAATTCGGGAACAGCTTCCTAGCATCTCCGATGGATGTCTTTGGCAGGAGTAGAGTCGTCTGCTGCGACACACTCCACCCCCTTATGAGAAGCCCCGGTCGAATTTCGGAGAGGAGGGGGCTGCCCAGAAAATCCCAGCGTGTCCCCATCCGAAACTCAGTCGAGGGGCTGAATAACCGGGAGACGTATCGTACCTCAGGCGTGACGTCAGTCGTGGTCAATCAGGGAGGGAGTGATCGGCGCCTCTGGTTCAGCGTGGTGCTGCCATCTCGTGTTGGGATCGTTGGAGAGAGAAGGTGCGTGCTCGTATGTGCAGGGTCATCATTGTATGAGCTGATGTTGCTAGTCCCGAGCCAGGCCCGTACTCGGAACCCGGTGTTTGCAAGACCGACATTATAAGGTTAGAGCAAAAGCTAGCTTCTACTCCGAACTTATAATTCGGGCACAGGTTCCTAGCATCTTCGATGGATGTCTTTGACAGGAGCATAGTCGTCTGCTGCCACAGAGAAAATGAATTGGAGGCTGTAGGGGAAAATTAAATTCCGACTACATCAAATTTGTTCCTTAGGTATGAAGTCTAGCTGCTTAATGTGAATATTCAACCTGTATTATTATGGAGCTTTCTACATTGTAACGGAATTGTACAATCTTAGATAATTATTCAACACTTTCGAATCACTTATCCGGGAGTATAATTACAACTGGAGCAGAACGTTCTTTCCGGAGTCTTGGTGGCTTTTCCGTTTCCAACTTTCTAACAATGAATTGTTTTAAAATCAAAAGTTCCATTCAATCACGTACAATGTCACAACTTCATTTTCATCAACCCAGATTCCAATCAAGCATCTATTAACGCGGCGGTTTGCTTTCTAGGCACATACACTTTCCACTGCAGCTTCAAAATGATCAGATGCATACTAACAAATGTAAAGTTAATTAAAAAAAAAGAAACCCGTCCGAATCTATAAGCGTCGGCACCGTAAGAATACGTCCGCGGTTTGATTCTGAAAAATGTGGGTCAGAATAAAACCAGTTCTACTATTCTTCAAGGAGTTTAAACCCCGACCAGATCTTGACTGTAGGTGCTTTTTTTTTTTTTTGGTCAGTTTGTTTTCCTTTTTATGGATATTTTTTATATCCAGAAGCGGAACTTCGACAAACTGTCCTTTGTAAGTCATTCACTTTTGATGGCTGATTAGAAAGTCGTTTAAGAGGCCATTGCTTTTGCACTACCGCATTTAACAGATACGGCGATATTTGCGTGTATTAGAAAAGCTCATAAATTTAATAGAGAATGCACTAAGTATGCTTTACGAAGTGCAATGCATGTTTACATTATTATACACCGACCATCAATTTATTTAAAATTATATTTATACATATGATTACTTTCACATCATCATCATCATCAATGGCTCGTGAGCCATCATGAGCCTTTGCCTTCCTTAGAAGATCCTTTTAAGACCCTTCCTCCCCCATGGAGCAATGCTTCTACAATTTTTAATCTTTAGCACCTTAAAGTCCTTGTTCACAAGATCTATCAATATCAACTTCGGCCGTCCTGTGTGTCATTTCTCAATCGGTGTAGTCATAAAAATATTCTGTTGTTATACATTCTTAGCAAATGCTCTGCCATTTGCATTCTGTTAATTTTAATGTATTTGATGATGGCAGAATTTTTATGTAAATTATACAGTTCGAAATTGTATCTTCTTCTCTAAATATCAATTTCCCGAATTCTACCAAAAACATTGCGAAAATTTTTTCACTCAAAGATGCAAAAAGCATCTGCTTCTGTGGGAGTCACGGTTTTTAAAGCATAAATAAAGGTCGATCTTAAAGCCAGTTTATATAGTTATGACATTCACGCACAGGCTAATAATTATTGTGAGAATCGCGCTCCCATTGCAAATAACGGCATGAATACATCATTTTAGCATGTATGCCCTCTTCAGCTTAAAATAGCCGATATCTGCAATGGTAGCATGAAATCTTAATGCATGCCACAATTTTGTTAGCCTCTATGGTGAACGGCATGGCCGTTGCAACCTCTGGGAGCCTATGCTCAATTTTTAAGATATTTGAAACTACCTACGGCTGAAATTGTCAATCTCCATAGAGGTTTTTAAAATTGCGACACATAGTAAGTTTTGTTGCTGCTACTGTAGGTACCGGTTATTGCATGCTGATGAGCGCAAAATAAGCGCACAATCTGTCTACGGATGTCATATCTGCAAAGAGATCGCGATCCTTACTTTTAAAGTGTCCCTTATAGGCGGGTTCTGTGAGTATGAACTATTTTGTGGTTATTTCAAGGTCATACAATTCAGCCAGCGGGATGTTGTCTCTAATTCTAAAGGTCAGAGGTTCGAGGTCAGAGGTGGAAAAGCCCAGTGGTGAGCAGGCGAGAATTGCACTTGAACAACCTGAGTTTGATCCCTAGCTCTCCCCAAACTGTTCCCATGCTCACGCGGAGTACAGACATGTTAAATAAGTGGGTCTCCGTAAGTCTTTCTGAGAGGTTGGTGGTGGGGAAGAAGGGTACGTACATGTTGATGCAACCTCCATTAGGTTTCGGTCTAAATTAGGTAGAACTTCCCGGGCCGTTTCAACAGATACCTTACACTGGCGGGTATGTCGAACGGTCTGGGTCGGCGAAGCAGAAGAAGAAGAATATAAAAATATCGTACAAAATGACAAATTTGAACCATTAGTTTTGAAATAGAGTAGATACATATATTGCACAGACATATGCACAGATGTCACGTTAAAATTTATAGATTCGTATTCTAAAGTGCCTGAAACGTGTAGATCCATCAGAAGCTCGCCTTCTGATTTTTTACACGATTCCAATACTTTCCCTACAGATTACCATATATTCTATGGAAAGTAAAACGTAAAATATACTTTATAACAAAAAAATCGACGCACCAAGAAGGAGTTTTCCGATTATAGTGAAATTTCGTAAGCAAAGACATTTTGAGCGAACATGCAAATGAAAAAAATTCGGTGTCCAATAAATAAATAGTGGGAGCTTCAGCGCATCAGAATTGCGCATTCAGCAGGTGTATATAAGGAGCTATTCTGGATCTGTGGTCAAAATTCCTGTTGTATTTCAACTGCGGATATCTTATGTCTTTGGTAGTTATTTCTGGCACACTGACAGCACAACGGTACGTAGACAACATTCTACGACTGGTTGTGTTACCGTTCCTTTTGCGACATCCCGGACTTGCTTTTCAACAAGATAATGCCCGACTGCACACGCCACGTGTTGCTATGAATTGTATTCAAACTTGCCCAACGCTTCCTTGGCCAGCTAGGTCTCCTGATCTCTCTCCCATAGAGCACATTTGGCACGTTATGGGAAGGCGATTGAAACCATCCCGGAATGTTAACGATTTATCCCGACAGTTGGAGACAATTTGACAAGACATTCCGCAGGACAACATCCGTGAACTTTATCAGTCTATGCCACGCCGGGTGACATCTTGCATCCAGGCCAGAGGTGGACCAACGGCTTATTGACTTCCTCCCTTTGTATACGATTAAACTCTAAATCATTAAATTGTTATGAAATTTTAATCGTTTCTTTTTCTATGTATGTTCTTCACATCCCCCAATTTTTATCATAATCCGACAACTCCTTCTTGGTGCGTCGATTTTTTTGTTATAGAGTGCATTTTAACAAGTGACATACGAATACAGGCATTCACGCGGAGTACAGGAACATTAATTATGTGGGTTTGCAAATCCTTTCGAGAGGTTGATGGTAGGAAAAGAAAGGTACGTCCCTGTGGATGCAACCCCCACTGGGTTTCGGTCTAAATTGGGTGGCACTTCCCGACCTTCCAAACAAATATCTTACATCTTCGGATAGGTCGGACGGTCTGGGTCGAAGAAGAAAATGTTCGAGTTCTACAAGGTGGGATCAAAAAGTTCGGAGACTGTGCTGATATCTCCAACCCTGATTGGAGGAGAGGGGAACTATTTTACCGTGGCGTAGAGGCACATATGACAAGAGATGTGAAAAGGAATTCGCAAATCTATACAAATAAAATTGAAAATCCAACTGCTTATGGGTCTGTCTGTATCGCGGTGTGCTTGTTTGTCACATTAGCATGGAAGAACGGATGCACAGAATGTCATGAAATTTTGTGGTCAATCTTAAAATAACCGCACTTTAAATTTAGTCCGTGTTTTGAGGTGCGAAGATCAGGGGTTGTCGATATATTAAAACAAAATCACACAGTTAAAACCTCTATAGAAATAGTATTATGCATACTATAATTTTTCCGTAAATTTAGTTGAAGAAAACTATATCATGTTGTTTAGCAACGCAATTAAATCAAATGTGTTTATACGGCGGACGATTATTATTAATTTTTTTATGATTTAAATAATAAAGATATAAAAATTAATTTTATAAATAAACAGTATTGCATTTTTAACTCACTTACAGCGTTCGGATTTCAAGATTATTTATATTTTCAATTTCTTATCCAATCATCCATTTTATTTTGTTAAATATTTTTCCGTGTATAGCCAATTGATAAAATAGAATAAAAATGGTACGGGTATATCTTCTAATACCATTTTATCGCTTTCATTTGGTATATGTCCAGACATTACCATGTACTTTGTAAATTAGTTTACAATCGGAACCAGGATGTTTTATTCTTCAAATCTGCCTGTGAAGATAATTTTGTATAGCGAGAATAATTTTGTAATAGCGAGGACAGAAATTCTTATATACTTCTTTTTAGGAGAATCAAATTAAATATGTTAATAGCATGTTTTGAATAAAAGTATCATTTATAATACTACAGGAATTGGCAACTATTTTAAATCAGGAGCAACGTAGGTTATATCTGCTATTATCTATATAAAATAATTGTAAATTGCTCTTCTATCTGTCTGTTTGTGATCTCAGCACAGAAGAACTTACTTTTTTTCCTTTCTGTCAGAATTATTATAAAATTTCAGAAAGAAATACGTCAAATATTAAAATTTCACCTAAATTGTGAATTTTAAGTTTCTTTATATGACATATTCCGTACGAAGAACGGGTAAACTGCTAGTATATATACCACAATCTTTCATTTCAATCATTAGTGGCAGAATCGCATTCGTGAGTTAGGGATTTTGTATGATTGACATGGTTCTTTCAAGCGTGTTTAATCCTAATCTCTAATCATGATTGACGATGAGATATTTCTATCATTGTATCTTGTTCTATGCCACCTTAATCGGCTTCTATTTATATATACCTGACTTAGTTACATCTTCCCACTAAATGTTCTCACCGCTTTATTCCTACTTATATAAGCCTTTCCCTATAGGTAGTCATTTTATTGAAAATATACCTTGCTTTTAAAGATGTCATTCAACAACTCTTATAATGTTATACGTTCACCTCATTTCGCTATACACTAAGAGGTACATTTTGTGTATTTCGGTATGAATGTTTTAGGGATATTTACCTTCTCTGTAAATATATCTCAAGTAGCATTCCAATATTGCAGTCACTTTAAACTCAATTTTGTATCGATATGAAAATATGGATATTTTGACAATAATGGGACAACATTGGCTCAATATGGGTTGACTCTTTATAAGCAAAATTGGCATGTTAGTATATACTCAATATTTAGCTGGTATTGGATGCCAGTATATCCCAAATATTGAAAATATTTCCCATGCAACGTCGATATTGGCGGCCAATGAATCCCCATTATTAGCGTTACATTAGAAATATTTTCAATGAACTGCCAAGATATACATTATAGGCCCAAGAGTGGACCAATATTCTTCTTCTTCTTTGACCCAGACCGTCCAACCTACCAGAAAGTTATAAGGTATCTGTTTGGACGGCCGGGAAGTGCCCCCCAATTTAGACCGGATCCTAGTGGGGAAGGCATAGGAACCGTACCCTCCTTCCCCTACCACAACCTCTCGGAAGGACTTACAGCCCACATGTTTAAGTGATCGTACTCCGAATGAACACGGCGGCAGTTTTGGCAGTGGCGGAAATCGAACCACGACCGACCAAGTGCAATTCCCGAGCGCTAACCACTGGGCTGTCACGCCCCCAGCTGTCCTCGCTATTACAAAATTATTCTTGCTATACAAAATTATCCTTGCTATTCAAAATTATCTTCACAGGCAGATCTGAAGAATAAAACATCCTGGTTCCGATTGAAAACAGATTTACAAAATATATAATAATGTTTGGACATATACCAAAATAAAAGAGATAAAATGGTATTAGAAGATATACCCTTACCATTTTTATTCTATTTTAACAATTGGCTATACACGGAAAAATCTTTGGCAAAATAAAATGGATGATTAGATAGGAAATTGAAAATATCAATAATCTTGAAACCCGAATGCAGTGAGTTAAAAATGCAATACCGCTTATTTATAAAATTTATTTTTATATCTTTATTATTTAAATCATAAAAAAATTAATAATAATCGTCCGCCGTATAAAAGCATTTGATTTAATTGCGTTGCTAAGCAACATGGTATACTTTTCTTCAACTAAATTTACGGAAAACATATAGTCTGCATAATACTATTTCTATAAAGGTTTTAATTGTGGGATTTTTTTTAATATATCGACAACCCCTGATCTTCGAACCTCAAAACACGGACTAAATTTAAAGTGCGGTTATTTTAAGATTGACCACAAAATTTCATGAAATTCTGTGCAGGCGTTCTTTCGTGGTAATGTGGCAAACAAGCACACCGCCATACAGACAGACACATAGGCAGCTGGATTTTTAATTTTATTTGTATAGATTTGTGTTTTTGGGAAAAAATTGTAAAATTATATTGTCCATGTCTTACACGAGCAAGCCACATGAGTTATGATAAAAGGACACCCCTGAGGGTTGATAATGATCTAAAAATGAAGAAAAATTAAATTTTATTGAGAAGTTATGGACAAATTCATAAACTTTGTGACTCACGCACACACACACACACACACACACATATATATATATATATATATATATAATATAGATATAATATATATATATATATATATATATAATATAGATATAATATATATATATATATATATATAATATATATAATATATTTATATATATATATATATATATATGTATGTATATATATATATATATACACACACACATATATATATATATATATATATATATAATTTTTCGTAAAGCGATAATCGTTATAAAATCAATAAATACGGCAAATACGTCTAAAATGTTTCAAATATTGTCTATCAAGATTTGTAAACTGCATCATAAAAAATCTGTAAAGTACCTGTAAACTACCATAGCGCATTCAGACATTATAATGTCCATCATCAGTCGCAATTGTCACTGATAGGGCCACTGGCGATGGATAATATTGCCAATATTGCCACTGATGATGGACATTATGATGTCTGCAAGCGCTGTGGCACTTTAAAATGTAAAAATTTCTGGTACGTCAAGATGGTGCTTTTAAATAAAAACAGTTTAACAGATCTTGTAGTCTTTGATAGAAAATATTATAAAATCATTATGTTAATTTTATTTGAAACAGATAGGCATTTGATATGTAATATTTCAATATAAAGTGAATGTCATTATTTATAAGACGCTAACACGCACTGTTCTTCCAATATTGCACTTTTCAAAATCTAAAATAGGAAAAATGATGAAAAAAGAAATATTTTCAATATTTTCAAATGAGTGAATGACTTTAAATTGTGTGAACAATGAGCACTATTGATTTTAAAAGTTATCACAATTCGTCTTCGACATATTAAAGGATTTCTTTTCCATAAAAAAGCGATATCTCTCGATAGAATCAAATTATTTTAGCGACATTAAATATACATTATTTAAACACATAAGACAATAAGCTTAAACATTTTCAACGATATAAAATTTCAAAATAGCTATTATATGTTATTACATTCCTACATCAGCGTATTATCTGCACAGGAAGCTATATTTTAATCACATCACTTTTAAATTTATTCATCTTCCTCCAAATCCCAAAACTTGAATAAAATTAACTTTGGAGAAAAAGATATACTGATACTTTTGTCCTATGCTGCCATGTTGAAAAATATAAAATTTAGAATAAAATTCAATATATTCAATATAAAATGTCAATATATTCAATATATTCAATAAGAAAATTCACTATAAAATTTAGAATAAAATTCGCACGAATTTAAAAACATTCTATCTTGTTCTAGATTTTTAATAACAAAGCCAGATATAAAGTTTTGTAAAAATCCATTAATATTTGTGGCTGCTATTGTGTACACAAGAAATCGACCACAGACAGACTGACTGACTAACATCAATCCAAAATCAAAACGTGTTCAGGAGATCCTAAAGCATATAATGGCATCGAAATATCGAATTCGAAAATTTTCATGAAAACAATACTTTCTATTGTTTTCACAATATTTTCTGTTGTTGATAATTATTTATCATTTTTACTTTCTTACATCGTATGAAAATAAAAATGTTAAATAATTAAATTTCCATATTATCAACAACAATAAATCTGTTTCTCCTCAGTGACTTCCAGGCAAATTAACTTTCATGAACGCAGATATTCGTCATCGAATTATTTAAGTTTTAATCTCATGAATTATGAATTAAAGGATTTTTTACGCTCTGAAATTTTCATAAGTGATTTTGAGTTCGATAATTCTGTTTAGATTTCTTCTCTCAACGCGTAATACTTTCCTTTATTTGATATGAAAAGGATGAGTCTTCAGATGAACTGAGCGGATTAGATGCGAGGCTTTGCATGTATTTCAGTTGCGATGCAGTTAAACGCAGTTTCGCATTTAATAAATAAACTAGTTGAGGTACCCGCAGCTCGCGGTAACTAAATATAGCAACCAGGTTTCATAGCAATAAGTTTTGAACATATTCTGCTCTCACTGGGAAGGGGGAATAAGTCGTACAGCAAAAAGGTAGATCGAAGTTCAGCATGAGCAAATCGAGTAGAAAATACAAAGTGAAAATAGACGCAGATTTTAAGAAATGAGGGTCGCTCCCTCTCCCAAGAGTAAAACAAGAAAGATCAATTATACATAAAGCATTGATTATGAAACACTTTCCAACTGAAATGTAATTGTATTTAAGCATCTCTAAAATGCGATACATTCAGCGGTGATATCTTAAAAAATATAACAATACTGCAATAATGTATTATATTTGGAAACTTCATCGAAAAAAAACGAACTTTATTCAAATAACGTCATCGAAACATAAATCGCCTGGCTCTCTATATGAAAGCAGTGAATATTTCATTCATAAACTTTTTTTCATTCCTTTCATTCAGCGACGATATTTTTCATAATACTGCAATAATTAATCATACTTAAAAACTTAAAACCATGGAGGTAAAAGTACCTTCTAACTCCATACTTAAAACTTCATCGAAAAAGGCAATAGAATCGTCTTCTTCTCTATGTAAAATTAATGAATGTTTCATTCATATCAGCTATATTGCAGACTCCAGAACTACATTTTGAGTTAAAAAAATTCAGCATTTCTTATACAACTCATCTTACATTCATCTTACTCATCTTACATTCATCATCTTACAACATTGCACCTGCTGCAGCAGGTGCAATGCTTCTGCCGGCGATTTCCATGGACGCCTATGTCTACAAAGGGGGGTCGAACTGTTTGGGATAGGGTGTGTCAAATACCTGTCCTTTTGGGAGGTTCTCAGTTTGGGATGGACGCTGTCCCACCCGTAAGCAAAAGGTTAAATGCATTTTTTTTTCAAAACGTTATTTTCAAAGGTTTTACATTTTTAAAATGCTCCATGCGTCTTAATTTTTGTTTGAGATGTATGAAATTTGGTAAAAAGACACTTTTCATACTTTTTAATGAAACTGGGTATGCATTTTATAATTGAACTTTATTAATGTAATTAAAAGTGAATAATAACCCAATTAAATGATGAAAATTAAGTTTTAATGCAGAAAAATATTTTTAAAAAATTAACTTTCTAAGGGATTTAAAAATGAATACCCAAATTTATTCATAATGTGTTTTTGAGTCATCATAATGTAAAATTAATCAAAAATATGAACAAATGGCACGCAAGGATCATATTCAAATTTTCGTTAAAAAAAAATAAATTAAAAAAAAAATACGAAATTATAACAAAATTGAAAAATTTGAATGGTATTTTATATAATAATGTTAAGAAGAATATTGATACAAATTTTCATGTGTCTAAGTCAATAAATAAATAAAAAGATAATTTCAACGTCCACCGTCCCTTTAACAATGTATTGCGCTTAGTGATGAAACCATTTTAATAGAAAATTGACTCTGAAAGAATTTGTCCCATTATTGATACTGTAAAGTTTGCAAATGTTCAGTCTTCTATGTCACCCGCGGTTGTTTGAGGGTTCGGAAACACAAAAACGCGTTAGACAATATAGATGTTCAAAGAGCGAAATATAGATGTTCAAAGAGCGAAATAAAATTACATCCGCTTCAAATCTCTTCACACTTGGAAATGATTTCGCTTTATCTACCCCCTCCTTCAATATGTCATTTATTCCAACACACACTGAACATTCTGTGTCATCAGATCGAACTAACTCCATGACCCCAGACCAACTTGTCGTTCGAGGGGTGCACAAAACGGCAGATAATACGAAGATTCGGAACTTGATGAAGGATGAACAACCGTAAGCCCAGTCAGCACTCGTAAAGTACTTTGAAAGAATCGATAACAGTGCAAAGGACGGAGTTGCAGAGTCACTATGCCATGCAGTGTTACTTGTGTATGAATGATGGTGGTTATGATAAGAATAATCGCTTTACTGGCCCGGTGTATGTGGAATTATGTCGTTACTGGCGAAACTGGGATATTAATTTTAATGTTGCAGATGTGGAAATGTTTATCAAACATGATATTTATTAATCTGTAATTTCATTTTATGGTACACAATGTATTTTATAATTATTGCTACTTGTAGCGTATTTATAATTGAAAATTGAAGCAAAATGTTTTTTTTTATATCTCATACTTGAATAAAATGCATTAAGAAAACATTTTATTCAATTAATTTGTTTTTAATGCCTTTGTTTCACCTATATTGTCCTCGATATACGTTTTATATGAACATTTCTTTTATTTTTAAAAAAGAAATGTACAGTTGGCAAAGGAATTATTTTTCGTTTACAAATGAGTTGATCTTTCACCTCGTTAACTGTTTCAGACGAATCCAGATCAATATGAATTACTAAACAAATACTATCTAAAGATTCCATTGATTACGGTTCAACTTTCATTGAAGCAAGCTTTTCAAAATAGCCTGATATTATGAAAAAAGGAACAAAACGTTAGTGAATGTAATGAAATCATTAAATGTTGTAGTGAGTAAAATGGAATGTTCCCGGTCGAAAATGTTGCACCGCGAGCGAGAAATGCGAGTTCTGGTAGCAAATAATGACTTGGAAAAAATAAAAAAAACATCGCTAAAATTCTCAGAAGGGATGCTGGTAATTCAGCTTTTAATTAAAATGCATTATAAATATTATAAGTTTTAATACTTTCTTATTACCTCTGTAGAAGTCGAAAGATAATTGCGATTCTAAAATACAAGAAAAAAAAAGTTTAACTTTCAGAAATAAAAATTTAACTTTTGATAACTTAAAAATTCATCTAATAATTATACATAACCGGAAAAGTAAGTAAGTAAGTGGTATAATGCTTAATTTTGCAAAATTATCTAAATGCCTGTATATAATTAATTTAAATGTATTCAAACTTTTTGCACTTAATAAATGCCTACTTTTGCTACCTATTTTGGCGTTTTATTTTTCTTATTTACCAGTCTTAGTTTATAACACTTAAACTTCCAGATTCCATTTATAACTTATAGTACATTCAATTTATATTTATAATTAGTAGGGTGTCCAATAGATTACTATTGCTACAGAATGAAAATTGAGATATTATGTGAAACAATGACAAATATAAGAGTTTTTTTTTTATTATTTGATGCCGTTGAAGGCAAGTGAAACAATTAAAATAAACATTCCAAATTCCTTGGAAATCGCTAGATTATTTCGAGAGATATATCGATCTCAGTGAAAAAGCAAAAATTGCAATATCTCAAGAACGACTCATGATAACTCAAACAAGGAGGTGTCTATTATTTTCAGTTGAGAAAACTTACACCCATTCTTTCATTTTATAGTGTACATATTTATTATATAATTTCCTTTCCATTTTAAATTTAAAAAAAAACATGATATCATGCAAACTGCACTTGTTAACTTTCTTTAAATTATGCCAATCGCTCTTAATTAAATATGAAATATGAATTGGCTGCTTCCGTAACAGTATTTGAAAATTATTTGCTTATATATTTTCCTAATTTTGTAAACTAAAAATTAGAAATATTCCTCTTAATGTTTAAATATAATACTTCAGGAAATCCCCATGACATGCAACAACTTGTTTCAAGAGACCTACGAAAATTTTGAATTCCATAAAATAATATGACTCCACAAAAGCCACTTTTATATTTAAAGTAATATTCTAACGTATAAAAAGAAATTTTCCAATTCTTCTAAAATATGTTCTGAATCACGCAATGGATTTTGATGAGTTATTTTTCAGGCAACTGAGTTCAAAGGATATTCTAATGTAGGATTTATATATTTACAGTGAAGTCCGGAATGACAAGAATTAAGAATCTGTTTGTCTACCTGTCTGCCATGGCCGCTTATAACTCGAGAACGACTCAACGGATTTAAATGATATTTTCAACGGTTTATTAAGCTTAATAGAGGAGCCGGTTTACGGATAAAAATATTTACGAATTTATACCGCTTAAATTATGAAAGTGAAAAATTAAAATACTCTTGCAGACTAAATCTACCTTAAGTACGTGATAGATTTTCATGAAACTTTTTCAAATTGAGAACAGGAAATGTTTTTGATTTCAGTTTTATCTTCCTTTTAAAAGAATAAAATGCTCCATTAACCTCCATCACCATGATTTTAAAGTCGTTGCAGCTTGTTAACGATAAATCTTCAAACTCAAATTTCTTTAAAGAAAAAGTTTTATAATTTTTCTGGTTGTTACTAATATTGTAACTTTGAATATAATAAGGATTAGAGGCGAAACTGCTTAAACTGTCCCCATTAATTACTGGATTGAAAGATACAATACTTCTACCAGAAACATTCTAAAATCATTGCTTACATAGGTTTAACACTAATTAATCATCTTACCGCCTTCTCTATGCTGACAAACGAGGAATAACGGTCAAACCGTAGTCCACGGGTGGTGGTTGATTACCAGTTAAACAATTTTCTATTTTTATACTACACCCCATTATAGAGCAGACGTCGCTTCACTTTATTGAATATCTGTGTTTGTCTGTCTTTCGTGGCCGCTTATAACTCGAGAACGCTTCAACGGATTAATAAGCTTAATTACTAACAAATTCATGGCAGAAGTAGTATAGATTGTGTACCGTGTTAATTGTATTTCTCTATTATCCGAGCAACGCCAAGTATTTCTGTTGGTTTACCATAAAACCAAGCATTGGAAAATCCTTTTCCCTTTCGAAGAAAAAATACGTTAAAAATATGAAATATGCATACACTCCAAATCCTTTTACTCTTGGAAAAGATCCATCTTTATCTACCTGTCCCCCTCCCACCCGCAATACACTCTCCACTCCTGCATACACCTCAACTTCAACATTCGCCGGCACAAATCAAACGTACTCTGTGACTCCCACTCCAACTTATCGCTCCAAGGGTGCAGGAAGCGGCGGATAATTCCAAATGTTTGGACTGGGAGACTGATGACCAACCACACTTTGTCGCCAACAGTATTCGCAGAACGTTAAGCCTAGTCGGCATATATATGACCGAAGGTACTTAGACAGAATCGATAACGACGGGGTTGTTGAGTACGTTGATAGCGAAGGGTGTCCAGTGTTCTGACAGAGAGCATGATGGTGATTATTTCGTTACGTGTCAGGCAAAAGGTAATTAATTTCATGCATATGCTCAACGATAATACGAACTCTGGGAGATTAACACACGAATATTGTTGCAATGGAATTATTTAATCATTTTACAAGTGTGAAATAAATAAATAAATACATGTCTTACTCATCATTGAATATCAATTTCGTATATATTTTCATCTCACATTAAAGGTACATATACCATTAGGATTTAGAAGAAACCTATTTTTCTAATTTTAGCATCATTTTTAATATCAATTTTTGAAAGCCAAGATCTTTTTAGCACCTAATACAATATTTGAATTGGACTATTTTTTTTTAAATTTCTCTATTGCTTCTTAGCCAAACTCCCGTGTTGGAGATCATAAAAAAATAGTTTTGCAATCTTTTTTTTTTTGGTTATTTCCTACTTATTTTCTTGTTTGGATTTTTTCAGCTGGTTTAAAAGTCTGGTGTTCTTCTGTTAGTTTTAGTAGGTCACTGATTAGTTGCTTCTAACAATTATTACACCCTTTCTCTAACAGCCTTGATTTCTTTCCGTCCATTATTTATTTTCTGCTATTCTTTGTTTCATCCGTGGTTTTTAACATTCATCCGTAGTATCTTGCAACTCGTTTTCTGTCTCTTTGATATTGCTTCTTCAATTCTCCTCACGGCGATGGCAACTTTTCTCCTGCCTTCAGCCACGTGTGCTATTCTACCGCAGATTCCGAACTTGCTTGAATAAGTGAAGTTACAGTTCTTGCTTGTCTAGTTAAAAAATATTTTTTTTCTTCAAAACTGGTTCGTGCTCTTATTTTGTTACAAATAATATCTATGCTATCTGTAACAGAAATAGGAGCGTTACGAAAAATGAAAACGTTTTGGACGTTTCTACCTCCGTACCTAATGCATAAAAATGTAAATAATTTTTCTTGTTTTATCGAAAATAGGGTCCAGATTATGATTATAAAAAATGATTTCAATATTTTAATATTTTGAATATTATTCGAAAAAACTTTTAAAAGTATCTGTTCAAGCGAATCTTATTTCCAATTTTATACGTAATTTTTAACAATGAAAGGAATAAGACCAACAACATTGCTAGATCTAGCCGTTCTAGAGATATTTTAGTTTTTTCGTATTTTTTCCACGCCATCCTTGAAAAATAAATCCAGTTACCAAATGAGAACGAAAATTGAATTAAAAGTGAATTAAATTTAATTAAAATAAGGATAACGTGGATATAAGTATGCAAGGAAAGTTATGTGCTGCCCACATAAGATTTTTTCGTATGATCTGCACTTTATAAATAATTTTAAAAAAATTTCCAGAAAACTCTAAGAGGAGATTATAATTTCTCGAGACAAAAAAGCACTCTTTCGAGACAAAAAACACTCTTTCTCGAGAAAAACACCTTTATCCTAAACGTAAATGTATTCTCATAGAACGATATAAACTTACATTTACTCTAAATCCCTTCACTTTAGGAAAAGATCCATACGTATCTGCCTCCCCCTACTACACCTTTTCTACCCGCATCAACATTTGGCGGTCCAAATCGAACAACGTGACCCCCACACTCTAACTTATCGGTGGAGGGTATACGGAGCGGTAGATAATTCGAAATGTTGGGACTGACTGACTGATGACCACACTTTGTCTTCAGCTGCATTCAGGCAATGTTAAGCAACGTCAGCAGTACCGAAGTGAGGGTACTTTGGATAAATCGATAACAATGCCAAGAGCGGGATTGTAGAGTGATAGCAAGGAATGGTATGAAGTGTTGCGTGAGAGGGATGGTGATTATCTTTGTTGTATTTGTCTCATTACGGGCGAGAAAGGCGGCAATTAAATTTTGAATGTTGGAGAAGTGGAAAGATTTTTAAACATGAAATCAATCTGGTAATTCTGAGTCGAGCTCGGTACATTTTCTGTTCACTGAATTATATTTCACATTTTTTTTTCATTCATTATTTATGTAATGTGTACAAAATTTGATGATAAAAAATTATGTCGCAGATGTCAATATTTGTCCTATAAACTGACTGCTTATACCTTCAAAGGAAAGACTTAGCTAATAAAACATTATGCAATAATTAAATAATTGTAGCGGCTCTAGTGCCATTCCAACTAAGGCCAACCATGCTACGAAGCATACCCCTAATTAAACTGTCTGGCACGTTTGGTATAATCGAATAATATTGAGCTAACACGTCAGAGGCCGTGGAATCCGTCCCATACGGCTGCCAGCCGGTCCCACAATTGGTGACAAGGAAAAAAAGAGCACGCAACTTTCACAACCGTGAAAGGACGGACTTGCAGCCATCACAGATATTTTATACTAGACCGGCTATTTGGCGGGGCTTGCTACTGTTATTGTATTAAGACAATGCTATCCAACATAGTGAACATATCACGTGATCTAGAACCCACTCTACCAATCCAGAGCTTCTACTTCAGAGAATCTCCGGCTAACCGAAAGTAGGGTCCACTCGCTACAGTATTGTCCAACAACCGATTCTACTCCACGTCCCGTTTCTGGGAGTATTTGATCACGTGACAAATTCTACTATGTCGGATAGCAGAAGAAACTCCCTTTAGCGTATCTGTACTTGTAAGATCTATGCTTGTAGCTGAGGGTGGGAAAGAATATAGAAACCGATACTATGCGGTTAGATCAAAGAATATCTTTAGGTCCGAACTCGGTGTATGCTTTGCAGCATGGTCGGTGTAGTTGGAACGATGCAAGAGTCACTCGTCACAAAACTCAATCAATCTCAAATACAAAACAGCCCCCTCCCCCTTCAAAATGAAAAGACAAAGCATCTGCACAAACAAATGCTAAAAAGAGGCTATCAATTGAGAGTTCCATCACGTTACCCAGGAAAAAAACTTTTCCAAAATAAAAGGAAATAAGAAACGTTAAGAAAAATCTAGAAGAATTGAAAACGAAAAAAAAAAATTCTAAATACTTTTCCAATGGATAAAACTAAGAATTTAAATTCCCGGTAACAAAATAAATAGAAAAACCGATCGGATTCGGAATTTGCATGCGGAAACCTCTGCAATCTTCAACATATACAAAAATATTGTAAAAATACTTTTAAATAGTATGAGAATATATCTAGAACTAGTAGTACGGAAAATAAAAATATACAGATATATTTTATCTTTCAATTTATGCTGCTATGTATTAACCCTTATGGGATACTTATGTTTAAAAAATTATAGATTTTTTTCTCTGTTTAAAAGACAATATCCCCTTTAAAATCGCAAAAAAAATATTTTTTTTTAATAATTTTACATATTTTTTAAACGAAATAAATATTCAGAATATTCAAAAAAGAATTATCAATGCATTCCAATTAGAGATCATTTATACTAATGAATTTTATAATAAAATTGGTGAAACAATATGTACAAATCCAGCAAGCCTTCCTGGCTTCATCAAAACTTTCCTGGCTATTTCAAAGCTGATACATTCAAAAGTAACTATCTGCCAACCAATTTTTATTTAAAAAAATTTCAACATTTTTATATATACTTTTAGCATTTAATCACAGGCTTACCTCATATTTTATTTAATATAATTTTAATTAAAATATAGCCTTTTTAGAGATTGCATTAAAACATTGGGAATGCAAGTACTGCAATTTATCCAGAAATCTGCATACAGTGCTTAGATAATTCAAAAGCTATCAATTAACCTAGCATAAAAACTAAGTTTTCAGCCAAACTTTTAAGGAATTAAATTTTGCAGTAATAAGTAAAGAATAAGCAACGCAGCTTAAAATTTTTTTAACATTTGAAGAAATACTGATCCGTGAAATTTTGAATATTCCATCCACTGCAAACAACAGTTTATGAGTTGATAAGGTAATAAATATGATCTTTTCAATCAGTTTTAAAAAAGTTATTAATGCTAAAGAATATATTTATATATAAAAAGACATATGCTATAGGCAAGCATAGATATAAGCAGTTGGGGCGTTTCACTAACTGCAACAAGAATATGGATACAATCTTTTTCAAATCCTTCCCAAAAAATCATTTAGAAACCACAACTGACGTCATTATCTAACCATTATCTCGTCCTTGCAACTCCTTTACCAAAATATTATCAAAACCTTTAAAAATTCAAACGTTCCAAACACGCCCAGTCACTAATTTGGTGACACCCATTTTACGAATTCGACGCTATCGCAAGAACGCGTGCAAAAAATGGAATGAAAAATGAAAATTTGACCAGCTTCAGACCTTGCGTGTCGTCGAACGGTTTGTTCGAAAAGGAGTTTTTACCTATTTTGTTTGTTTGTTCTTATTATTCCAGTTTACCTACGCCTTGATTCAATGCCTTTCAGCAGGTTTTTTGACTTCGTATTTTGAGTGTCCTTTACAACCTACTTTAAGATGTGAAGAATTACACTCGTTACGGGATGGCATTCTCTATACGGGGCAGTAGGGAAATATGTGAAGAAAAATTATTGCTTCCGGAATTTTAAGTAGACATATTTTGCGAATATTTTGTAGGTTGAAATCTAAAGGTTGTAGTATTTTATTTGAAAAATTAGTCCTTTACAACCTACTTTAAGATGTGAAGTGTCACACTCGTTAAATGACATTCTCTATACGGGGCAGTAGGGAAATGTGTGAAGAAAAATGATTGCTTCCGGAATTTTAAGTAGACATATTTTGCGAATATTTTGTAGGTTGAAATCTAAAGGTTGTAGTATTTTATTTGAAAAATTAGTCCTTTACAACCTACTTTAAGATGTGAAGTGTCACACTCGTTAGATGACATTCTCTATACGGGGCAGTAGGGAAATATGTGAAGAAAAATTATTGCTTCTAGAATTTTAAGTAGACATATTTTGCGAATATTTTGTAGATTGAAATATAAAGGTTGTAGTATTTTATTTGAAAAAATAGTTGGCTATTCGAAAGAACCCCAAAAACGTGCAAAAATATCGAAAATTCGAAGTCCAAGTTTTGACCTTACTTTCCCTATACATTACTACATATTGAGAATAAATCAATAGGAAGTTAGTATTTTCAATTACTTAAAATAGATGTTCAAATTTTAACTATAAGAAACGGATAAGTGTGGAAAATTAGATGAAGGTTTTAACAAAATAAGTGCAATTGTTTTGAAATGGATAGAATATTATAAATCTAACGCTGGTCTTTACCTACAGAATCAAACTAATTTTCTATTTCTTTATTTCATATTTCATTAAATTGAGTTTAATTAATATTACAATGAATTTGCAGTTTTAATTCAATTTCTAGTTTCACTGGGTAACTGAATGCATTTTGAAATTGCATTTTTTTTAATTTGGTGGTCCAATTTTTTTACCATAAAAAATCACGTACAAAACAAGCACTTAATTTATGCATTTGACCATATATATTATTTTATTTTAGATTTTAACGATTTTCTTTTTTCAGAAAAAATGCGGGGTCTTTATTCTCGGATGATGCCAATATCTAATCAGTACCAAGGTAACCCAAGTGACTTAGCTGCCAAATTTTGTGAAGTTTGATCAATTAGTTTTTCAGCTAGAGTAGATATATAGACGATATTTGCGGGCCATTTCGCAAGAAAATGGCACATTCTTTTCTTTCGCATCGTATCAAAATCTAACCAGCATCAGAGTAACCCACACGTGACTTATCTACGAAATTTTATGAAATTTCGTCTATTAGTTTTTGAGCTAGAGAGGATACATATATTGCATTGACAAGCAGACACACATACAGACGTCACGCTAAAAATAGTTTCTTCGTGTTGTTCAAAACGTGTAAATCCGCCGAAAACTCGTTTCCATTTTCGACACGATTCCAATACTTCCATACAGAGGGGCCACAGCCCTCTTTTTATGCATGTCGAAAGGGAATTATCTTCTAATCTAAAACGGTACGTACTTGCAGTTGTCCTAGCTAAAGATTCGGTAGAGTTCATGTACCTCTTCATATTGTAAAATCAAATAAAGAATGAAATACTTCAAATTGCAAGACATTTTTTGTCACTTATCAGGAGGGTTTGGAGTAGTTAAAGCCGACACTGAATACGAATACCGTAATTTAAGTGGGTGGTGATTTAGATTATTAAAGCCAGTGACTTAGAATGCAAACCTCTGATTAAAATTACACTAGAACACTCAGCAAATTCTCGAAAAATTATGCAACACTTCAGCGATACGCCCATCTTAGAACAAAAATAAGAAACTTGATGTAAAGTCGTAATAGGCCTTAAATAATTGTCTGGATTGCATGCAATTTGGGTCAACGAGCTTTGTTAGCTCAAGCTAAAAACTATGGTATTTAAAGCTAAGCTTCAGCATAATTAGAACATATGATCAAATTAACATAATGTCTGGAATTAGGGTGCAGGGTTGGGGGGGGGGGGAGAGAAAGATTCCAATATCGTAATATTTTGCTACCTTCAGAACACCTGACATCGAGAAGACAAACCAATGCTAAGATTAATTTAAAACGCAAAGAACACATTTGACCACAATTTAACAAACGTAAGCAACATTTATATAAACAAAATTATAAAAATAATATATTAAATAGTACTTCAACTTCACAAATAGTCACACTAATAAAACTACAATTATATAATCTGAATTTATCCAATATAATCTAAATAGGCGCGTGCTACAAATAACACCGCCCTTTTTCCCAAAAGCTCGTTTCAAACAAAAGTCATTATCGACTCTATAAATAAATCGCTGTTCCCTATAAGACGTTGTTCTGACGTCATGAAGATTGGGGAACTTTGTGTTGCATATAAACAGCCAACGCATGATTAAAGTTGAGTGGAATGAAGTTAGTTCTATTTGCCCTAAAATTGAAAATACTTTTCTTTAAACTCATAGAAAACCCAGAAATAGAGTAATTAAAAATTTATTAGAATGCGAAAATATCAATCCATATTTATGCCAAAGTTTAGAATCAGGCGACTCCTCAATTCTCGGATGCGAAGAAATGAAAATGAAAGAGCTCATATTTCGATGTGTTTAAAAATAAATAAATAAATAAATATGAATGAATTGTATGTGGGTTCGGTTCAAAACTCGTTGGAAAGAACATTCTTCATTATTTATAATGATGCCAAACTGGAAACTCATGCTCATAATTGCTAACGCCAGGGAGCCAATTTGTGGGAAAATCGCTCAAAATTGCGCTTCAAGATAATATAATTTTAAAAAAACCTAATGTGGGCAGCACATGACTTTCCTTATATAATGCCATGAATTTACTACTTTTACAATAAAAGGAAATAGGTTATTCTTATAGTGAATACTTATATTCTTTTCAAGATATTGACATTTCGTCAATTAGTCGTCATTTTCATTGATTTAGCGTTATCTTTATCCATTTGGCGAGATCCGAATTCGTCGCCAAAATCTTGCCAAGCGTTATGGACAGAGAAATAGATTAGTCTTATAGTAGATTACCGTTCAAATACCAAAGTATTACTAAGTAGTGTCTTTTGTCGTGAATGAAACGAGCTAAATCCACAAGAATGAAGTCACCAAATTTATCGCATGATATTACATATGAAAAATGAACATGTTTCAAAACAGTTAATAATTTTTTAATTTATGGGATTTTTTTTTTTAATTTATTTAAAAAATGTGTACTATCTCAAGAACTGTTCATGCTAGCATTCTAAAGTTTATGTTAATCGTTTTCTAAGGAAAAATTACATAATGAATGTCTATTTGCGTAACTTTATTAAAGGTTTTGATTTTTTGATGAATTTTTCAAAATTCTACTTGAAAATTTAAGGGGGGGGGGTCTGAAGATTCGATTGTGATTAAAAACAATAGGCTTCCAGTACTCACGGATTGTAATTTTTGTACCAAATTACATTCGAATCGCTCCATTTGTTCGTGAGATATCGTCTCCACAGACTCACTGATACACACACACATACACACTCAAACACACACACACACTCACACACAGAGACCACATAAAAAATGTTCGATTCGTTATTAGGAATGCTTGAAACGTGTTCTCCCGCCGAAAATTCGAATTCGAATTTTCGACCCCGTCACAATTCTTTCCTTATACATTATATGTATATAAGGAAAGTAAAAACTAATTCGAATTTCAAAATAATTTAATAGCCATACCGTCTTAGTAAATTTAATAGCCATAGCGTCCTAGGAGTTTAGAATTGATTTATCGTTGTACCGAATTTCTTGGCTGAGGTTTTACGCTATAGACAACACAAACACACACACACAGACATAGAGAAAGAAAGATAAAATCCAGGAACTTTTAAAGTTCCAAAATGAACGAACATAATATAAACCGTTTATCTCTCGTAAACCATTTCTTGAAATTAATTCCGACTTTCTCCTGATTTTAAAATTTCCAAACTCACTGCTTTCAGAGACAACGCAGCTGATTTCTATCACAACCCCTTAAATCGCCGTAACGTGTCTTTTGGGTTATTATCAAACATCCATCTAAAACCTCCCTAAAGGCTTTTAAACACAAGGAAGAGGCATAACAAATTATTCGAAAAAATGAACATAAACACACCGAAAAAGTTCTAATATAGAGGAAACAGGAAATAACGCTTTGAATATCTTTGGAAAGTGGAGCACGCCTGTAAAGCACGTTGGTGTTATGATATTATTGCCACATCAGGCAAATGGAAGGCATGAGGTAGAGGGCAATTACAAAAACAATCCCTGAGATGTTTTGCGGGTATACAGAGGAAGGAGAAAGTAGTGTAAATTAATTTGATATCTGAAGTACTCTTATTACGTTCTCATGCATTGTTTTCACGGAAATTTTCGATTTGTAGGATTTGGATGTCACTATATATTTTAGGACCTCCTGAACACGTATTGACTATTACTTTCCTTATATACATAGTGTATAAGGAAAGTATTGTGACGGGGTCGATAATTCGAATTCGAGTTTTCGACGGGAGAGCTTGTTTCAAGCATCCCTGATCACGAATCAAACAATTTTAAAGTGATTGTGTGTGTGTGTGTGTGTGTGTGTGTGCGTCAGTGAGACTGTGGAGACGATAATTGACGAACAAATGAACCGATTCGAACGGAATTTAGTACAAAAATCACAATCCGTAAACTCTGGAAGTTTATTATTTTTATACGCAATCGAATGTTCAGAACCCCCCCCCCCCCTAAATTTTTGAGTGAAATTTTGAAAAAATCATTAAAAAATCAAAACGATTACAAAAGTTACGCAAATAGACTTTTCTTATGTAATTTTTCATTAGAAAACGATTGACATAAATTTTAGAACGCTAACATGAGCCGTTCTCGAGATGTTGCACATTTTTCAAAAAAATTATCTAAAAGTTATATAAAATAAAATAAAAAAATTCCTATTGAGAAACATGTTCACTTTCCATATGTAATACCATGCGATAAATTGGGTGACATCATTCTCGTGGATCTAGCTAGTTCCATTTATGAAAAAAGGTACTTTGAGTAATACTTTTGTATTTGAACGCCAATAGTCATTTATTTGCTGTAAGAATAACTTATTTCTCCATCCATAACGCTTGGCGAGATTCTGGCGACAAATTTGGCGAATGTCGCCAACTTGGCGACATTTTTAATTGTTGCCAAATTAACAAAAATCTCGCCAAAATGATAACAAGAAAGATCAATCATGCTTAAAGCATTGATTATGAAACACTTTCCAACTTCAATGCAATTTTATTTAAACATGTCTAAAATGCAATACATTCCTCGGTAATATTTTAAAACTTATCACAATACTACATTAATTTATTATATTTGAAACCTTAAACCTTCATCGAAAAAAATTAACTTCAGTCAAATGACGGCATTAAAATATAAATTGCCTGGTTTAAACATCTCTAAAATGTGATACATTCCTCGGTAATAATTTTAGAATTATCATAATACTACGATAATTTATTATATTTGAAAACTTCATCGAAAACAACTGAAATCCATTCAAATGACGTCATAGAAAAAAAATAACACGCCTGGCTCTCTCTATAAAAGCAACATTTCATTCATAAATAATTCCCCCATTCATGTCATTCATCACAATACTATAATAATTTATTTTATTTAAAAATTAAGACCATGGAGCTAGAAGTAAGTAAAACTCTATGCGTAAAACTTCATCGAAATTTATCGTCCTTCTCTTTCTAAAATCAATGAATATTTCATTCATATCAGCCATGCAGACTCCATGGACTAAATGATTTTGTGTTAAAGAATTACAGCGATTCTAATACAACTCATTCTACATATTTTGCTGTTTACATTTTACATAGGTGAAAAATAGGCTTAATAGTAGAAATAATCAAATTTGTATGAGCATTTAAACTGAAATATATTGTCATTGCGTTGTTAAAGTATGTAGATGCACAGAATTTAGGCCAAAATAAAGTTGTTTTAGGATGGATACAACACTCAATATGAATTAGAAAGAACTTTAAAAATAACGATTTTGAGACAAATGGATGCCATATATCATTTTGAAGTGGGTCATGTGATCGTTTCATATCATGGACACGTGATCGCTTCATATAAGAGGTGTTATTATTATTTTAATTTTTATTTAAAAAACTACTGAATATATTTCGCTGAATTTTTTTTTATATATTTTATGGAACAATTTGAATATTGCCTAAAATTTTCGAAGCAATTTGTGAATTTTAAATCCGCTTAAAAAATGCTTGAAAAATTAGGTCCCATAGGGCTCAATGTATTCCATGTTTTCAACCCGGGTTCAATCCAAAACTAATTGGGTGATATTATTCATTTATATTCCCATAGGTCCTATAGACCGTCTGAACAACATACTAAAATTTCATTTTGATTAAGTCATTTTTACGGCAGTTTTCGTGCTAACGGACAGACAGACAGACAGACAGACAGACAGAATGAACAAAGTCATAAACACTTTTCAACTTTGTTGTAAAGTGTTAAAAATGACGCTATATCAATGAAAATGACGACTAATTGAAGAAAATTCATTATCTTGGAAAGAATATAAGTATCTACTATAAGAATAACATTTTTTTAACTGTTAAAATAATAAATTCGTTGCATTATATAAGGAAAGCCATGTGTTGCCCACATCAGATTTTTTTAGAGTAATGTCCGTCTGTTTGTAGTCGATTTCTTATTTACACGAGCTGTCACAAATATTAATGTATTTTCACAAAACTTTGTAGCCAGCATTGTTATCAAAAATCTGGAATTGGATCAATTTATTTTTACATTTGAGCAAAAGTTTCAAAATTTATTCGGAATTTTATATTTTCTTAACAAGGTAGCACAGGACAAAATTTGACATAATTATGCATGAAAGAGGTTATTTATAGCTTCACCATGAAACTTCACAGTTACAATCATTGTAATGAAAAATAGTCGCCATAGAATTTTTGTTTTTATGACGTCATTAGACCCCTTGAGGGGAGAGGCTACGCCTCCTCCCCAACGAGGTACATTGTCAAACGTGGTATCAATCGAAATATTTTTCAAGCTTTTTAAAATAAAGGGCACCATGCTATAATTGTGCTCATTTGGGCTAACGATACATAATTTTAAAATGTTTTCTTCCAAAATTTTCAAGACCCCCTAAAATGGATTATGGTATGATAAAATTCAGATAAGCCACACTCTGGTTAATTATTTTAATAAATTTGTTAGGCTATAGTGAATGTCCAGTTAGGATAAATGCACAGTAAAAGACGTTAATGCATAAATCGTAATCGAATCGGATATATGCAAACAGAAAAGAGTCGAATGTATGCAAACAGAGAAGAATCGAATGTATGCAATATATGATCTTTATTATAGATTAGCACATTTACATATTTTGAAAAAAATGCATATTTTATGAGTTGCTTTTAATTTTATATCAAAATCGTGCAGATCTTGTAAGAAGATGTTAACGATCTTAATGATGCCATTGACTTTAAAATGAAACACTACCTATAAAATTATCATTTCTGCAGCACCAATAAAACAATTAGTAGGACAAAAAATCTCCAGCAATCACTTCAATGATGTGAAAACATTCTAGCCTCTGAATCCTTAGGTGTGAATCATGCCTCTAAGAGAGGGGCAGGATATTGTTATCACAGCAGCAAATGAAAAGCACGAGAGAGACTGTAATTAAGGAAATTCGTAAGACGTTTTGCGGGTACAAGAGAAGGAAGTGGGTATCTCATATGTAATTTGATTTATAGAGGATTGTTATTAGTTTTAATGCAGTTTATATGATATGCGTTGAATTAACTTTGAGGTGTTTGAAGATTGCTTTTCTGGACTTGGAAAAAGTGTGTTCTCAATATTATGTAATTGGGTATATATTTGGAGCCATGCTGTCATAGTATCGGTTATCCGGTTTTGTTATTTTTTAGGCTGATCAGCATCGAATCGTTAGCTGTGCTATTACCAAAGAAACTTGTTGAATGCAGAAATTCTGAGATTATCTGTACTTACTGATAATGAGTCATACCATAAGTCATAAGTGACAATCAGTCGTACTACGTCATAAGTGAAAATGAAGTGACAATCAGTCACACCAAGTCATAAGTGACAATGAGTCATACCAAGTGATAATTAAGTAACAGATAATCAGTACTTGAAATCCCTTGAATCATAAGTTCATATCAGTCACTTGAATAATAAGTGAATAATCACGTGAATAATAATCTTGAAAAATAAGTGACAATCAGTCATACCAAGTCATAAGTGACAATCAAGTGACAATCAGTCACACTAAATCATAAGTAACAATGAATCATACCAAATGATAATCAAGTGACAATCAGTCACATGAAATCACCTGAATCATAAGTTCATATCAGTCACTTGAATTCACTTGAATAATAAGTGACAATCGAGTGGCAATCAGTCACACCAAGTCATAAGCGGAAATCAAGTGACAACCAGTCATACCAAGTCATAAGTGACAATCAGTCATACCAACTCATAAGTGATAATCTGATAATCAAGTGACAACCAGTCATACCAAGTAATAAGTGACAATCAAGAGTCAATCAGTCATGACAAGTCATAAGTGACAATCAAGTGACAATCAACCATGCCAAGTCATAAGTGACAATCAGTTATACCATATGACATGATAAAATATTGATCCTAAACTGAATATCACAGCAGAGGCCAGATTCGTACTAAAGTAATATGTGGTACCATACATATCTCCAGATATTTACTGATACCCAGGTAAAATAGCGCGCTTTCTGAGTGTGACGTCATTGGTTACCTATGGGAGAGCAACTTTTTTATATTAATTTAAATTAACGTATTTTATATTAATTTAAATTGTTAAACTATTAAATAAGAATTTTTTTCAAATATAAATTAATGAAAAATAAACAAAACGTTTTGACCCTTGAATTATCAAAGACGCAACAAAGTTTTTAAAATTTAAACTCAAATATTTAAACTTGAAAAGTGAACGATATAATTTAAATTTCTTATAACTAAAATGGAAACGCATTTTTTATATTTAAATTATTGAGAAATAAACGAAAGGTTTTTTCTTATTTTGACATAATAAAGAGAACAAAATATTTTTGATGTTTATGTCATTGAAAGTAAACAAAAAGTTTGAAGCATAAATAAATAAAAATATTATTTTAAGTTTTAATTTTTTTTAAGACCTTGTATTCTTGAAATGATTCAATTTTCATTAATTTAATCTATTTAAATATATTTTTTCATCATGCTATGTTTTGCTATTGTTTAAGTGTTTTGAAAAGCGTCTTTGGCAACCATGTACTTTTCGATCAGGATTTAGACAAAGCGCCAAATTGGCAACAATTTTTAAATAGGTCAACAGAGCTCAAATAGCTACGTAAGTACTTTAGGTAATACATATGTCGGCGAGTTTGATAATAAATTATATATACCATGATAGATTGATATACAATGTCTCCACAATATTACTCAATTCACTACTCAAATAATTCTGATTTTATTATTTAAACTGCAGTCTCAACTAATAAAGATAATTTTTTTTGTGATTTAACTAATAAAATCACAAATATTTATTAAAATAATTACTTTTAATAATGAATTTTCGGAAAATAATAAAAGTATTTCTGTAAAAGTTATTTTTAGTAAGTTGCGATATTTAATGTTTTTTTTTAATTTAAATTTAAATTTTCAAATAATTTCCCAAATTTATGCAGTAAAAAACGGGATTAAAAAATATTACATTCTTCTATTCTATGAATATTAATGTATGAAATTTAAGATTGTTTCCTAAGAATGACTTTTAAACTACTATTTTTGTTAGCAGTATCAAAATCTTATTAAAACTATATCTAGCTAAAGTCGTTCAATTACATATCTTTCAAAAAAAATATTTTATATTAAATTACATTTAAATGCTTTGCCCTAATCCAAGCACCCTACAACTTTCTAGTTGTAGGGCACTTGGATTAAGAAAGCTGGGAGATTGGAGAAATTGAATAAATTAAGATTGAAGAAAAACAGGCGTAAGAAAATTGGATAACTACAATTGTTTCGAGAACGTGATAAGCCCTATTTCTCAGATCAGAAACAAAGTGCTCTTAACAAACGCTGAAACACAACTGCGAGGTGGCAGGCAAAAAAGAAAATCGACACATTTGGCACAACCAAAGCGATTTGCTAGCCAGAGGAACAACCATTGAAATCGAAAACCGTACCATAAGCATATCAACTCAAGCCCATAAAGCTGTCTTCACCTTAGCCCACTCATGACATCATGAGAATGAAATGGAACTGAAATATCACATTAATATGCGATTTAAAATAAAACTGCGAAAGAAAACCAAAACTTTTATATTACTAGCAAAAAGTAAAGAATGGGGAAAAATAGACAAACCCTTATATATAAAAAAAGAGAAAGATAGAAAATTTCGAAAATGGTAACAAAATAGGTATAAAAAATGATGAAAGAAAGCATAAAAAGAGTAAAAATATAAATTTGGTTATATACTATATAGAGGGTGATCCAAAAATCTGTCAAGATTTGAAAATTCAATAATTCACAAGATAATATACGCACAGAAATAAAAATTGGCACACATACTTGAAATGACATGGGGTTTTATTGAAACTTAAAAAATATATATATAATTACAAAACATGACCAACAGATGGCGCTGGACATCAAAACGTCAGTGACGCGGCATGAAAATCGTGTATAAAATGAGCTGTAGGGAGGGGAAAAGTCACGGTGTGGGGTGGATTTGCCTCATCTTTCGTGATCGGGCCCTTTTTCTTCCAGGAAATGCGGGGCTCTGCTTTTCAAACTGTCAGCGTGACGGGTGTGTGGTACGCTAATATGTTACAGAATCGTATCTTCCCCAGCCAGGCTGATACACACAGGCTGGAAATTAAGACTTTTATGCAGGATGGCGAACCACCCCATATTGCTACACCTGTGAAACATCTCTTGCGCACATCGCTTGGTGAGGATCACGCGCTGAGCCGCCACTTCCGTCATACTTGGCCTTCCAGGTCCTCCGATCCCAATCCATGTGATTATTGGTTGTGGGGTTACCTGAAGTCGCAAGTCTACGGCGATCGTCCGACCTCATTAGAAATGCTAAAAGACGCCATCCGAAGGCAATTTCTCACCATTCCTACAGATATACTGCACAGTGCTGTTCACAACATTGTCCCTCGGATAGAAGTATTGTTGATGAATGATGGCCGACATGTTGAGCATTTGTTATGAAGAGCATCGTCTTTGCTAACAGATGAATTGTTATGCTAATTATCGCTTTTGTTATCAGATGAAGCGTCATCTGTTGGCCATTTCTTGTAATTATTTTTGTAAGGTTTCAGTAAAACCCCATGTCATTTCAAGCATGTGTGTCAATTTTTATCCCTCTATGTACATTATCTCATGAATCATGGAATTTTCAAATCTTAACTGACTTTTGGATCACTCTGTATATTAACATGCAATAATCATGTTAATATATAGAATGTAACCAAATGAAGGGAACACGCTGTTTCAAAATTAAATGAACTAACAATATTATAAAAATGCCAGTTAATAAAACAAACAACAAAAATAAAAAAATAAAAATAAAATAACAGCAAAAATTAGAAGAACAAATGGTGTTACCCTACTATAAAACTGCTTTAAAAGTACCAGTGCCTGATACTGGGAAGTGAAGAATATGAACAAAAAATTACTGAAGTAACCAGTTTCAGTAATCTAAATATTTTCTTTAAACATTTCTGATACTGTGTTTCTCATACCAAACAATGAGTTGCTATCTCATTTATTTAACAGTTTCCCTTTGTAACATAATGATAAATGTGGAAAGTATTTTAAAAAGTAGAAATGCATTGCTGCCAAGTTAAGTTATCGTTATCAGCATTCCAAAGATGGCAACAATCCAAAAAACTTTGTTTCGTCCAGCATTTCTTACCATATCTAAAATATAAATCATATAGCAAAACAAATTATATCATATCTTACCTTGCCCGGAAGCATAATTTATGAAGTATCCAATAGTTACAAAAACTAATAGTTGGACTAGGCTTAAGTTGTGGCACATCATCTTTTCAGAAAGTTCTTTGTTGTGCATAAGCACACTCACGAAGATATATAATCCAGTTTTTCACTCACACTAACACTACAGAATAGGTTCAACTTGCTTCTTCTTTTGTCACAACATGGTTGGGGAATTGGGTCTTCACGATGCAGAAAGATATTTTGTATTACGGGCTAAAAAAAGAAAAATATATATATTAATATATTTTTGATATTATTATACCAATGATAGATTCTGCATCTACAATATCATGAAATAACTAAAGAATATTGATATAGGTACAAAATATCTTCTTACATAATGTCTTCTAATATAATAAAAGACGATGTATATTCGAAGCTACAAACAGCCACGCAATTCGATACAGAAGTAGCTAAATTTACGGGATGAAATACATCGTCGAGATTTTTAAAAAACTAGAGTTAGTTTAAAAGTTATGAATTTAAAAGCCGCAATTCGATCAAAATTTTGCTATTTTAAAATCAATTTATTCCATCAACGATTTTATCAAGCGCAAGTTATACGAACGATGAGCCATGAACCAGTGTATATGTCGCGACAAAAAATGTGATTTTAATTCCAAAATTCAAATTTTCCTCATTTCAAAGATACCATTTCAATTTTTTAATTGTACGATTATCTCTTCATTATAAGTATTTTGTGAAAAATTCCCTTGAATCGGAGGTAAACTTTTGACGATAGAATTTAAAATTTAAATTTTACAACTTGGCAAAATGCTATTTTCTCATTTTTCGAAAACAGCAATGCGAGATAGAGATCGGCAGAGAACATGAGCGCAGCAGGTAATGGTTTTAAAAATCTAGAATTCTAAATTCATTAATTTTAGAAATATCGTTTTCAATTTTACGCTTACTATTATTTTATAATTATAAATATAGCACTCGAAAATGACAAAGGTAGGATACAAACTCGCTGAGATAGGATTTAATTCTCTATTTTCACTTTTGTCGGTAAAGGAACTTTTCATTCATTTTTATTTTCGATTTTAAGTATGGTCATTTATTACTAATAATATTGTGTTTATTTTAAGCATGTTTAGCAATCCCTATTTTCACGCTTTCCAACCACTTATTCTGGACGTATTACTCCCGTGTTGAACAACTGACATGTTTGCTCATGGAAAGAACGGAGTTCTAAACAGTTTTGGAAATTGAGTGGTGTTATCTGCATCTGTATTAGTTGCGTAACGGGATCTTATTTAGGACCCAGGGAACGTGCGGGTAAATCATTCCTGTGCGCTTATAATTAGCACAAATTGCTGTCAAAAGTACCTGTGCAAGGAAACCAACGTAAACATATCCACTGATGGCAATACATGAATTTTCCAACAGACAAATATTTTTTATATAGTCCATAATGCATTAATTTAAGTTTTATCATATTTCAAAAATTATTATTTCCATTTGAGTGGCATGATATAACATTTCTTAGCAATTTGGGGACTTAAGAGTATTTTAAAATGACCCGAAATCGTAAAAAAATCTAAAACATTTTATATAAATTAGGCGCGAACCCAAAGGTTAGCGCCCAATGGAATTGATCTCGGACGATTCTAGTTGGATTCCCAACCTGCCACTGTGTTTATGCGGAGCACGATCACGTTAAACGTGTGGGTCTGTAAGTCTTTCGGAGATGTTGGTGGTAAGGTGGATGCAACCCCCACTGGATTCTGGTCTAACTTGGGGGCACTTTCCAGTCGTCCAAATAGATACCTTACACCTTCAGGTAGGTTGCACGGCGTGGGTCAAACAAACAAATATATTAAAAATTATACTTTTTTAAATAATGGAACTGATTGTCTTTGTTCAGTCATGAAAAGTTACACATATACAATGGATTCATTTAATACGTTCTTCAAAGTCAGAAAAAAAAGTAATCCCAACAAATAAGGAAAACTTGATCAACGTTTTAAACACAAATAACACAATGATGCAGCGTACTGCTGTTTCGAGGATACGCTGAATAATTGTGTTATTTCAGATTATATACGTTGCTCAATATTTCCTTATCCTTTGAACAAAGTGTATACTTATTGAATCCCAACAACGATTATGAATCTTTGATGGCCATTTCGAAAATAACGGCGGTTCAATTTTTCTGCTTAACTATCAAATGTCATGATATTTTGTAAGTGTGTTTTGAGCTAGAGTGAAAAAATGCATTGCACACACACACACTCAGAGATAGAGGGGAGAGAGAGGGGACGAGAGAGAGCCAGGAGAGAAAGAGAGAGAGTGAGGAAAGAAAGAGAGAGAGAGTGAGGAAAGAAAGAGAGGTGCCATGTTAAAAATAGTGTATTCCTCTTCTATAGGGCCAATGAAGTAGAAATCCGTTGAAAACTCAAATCCCAATATTTCCCTTTTACATTACCATTTAAGAAAGATAGCGGTTATATGGCTTACAGAGTTACGATTTAATATTAAAATTAAAAACATGAGATAAATTTTCTATCAAATAAATATAATAAATACTTAATATTCCGCATTTTAGAAATTCAATACGTAAACAAATAGGAATATCTAAATAATCTAAGGACATTTTTCAGGAGTATGCAAATACCTCAAAATTAAAGGAAATTGTAGTCAGGAAAATCCCTGAAAAGCGTTCTAAATAAACAATTTTAATTACATAGATGTCTGTAAGGAAATTAACACAGATGAACAAATAATGAATCAAACAAATATTAATGTTTTTTATTAATTAATGTTTAAAACATGTCATTAATTGGCGTTTTAATATTTTAATTAATTAGTGCTTAAAACATTTCATTAATTGCTTTTTAATGTTTTAATTAATTAATGTTTAAAATATTTCATTAATTGAAGTTTTGATATTTTCATTAATTAACGTGTTTCTTAAATTCGATTATTGTTTAGAAATTTTTGAAAAAGTAAATGTTGTATATGTTTATGAAAACCTCCACTAATTAACTTTTCAAAATAGACTGAAATTTCGAATATTGTTTAGGCAAATTTTGTAGGTATAACTATTGCAGTAATGTTTATAAAAATATTCACTACCGTTTCAAAATACACTAACATTTCGATTACTGTTTGAAATGTTATTGAAAGTGTGAACATTACAGTAATGTTTATGAAAAGCTTTACAAATTAAGATTTCAAAATAGGCTAGAATTTTGATAATTGCTTGGAGAATTTTTAAAAAGTATAAGCGTTATACAACATTATATTATTGTTCATGGAATATTTATTAGTTAATGTTTATAAATGCGCAAAGTCTGGTTTTTATTTAGAGAATATTTAAAGAGTACAAATGTTGTGTAACGTTATATTGAACTTGAAAAATGTAAGTCACTAAAAATTCAAAATTTCCAAATGATGAATGTAATGCAGCATATTCATTATTATTTTATGTTATAATAAGTATACTTTCAAAATAAAATAAGTTAAATTAAAATGGAATTCTCCTTTAAGATAAAATATTCAAATGATTTCATTCGGAATAAAATATAAGGGAAAGGAAATAGGAACAAATCCAAATACACTTTCATTCTCTGATAGGATAAAAAATCTTATTGAATACTATAAAAATAAATAAACAATTTTAGTATCGAAATCGCGTTTAAGGGGAGATAATAGTTTCTAACCTTCTAAAAATCTATTGTTTAAATTTAATTAAAAATATATATTACATTTTTAGGATTAATTTAAAACAAACCGCATCAATCAATATCGGACTCAAATTAAACATACAGAAATAAAAAGAACATATGTACGCATTGCTTTTCTCATTTGACGTTTCTTTAAATCTTATTTCTCTCAGTTTCAAATGTTCACATCTATCCGCATAATTACACAAAACATTTATTATCGATTTTGCTTAGAAATTAATATACATGTTAAACTATTTAGTATGCACGTACTACACCTAATTTTATTATATTTTGAAAAAGAAATTGAAATAAAAAAAAATTGTCTCATTTGATAAAGAAAATATGAAAATTAGTATATATGATTTTTCGAAAATACTTTTTGCAAAAAATTTTCAAATGTTTTCCATTTAGTGCATTGGAGCATTAAACAGCTTAATTTCAATGAATAAAAATATGTTTGTTTTGTCTTTAGTTAAAAAATAATCTTACAAACAATCTAGTCTATTATTTATTTTTGAGCTACGACATTTTTCGAAATAACATGTTTAGAAATCTGCCAAGATATGTATTAATAAAAGTATCATTTTCATATTAACAACATTTTTATATTTACAAGTATAAAAATTTCGGTTTAAAAATACGATATACCTGTTTCTTTATTTAAAATCAAAGTCATAGCAAAATATGGGTAAATTTCAACAAAGCTATTATCTTCCCTTAAACAAAACATTCTAATCGAAACTATTAACCAATGTGCATTTTTTTTATAAAATTCGGTTTAATAACAAGTTCTTCTTTTAATATTTCATATTATAAGAAATTTCTCTATTAATATTTCATATTGTTAGAAAACCTCTAAAAGGGTTTTTCAATTACTCAAAGTTAAGAATAGAGCGTGGTATCTTACTAGATTTTCTATTTAAATATTATCATTGTTACATAAATTATTATCCAACGCAAAACAACAGCAATAATAATAATAATACTAATAATAATATTAAATTTGTTTCAATGGCTTAAAAATAAACTTTACAATCAAATTTTAATTACAAACTAAAATGCTTTCATATTTCACCTGTTTCATTTACCTAATTTACACAAAAAATATATATTTCTATATAAAATTTTCCATACCTGTGAAGATATCCTGAATTTAATAATAAACAAATTAGTTAGTCAAAATACTTATACTAAAATATCACAAAAAATTTCTGGTAAAAATTTTGTTAAATAATTAGTTGCGTAGTTCATAACGCTTACAACTGCAATTAAGCTAAAAATTTAATACACAATATACAACTTTCTATGAAAAAATTGGTGAACACTTGAAAAACAAATAATAAGATCTTGCAATTTCTGCTTAATGTTTACTTTGCCTTATTGGTAAAAATTATATTATCCAGATAGTACATACACGTATAAAACAAATAATTAAAAATAATGGATACAACCATGTGACTTTAAACTAATATAATATTTTCCACTAAAAATTATAGTTTAGCTTTAGACAATGTTAAATTATTTATAAAATTTTAAAATAACATTCGTAAAGTTGTAAATTAAAATGACAATATCGTTTAATGAATAATTGTTTCAAAATATATTAAAACTAATATATAATTTTAAAAAGCGAATATAGAAAATATATTTAATATTATGTATTTTATGTACGTATTTTCTAATCAAAAGCGATCTCAATAATACTTTAAATTAATTTAATTTAAATCAATTTAAATATATTAGGTTTTAGATAATTAATGCTATTTATCTAAATAGTATTTTTTAATAATCAAATACGTAAATATACACTAAACTTTGGAAATTTAATGGAAAATAATGAATATTTAAAAATAAATAATATTAATGATTAAAAACTATGACATATCTTCTAAAGCCTAAAATAATATATTTTGTTATTAAAAACATTTATGTAAAGATCATAAATTTTGTATGTTTTAAAACTCATTTAAATAAAATTGTAAAATAACTATAAAAATATCTTTTATTTGCACTATAAAAATTCATTTATAAGTTTTAACCTAAAATAAATATAAAGAAAATCCTTAACATAAAACATAAAACATGAGTTAAAAATATTTAGTAAGCATTCATTTATAAATTTTGATCTATAAGAAAAAGTATTATAAAAAAAATCCTTCACATAAAACATAAAAAGTGAGTTAAAAATACTTTGAAGATTTTCAAGTATATCATCATTATTGATAAAATAAGTATATATTACTTTAGGAAAACTGGGATAATTTAATTAACTTTAGCACGTGAATATCACAAGCAGATTCCATGTATAGCATTATCAGCCTCGGTATTTTTAATTTACATTATAAATTTTCGAAGTTATACTAGAGATCAAAAAATGTTGAGAGAGAAACTAATTTCGTAAAAGGAAAAAAAAGTCATAACTACTACTAACTATTAAACACTATTCAATTGTGAAAAAATTAAAATATAAACACAAAATATCTTATTGAAGTAAAACGATTTTGAAGCGTATTCATATATATATTAAAAAGCTAAATAAAATATAAAAATAATATAATTCGTAATATGATAGGTAGTTTTTAGCAATAAATTGAAAAATTTCCTAATTACACTAACATGGGAATTAGAATTGTCAAGGAAGTAATTACATATTTAAAGCATAAATTAAATAAATTTATGTCTTTATTTATGAAATTGCTAAACTAAAATGTATTATTTCTACGATTGAATTATATTGCCTGACAATAAATTACACATTTTAAAACTTTTATTTATAAAATGGTATAATATGTTATATTTATTTCTATTAAAAATTATCCAAAATAATTATATATTTTCATATTTCAAAAATAACTAAATACACACTTTAAATGCATTGCAATACAAATTTAATAAGCAACTAAAACTAAGTACAATGTTATAAAAATTAACATTGTTATAAAATTAACAATGTTAATGTTATAAAAATTAACATTCGTAACAGTGCAAGCCATAATAGCTTTTACTTGGCGATAACAATGATCATTTTCTAATTACACTAATATGTTTTCACATATTATGAACACAATTACATATATCGAAACAAATTGCGCATTTTAAGATTTTTATTTATAAAACGGCAATTCTGAAATAGAAATATCGCTTAAAATTAAAGCATAACAACTAAATACATATTGATATAACTGAAAATATTAAAAAAATTCAAAATTCATATTTAACAAAAAGTAAGCATCTTTAACAAACAACCGCATATATATTTAAAAAATAATTAAATTAAATGGAAAATATCTAAATACAAATCTAAAAACTACAAACTTTGCAAGAGCACAGGCCAGTAATAATTGGTAAAAATCCTCTTGCCTTTTAAATAAGCTATCAAATTGTATCCGTCGTCACCCCAGTGGGACAGATGTTCTAGGAGGGCAAACAGCACATCATGACTCACAGTATCACACCCGCACAAAATAAAAGTTAGGGATTATTCCCCCTTGCCGAAAATCACAGTAATCCAAACGATATTCTCAGCACCATCCCCTATTACACGCGCCTTTCACTGGCAGAAGCTCGCGACCAACTGATTTGAAACCGTTTTCTTCTAGATCTCTTCTCAGTGTCCCACTTTTTCTCGGGATACTTGCCTCTCCAATCCTTCCACGCAATCCGTCTGTCTGTTATCCAGAGTCGGTCACTTCTCCACTACTCCCCCTCTTACTTTTCAAATGCTTCAGGGCCGAACAAGTTTGTTTGAGGAATTAATTCACAGAAATGCCACCAGATGGCAGTAGACGAGATCTTTCGTCATCATATTTGAGAAAAAAAAATAGGCAAGTTCTTTTTACTTTACTTTTTTCTTCTCGGAGGGAAGTTTTACGTTTCGGGGAGTATGGATATTTTTGAAACTTTTTTTCCTTTCTTCTTGAAGTTAACTGCATGTAGATAAGTTGGGGCGAAATTTATTCTTTGAATGAAGTAATCCTTATTATCTCAAATGATTTTCATGAAATATGTGAAAATTATTTTTATTTCTGGTAGTTGTTCTCACATCTGTGCTTAAAGCACAAAATCGTATAAAATGTAGTTTTGTTTATAAGCAGATGACACAACAAATAAATAATTTAGTCATATTATCGTATCTTGTTATCTTTTACTTTAAAATCTTTTTAGATTGTTGGAATAAATTATTATTATTATTATTATTTGCTGTTTATAATAAAAAGAAATGTCCTTTTCGAAATTGAACATATATATCACGCAACGATGTTGGCCGATATTCACACAAGTTGATCCCATAGCGATCTCAAATATTATCACAGTTTCAATCTTGACACCATCGTATAGATCGAAAAATTCTCCCAGAAACAAATTATGAACGGAATCCATGTGATAATTAGACGATTTTTAGTGAATTTAAAGATATATATATATGTATATTTCGTAATCATATGCATTTCTGTTTTCTTCACGTTTTCATAAGAGCTCAAAATGAGTTTCGGTATTCTTATTATTTCTTACTGGACTCTTATTTAGAACCTGGGCAAGATATATTTCCCTTTACAGAGGTGTATTTTAATTTTCATGTATATATTTTTGGAATTTATCTGAATAACTCATAATTATTTCAGGTTCAAAACTTACTTTGATAAACAGAAGGATAAAAAGAAAGAAATTCTTATTTTATTTTTGATATTTCTCAAGGACTTTCTCCTGCTTTCAAATGCAAATCACCTCACACGTAGTCTCTGTTATAACATGAAAAGCCGAGCAATCAATTTTTGTTTTCGAAACTTACATTATTTAAAAATTACAACAATATCTAGAATTATTTAAAAAAGTCTACTTTTCAGTTCTTCCGTTTTGAGCATACCTGAATACGAATAAATCATTTTTTAATAATGCATGTATGTGTGTGAGTTCTATATAAAATAGTAGCAATTATTTATGAAGTTCTGTGTTAAATTCTAAGAAACATTTATGAAATTTTATATGAAGTAGTGCCAAATATTTTGACGATCTGCATTAAATGGTAGTAAATATTTATGAAGTTCAATGTAAAATGCAAGTAGTATTTATAAAGTTCTGCGTGAAATGGCCGCAAATATTTATGAAATGCCATATTAAATGATAACAATCATTTATGAAATTCTATATGAAATGGTAGCAAATATTTATAAAGATCTGCAGTAATTAAACAATTATGAAGAACATCATAATTGTTTCTGGTAGCAAACAATTATGAAGTTCTATTTAAAATGGAAACAAACGTTTATGAAGCTCTATATGACATTAGCAAATATTTATGAACCCCAGTAGCATTTAATATTGGTCTAACATTGAACCAATATTGTATATCATGGCATTATATTGGAAATATTTCCAATATAATCCCAATATTGGGCAAATATTGGGGTTACATTGCCCTCCAATATAGGCTAAATATTACTTTCCCTGCAATACATGGAAATGTATAGGGAAAGTATTGGAATCATGTCGAAAATCGCAACTTGAGTTTCTGACGAATCTACACGTTTCGAGACCTCTAGAATACGAAAGAACTATTTTTAGCGTGACGTCTGTGTGTGTGTCTGTCTGTGTGTCTGTGCAATGAATGTATCCACTCTAACTCAAAAACTAATTGACCGAATTTCATAAAATTTGGTAGGTAACACCCTCGGGTGTGACTCTGGTGCTGATTAGTTTTTGGTACAATTCAGAAAAAAACAATCCGCCTTTTTTTACGAAATGGCCCGCAAAAATTTCATGTATTCACTCTAGCTGAAATACAAATTGACCAAATTTCACAAAATTTGGTAGATAAATCACATGTGGGATAATCTGGTGTTCATTAGATTTTGGTATGATTTGGAAAAGAACAGCCTGTCTTTTTTTACGAAATAGCCCGCAAAAGTCACCAATATCTAAAAAAAGATTACGTATGTTCAAATGTATCAATTAAATGCTTGTTTTATACGTAATTTTCGACGTTTTAAAAAATAAGAACAACTCTATTACTCTAGGACTAACCGTTCTCGAGATATTTGAGATTTTTCGCATTTTTTATGCCACCTTTAGAAAAATGTCCAATTACCAAATAAAAGCAGAAGTTGAATTAAAAATGCAAATTTAGTGTCATTAAATTACAATTAAACTCAATTTAATGAGTTTTTAAAGAAATGAAGAAAAAATGAATTTGAGTCTGCAGGGAAAGTCATGCGCTGCCCACATCAGATTTCTTCATTACAATATTACGCCAATATTGGTGTTACATTGGAAATATTTCCAATAAAACGCCAATACTGGCGTAAATTATCTCAATATTATCCCAATATCGTAAGCCAATGTTGGGCCAATTCCGCCAAAATGTCTACTTTTTCATATTGGTCAAATATTTCCAATATTTTCTGCCAATGTTGGGCCGATATTGGATTGCTACAAGGGAAGTTCTATTTGCAAAAATGATTGTAAATATTCCACCAACATTAAATTAGTTATGCAGAGATACTAATAAAGCAAACATTTTTCAAGTTGATTCGTAATTGACCTTAACACAAGATATAGAAATTACTGGGTAAAACACATCGGATAAAGGTGAAGAGAAACTCCAAACCTACTCAGAGGCGTCCGGAGGGCAAATCGACCGCTTGGGACCTCATGTTTGCAAAGGGCCTCAAAATTTTGTACTTATTTTTAAAAGAGTCATTAGTGTATTATACATTATACCTAATCCAACGTTTTTTAGGTATTTTATATAATTCTACATTTTGTTATTAGACATTAGTTTTATTATTAGGCATCATATTACTTTCCTTATATACAATAACGTATAAGGCAAGTATTGTGACGGGGTCGAAAATTCGATTTCGAGTTTTCGACGGGAGAGCACGTTTCAAGCATCCCTGATCACGATTCAAACATTTCTGAAGTGATACTTGTGTGTGTGTGTGTGAAAGTATGTGTGTGTGTATGTGTGTGTGTCATTGAGTCTGTGGAGACGATAACTGACGAACAAATGGACCAATTCGAATGAAATTTGGTGCACAAATTGCAATCCATAAACACTGGAAGCCTATTGTTTTTATACGCAATCGAATGTTCAGAACCCCCTAAATTTTCGAGTGAAATTTTGAAAAAATAGTCAAAAAATCAAAATCTCTAATAAAGTTACGTAAATAAACATTTCTTATGTAATTTTTCATTGAAAAACGATTGATATAAATTTTAGAACGCTAACATGAACCGTTCTCGAGATATTGTACATTTTTCAAAAAAAATTATCAAAACATGATATAAAATAAAAAAAAATATTTCCTGTTGAGAAAAATTTTCACTTTCATATGTAATACCATGCGATAAATTTGTGACATCAGTCTCGTGAATCTAGCTCGTTCCATTCATGCAAAAAATACTTTGAGTAATACTTTTGTATTTGAGCGCCAATAGTCATTCATCTGCTATAAGAATAAATTATTTATCCGTCCATAACGCTTGGCGAGATTTTCGTGACAAACTTGGCAGAATGTCGCCAACTTGGCGACTTTTTTAAATGTTATAAAATCAAAGAAAACCTCGCCAAATGGATAAAAATGACGCTAAATCAATAAAAATGACGATTCATTGACGAACATTCAATATCTTGGAAAGAATATAAATATCTACTATAATAATCTATTTTTTTTTTACTGTAAAGTAGTAACTTCATTGCATTACATAAGGAAAGTCATGTACTGCCCACATCAGATTTTTTGCTTATCAGTTTATAGTGTTTTTACACCGTTTTGGCCACAGCCTGTTTATCGAACTGTTGTTGAACATATTGAGCTCATGATACTATAATTCCCATAGTGCGCTTTGTTATATAACCAAAGTCGGATTATCCATTGAGATAAGGTAGTTCGAATCCGAAAGTATTTTACAGCATACAAAGACCTCCAAAATAATGATTCGGAGGAGGGGGGGGGGGGCTTCTATACTAGAACCTAAAGAGAAAAGACTAACGCATATGCTAGTTTTGTAATGAATCCGTATTTTATTATTATTTTTTTTTTTTTGAACTTTTGAAAACAACATAATTAAATTGTCGGATGATCGATTTTTCGGATTACCAAGTTTCGAATGTGTGACGTGCTACTGTATTTATTGTTCAGAAGAGGCCTTTTTATGGAAGTTCTCTTGGGGTCTCAGAGAACTACTGGACCTACTGCTGACAGCCCAACATCACCACGTATACGTTCTACTCTTGGTAATCAATTGGATCTGAAACACGTGCCGGAGGTGCAGAACAAAAAAAGAATGGATTATTGATGATAGGGCGGTATTTTCTGTTCCAAGAGGACATGTAAGGGAAGTGGGGATTTGTTCGATTCTGAGGTTTGCAAAATGGGTGTATTGCAAATGAGACACCGCCTTTGTGTGGGAACTTCGCAATTACTTTTGGCTGATTTTTTTTTCCCTAGAACTTTAATTTTGGGGCAGTTTAATTATTTTCTTTCAATCAAAGCAATTCCGGTTTGACACTGCCCTTAATTTCAGTTAAAAAGAAATATAAATCTTTTTAAAAAACTTTGTTTTGAACGGAAATTAAAAATTTGATAATACCATTTATGATTTTACATTTTTATTTTTACTTCTATGTTAGGAAACTTTAAGATATTCTGTATTTTTATTTGTTATTATATAAGTTATTCTTCATTTTTAGACATACACTAATATAACAGTGTTTTGTGATTTAAAATTATAAAAGTATTCTAAATCATATTGCATCTAAAAATATTTTTTTTGACAAATAAGATAATGAAGTTTAAAAAATAAAAACTATTGATCTGAATAATCATTAATGTATCTAAAGAAAACATCTATCAATGCTTAATGTGCTACGGTCCATAGGTACTTTAGGCGAAAAAAGTACCTAATTATCGTTTGCCAAATTACAAAGCCACACAGCCATTACGCCTGGTGTGATAGTGTGGGGGGCTATCTCTTACGACAGCAGGTCGCCCCTAATCATCCTGCGTTCAATTTTAACAGCTCAATGATATGTCGATGAAATCCTGGGACCTTTTGCTTTACTTTTCATGGCACGTCATTCTGGGGCCATTTTCCAACAAGATAATGCTACGCTACATACGACTCACATGTGGAATGTCTCCGTGCTGTTGATACTGTTCCTTGACCAGCAAGGTCACCAGACCGTTCACCAATCAGAGCATGTATGGACATGCTAGGACGCTAGATTCGGGCGACGAGTTTAGCCTTGATGTAAACAAAAAGGGCTGTACAAGTTCTATCATGTTAGGCTTATGTATTTCTCTCTGGTTTTTTTTTTTTAATTTAACATTTAAGAATATTGGCAATATAAAAATAAATGCCGATTCAAATAACATAGGAACTTCAAGTTGACATTAAAATTTGTAATTTGATATGGTGTACATCTTTCGAGCTTATGGTGAATATTTGCTTAATTGAATACGGAAAACTCGAAGCCTGTAACAAACATAATTATAAAATTCTTCAACCACAAAACGAAACTTCAGAAAATTCGACTACGAAATAGTTTATCATTGTGTGCTTCTCGCCATTCGGCAAACGATAGCAACATGCAAATTACTTAAATTTAAGATAATTATTTTTATTTATTCATTAAAATTATATTACTTAATACATGGAGTTAGAGAGAAGAATGATGATATGTTGTTTCATACAAAGCTTTCCAAACACTCTTGCTGTATGGCAACGAATTAAACAATCATTCAAATTCTGTCAGATAAGCTTACATGGCTCGCTTTAATTTTCCACACACACACACAGATGTCACGCTACAAAATGATAGATTCGTATTATAGAGTGCCTGAAACATGTATATCCGTCGAAAATTTGAGTTCCGATTTTCGACACTATTCCAATACTTTCCCAAAACATAATTTATATATTGCAGAGAAAGTAAAATTCAGTATACAGCTGTAGCGCTACATCCCCTTCTAGCAATGATGAAGGAGATTCAGCGTATCCTTGAAACAGCTGTATGCAGTAGTTTTGTTTTATTTGTACTTCAATACGTTGCCCAGCTTTTCCGTGTATTTAAGCATGTCTAATTTTTACTTTCTCGTACGTAGTATTTATTGACAAAGTATTGTTCCCAGAAAATATTCAATTTCGAGATTGTGATGCCAATATATGCTTTAAGACCTTGAACAGATTTTGATGAGTATTTTTGGAGTAAAGTCCGTCTGTTTGTCTGTCTGTCTGATGTCTTCGGTCGATTCCGTGTGTACTCTATAGCAGCCACAAATATTAATGGATTTTCTTAAAATTTTATATCCGACTTTGCTATAAAAAAATCTAGAACTAAATGGATTTTTTTTTAATTCGAGCGAAAACTTTATTCGAAATTTTATATTTTTTATTCGAAATTTATTCGAAATTTTATATTTTTTAACATGGCGGCATAAGACAAAATTTGATATAATCATGCATAAAAGGATAAAATTAAGGACAAAACGTCTTTAAACGAAATGTCATTTATTAAAAGACGTACAAAGTATTTCAAAATCCCCCAGAGCGCTTTCGAGCGTAATACGCTCTTCATCAGTGGCTGCATTAATAGTAAACATGGAATGTTCATATATAGAGACCAGTTACAAAGCAATTTTGCATAAAAATATGAAATTGGTAAGTGAACAGATTATTAATTAATACAGAATAATCCAAGATATACACATGGAAATTACAAAAAATTAAAAGTTACTTTAAACTTTTTCAAATTGTAAGAATATTACTAGAAAAGTACTATCAGTAAATTATTTAGTTACAGGAAAATCATAATTTCGAAAGAACAGTCAAGCCAAATTTTCATGAAAATGACGTTATAAATAACTATTAAGAAATTTGAATTGCATAGAGTCGAGAAAGAGCCGCCAAGCATAACTTAAAATTTGAATTTAAGTTATGCCCCCCTTTTTACTTTCCTTATATACATAATGTATAAGGAAAATATTGTGACGGGGTCGAAAATTCGAATTCGAGTTTTCGATGGGAGTCCACGTTTCAAGCATCCCTGATCACGAATCAAACACTTTTGAAGTGATGCCTGTGTGTGTGTGTGCAAGTATGTGTGTGTGTGTGTGTGGAAGAATGCGTGTGTTTGTGAAAGTATCTGTGTGTATGTGTGTGTATGTGTGTGTGTGTGTGTGTGTCAGTGAGACTGTGGAGACGATAACTGACGAACGAATGGACCGATTCGAACGAAATTTGGAACAAAACTCTCAATCCATAAACACTGGAAGCTAGTTTTTATACGCAATCGAATGTTCAGAACCCCCTAAATTTTTTAGTCAAATTTTGAAAAAATCGTCAAAAAATCAAAACCGCTAATAAAGTTACGCAAATAGACATTTCTTATGTAATTTTCCATTAGAAAACGATTGACATAAATTTTAGAACGTTAACATGAACCGTTCCGGAGATATTGCTCGGAAAAAATTATCAAAAAATCATATAAAATAAAAAATATATATATATTTCGTATTGAGAAACATGTTCACTTTTCATGTGTAATACCATGCGATAAATTTGATGGCATCATTCTCGTGGATCTAGCTCGTTCCATTCATGAAAAAAGATACTTTGAGTAATACTTTTGTATTTGAACGCCGATAGTCATTTATCTGCTGTAAGAATAAGTTATTTCTTCGTCCATAACGCTTGGCGAGATTTTGGCGACGAATTTGGTGTAATATCGCCAACTTGGCGACTTTTTCAATGTTACTAAATTACCGGAAAACTCGCCAAATGAATAAAAATGACGCTAAATCAATGAAAGTGACGACTCATTGACGAAAATTCAATATCTCGGAAAGTAGTAAATCATTGCATTATATAAGGAAAGTCATGTGCTGCCCACATCAGATTTTTATATTTACCGTGAGTCGATTTGAGATTTTCACCCCCGTTATGCTTGGCGACTTATTCTCGACTCTATGCAATTTAAGTCTCTCCATAGTTATTTATGACGTCATTCTCATGAAAATTAGGCTAATCTGTTCTTTCGAAATTATGCTTTTCCTGTAACTAAGTAATATATTGATAGTACTTTTCTAGTAATATTCGTACAATTTGAAAACGTTCAAAGTAAAAATATTTTTTTTTTGTATTTTCCGTGTGCATTTCTTAGATTATTCTGTATTCATTAATAGTCTGTTTATTTACAATTTTATATTTTTAAGCAAATTTGCTTTGCAATTGGTCTCTATATATGAACACTCCATGTTTACTATTAATATAGCCACTAATGAGGAGCTTATTAACGCTCAAAAGCGCTCTGGTGGTTTTAAAATACTTTGTACGTCTTTTAAGATGTTTTAATAAATGACTTTTCGTTTAAAGAAGTTTTGTCCTTAATTTAATTTGTTGAATTCAGGTGTGATACCAATTTTTGATTATACATAAAAGGGTTTATTTGTGGCTCAGTGATCACGTGACTTGAGAGTTTCGATCATTGTCGCGAAAAATAGCAAATTTTTACAAAATTATAATAAATATTTTTTTATTCGTGACGTCATTAGTCTGTCTTGGGGGGGGAGTTACCCCCTCCCCGAGGGTGTACATTGTCAAATACGGTATCAATCGAAATATTTTTCAAGCCCTTTAAAGTAAATGGTAATATGTTATAGTTGTCATCATTTGGATCCACTATACGTATTTTACAAATTATTTCTTGTAGAATTTGAAAAAAAATTCATTCTGGTATAAAACCATGAAGTTGAGCCAAACGCCAGTTAATTATTTTACATTTTGACGAATTTTGCCTGTGATTTCGCCGAAAAAGACGTGTTCTATTTTTTCAAATCATACCAAAGTCTGATCAACGCCAAGGTAAAACTACAATCCATTTAAATACCAAATTGAAAAATATAATCGAACACTTCATTTCAACTTAAAGATTTTCTAGGCACAACTTCTAGTTCCCTATATAAAGAAATTCTTAGCATTGACAAAATCATATATGGAGATTCACACTAAAGTGAACAAAAATCATTTTGCTATTCAGATTCAGCAGCAGAATTCTCGAATATTTCTTTATATTATGTGAAAAAAATCATCGATCGATTCCGCAATTTATTAAATTCCACTTACGCATTCCAAGTTTTCTTTAAAATATTCAATTCAAAGTACCGAGGGAAATGTAGACGAAGTAAGGGAACAAAACATCAACGTCAGATTTGAATAACGCATATTTTTTGCAAAGATACGCTGATACAAATATCATATGTTATTCCACAGACTCGAAATCAGTGGCCGTTA